>CM054061.1:63312710-64512710 GCA_028641055.1 Alopecurus myosuroides | reverse complement strand
GCATGTAATCAAGATGATTTGTTACATACAGTCTCTGGATCGGCTGGGCTTCCCAATTAACGAAGAGTTCGCTACTGATATAATTCTGAACTCTCTTCCTAGTGCGTATGGTCCGTTCATCTCGAACTACCATATGCATGGTATGGATAAGAGTATCACTGAATTACATGGGATGCTCAAAACGGCAGAGGCTGATATCAAGAAAGGCACCAGTCAAGTGTTGATGGTGCAGAATAAGGCTAAGTTCAAGAAGAGTTCTTGGATTAAGAACAAGAAGGATAAGTCAGGAGGCAACGCCCATGGCCCTGTCCAGAGTGCTTCCTCAAAGACAAAGCCTTCTCCTACAGCCGGAGCCAATTGCTTCTATTGCAAGCAGGATGGCCACTGGAAGAGGAACTGCACCAAGTATTTGGCTGACAGAGCCAAGAGTGGAGGTGTGACTTCCAACTCAGGTACGCCTTTGTGCAATGTTATAGACATTTATCTTGCTGATGCGCCTAATAGTTCTTGGGTATATGATACCGGATCAGTTATTCACATATGCAACTCGTTGCAGGGACTGGTAAGAACTAGGAGCGTGGCAAGAGGAGAGGTTGATATTCGGGTCGGCAACAAGGCGAGAGTCGCTGCGTTGGAAGTCGGCACGATGCAACTTCATTTGCCTTCAGGATTTTTATTGGAACCGAATAATTGTTATTATGTTCTAGCGCTTAGTCGAAACATTATTTCCGCCTCATGTTTGATGAGACAAGGTTATGAGTCAAATATTAAGAATAATGGTTGTTCTTTATATTTGAAAGATATGTTTCATGGCTTTGCACCCGTTCAGAACGGGTTATTTATTTTGAATCTTGATAGTGAATCGGTCTATAACATAAATGTTAAAAGGTTGAAACCAAATGATCTGAATATGACTTACTTTTGGCACTGTCGTATTGGTCATATAAGTTGGAAGCGCATGAAGAAGCTCCATGATGATGGACTTCTAACTTCGTTCAACTTAGAGTCATTCGAGACATGGAAATCATGCCTACTAGGCAAAATGACCAAGACACCTTTTGCAAGGAGTTGTGAAAGGGCGTCCGACTTATTGGAACTAATACATAGTGATGTATGTGGACCAATGAGCACGACAGCCAGAGGTGGTTATGAGTACTTCGTTACCTTCACTGATGATTTGATTAGGTATGGATATATCTATTTAATGAAACACAAGTCGGAATCCTTTGAAAAGTTCAAGGAATTCCAGAGTGAGGTACAAAATCAACTCGGCAAGAAAATAAAGTTTCTACGGTCGGACCGTGGAGGCGAGTACATGAGCCATGAGTTTGATGACCATCTAAAGAGTTGTGGAATAGTTCCTCAACTCACTCCGCCGGGTACACCGCAGAGAAACGGTGTATCGGAACGGAGAAATCGGACCTTGTTGGACATGGTACGATCAATGATGAGTCGGACAGATTTACCTTTATCATTTTGGGGTTATTGTCTAGAAACTGCAGCTTTCACACTAAACAGAGTACCATCAAAGTCAGTAGAGAAGACACCGCATGAGATGTGGACTGGCAAGAGGCCAAGTTTGTCTTTTCGTAAGATTTGGGGTTGTGAAGCATTTGTCAAGCGACTTCAGTCGGACAACCTCACGCCCAAGTCGGATAAGTGTATTTTTGTGGGGTATCCGAGGGAAACCTTGGGGTACTACTTCTACAACCGGGAAGAGGGCAAAGTGTTTGTCGCTCGGAATGGTGTCTTCCTTGAGAAAGAGTTTCTCGGTCGGGAAGTTAGTGGGAGCACAGTGCAACTCGAAGAAATTCGAGAGGAACCGGCTAGGGGCGAGTCGGCGAACGCCTTGGAGGCTGAGCCGGTCGTGGTACCTACACCGGTAACAGCACCTGAACCACGGAGATCTGCCAGATTACAAAATGCTCGTGATGTTTTACTGTTAGACAGTAATGAGCCGGCAACTTATTCGGAAGCGATGGTCGGATCTGATTCCGAGTCATGGCTTGGAGCCATGAGATCCGAGTTAAAGTCCATGGATGAAAACCAAGTTTGGAATTTGGTTGATCTGCCTGATGGTGCAAGACCCGTCGAGTGCAAATGGGTCTTTAAGAAGAAAATTGATATGGATAGAAATATTTCTGTCTATAAAGCACGACTTGTCGCGAAGGGGTTCCGACAAGTTCAAGGAGTTGACTACGACGAGACCTTCTCGCCCGTAGCGATGCTTAAATCAATTCAGATCATGTTAGCCATAGCAGCCTATTTCGACTATGAGATATGGGAGATGGATGTCAAAACGGCTTTCCTTAATGGAAATTTAACTGAGGACGTGTATATGATACAGCCCGAAGGTTTTGTCGATCCGGCTAATGCTGACAAGGTATGCAAGCTTCAGAAATCCATTTATGGGTTGAAGCAAACATCTCGGAGTTGGAACATTCGCTTTGATGAGGTAGTCAAATCGTTTGGCTTCATCAAGAGCGATCATGATTCTTGTTTATACAAGAAGTTTAGTGGGAGCAAAGTAAATTTTCTAATCTTATATGTGGATGACATATTACTGATTGGAAATGATGTCATGATGTTGCAAGAAACCAAAGAGTCATTGAAAAGGAGTTTCTCAATGAAGGATTTTGGTGAGGCGACTTACATATTAGGAATCAGGATCTATAGAGACAGATCAAGGCGGCTCATTGGATTGAGTCAGAGTACATATCTGGACAAAGTTTTGAAGAAATTCAAAATGGAAGAGTCCAAGAAGGGATTCTTGCCGATGTCCCATGGCATAAAACTTAGCAAGACTCAGTGTCGACTGATGAGCGAAGTCGGATGAGTGTGATCCCGTATGCTTCGTCAATCGGATCCATCATGTATGCCATGATTTGTACTAGGCCAGATGTTTCCTATGCTCTAAGTGTTACGAGCAGATACCAGGCTGACCCTGGCGAAGCCCACTGGGCAGCGGTTAAAAACATCCTTAAGTACTTGAGAAGGACTAAGGAAATGTTCCTAGTTTATGGATGTGATGAGGAATTCAGTGCAAAGGGTTACACAGATGCGAGTTATCTCACCGACTCAGATGATTCTCGTTCGCAATCTGTATACGTGTTCGTAATAAACGGAGGAGCTGTGAGCTGGAAGAGTTCCAAGCAAGATACAGTGTCTGCATCTACAACAGAGGCTGAGTATATTGTTGCCTCAGAGGCGGCAAAGGAAGCTGTTTGGATCAGGAACCTCCTGTAGATCTTGGTGTGGTTCAGGACGCGTCCAATCCTTTGGACGTATATTGTGACAACAATGGTGCTATCGCACAAGCCAAGGAACCTAGACAACACCAGAAGAACAAACATATGCTCATGCGGTACCACCTCATTCGCCAGTTTGTCGAACGAGGTGATATCAAGTTATGCAAAGTACACACGGATGCAAACATTGCAGATCCGTTGACAAAGGCGCTACCACAGCCTAAGCATGAGGCGCACACGAGAGGTATGGGCATTAGATGCCTAGGCATATGATGCCAGGATGATTGACTCTAGTGCAAGTGGGAGACTGTTGGGAATATGCCCTAGAGGCAATCATGTATGATGTAATTCCCAATGTATTCATAAAGTTATTAAGTTGTCCTTGTTTTGAACATCTGATACATGTCATTGAATATGTGATTCGATTGTGGAACTATGTATTCATGTTGTTCATACTAGATTGTCCTTGGTCGTTTAGGTTGTGCTGGACACACACCCTAGATTAATGTGAGTGTTGGCTGATGACACGGTTCCACTTGTCATGGGCATGGTGATGCCATTCCAACGTTCACAGACTTGGCTAAAGGGTTTACCAAGTCGGACTAACCCATATTGAGATGCAACGAGCAAGTCGTCATTTGCATGTCTCAATCAATGTAATCCTTAGACCTGAGGTTGTCGCACAATCCGAGTTGTGGATCACCGACTTAGGTTCTGTTAAACGCTGCCCTGTGACAAGGCAGTTATAAAGGCAGAGTTCAGGTCGAATGAGAAACAAGCTGCGTGATGTGGATAATCAAGATGGGATTTTGCCCCTCCGAATGGAGAGATATTCTCTGGGCCCTCTCGAGTGATATGATTCAGTAAGCATGGCCATGCGCGACTCAGTTAAGTGTTAACTGTGTCTATTGACTAAAGAGTTAGTCAGATGAATCATATATCACGGATCGAGAAGAGAGTTGAACTATTTAAGGGATGACGATAAATCGCCTATAGTTCGACAAGGTATATCGTGAGGCAAAAGGGACTAAGATGAATGTCACATTGAAAGGTATGTCGTCATGACTCAATGGGACTTGGGAGTCGGCACGTTCTGCTAGGAGCTGCTACCGATTGATCGATTGGGAGTTGGACTCCAATCGTGTCCAAGTCGCCATGAGCCTGCAGGGTCGCACACTTAAGAGCGGGAGCAAGTATTGGTCGGGTTGGACCCGAACCGGAAATGGACTGAGTTTGTGAGTCGGACTCACAGAGGGAATGGGCCACAAGTGTTGTGAAGCCCACTACCATTCGCTATATAAAGAGGGGCGCAGGTTGCCCAGCGGGCACGTTAGTCCACCCCATGCGTTGGGAACCCTAACCCCACTCAGTCCAGCCGTCGCACCGGACCTAGCAGTCCGCCGTCGGAGCTCCTCCTCGTACGTGTGGATACCGGCAGAGGTGTTGTATGTTCAGCACTTCGACGTTCGCGGGATCAGATCGACTGGATCGGATCGTGGACTGCACTGCCCCGGCGCGCTTCATCCATAATCCGCAACAGCATGTCTAGTGGTAATCATCGTGGCCTTCTACCTCGGCTAGATCTTGGAAGTACCGCGTAGGAATTTTTTTCGTTTATCTCTACGCGTTCCAACACATAGACCGTCATCCAACTGCATCTATGACTAATAATCCACCCTTTGACTATCATCCGAACAAATGTTGGGTATTAAGTTGCAAGCAACAGATAATTGCAGTAAGCAAAGTGTGTAATGTAAACAATAGAATCATCCTTAGACAAAGCATTGTTGTTTTCTCCCTAATGGCAACAACACATCCTCCATCTGTCACGTTTCTGTCACTCAAGCACAGATGCAAAGGAGGCATGAACCCACTATCGAGCATAAATGCTCCCTCTTGGAGTTAGGCCATAGAATCTAGTAATAACGGAGAGCATTCAAGATCATAAATAACATATTCATGAAGATAACATGATAGATTGATAATCAAAAGACATAGCATTCAACATTCATCGGATCCCAACAAATACAGCATGTAGCATTACATAAAGATGTTCTCGATCATGTGAGGCAGCTCACGAGATCTAAACATGAGGCATGAAGTGGAGGATACAACCATATAGCTACTTCTATGGACCGGTAGTCCAGGGATGAACTACTCACGCATCACTTCGGAGGAGGTAATGGTGGTGTAGACCCCTCCGGTGATGAATTTCCCTCCCGGCAGTGTGCCGAGGAGAGCTCCAGAACCCTTACGATCTCGGGATGACGATGACGGAGGCCTCGGGTGTTTCTCGGGAAAAATTGGTATAATTTTATGGTTGATATGTCAGGGGGATTATATAGGCGAAAGAACGATGGCAGATGGCACCTGGGGGGGCCCAGACCACCCCCAGGCGCGGTCAGGGGGCGCCACCCTATGGTGTGGCCCCTCTCCAGGACTCCGTGGACCTTCGGGAATTCTAAGACTTCTAGACTTCGAATTTTCCAATTCCGAGAATATTCCCAGAACAACTTTTCTGGAACTAAAAACAAGAGAAAACAAGGAACTCGCTCTGTGGCATCTTGTTAATAGGTTAGTCCCAGAAATCGATAAAAATGACATAAAGTGTATAGCAAACATGTGGGAAATAACATGAAAACAACATGGAACATCAAAAATTAAGGATACATTTATGATGTTGTCGGGGGGTT
Organism: Alopecurus myosuroides; assembly: GCA_028641055.1. Lineage (NCBI taxonomy): Eukaryota > Viridiplantae > Streptophyta > Magnoliopsida > Poales > Poaceae > Alopecurus > Alopecurus myosuroides. Next base: position 64,506,769 of record CM054061.1, on the reverse strand, counting down.
ACCCCCGAGTAGGGGTAAGGCAAGTGCTAAAGGCAAGGTCAAGGTGATGTTTGACCGGGTAGACGGCTACCCGAGTGCTTGTTACCCGGTAGGTTTCTATCCGGCCGTACCTACCAAGGGCCAAGAGGAGAAATCAAGGAAGTTATGTTCGTCAGAGTAGAGGAGTCGGTCCGAGTAGAGGGAGTGCTTTCCTACTCGGGCCAGAAGTCAATGGAGCCGTTCTGATAAGGGATCCCGCGTATCCTGCGTCCGTACCGGCGTGCGGTTCAACTTACAGAGCGCGTGATTATCCGCGCTACGACGTGGCTACAGTGCGGTAGGCGCCTGTCAAGTCCTGTCACTGACAGAGGGGACAGGACAGGTCTATGGGCCTACCCTATCTCACTGACAAGGTGGACAGGTCCCATCTCCGAACGGCGCGATGACTTCCCGCACCCGCGTCAGCGAGAAGCCGGAGGCGTGCTCTATTCTGCAGTGTGCCTGTCCCATCAGTCGTACCTGATAGTCTTTTTCTATTCGGCTGGGCACCAGTATATAAGGCTGCCTCCTCCTGCGCAAGGGACGTTACACGAGAGATCATTTGTTACCCGAGCAAGTATTAGCAGTAGAGAGAGCAGAGAGTGGCTACTCGGCTGATGGCCTGATTTGTACTGTGGCTACTCGGAAAACACACATATAGAGAGAAAAGGCAGAAGTAGCGGTGTTACCTCCACACGAGGGCGCTGAACCTGGGTAAGATCTTGTTGTTTGCAGTGCTAGAGACATCCTACACGCGGCGCTACTCGCCGTGTGATCCCTCCCCGGATACCTCCAGCGTCCATCGGCCCCAACCTTTAGCCATCCTATGGCATCTGCCGTGATACCACCACGACAGTTGGCGCCCACCGTGGGGCTACCAGAGGCGCTGGCTGGAGTTCATGTTCGGACGGGACTCGTTTCTGCTACGGGGGAGCACGTGGTCTGTGGCCTTGTCCACAGATTCGGCTCCTTCGACTTCGTCACCGACAACGCCGGAGATTTCGGCGGTAGACCCATCCCAGCAGGCGGCTCGGTGCTCTCCTTCGGCACGCACCTGGTCTACGTCGCCACCACTGTCATCCGCGAGTTCCCAGAGGTGGTGCTCGTCGCGGAAGATCCTCCTGTTGTACTCGCTGTCCGCGGGAAGCCAACTGGCTGCTCTGCGGACAGCGTGGAGGTGATGATGACAGGCCCGACTATCGATGCCGGGAAGGGCGCGGCCGCGGCCGCTGGCGTCATCGAGGAGCCTGCTGGCCCAAGTGCAGGATCAAAAGTTCACAAGCCCTATGAAGCGCCCCACAACATTCCGGGTTACATGCCTCCTTCCACGACAACGACGATACCGGCATCCGCCGTGCGGATGGGCATGCGGCCTCCCACCGAGCTTGAGCTCATGACCATGAGGGCACAACTCGACCAGCAGCGTCAAGCGCTACTCGCGGAGCACCTGGAGCTGGAGAAGGTTAGGCTTGAGCTGAACCTAGACCATAATGAGTACAACAGGGCCCACGGCTTTACTCCTGTGGTTAGGAAACCTAGCAAGCTAGGCGCTACTCGTCGCAACTTAGGCGCTGAGATGGCAGTAGTTGGTGGGGCCGCTATGTCGGACCCGAACTTTTAGAGGATACTCACAGCCCGCTAAACAGTAGATAAATGGCTCACGGGGCCTACCTGCACCCGCATCTCAATATGAGTAGGCCAACACGTAAACGTGTGACAACCATCCTCTACTATTCATCGTCTGTGAAACCATCCAATAGAAATCCGACTACTTCCATTGACGTACTTCATAACATACACACATGGTACGTCAACGGCATTTGAACAAGTGATATCACAACAAATCTCTAAGACACAAAGAAATAGAAATAAGTGGCAAAAGCTCTCACTAGAGCAGAGATAGCAAATACAATCATGCAGAGGACACATGTCCCAACAAGTCATCATTACATCACAGCGGAAGCATCCAAAGTGTCTGAGTACAGACAAGATTCAAATAGGCCTAAGAGGTCGGAAACGAAAAAGTACAGAGCCCATCCACGAAGTCTCGGATCCTGCCCGGGTCCGCTATCTACTCGTCAGCAGCCTCGTCATACTCCACGTAGTAGCCACCATGGGGATCCTCGGAAACGTAGTCTGCAGAACACGCAGCCCCAAAGGGGTCAGTACAGACGAGTACTGGCAAGCAAGACGCACAAGATACCAAAGTGTACCCGACAACACCAAGTACAGATGCTTTGGGTTCAACGGAAGATAGGTGATACAAAGGTGTGGCAGCGGGCTGCACTAACCAACTACAGAGACACGCTACAACATCCGGCTAAAAGAAAGGGATAAGATAGCGCATCGGAACCAACTACCACTAACCTCAAGCAAACCCATCCTGGATCTCGCCCCTTATCCAAAGAAGCAATCCGAGGATAACCCACACAGTTGGATTAATGAGGATTCAAGTTATTGTGTCAATAAGCCTATTACTAGTCAAGTTATTATTAATTAGGTGTAAGTTGTCTAATCCTTGTTAGTCAGCCCTATCACCAAGTCATCCATAACCGCGGACAACACGGCTTCTCGAGAAGATTTAACCCTGCAGGGATGCACCAATTTGGCCGTACACGTAAGAATAACCCGCCAGACGGGGATCAAACCCACCAAGCAGGCCACTCAACACAACCCAACTCTTCTTCGCATCAAGCCCAAAGAACCCCGTGCAGTTGAGCGCACGGCTAATCAAGCCCCACGAAGAAAAGGGGACCCTCATAGCACTCTAAGAACGTGTCTCCCTAAATGCCGACTACAAAAGTTACCACCCTGGCGCCAAGGGTTCGCATCTGCATATGCATGCGGCAAATGGAAAACCCGAACTAAATGAGGCGATTTGGACGAGATGCGAATCGAATCAAAGTTGAGGGGGGAGCCCATACACGCTTCCCACATGCGGTTAGCGCGCTCATCATGGATCTAGAGGACAAGAACTTTTCCTGAGTTCGACACTAGCAGGCCTCAAAACCATACCCGGCCTCCTACCGGTGCCTTATCATCAAATTAGCATTACCTCAAACATTAACAGGTTGTTGTTTAAACATCGAGCCCCCAGAACATCATAAATATGGTAACAGAAATAACGGACATCAGACTCGAGCATAAACAACCCTAAGCATGCTAGTAAGACACAGGCAACAAGCAACGGGGTTATAGGTGTGGAGGATAGGCTATATCAGGGTTACAGGATAACATGTGATAGGATCGGAACACAAGCAACGAATCTTAAGGCTAGCAGATTAGACAACGGAAAGTATCGGTATCCAGTGTGGAAAGGACACAATGGTTCAGGTAAGTGAATACTTGCCTGCAAACTCAGTAGCCTGGTACTGGGCTAACTCCTCTGAAGTAGTGTCGTAAACCTCGTCTGTCTCAACGTCGTCGTCTATTCGGGAAGAAGCAAACAAACAACAAAGAGAGACGAACAATCAATAACATGGTATAATGCACAAACATGGGATGATGCATGACAATTTAATTGATGCATCAAAGATAAGCTAGTTGACATGGTAAACATATTTAAATGGGCACATATGCAATTTGGGTTGCATATAGAAAGGCCCAAGAATTAAAGTTGAATTAAGTGATCTACAAATAACCATCATGTGAAAGTTGATTAGAATGATGCATGGATGATGAAAACAATAAGAAAACAACAATAGCTTCAATTTGATATGTTGTTTACAAAGTTTGGAATTTTATTTATTAAGTTATGAAATTTGGCTTCTTAAATGAGTTACACAAACATTTATTGTTTTCACCCATTTTAATTGTTCAAAACAGACAACAAAATTCATATTTGAAAAGAACACAAAATTTTAGATGGAATACATATTTCATTTGTTGAAAAAGGATTTAAAATGAGCAAGTTATTAATTTGACAATTTTAAATGCATTAATTAAGAAACAGTTGTTTTCAGCAATTTAATTTACTTAAAACAGAACACAAAGTTGATATTTGCAAATTTCAAGAAAAATGGAATGGAAAACATATTTTATATGTTCAAAAAGAATTTAGTTTGACCAAGTTATTAATTTAGCAATTTTAAATGATTTAAACAAGATTTAAATTATTTAACCAATTTTAATTATTCAAAACTGGAAATAAAGTTTATATTTGGAAAGCTTGTTCAATTTTGCATGGAAAACATATTTTACATGTGCCATTTGAATTAAATTTGAATTAGTTATGAATTTGACCAAATTTGAAAGAGTTGTTTGAATTTGAATTTTTGAAACCATTTGAAATGTTCAAAACAGTATATAAATGGTTTTAACATGTAGAGAATTTAATTTGGTATGGAAAACATATTTAACATGTTGAATTTGAATTCAAAATGAGGGATTTATGTGAGTTTGAAATACAGGGACCAATCTGTAAAAATACAGGGACCTGATATTAAAAAGAAATGGGTCCAGATCTGGATCCACCTCGCAGGGACCTAGCCTGAGCCGCTGACAACGGGCCCTAGGCCACACTGGCGCTTGCGTGGCGTGTGTGGAAGTGGAGGTGGCCTCCAGGGTCACAGACGGGTGGGCCTCTCTCGCGCGTGCGTGGCAATCCGCAAAAAGGTGGGATTTAATCCCGCGAGGGGGGGTTCGAACCCGTGCCCTCGAGCGTGCGTGCGCTGCGTGTGTGCCACTGGGCTGTCGCTGCGGATTGTGACAGAAGAGGGGCACACACGGTTTTGAGGCAAAGCCTCGGAATTTATCTCTGACGAAACTGAACTTGGTTCAGTTACTGAACCTGACGGAGGGCACGGTCGCTGGCGGCGACTGCAGCGCTGCTGCTGCTGTTGCCCGTGGGTGTGTGCAGGGTTGTGTACGTGCGTGCAACAGGCAGAGTAAGAGAGAGGGGAAGGAGGTGACGCTCACCGGGGAAGAGGAAGGAGGAGGCTCGGTGAGGGGACAGTGGCGATGACGAGCTCGTCGACGGCGCGGTGAAGATGATCCGAGGCCTCCCAGGCCTTTTCCTCGAAAGGAGGAGGAAGGTGGAGGCTCGGGGGTTCGATTCCCGCACCTAGCCTGCTCGGAGGGGCTCCATGGCGACGGTGATTGCTGGAGCTGCTCCTCTGTCGCTGCGGTGGTGGAGGTTCAGAGAAAGGGCGCATGACAGCGAGAGAGAGAGAGAGAAGAAAGGAGGAGGAGGAGAAAACGGCGGCGCAAGGAGATGGAGGAGGGAGGAGAGCTAGGTTCCGGCCCCGTGGTGGTTAAGTAGAGGGGGAGGAGGGGAGCAGGTGGCGCTGCAGGTGGGGGAGCTCCCTCCCCTCTGTCTCCGTACGGAGGAGGACGAAAGCGACAGGTGGGGAGCACTCAAATTTCTCATTGCCTGCTTTGATGTGTTCTACAATCTTCTTGATTTCAGCATCACGAGGTTGTTCAGAACGAATCTTGTCCTCGAGAGTTGGAGTGGCTGTCAAGTTTGCAAGATAGTCTTGAGGAACAAGACCAAGGTTCAGCTTCTGGAATTCTTCATGAAGAGGAGGTTGGCTTTCCATGATCATGAGACTATTGCAATACGACTTGCGACTGAGAGCATCGGCCATAACATTAGCCTTGCCTGGAGTGTAAGAAATGGTAAGATCAAAGTCTTTGATCTTTTCAATCCATCTCCTTTGTCTGAGATTTAGATCTGGTTGAGTGAAGATGTACTTCAAACTCTTATGATCAGAAAAGATTTCAGTGCGATTACCCAATAAGTATTGTCTCCATTTCTTGAGGGCAAACACAACTGCTGCAAGTTCAAGGTCATGAGTGGGATAATTGAGCTCATGTGTGTTCAACTGACGTGAAGCATAAGCCACAACTTGACGTTCTTGCATGAGAACTGCACCTAGACCTTGGAGAGAAGCGTCACAGAATATTTGGAAAGGTTTGGTAGGATCTGGGCCAACCAGAACTGGTGTAGAAGTGAGTTTAGTCTTCAGGAGATTGAAGCTTTCATCACATTGTGGAGACCAGACGAACTTCTTGTCCTTCTTTGTGAGGTCAGTGAGAGGTTTTGCAATCTTGGAGAAGTTTGGGACGAAGCGATGGCAATAGCTAGCCAAGCCAAGAAAACTTCTTACTTGCTTCACCGTCTTTGGAGGTTTCCAATCAACAATTGCTTTAACCTTTTCTGGATCAATGGCTATGCCCTTGGCAGAGATGACATGACCAAGATAAACGACTTCGGAAATCCAAAACTCACATTTGGAGAACTTGGCATAGAGACGATGCTCGCGAAGCTTCATGAGAGTGAGACGAAGATGTTCTTCATGCTCTTCCTCGGATTTGGAGTAGACAAGAATGTCATCAAGATATACCACAACGAACTTGTCGAGGTATTCATGGAAGACAGAATTCATGAGTCGAGAGAAGGTCGCCGGTGCATTGGTGAGACCAAAGGACATGGCGGTGAATTCGTATAGACCGTAGCGAGTGGTGAAAGCTGTCTTTGGAATATCCTCTTTTCTGATCTTTATTTGATGGTAACCCATTCTCAAGTCCAACTTGGAGAATATTGAGGCTCCAGCAAGTTGATCAAAAAGATCATCGATACGAGGAATTGGATACTTGTTTTTGATGGTTTTCTCGTTAAGAGGACGATAGTCAACAACGAGTCTCTTTGTTTGATCCTTCTTTGCAACAAACAGCGTTGGGCATCCCCAAGCCGAGGAACTAGGTTGAATGTAACCTTTTTCCATGTACATATCAATTTGTTCCTTCAACAATTTCAGCTCGGGAGTTCCTATCTTGTAGGGATGCTTAGAGATTGGAGCAGTACCTGGTTCAAGTTCGATCACGAACTCGCAGCTCTGTCCGGAGGCATTCCTGGCAACTCTTCTGGAAAGACGTCAGGGAAGTCGCAAACCACCGGAACATTTTCAAGTGAAGGTAGAGGTTTTGCATTGAGGGTGCACAGCTGAATGGAACTTGATTCATGTGGAGAATAGATTATCTAGCCAGAAGGGTGGGACAGAGTTATTGACTTTTGAGCACAGTCAATTCTTGCTTTATTGGCCTTCAGCCAATCCATACCAAGAATGACATCAATGTCAGAATTTCCCAGCAACATGAGAGAAGCAAGGAATATGCGACCTTCAATTAGGATTTGATTGTCCTTACTTATCTTGGAAGTCAACATTTGAGATCCCGGAGAGTGAACAGTGATCTGATTGCTTAGTGGAACCACAATTAGGTTGTTTGTTGTGGCAAAGGTCTTTGACACAAAAGAATGTGATGCTCCGGTATCAAACAACACTTTAGCTGGAATAGAGTTTACGGGAAATGTACCGAGAACGACGTCAGGAGCTTCCTCAGCTTTGTCGATCTTGACATGATTCACCCTTGCGGTCCTCCCGACAGGCCCGTTGTTGGAGTTGAAGGCCTTAGGCGGGGGAGCGCGCACCATTGCCTGGTTTGTGTTAGGACGAGGTGGTGGTGGAGGTAGCTGCCTCTGCGTGCACTTGTCGGCGTAGTGCCCCGTCTGCTTGCACTTGTAGCATGTGACGACACGAGGAGGCCCTGGCCTTGGCTGCCCCATCGAAGCCCTTTGATCATGTAGCTGAGCAGGGTTGGGTGGGCAGGGAGCGAAGCCTGGAGGAGTTTGGGCGTATGGAGCCCGAGTGACAGCACCATTTGGTACCCAGATGCGGCGCTTCTGCGGAGGGGTGGTCATGTTGGAGGAGGAACCACCCTCACGCGAGTGCTTGCGAGACTCCTCGAACGCCTTGCGCCCATTTTCTTCATTGAGCGCGGTGTTAACGAGATCCTCGAAGCTGTTGGCCTTGACATTGGTGAGGGCATACTTGAGTTCCGGGTTAAAACCTCTGCGGAACCTTGCTATCTTCTTAGCTTCAGTGGACACCTCATCTCCAGCGTATCGAGCGAGGCGATTAAACTCACTCTGATACCCGATGACGTCCAACTTGCCCTGCTTGAGAGAGCAAAACTCTTCACGCATCCTTTCCATGAGACCATCTGGAATGTGGTGCTTCAGGAAGGCTTCCTTGAAACAATCCCATGTGACTGGCATGCCAGTTCTCATGGCCTGGAAGTTTTCCCACCAAGTAGCTGTCTGACCCTTCAGCAGATAGGAGGCATACTTGACCTTGTCTTCTTCAGCTACGTGTGCAATCTCCAGAGCCTTGGCTATCTCACGGATCCAGTCATCAGCGTTCAGAGGCTCGCGTGTGGCCACGAAAGCTCTTGGGCCCAGACTGAGAAACTCCTTGATGCTGACTCGTGGAGCTGTCTGGTTGATGTGCTGATTAGCCTGAAACTGGGCCATCTGCGTCATGACTTGGGTCATCTGATTCAACAGCTCCGCGATTGGCAGTGGCTCAGGCGTGTTGTTCCTTGTTGGCGGCATCCTGAATGGAAATGCATTTTAGCACAACAATAGAAAAGGATAGACTTGGCAACCGAAAGAGAGATTATTCCGACGCATGAATAGACAACCACAAGGTTCACCATCACATGTTCAAATACATCAGAATATCCAATACACCATAAATGGTTCGAATGCCAAAGGATAACTAAACATAGCTAAGAATGGATACATCGGTACTCCCATGCTCATCACGCAGGACGGCGGCTAGGAGTACGGCGAGAGGTACGGTGAGGAGCACGCCCACGAAAGTAGGTGGAGCGACGATCCACGTAGATCTGACGTGGTCTGAGACCGACTATAGGCGTTGTGAAGTACATAGCGTCGACTCCCTGTGCTCCAAAGCGTGGAATCCCAGTGTAACCAGCACCAAGGTTAAGGAGTGGACCTCTGATCGGCTCGTAACCTCCAGCATCTGGCAGACGACGCCCCACTGGCTGATCGAAACGTGCAAAGCGCTCGTCTCCAACAAAGTCTGTGGTGTAAGTCGCCAGACGAGTCAAAGCAAGGTAAAGCTGCTCTCTGACTGAAGCCAGCTCCTGAGATAGTGTGCGGGCAACTGCGTCACTGTGTCTCACAAACTGAGCGGTGGTGTGCAGCCTAGAGTTATCATGCTCGTAAACATCCAAGTTGTCGTAGAGAGTGAAGTGAGCTCCCTCCGAAGTGATGTAACCAAGGGGGATGTGGCGATAGATAGAATCGTCAAATCCCCAGTAGTCAGCATGAAGGACGGTGAGGCTCACATAAGCTGCATGCTGCACAGCCATATCCACTGTGGAACCCACTGCCTCGTAGCGGTGGACTGCGCTCATGCCATCATCTGACAGAATGTAGACGATAGCATGGTAGTAGGTCTGCTCAAACTCTCACTGCTGCTCGTAGACCTGGTACTCTGGTGCCCAACGGAACCCCATAAAAGTGACCATGTCTCTCAGCATCTCCGGATAACCGGCAGTGCTCTCGCAACGATTCATACGAACCACCTGCGGGTAGAACCTGAGATCCATCTGCAGATGATCGGGGAAACTTTGATTAGACGCCGGTAGAAGAACTGAAGTGGCAAGCAACAACAAGGTTCCAACGGACGAAAAGGTCTTGAGATGAACAGGATATCGAAGCAACATCTGGGAAACACGAGACCAAACACTCCTGAGGTACTACGGAAAACCCATCCGGGCTTCTAAAGGATCAATATCTACTGCTTAAGGAATAGAGGATCTGCTTCCGTGGCTTATGTGCCTCCGTTCTCAATCGTGAGTAGGCAACATGATAAATCATGTCACAACCACCTCCATTCCTATGGTCTAGTAGATATAAATATCCTAGAGAAACCAGGATACGTGAAATCCTAACTTGAAAGTTTTAGATGAGAAGAGAAAACAACGTTGCACTTCCTTACCAGAAAAAGGGAGGGTGGGTGGGGAAAGAAATAAAAGAACAGAATTCCTACTCTCACGTTTCATTTTTCCTATATAGCTACAAAATAGTTTCTAGACTCAACTGCGACCAGTAAAAGGGATCCTACAGGCAGACAGGCTCTGATACCATTTGTCGGACCCGGACTTTTAGAGGATACTCACAGCCCGCTAAACAGTAGATAAATGGCTTACGGGGCCTACCTGCACCCGCATCTCAATATGAGTAGGCCAACACGTAAACGTGTGACAACCATCCTCTACTATTCATCGTCTGTGAAACCATCCAATAGAAATCCGACTACTTCCATTGACGTACTTCATAACATACACACATGGTACGTCAACGGCATTTGAACAAGTGATATCACAACAAATCTCTAAGACACAAAGAAATAGAAATAAGTGGCGAAAGCTCTCACTAGAGCAGAGATAGCAAATACAGTCATGCAGAGGACACATGTCCCAACAAGTCATCATTACATCACAGCGGAAGCATCCAAAGTGTCTGAGTACAGACAAGATCCAAATAGGCCTAAGAGGCCGGAAACGAAAAATTACGGAGCCCATCCACGAAGTCTCGGATCCTGCCCGGGTCCGCTATCCACTCGTCAGCAGCCTCGTCATACTCCACGTAGTAGCCACCATGGGGATCCTCGGAAACGTAGTCTGCAGAACACGCAGCCCCAAAGGGGTCAGTACAGACGAGTACTGGCAAGCAAGACGCACAAGATACCAAAGTGTACCCGACAACACCAAGTACCGATGCTTTGGGTTCAACGGAAGATACGTGATACAAAGGTGTGGCAGCGGGCTGCACTAACCAACTACAGAGACACGCTACAACATCCGGCTAAAAGAAAGGGATGAGATAGCGCATCGGAACCAACTACCACTAACCTCAAGCAAACCCATCCTGGATCTCGCCCCTTATCCAAAGAAGCAATCCGAGGATAACCCACACAGTTGGATTAATGAGGATTCAAGTTATTGTGTCAATAAGCCTATTACTAGTCAAGTTATTATTAATTAGGTGTAAGTTGTCTAATCCTTGTTAGCTAGCCCTATCACCAAGTCATCCATAACCGCGGACAACACGGCTTCTCGAGAAGATTTAACCCTGCAGGGATGCACCAATTTGGCCGTACACGTAAGAATAACCCGCCAGACGGGGATCAAACGCACCAAGCAGGCCACTCAACACAACCCAACTCTTCTTCGCATCAAGCCCAAAGAACCCCGTGCAGTTGAGCGCACGGCTAATCAAGCCCCACTAAGAAAAGGGGACCCTCATAGCACTCTAAGAACGTGTCTCCCTAAATGCCGACTACAAAAGTTACCACCCTGGTGCCAAGGGTTCGCACCTGCATATGCATGCGGCAAATGGAAAACCCGAACTAAATGAGGCGATTTGGACGAGATGCGAATCGAATCAAAGTTGAGGGGGGCGCCCATACACGCTTCCCACATGCGGTTAGCGCGCTTATCATGGATCTAGAGGACAAGAATTTTTCCTGAGTTCGACACTAGCAGGCCTCAAAACCATACCCGGCCTCCTGCCGGTGCCTTATCATCAAATTAGCATTACCGCAAACATTAACAGGTTGTTGTTTAAACATCAAGCCCCCAGAACATCATAAATATGGTAACAGAAATAACGGACATCAGACTCGAGCATAAACAACCCTAAGCATGCTAGTAAGACACAGGCAACAAGCAACAGGGTTATAGGTGTGGAGGATAGGCTATATCAGGGTTACAGGATAACATGTGATAGGATCGGAACACAAGCAACGAATCTTAAGGCTAGCAGATTAGACAACGGAAAGTATCGGTATCCAGTGTGGAAAGGACACAATGGTTCAGGTGAGTGAATACTTGCCTGCAAACTCAGTAGCCTGGTACTGGGCTAACTCCTTTGAAGTAGTGTCGTAAACCTCGTCTGTCTCAACGTCGTCGTCTATTCGGGAAGAAGCAAACAAACAACGAAGAGAGACAAACAATCAATAACATGGTATAATGCACAAACATGGGATGATGCATGACAATTTAATTGATGCATCAAAGATAAGCTAGTTGACATGGTAAACATATTTAAATGGGCACATATGCAATTTGGGTTGCATATAGAAAGGCCCAAGAATTAAAGTTGAATTAAGTGATCTACAAATAACCATCATGTGAAAGTTGATTAGAATGATGCATGGATGATGAAAACAATAAGAAAACAACAATAGCTTCAATTTGATATGTTGTTTACCAAGTTTGGAATTTTATTTATTAAGTTATGAAATTTGGCTTCTTAAATGAGTTACACAAACATTTATTGTTTTCACCTATTTTAATTGTTCAAAACAGATAACAAAATTCATATTTGAAAAGAACACAAAATTTTAGATGGAATACATATTTCATTTGTTGAAAAAGGATTTAAAATGAGCAAGTTATTAATTTGACAATTTTAAATGCATTAATTAAGAAACAGTTGTTTTCAGCAATTTAATTTACTTAAAACATAACACAAAGTTGATATTTTCAAAGTTCATGAAAAATGGAATGGAAAACATATTTTATATGTTCAAAAAGAATTTAGTTTGACCAACTTATTAATTTAGCAATTTTAAATGATTTAAACAAGATTTAAATTATTTAACCAATTTTAATTATTCAAAACAGGAAACAAAGTTTATATTTGGAAAGCTTGTTCAATTTTGCATGGAAAACATATTTTACATGTGCCATTTGAATTAAATTTGAATTAGTTATGAATTTAACCAAATTTGAAAGAGTTGTTTGAATTTGAATTTTTGAAACCATTTGAAATGTTCAAAACAGTATATAAATTGTTTTAACATGTAGATAATTTAATTTGGTATGGAAAACATATTTAACATGTTGAATTTGAATTCAAAATGAGGGATTTATGTGAGTTTGAAATACAGGGACCAATCTATAAAAATACAGGGACTTGATATTAAAAAGAAATGGGTCCAGATCTGGATCCACCTCGCAGGGACCTAGCCTGAGCCGCTGACAACGGGCCCTAGGCCACGGTGGCGCTTGCGTGGCGTGTGTGGAAGTGGAGGTGGCCTCCAGGGTCACAGACGGGTGGGCCTCTCTCGCGCGCGCGTGGCAATCCGCAAAAAGGTGGGATTTAATCCCGCGAGGGGGGGTTCGAACCCGCGCCCTCGAGCGTGCGTGCGCTGCGCGTGTGCCACTGGGCTGTCACTGCGGATCGTGACAGAAGAGGGGCGCGCACGGTTTTGAGGCAAAGCCTCGGAATTTATCTCTGACGAAACTGAACTTGGTTCAGTTACTGAACCTGACGGAGGGCACGGTCGCCGGCGGCGACTGCAGCGCTGCTGCTGCTGTTGCCCGTGGGTGTGTGCAGGGTTGTGTACGTGCGTGCAACAAGCAGAGTAAGAGAGAGGGGAAGGAGGTGACGCTCACCGGGGAAGAGGAAGGAGGAGGCTCGGTGAGGGGACAGTGGCGATGACGAGCTTGTCGACGGCGCGGTGAAGATGATCCAAGGCCTCCCAGGCCTGTTCCTGGAAACGAGGAGGAAGGTGGAGGCTCGGGGGTTCGATTCCTGCACCTAGCCTGCTCGGAGGGGCTCCATGGAGACGGTGATCGCCGGAGCTGCTCCTCTGTCGCTGCGGTGGTGGAGGTTCAGAGAAAGGGCGCAGGGCAGCGAGAGAGAGAGAAGAAAGGAAGAGGAGGAGAAAACGGCGGCGCGAGGAGATGGAGGAGGGAGGAGAGCTAGGGCACGACCCCGTGGTGGTTAAGTAGAGGGGGAGGAGGGGAGCAGGTGGCGCTGCAGGTGGGGGAGCTCCCTCCCCTCTGTCTCCGTACGGAGGAGGACGAAAGGGACAGGTGGCGGAGGCTTGGGTCTCGGGGCTGTGGTGGGCTCAGCCCACTTGGGCTGGCCTGCCCCCCTTTTGTTTTCTGTTTTTTTTCTGTTTGCTTTTTTTTTGTAGGAAAAACAAAGAGAGAAATAGAATAGGTTTTTGGAGTTTTTCTTTTACAAAATAATTTTTATTGAATTACAAAACAGCAAGATCAAAGGTATGTGTACTTATTTTCAAAATTTTGAAATTGCCAAATGATTTGAAATTGCTATTTCAATTTCAAATAGGGTTTCATATAGGTTTTGATTTAAAAAAAAATAAACAAGTTTATTCAATAAACTCAAACAACTATGAAATCTTATTGACTTTAAATGTTTGCAAGATTTAAATTTTTAAACCACAATTGGAACATGCCAAGTATGAAAGATTTGAATTTGAATTTCAAATTTGAAACACCTACCACATGCAATGCTTATGATGACATGATGCATTAATAATAAATTAACAAAAACAAAGCATTCTAAGGGTGTTTTCATACTTGGGATGTTACACGCTAGCCAGTCTGCTAGTTTAAACACTGCTACGAGGCCCAAGTATAGTACCCCTGCCAAAACTCTTAGGGCTGCAGAGGTTGTGGCTGCTGAGTTGCCGCATCTCGCCGGCGACACGTGCGCTAGGCAGCAGGAGAGGCTCAATGAGCTAGTGCTAGAGGCTGCTAGGCAGAATGAGGAGTTCCAGAAAGCCAATCCGGGTGCTGGCGCTTCTCAGATTTTGCACTCGCGTGCGGTCAGATCTACGGATCAGGCCTCATCACCGCTTCCCGACAATGAGAGGGACCAGAGTGTGCACTCTGGGAAGAGCAGACAGATGCAGGTGTACGACCCGGCTCTCGCCGCGAAACAGCATATGCTGTGCCGCGACAGCCCGGTCAGAAACACACTACTGCAGGAACGGGCTATCAATCCCATAAAGCTCACAGCAAGAGGAAAGAGGGAAATCATGCAGGACCTTCTCGGCATCCTGCCGCACAGCCTACTCGGCAGAGGACGCAACAGCCAGCTGCAGCACAGCCGCGTGCGGCTGCGCCAGCAGCCAACCCGGTGGTGCAGCCCGCTGTTGTGCAGGAGGACAGATATGATGATGGGTACTCGGCGATGGGGCTAGCCGGCTATGCTGACCCAAGAGATGTCACTGACCGTCTGGGTGACCGCATGTTGGAGCCCAGTGATGCAAGGTACAAGTTGGACCATATCAATAGGTCTGCGCAACTCGAGAACAGGGGCCACCTGGCCCAGATTGCTTTGGTCGCCGCATCATGGAGGAGCCATCCGTGAGCCATTTCCAGCTGGCTAGGGGGACCAAGTGCTACGATGGCACCACCAAGCCGGAAGACTGGCTGAGTGACTATGTTACCGCTGTGCACATCGCAGGCGGCAACCGGAGATGGGCTGTGCGGTATGTTCCGCAAATGCTAGAGGGTCCTGCTCAGACTTGGCTCAATAACCTGCCCAATGACAGTATCAACTGCTGGCTAGACTTCTCGGAAGCCTTCATCAGCAACTTCACCAGCACGTACAAGAGGCCGAATAGGCTGCAGCAGTTGTCCGCTTGCAAGCAGCCGGAAGAGGAGACCGACCGCGAGTATCTTACTCGGTGGAGTACTTTGAGGAACACCTGTGAAGGTGTGAATGAGGCCCATGCCATCACTTGGTTTGCTCAGGGCTGCAAGCATGGAAGCATGTTATGGCAGAAGCTGCAGCGTGAGATGCCGAGTACGCTCGCCGAGACGATCAAGATTGCAGATATGTATGCACTCGGCGACCCATCTCAGCCTCTGCTCGATTCTCCTGAGCCGAGAAGGAAGAACTATGACAACAACAAGCGCAATGATTTCCGCAACAAGTGTAGAGGTGACCGGATTGATACTCGGTATGATCCCGAGGAGGTGAATGCTGTGACTACGTCTGCTGGGAGTAGCCAAAGGCAAAAAACTGCTGGAGCCCAGTACGGGCAGAACCAGAATTAGGGCCAAGGCATCAAGAAGCCATACAATGCTCCCCAGCAGGGTAGCGGCAACCCGGATCCAGCTCCGAGCTTCATCTTTGAGAACATGAAGGTTTTGCCGTGCAGCTTCCATACCCGGCATCCGAGTAGGCCAGCCAACCACACTACCCGGCAGTGCAGCTGGTGGGACCTAATCAAGAATGAGGACCTGCCCCCTCCTCCTCCTCTGCCAGCTGCGAATGCCAATGTGCAGCCTATTCGGGCAGCTGCTCCCAGGCCTGCAGTGTTTCCGAGAAGGGAGAACGTGAACCAAGTGGCTCAGGGAGCCAACCGCAACTACAACAACGGCAACCGCAACTACAACAACAACAACGGCAACCGCAACTTCAACAACAACAACAACCGTAACTACAACAACAACAACAGCAACAGGAACTTCAACAACAACAGCAACAATGGTGGGGAAGACCGCAACTAGTACCAGGAACACCATGAGAGCTACATGATCTTCACCACTGAGCCTGCCGACAAGCAGTCACTGCACAGGCGTGCGATGGAGGTCAATGATGTGATCCCTGCTGTGCCTCACTACCTGCACTGGTGCAACCAAGAGATCACGTGGTCCAGAGCTGATCATCCTAGGGTGATGCCCAACCTGGGTAGCTATGCTTTGGTGGTGGATCCCACCTTCTTGGGTACTCAGAAGAATGTCAGGTTCAGCAAAGTCCTGATAGACAACGGCAGCAGCATCAACATCATGTACCGAGATACACTGGAGAAGCTCGGCCTTGCCGAGAACATGTTGCTACCCAGCAGGACCACATTCCATGGCATTGTGCCGGGAGTATCTTGTACTCCAATCGGCCGCATCTGGGTGGATGTTCTATTCGGTACCAGGGAGAACTGCCGCACCGAGAGCCTGCAGTTTGAGGTAGTTGATCTTCAGAGCCCCTACCATGCTCGACTCGGTAGGCCTGCCCTTAGCAAGTTCATGGCCTCTACCCACGTTGCCTACCTGAAGATGAAGATCCCTGGACCCAATGGAGTCATCACCATATCTGGTGATTACAAGAGGTCTTTGGAGTGTGCCTCTGCTAGTTCTCAGCTGGCGGAGTCCATGGTCATTGCTGCCGAGAAGAAGAAGATGTACGAGGTGGTGGCTATGGCGCAAGTAGCGCAAGTCGGTGCGCCTGGCATGCCAAGTTCCCAGTACGGGACTGCGTTCCAGGCGTCCCAGGAGACAAAGAAGGTCCAGTTCGATCCTGAGTTCCCAGACCGTGTTGCCATCATTGGCGCCGGGTTGGGAGAGAAATAGGAAAGCGAGCTCATCCACTTCCTCCGTGAGAATCAGGACGTCTTTGCCTGGTCCAATGAGGATTTGCCGGGTGTCCCAAGGGAGTTGGTTGAGCACTCGCTACATGTGCGGCATGACGCCAAGCCGGTTAAGCAGGCTATGCGCCGCTTTGGTGATGAGAGAAGGAAGGCTATCAGATCACCAAGTTGCTGATAAGCAACTTTATCATGGAGGTATTGCATCCGGATTGGCTAGCCAACCCGGTCATGGTTGAGAAGAAGAAGGAGGACCCCAAGGCCGACACCGCATGGCGTATGTGCATGGACTACACTGAACTGAACAAGGCCTACTCCAAGGATCAATTTCCGCTACCCCGCATAGATCAGGTGATCGATTCCACTGTTGGTTGTGAGCTTTTGTCTTTCATAGATGCCTACTCTGGTTTTCATCAGATAGCTCTCAACCCTGCTGATCAAATAAAGACTGCCTTTATTACCCCATACGGGGCTTATTGCTATCGTGTCATGTGCTTTGGGTTGCGGAATGCTGGGGCTACCTATCAGAGATGCATGCAGAAATGCTTGCATGATCAAATTGGCAAAAATGTGCAGGTGTACGTAGATGACATTGTCATCAAAACGAATAAAACACATACTCTGCTTAGTGACATTGAGGAAACCTTTGCCAACTTGCGCAAGTACAAAATGAAGCTGAATCCGACTAAATGCACCTTTGGCGTCCCGGCTGGCAAGCTACTCGGCTTCTTGGTATCCAGTCGGGGCATTGAGGTCAATCCTTCAAAGATAAAAGCTATAGAGAGCATGTCTTTGCCGAGATCACTGAAGGATGTGCAAAAATTCACTAGTTGTTTGGCTTCTCTGAGCCGCTTCCTGGGCAGAATGGGCGAGAAGGCCTTGCCTCTGTATCAATTGATGAAGAAGAGTGACAAGTTTGTCTGGACACCACAAGCTGATGTAGCATTCAAGGAGTTGAAAGCCATGCTGGGTAGCACTCCCATCCTAGCTAGTCCGCTACCCAAGGAGCCAATGTTGTTGTATATTGCTGCGACCAACCGAGTAGTCAGTGTGGTGATTGTGGTGGAAAGAGAAGAAGAAGGAAAGACTGTGCAGCGGCCAGTATACTATCTCAGTGAGGTGCTATCCAGCTCCAAGCAGAACTACCCGCATTACCAGAAGATGACTTACGGCGTGTACCTGGGCGCCAAGAAGCTGAAGCACTATTTCCAAGAGCATCCCATCAAAGTGGTGAGTTCTGCTCCCATCTCGGACATCATGGGCAACAAGGAAGCAAGTGGCACAGTAGCCAAGTGGGCGATTGAGCTAGCAGCGTACGCTCCGCTGTACGCGAGAAGAGAAGCCATCAAGTCACAAATCTTAGCAGATTTTCTAGTGGATTGGGCTGAGGTGCAGTATGAGCCTCCTTCGCCAGTAGCCAACTACTGGAAGATGCATTTTGATGGCTCCAAAGTGAAGGAAGGCCTTGGTGCTGGCGTGGTGCTCACGTCACCCAAGCGAGATCAACTCAAGTACGTGCTGTAGATCCACTTCAAAGCATCCAACAATGTAGCAGAGTATGAGGCCGTGGTACACGGCTTGAAGGTAGCCAAGGAGGTTGGCGTGCAACACATCATCTGTTATGGCGACTCGGATCTGGTGGTGCAGAAGGTATCCGGCACCTGGGATGCTCTGGATGCCAACATGGCATCATATCGGTTTCTGGTGCAGACTATGACTGGTTTCTTTGAAGGATGTGAGTTCCAACACATACACAGAGCAGAGAATGACGCAACTGATGAGCTGTCCAAGTTGGGGTCTTCTTGGCAGTTCATCCCAGCTGGGATTGCCTTGGAGCATTTGAGAAAGCTATCTATCAAGCCACCCCCCAACTCGGAGTCTATATTCGTTCCTTCTCTGCCAGGCGAGGAAGCTGTTCCAATGGAGATCGACTGGGAGGCTGCAAAAGAGAACCCGGGGACTGTCGTCTCCAACCCGGGGACTACTCCATTCAACCCGGGGACTGTCGCATTCATCTAGGGGGTCCTTGCCGAGTGATCGGGGACTCGAGGACTCGTCTCCAACTCAGAAGAGGTATTGGTGGTTGATCCAATGGAAGTGGACGAACTAGTGTTTCCCACGCGCGAGACACCGAGTTGGGCTATGCCCATATTATCATTTCTAACGGATGGCACCTTGCCGAGTTACGAGGTCACAGCCAGACAGATACAGAGAAGATCCAAGGGCTACACTATTCTCAACAATGTGCTGCATAGAAGAAGTCCTACTGGCGTGCTGCAACGCTGCGTTGAGCCAGAGGAAGGAGAAGAAATTCTGGTGGAGATACATCAAGGAGAATGCGGGCATCACGCCTCTTCTCGGGCTCTAGTCAACAAGGCTTTTCGGCATGGTTTCTTTTGGCTCACTGCCTTGAAGCAAGCTGAAGATATAGTGAGAAAGTGCAACGGCTGCCAGAGATATGCAAGTAAGATTCATATGCCAGCTTCCGAGTTGAAGACCATTCCCATTACTTGGCCATTTGCTGTTTGGTGTTTGGATATGGTGGGTCCTTTCAAGCCAGCTAGAGGCAACATGACTCACATCTTGGTCATGGTTGACAAGTTCACCAAGTGGATTGAGGTCAAGCCTATTAGGAAGTGCGATGGAGCCACAACTGTGAGTTTTCTGAAGGATGTGATCCTGAGATATGGCTACCCGCACAGCATCATTACTGATAATGGCACAAACTTTGCTGAGGGTGCTTTTGTGAGATTCTGCAAGGAGAAGCGGATTCGGCTAGATGTTGCATCTGTTGCGCATCCCACCTCCAATGGGCAAGTTGAAAGAGCAAATGGCATGGTGCTATCCGGCATAAAGCCAAGGTTGATTGAGCCACTGCTGAAAACACCTGGGTGTTGGCTAGACGAGTTGCCAGCGGTGTTGTGGAGTCTAAGGACTACCCCTAACCGGTCAACCGGCTACACACCATTCTTCCTGGTATATGGAGCTGAGGCCGTGTTGCCCACTGACCTAGAGCATGACTCGCCCCGAGTAACCCTCTACACTGAGGCGGAGGCGAGAGAAGCTTGAGAAAATGACATTGACCTGCTAAGAAAGAGAGTTAACTCTGTCACAATCAGCTGTATATCAGCAAAACTTGAGGCGTTATCACAGCCAGAAAGTGAACCCAAGGGTTTTCCGAGAAGGAGACATGGTCCTTAGGCTCGTGCAGTGCACAGCCGGGATGCACAAGCTATCCCCTCCGTGGGAAGGGCCGTTCATTGTGAGCAAGGCTTTGCACAATGATGCCTACTATCTAGTTGACGCACAGGCGCCTCAGAAGAACAGGCCGGATAGAGCAGGAGAGGAATCTAAGCGCCCCTGGAATGTAGCTCTACTCCGCCGTTTTCATTCGTGAGCAGAAAGTTGTATGTATCCCCTCAACCGAGTTAAATTTCTAGTAGGCACTCCGAGTTCAAACTCGGGGACTGCCCTTGTCCAAATCTGTTCTGTGTTGTTCTACTCTGTTTTACCTTTGTCTACTCGGTTGCTCTACTTAGAATTTCATAAGTGTATTTAGTAATGTGTTTAAACCTAAGGGCCAACTCTTTGACTCTGCTGCTATCCGCAATCCGGCTTCATGGCAATCAAGAGAACAAGCCAAAGGTCAATGAGCACACGAAAAATTGCTAAGGAGAAGAGAGGTGCAGCAACCGAGTAGGGTGTTCTTCTCCGTTTTTGTTGTCTTTTTTCGGCTAAGCGGTGGGCAGCGTTACTATGAAAGTTTCTAAGTGGCTAAGTATTTGAAACTCAATCTTTGAAATCTTGTGACTCGACTACCAAAAAAGCCACAAGTGGCAGGTAAGAGCTGAGACGAAAAGAGAGAGTGGATAAAAAAATGCAACTCGGGGACTTGCATAATAACGCAACCCGGCATGGAGCCAGAGTTGCTAAAATATCAAACTTCAACTGGAATAAAATTGAGTAACAACAAAGACATAATTGTACGGTTACATTTGCACCCGACATCCCGGGGATCTAATCAAAGTTCAAAGTAAAAATGTTGCAGGAATCACTTGTTGGTAGTGGTGGTGTTGTCCGCCTTGGCGCTATCGGCATCAGCGTTGGCGGAGGCAACTGGCTCACAGGTTGCAGTGGCGATGGAGATAGGATCAGTGGTAGAGGTGGACGCAACAGACTGGGTCCTGGGCAGCGGGTTGGCATTAGGTGGTGTAGCAGCAGTTGTGCCCATCTCGGGAGCCGCCTGCTCGATCACCATCTCGGTGGTGATGGTGGCCTCCTGGGTGCTAGGTTGCGGCTGCTCGACCTCGGCGTGGCTGGCCAACGCGAACTCCTCCGGGTTGACCAGCTGCTCGGTCCCCTCGACGACCTTGGCATTCCCCTTCTCGGGTGCTCCCTTTGCTGCACCTTCCTCAAACTCGGCCAACTCCTCGCTGGGGATATCATCATCGTCTTCTTCATCCTCATCCTCATCTTCAGGCTCAGTATCTGGCTCGGGAAGGCTGTCGATGTAGGTGACGGTGTCAGCGTAGGAAGCAATATCATATGCCACTGCTTTCCAGCGAGTGACCCACTCGGGCTTCGTGGTCCACTTGGATTCTTCTCGGATAGTAAGGATCCTGCTGAGGTCCAAGTTTTCGTACCAGCTGATAATGAAGTGGAGTAGCTCATCAGCTCCTGCCCTAGCTGCAGAGGTGCGCCATTTCTTCAACTCGGCCTTCACCCTGTTCAGCTTCTCGGCTATCTCGCTGAAGCTGTCTGGCGCAGCTTGATCCGGACAGAACAGATCGTGCAATTTGTATGCAGTGGACACCATGGAGGTGCCCAAGCCCTTGAGGGAGCGGAGTTGAGACTTGATGCTCAAGAGATAATCATTGATGGTGGACTTGGTGTCGATGGGCATTCCGGATGCAGCTCGGAGTTGCCTTGCCTTTGCCAGAGCAGGCACGCTAGCAGAACGGAGATCAGGGAAGATATCTAAAAAAGGAACCAATAAGAGTCAGAAACGGAGCCAGAGAAGAGATGAAACCAGGTAGAAAAAAGGATGAGAAGAGAAAAGCAAGTCAGTTGCAGAGAAGAGATAACTCACGTTCTAGATCCACCAGCAGCGCTCCCAGTTTGATCTTCCAGTCGTCTTCGTCAGAGATATGCCTATCTTCAATGCTGCGCGCATTTGCGATCTGGAGGATGAGTTGCTCGTTGTGTTTCTTCAACATTGAGATCTCCATCTCAAGCATTTTCTCTCTGGCCGCGGCAGTCTTCTTGACCTCGTCCTTCTCGGCAACCTGGTTGATGGCATCCTCGAGGGCAGCCTTCAGTTTGACCTGCATTTTTTTAAATTCCGCCCTCTCGGCGGTGCGCTCTTTCTCGATTTCGGCTTCTCGGGTTTGCAACTGTTGCCGCACCTCGGCAGGCATGAGGTAGTTCAGGTGTTGCTCCCGGAATTTCTTGTACTCTTCTGCGAGAAGAACAACAGTGTCAAGCAGAGTAACCAAGTAAGAAGAAACAAAAGTGCAGAGAAGGAAAGGCAACTCACCCTCCAGAGTAGCGATCTTGCTCTGGGCAGAGGCAGCAAAAACTTCGCAGTCGCGATGCTTTTCAATTATATGATTGAGCTTGTCTGCAGAGAAAACAACAATGAAGCAAAAAGCAAACACGGGTGTAAACACAAAACGCACAAACCGAATTGCTGAAAGCTTACCTTCAACCTCAGAGATCTGGATCGTATGGTCCAGGGCCGCCTGCTCCACCGTAGCAGTGTCCTTCTTCTCGGCTTCAAGAGCCTCAAGACGGTCCTTGGCAATGCGGTGGTTCCAGAGTAGCCGGCGGAACAGTCTTGTCCTCTTCTGAAGGCTATTCTGTAGAGAAGAAGAGAGAAAGTTTAAGATTTTCGGAAGATTTTCCCCGAGTACACGGCAACTCGTTTGAGTTTTCGCCTACTCGGCCCGAATCTCGGGGACTAGGGAAATGGCTAAGAGGAAAAAAGGAGAAGAGAAGAGAAAGGAGAAACAGCAACTCGGAAAATACAAGAAAGAGAGAAAAGACTTACAACGTAGCTTTGCTCGACGTCCTCTGCAGCCTTGCGCATGACGAAGAGCTTCCCGGCCAAGGTACAGGTGGGGCCTGCAATCGTCATGGGGACAACACCGACATCGGCCTTGTTCCAATCGACGCAGTAGTGGTCGAGCTGGCCCAACTCCATCCCATCCCAGTTGGGGTTGCCAAGCGCCTTGCTGTTCCAAGCTGGGTCAACAAACCCTACTCGGTCCAGGATCGCGGTGAGGCCTTCAGATTCGATCTCGTTGTCATCTTCCTCACGCGAGCGCAACTCGGGAACTGCTGCTGCCTTGCCCTTGGACTTGGTGCTGGTCGCCACAGCTTGGCCTTCCTTCAGTGCAGCCAGTCTTTTCTCTCCCGTTGCCAGTTTGATCTCATGGCGCTGGGAGATAGTCATCATGTATTCCGGAAAGCCGGGGTTCGCGCGGCCGCCAGCACCTGCACCTGGATTTTCAACAGGGCCAGTAGACCCAGAGGCAGCCGGATTGGTGCTGGGGGTGGGCGCGGAGAGCACTAGCTGCTTGCTCCTCGGCGGCTTCCCGGATGGCGCGTCTTGCGGTTTGGGAGGCGGCATCTGCTGTCCGGCTTGCGAAGCAGCGCGCTTTGGCTGCTTCCGGACGGCCTTGGTCTTAGACTTGATAATCTTCCTGGGGCTAGAAGCAGTGTCTGGCCGAGAAGCAGGTGGAGGCATTTTGCGGGAAGCAGTTGGCGGAGGCGATGGTGTTGTCTGTGTTGGTGGAGGAATTGGAGCACTGGGTCGAGTCACCTGCTGGGTAGGCGGCATGGGAGGCTGGCTACCCGGTGCTGCGTTGGGCTGCACTTGGTCCTGGAGGATGGGCTCCACCACGGTCTCTTCTACCCGCTGCTCTGCAGCGGGATCAGGTCTCGTATCAATCACTTCTTCTACCCGCGGCCCGGCCGCGGGATCATCTTGGGCTGTAGCGGTGGTGTCTTGCTGCTCGGTGGTGTCTTGCCGCTCCATGGCGGCATCTTCTTGTTGCTCGGTGGTTTTCTCAGTATTTTCCCCAGCTGATGCAGCTGGGGGAGATGGCGGCGTCTCGTCATGAGCAGCATCTTGCTGCTGTTGAGAGATGGAATCAGTGTCATCACCAGCGCCAGTGTTCTCGGCGCCGGTATCTTCTTTTAAGTCGATAGGGGAGGACGCGCGTGTCCTCTCCTGCTCGTCTTGCTCTTCATCATCGTCCGAGAGATCAACAAGTCGATCTAAGGGCACGGATTCTTTCCTCTTGGGACGAGCGGGGGCCGCTGCAGCATCAGCATCGAGAGGGGCGCTGGAAGAAAGGAAACAGTTCAGAAAGGCAGAAGGAGAAAAGTGCAACAGGAAACGACAACCAAGAGTGCTACTCGGATGGAGAGCTTACTCTTTGCTGGTGGGAGGTTGTCTCCTAGAGGCGACGACTTTCTTCCCGGTTTTCTTCTTGGCTATCTTCGGGAGAGGTTCTTGGGCACCACTGCCCACCCTCTTCCGAGTAGTGGGAGCAGCCACAGATAGAGGATTAACCTCCAGGGGCTCATCATCGTCGTCCGCTTCAAGATCCTCTGTAGAGTAGAAGAAGAAAGTAATTCAGAAACACAGAAGGGAATCAGAATGTGCTACTCGCGAGCAGAAAGGTGAACTTAGTCACCTTCATCATCCTCGGACCAGTCCCGAATAGACGCATCAACTCGGGGCTTACCAGGCTGAGTGCCGTGAGGGATGCAGAGGGTGTCTTGGGTGTCGTAGGCGGTTGCATCTTCCTCTTCTCGGTCCTTGGACCAGTTGGCCTCGAAGATCTCGGTATCTTCCTCTCCCTGGCGATCGATGTGCTGTTGAAGCAAACAGGAAACACTGTGAGTTGTTTTCTCAGCTAAGGATTTCTACTCGAAACAGCATGCAAACATAAAGCATATGAAGCTAGGGAGTTCTACTCGGAACAACATGCAAACATAAAGCATATTAAGCTAGGGAGTTCTACTCGGAAGAACATGCAAGCATAAAGCATATAAAGCTAAGGAGTTCTACTCGGAACAACATGCGAACACAAAGCATAGTTAGCTAAGGATTTCTACTCGGGATAGCATGCAAACACAAAGCATATTCAGCTAAGGATTTCTACTCGGCATGGCGTGCAAACACAAAGCATATAGAGCCAAAAGGATACTTATGATGTCCTACTCGGTGCAGCATGCAAAAAGTAAGCATACAAAGCTGAGAAGCCACCTACTCGGTATCAAAGTATAAAGACAAAGCACAAAATACTAACCTTTCCAATGGGCTTGAGGCGGCTATACGGCGTGAAGCCGTACAACCAGGTGTCGGAGAGCGGGGTCTGCATGATGGATCTGGCCAGAATGGCCACCTCGGCTTTGCTGAGCTCAAATGTTGTTGTCCTTGTGCAATCTTGGCTTCCTCCCATGTGCCACATCTTGTGTGATCGACGCTGGAGCGGGAGTACTCGGCGTGATATCCAACACGCGATGGGATCGTCCGGACGAAATCCCTCTGAGATCAACTCGGTCAGGCGTCGCTCAACCTGGAGGACATCCTCGATGGTGTTCTTGGGGTGGTAACCCCAGTTCTGCTGAGTGGGCCTTGCATTCCTGAACTTGGGGAGCCCTATCCGGTTCTCGATTGGCTTTCCTTCTTCTGCAGCGACGTTCTTCACATACAGGAAACCGCGCTGCCACTTGCGCACGGTTTCCAGCCCCTTAACCCGCGGGTGATGGCCAGTCGTGCGCTGCAGCATCATGGTGCATCCCGTCTGGGTCACCGCGCGAGCGCTCTCGGTGTTCCCAGGATTGGGAACACTCTGCTTTCGGAAGAAAAAATACCTAGCCCAGGTATGGATGGTTGGGTAGACGCCTAGGAAGGCCTCGCATACTACGGCGTGGATAGAAAGCATTACCATGGCATTGGGTGGAAGGTGGTGCGGCTGGAGGCCAAAGTGTTTGAGGAATTCAGAGAAGAAATCCGAGATGGGAAGGCCGAAGCCGCGCTTGAAATGGGAAAGGAAGACGACGTACTCGTCCTCCTCAGGTTGTGGGATGATTTCAGTACCTGGAGGCCTGCAAACGACGCCGGGAGGGACGCGGTGCGTGTTGACGAGCCACTGGCAGTCTTCCGTCGTGAGTTCAGATCCTTCCCAGCCGGCGCGGGCAGCCGCATCGTCATCTCCGCGAGGAGCCATGGAGGCGGAAGCGCTTGTGGGAGATTGGAGGCGAAATCGAGTGGAGGCGCTTCTCTCTGTCTCTCTCGCGGCGCGTGGAGCAGCGGCGCAGCGATTGCTTACAGTGGCGGTGTGCTCGACAGCGGCGGAGAGGCGAGGGGGCGCGGGATTGGAAAGAACAGGAAAGAGAAGAAGGGAGCCTCGCGGGGGTATTTATCTTTCCCCCTCGAGTTGCCGTTACTGGAAGATTGATCGTGGCATCGATCGTGGGCTACGATCATGCGGCGTGGGTTAAGCGGCCGTTGGAAACGCACACAACGCATACCGCGCGTGTAACGGGCGCAGTTAATCCCACGTCGAGATCGTGGGCACTTGAGTGCGGTTGAGGTGACCTAACGGGCTAGTGGGCCCAGGTTGCAGTTACTGGCGCGTGGCCTGCCGTATCCCAGGCACCGAGGCGTCGGGGGCACAGGGGTGTGACACGTGCCCCGTAGCGACACGGAGAGGTGGATTTGGTCCGATTCAGTGGGAGCGAGTTCGAAATCTCACTAAATCATTCTATTCGGCAGCTCAGGAGAGAAATTGCTCTACTCAGCTATCAGGAAGGTTGTCTCGTGAGCACAGTGGAAGAGATTCGAGAAGGAGTTACTGGTTCAAGTTGGAGTGCAACTCGGCGTTACTCATTCAAGAAGATAGTTTGGTTTAAAGCTGGCAGGGCCCAGTGAACAAGTTCGCAGGACTCTACCAGCTTCGGGGACTAATGTCGGGGGGTTACCCCCGAGTAGGGGTAAGGCAAGTGCTAAAGGCAAGGTCAAGGTGCTGTTTGACCGGGTAGACGGCTACCCGGGTGCTTGCTACCCGGTAGGTTTCTATCCGGCCGTACCTACCAAGGGCCAAGAGGAGAAATCAAGAAAGTTATGTTCGTCAGAGTAGAGGAGTCGGTCTGAGTAGAGGGAGTGCTTTCCTACTCGGGCCAGAAGTCAATGGAGCCGTTCTGACAAGGGATCCCGCGTATCCTGCGTCCGTACCAGCGTGCGGTTCAACTTACGGAGCGCGTGATTATCCGCGCTACGGCGTGGCTACAGTGCGGTAGGCGCCTGTCAAGTCCTGTCACTGACAGAGTGGACAGGACAGGTCTATGGGCCTACCCTATCTCACTGACAAGGTGGACAGGTCCCATCTCCGAACGGCGCGACGACTTCCCGCACCCGCGTCAGCGAGAAGCCGGAGGCGTGCTCTGTTCTGCAGTGTGCCTGTCCCATCAGTCGTACCTGATAGTCTTTTTCTATTCGGCTGGGCACCAGTATATAAGGTGCCCTGCCTCCTCCTGCGCAAGGGACGTTACACGAGAGATCATTTGTTACCCGAGCAAGTGTTAGCAGTAGAGAGAGCAGAGAGTGGCTACTCGGCTGAAGGCCTGATTTGTACTGTGGCTACTCGGAAAACACACATATAGAGAGAAAGGCAGGAGTAGGGGTGTTACCTCCACACGAGGGCCCTGAACCTGGGTAAGATTTTATTGTTTGCAGTGCTAGAGACATCCTACACGCGGCGCTACTCACCGTGTGATCCCTCCCCGGATACCTCCAGCGTCCATCGGCCCCAACCTTTAGCCATCCTATGGCATCTGCCGTGATACCACCACGACAGACGTATCACTGCCCTCATACTTACCTTTCTCCCGAGACCCCACCTGATCTTTACCTTGCTTGGACACATGTATTTCTCTAGTAAACTCAATGTCATAGAAATTGTTACCAATATTCACATTGGGCACCACTGGAGGTACAGGGGAGACATCAATGTTCCCAATGCACACTGTAACATAATCAACATCGTGCAGGCTTTGCGTGTCCACAATGAGGGTTCTGCCAACCAAATTGCCAACAAAGGTAGCAGTGGGGCAATTCCTGTTGTCCAGAGGGATGCCCCTAACTTGAAACCGGGAAACATCCAATTCACATGTGGCCCCGAACGAGGGAGACCAATGCTCAACTGTAATGACAACATTTGGCCTTGTCCTCATGTTAGTTCTACCGAAGTGGACCCGAGCATATATATCTCTTGAACTAGGAAAACACATAAGGGATTTCTTAGCAGCGAGCGGTTTAGCATACGACCTCCAGGTGCATCTAGATACTGCCCATTGAGTGAATTCATTCTCTACCTCCCTGCTAGAAGGATCCCCTTCCACAACTTCTATGACAGCCTGAAAAATCTCTTTGGTGGTGCCGCATTCCTAATGTCAGGAATGACAAAGAAGCCACCACCAGGAACTACAGCGCCCACGAAGGGGGTAGCTACTTCCCATGGCTTAATCTCATTAAAAATAAACTTGTCAACATGCTCATCGCCACAAACAACACAGACATTCTTTGCTTCAATCATTGTATTCCTATCTTCCTGAAAAGAGACATTCCTAGGAGAACAAATAAGATTGTTCCTCCCCTCCTCAGAAGCCCTATCACTATCCTGATTCTTGAAGGAGACAAACCCACCATCTTTGGCTACCTGGATCATTCCAACAACTGTAGAGGAATTGCTAGTCGAATCCTGGTGACGATTATATTGGGATGTAGCCCTCCTATCCCCAATAGAGTTGTCAGAACCCTCCTCTCTGATTTCGGCTATGTGATTCAACCGGCCTTTATTCCTAGAAGTGTAAGATGTCCCCACAGAGGAATCCCTCTCAATAGCTCCAAGTCTATTCGCATTGAAACTTCTACCTCCATCACGGCCTCCAAATCCGCGTCCACCATCCCTACTACGAGATCTAGAGTCGCTCGCATGGCCACCATCCCTAACTTCCTCTCTACCTCGCAAATCTGCGGCCGAAGAACGATCTAAACTGACCTGATTGTGCTGCTGGAACCTCTGAGGGAAGAAAGCTCCAGGTGCATAGAAGGGAAGTTGACCCTCGGCGGCGGGCCGTTGTTTCTCCCCCCCACCGCGCGCGAAGTTATACGCTATCTCCTGCGAAGCAGAGAGGACCGCCCGCCTCCAAGGAGTGAAGGAGGAAACCGCATGCAAGATCAATTTCGGCGGTTGAACGGCGACGAACACCACCCTAGGCCCCCCGCCGCTCTCCCCCTCTCCAATATATGGCTGAATCTCGATTTGGGAGGGGGGAGGGTGTGAGGAGATACTTTAACCGCGCACGTTTCGTCGGTAGCCGACAATGGCGGGACCTGCCCCGGGCCACCCAGGGACACACGTTGGAGGCGAGCATTCTAGACCTCTGGCACCTGCTGTGCCAAACAGCGCACGAGGACCCAATGACCAACACGGTCGCTGAGACCCGTGTACCGCCCACGGGGTCATGCGGGGACAAAATTAACGTGCCAACCTTGGTGATGGCGAATGGAAACTCAACCACCATATCGGATTTAATCACCTCCCCATGACGGAGCAAGCGGACGTGGACGGCGATTCCGTGGGAATCAACCAGGACAAGCCTCCGTTCCCGTATTTCGAATGACCAAACCACCGTGCTGCCTAGTCACCGATCCCTCAACGGTGAAAGACGCAGTCCATTTCGACGAAACCGGTGAACGAGGCCACGAAGGGACCACCCGATCAGCGGCCAGCGACGACGGCGGAGGATTAACCGTCGCCCCACCATCGTCAATCCAGAACTCGAACACAACAATGGCGGTCCATGGCCTCGCCCGTAGGAACTCACCCTTCAACGCGTAACGGCCGTCGATCACTACCCCCCGCTCATCGAGCAGAACAATGTCGCGCTCGATCGCGACTGAAAGCCAAAGTCCCGGTGCGCATGGAGGCATGCCGCGTCGATACGAGGTGCCGGAAACTCACCTCCCACCGTGAGACCACCAGTTCCGATCGGGTAGGCCATCATTCCTCGAAATCGCCGATCAGGAGCGGGAGAGGCGGGAGCGGTGGTGACGTCATCCCTCCGGCCCCAGCCTCATCCATATATCCTCATTGGGTCGAGAATTCGTTTAGCGAACCGTTGAATATGTTCAGTCGAAAAAAGAGTGATGCTACACTTACGGAATGGCCTTACGGATTAGTGTTACGGAATTAGATGCATGGGTCAGAGAATGGGCCCCCCACGTGAAATTCAGGAGGGGGTGTTTAGTAGTGGGACAAATCATGAGAGGACACGTATGCTCGTAAGTCTTCATCCGTAAGCTGTGTGCCCGTAGGTCTAGGATTACCGGTCGAAAAAATCGACGCGTCGCCTGGGAAGTTAGCCGGAACAGCTCGTCCAGCCTCCCGGCGCGGCCGAGCATGTCTACGACGCATCCATAGTGCTCTACGCCGAGCGCCACGCCGTGCAGCTCCGCCATGGCGTCAGAGTGCCGGAGGCCGTCCTGGACGAACCCGGCGACGGCGTGGCAGCACGCGGAGAGGACGCCGAGTTCACGCATGCCGGCGAAGAGCACCAGCGCGTCCTCGCCGCGGCCGTGCGCCGCCAGGCCTGAGATCATGGACGTGTAGGTGTACACGTCTCGCCGCGCCATGGCGTCGAACACCTCCGCTGCCTGCTCGACAGCGCCGCACTTGGCATACATGTGGAGCAGCGCGTTGCCGACGATGCCGTCGGCGGCGTTGCGTCAGTCCCTGCCTATGTATGCGTGCACCCACATCCACATGCCGGCGTCGAGGGCGCCGAGCCGCGCAAACGCACCGAGGACGGCGACGAACGTCGCGTCGTCCGGACGCGCGCCCTGCCCCTGCTGCACTGCATCAGCATCTCACGGACGGAACAGAGCAAGCGGCCCACGGCGTTCACCGTCCCGCGCGTGCGCGGAGATCAACGTGTTCCAGGTCACCACGTTCCTGTATGGCTCCATCATCCTGAAGCACCGGAGCGCGGTCGCCGCACTTGGCGTACATGTCGACGAGCCGCGTTGCACGTGACGACGTCGAGGGCCACCCCCGCGACGAGGACGCGCCGATGCACCTCCCTGACCAGCTCGAGGTCCCCGGAGCCTACGCAAGCTGCGAACGCCGTGGCCGACGACAACCGCGCCGCCATCCGGCATGGCCTCATAGGGCGCTGTGTGGACGACGCGCTGGCCGGGTGCTCTATGACGGCCGGGAGTGCGCCGGCGTCGTGAGGTGCGCCGCCACAAAGGAGCGAGGCAGCGTGCGGAGGTACGGTGCCAGGAGGCGAGGACCGGAGGCGTGACCGTGGGAGCGGAGCGAAGCAGCCTTGGGCGTGTAGCGGTATTCTGAATGCTGACTTATGCTGCAGAGTTAACACTAGAGCAGGAGTTTTTGTGGCGACTAAACGAGACAATGTGGTTAGGGGAAAAAATGCACAAATAGTGGAGTAATTTCGAGTGACCAGATCAGGTGCAGATGAGGAAATCCGAATAATTTTTCTGCGGTACTAGACCATAATAGCGCGCGTTGCCGCGCCCGTTCATATCTAAAGAAATGTTAGATATGGAGTACAAACAGAGTTATTTCAATCCTTACAAAATAAGGTATTGTCAATTAGAAGGGCTGTTTTGCTAAATAAACATTGATGGAGAGCAGTAAATCAAACTCCTCGTGTTAGCCTTGCTTAATAGTGAGTAACGTTATTCTTGAAAACAGACTATAATGTGGTAGTTAGCAATGGTAGTTATATAAATAAATCATCTGTGCCGTAGAACTCATCATAAATCATTTGTGCCCTAACACTTTTCTGACCAATACTTTGAAGATGTCACCAGAATAAGGTGAAGCACCAAAAGAGGCTATTCATTGCCCTTGGAGCAAAGAAGAAACGATAATAAAATTGTTCCTATAAGATCATAGCTTTCAAAGCATTTCAAACATAGTGGTAGAATACTCAAGAATGAAAGGGGTACGTGGCCCAATATATATACAGACTTATGCACTAACCTTGATTTAATTTTTCTAGGGTAAACCTTGATATAGTTTAGGAAATATGCAAACCTATTTGGTGACTATCACTGAGTTACAGGAATCAGTATCTCATTCACTTGTTTGAATTAAAAAGAAGAGTTCTACGTCACAACTGCTCCATGAGTTGTAGAAAAAACAAGAATAATCGACCTGAACAACAAATAGTAGGAAAAATATAGAGCGGACAAGCAATCTCAAATTCCTTCTACATTCTGATACAGAGCAGAAAATAGTTTAAACGAACCATGCAAGATTAGGACATCAAAAACATTCTTTATGCTAGAGAAAACCAAAATTGTTTATAACTGTTACTTGTACATGCCAACAAAATCTCCAAGTGTTTGAATTACGATCTTTCTTGGCTACAATAGAACACGGAAAAATATAGCAGCTCCTAATAAATGAAGTTTTTAAAATACATGGACGATATCATTTCAAAGAGTTTGTAGGAAGAATTAAGTAAGGTACATACCCTTGTCTTGAGGGCAGAGGGGAGCGAGACGGGGATGAATTTTATGACAGGTGAGGTAGCGATGCGACCTGACCAGATGGCTCTCCCATACGCCTCCAGCAGAAGAGAACCATGAAGCAGGGAATACACTTGAATATAGCAGCGAGGCTGTAGGGAGTTTTTGAAAAAGCAGGTTTGACGACTCTTAAATGCACGTCACTATTTGAAAGCAAGTTCATGTAAAAGCAGCTGGATGGAAGCTACCACATGAAGATAAAATTGGACATAGTTTCCTTAGATAGTATATTCATGTCAACTCAAGTAGATTCCAATATCAAGTTAAAAAAAAGTAGATTCCGTTATTGAAAATGTCCCAATCATGGTTAAGAAACCTAATCTGGGTTATGGTAAATTATTAAATAAAAATGAATGTACCTGGTGCAAGTTTGCATACAACATTTGAACATGAAGAAATGGTGTTTTATTATCCAAAATTTCACAGTCAAGCTTTGATTCTGTATAGGACTCAATAAAAAAAATCAATATAAGGGATTAGTATCAGAAGTGAGTTCCTATGTGAACTTTGAATTATCAACGCAGTCAAGTCTGCTAGTCTTGAATAGATTTTTTTTTTTTTAGAATCGTAAGATAACTATTCCTTACATCAAGCAATACTTGAACTTTGTATCTGAACCAGAAGTACATAAAGCTCAATTTCAGCAAGGTACATTCTGTAGTAGGTATTTCAACAGAAATGCAAATGCATATGCAAATTGTTTTAGTGTAGTGAAAAATAAAGTACTCTTTACTCATAATTTATTTACTTGTAACCTGAAGCCACAACGATTCCAAAAATGTGGAAGTGTATCCTCAATTTAGCATGAGTGGATGAGCCCAGACTGAACTTTAAGTTTATACACCTGATTTTTTGTCTCTGGTGGTCAGTATGTGTTTAAGCAGCCAAACTTCTCGTCTACCGTGTAGTGCTAAAAAGTCCATTACATTCATTAATTGTTCTTTAAAAATAAGTGTCGCGCACAAGCAAATTTCATTTGGTTCATGCAAAAATATGATGTATGTTACTGAAACCTATGTCTCTATGCTCTGACTAAATACTACTCCATACATAACTGCAAACCCAGATGTATAATTGTATGCAGTAAACGACCAGTGTATTTACAACCTAAGATGCAATGCAACATACATATGTTTCCACAGATGCTTCACAAACTAAAACACAGGTAAAAGAAATTTACTGAACATAAGTCATCGTGCTTGGTCATGGTCACTGTGATGCCTCCCGTGACTAATATCCAGGAAATGCTAGCAAATTGAGCAGAATCTGCAATGAAGATATGTTGGACGGTAGAAAAAAAGCATACTCCAAAACAATATTCAGAATCCGAGCAGATTGCCATCCGGCATCGTCTAAGCAGTGCTGGACTTGAATTTTCATCATACTCGGGCTCTTCACATCATCCGCGCTGAACGACGGTCCTGAGAAACAAAACAAAAATCAAAATCCCTCAAAAAACTTAGACCACAAATTTCGAGTGCAAACTTTAAAGATCCAATTGAAATGGTCGCCATCTGAGGCCCTCCCACTCTAACCAGGCAGCCTCCTCAGCGTATGATTCTCCAGTGATTTCCAATACCACCTGCGACCAAGCAGCAGAGAGCGATATAGTTCCAGCCATATTCTTAGCAAAACTGAAAAGCAATTCTTGAGAAGAGGAGACGTGACTGACATGTAAACCATTGGCAGCCAAGAGTGGATGGGTTGTGTCTATTCCACATTGAAACTTCTTTAATCAACAGGGTAGTAAAATAAAATATTGGAGTTCCTATTAATTCAATAGTTGGCTACACATGACAGATGATCATTGCGTCACAACAATTACCAATTGCCAACGCCAGTTGAATCTCTTCGTGCGTGTGTACCTTCCTTGTCTAGGTCGTCGTCCTTCTTCACGACGAGCAGCTACGCGATGTCCGCTGCTGCGGTGGAGCTACCCGTGCGTGAAGTGGGCGCCCGAGTCCGTGTTGCAGCGAGACTGTCGGCGGAGTGCAGCGGCACGAGGGCTCCCCACTCTCCTCGAAGGCCCTATGGTCACCGTGCGCCGTAGCTGCCAGCAATTAGGATTCGTCGGATTGTCCGGTATGGCGGTGCCAGCGGCGGCGAACCTCCGCCCTAGGTTGCTGGATGAGAGAGATCGGGAGGGCAGGTCACATCCTCGCGGATAGCGGCTGCGAGAGACGAGAGGTCCGATTGACAGGTAGAAGGCAGGGAGAAAGCTGGAGTGATGGCAAGCTGCGGGCAACATCACCTGGATTCCATTGCAGCGACCTTGCCGGAGGTATCCCATGGGCGCGCGCTTTAGGGAGGATGAAGGCCCAAAACTCCGCCGCTAGGGTTACCGCTGGAACTGGTGCCATTCCGCTAGAAGCCAGAGGGAGAGTTGCCTGGCTCATCGCCTGGGCGTTGGTCGAATCGCCAGGCGGTTCGGCTTGCTGCCTCCATCGCCGCTTCTTCCCCTTCAGGAAAATAACAAAACCTCTACCGAAGTTGAACTAACTGGTCCTATTGGGCTTAGTGTGGCACACCTGAGGCCCAATGTATATCCGATTTGTTTTCCAGTGAAGCTGCCCTCGGGACATTTAGCCCACACGTGGAGTGACTAATTGAAAATCGATGGCCAGGAACGACTCAAAAGAATAATCGGATGGTAGAGAAAGCAAAGGTCGTGAGAGGCCACCTCTTTGTCTCAGTTTTAATATCCCTAATAGTGCACTGTCAATTAGAAAAAAATTCATCCAAAATATCGGCATTACCGTTACACTAAAGAAGGCAACGGCCGGGTCGGACAAATGTTGGCGGTTTGGCTGCAGTCGAGGTTACTGTCTCTATATTAGTAAAAATATTATTATTACACTACTAGTAACTCAATTTCCTTAAGTTTAATGTACTACCTGTACCATTTATTTTAGTAGCACTTATTACTATCTCCATGGTTACTGCAGTAGTAGTAATTAAAATGCAAAATGGTGCCGCATTATCCCGTGACGCTGGTAAACATGACGGATCAACTTGAGTGTCAAGAAAGAAAGGGCGTTGGCAGCAGGGTGGAGTCGTGGCTATAAGTAGACGAGTTCATCCACCTGCCACACTTGGTTGCCGCGGCCAGGTCTCGCTCGCCCTCCCCCTTCTCTGTGCACTGCCCGCTTTGATCCTTACTCTCTCTTCCTCGTTCGTTCGTTCCACAGGGCAGAGTTCATCTCGGGGACGGCAACCCAATCTACCGATGGCCGAGTTCATCAAGTCGTCCTCGACTCCCTCTCTAATTCTTCGTGCGTCTTCCTCTCCTTCTCCCTTTTGTTCTAATAATACTATGTTGGTTGGTTGCCTTTCAGAACCATGGAGCGCATGGAGCACCTGTGTAAGATTTTGGGCTACAAACTAGAGGAGAAGCTGGAAGATCTCGGGATCGTGGATGGAGAGGAGCCCGATGCAGAGACAACTCGTCTCCTGGAGAGTACCGTCAGGGCCGGTCCAAACAAATTCCGGACCCGGGGCAAGTTAAGCCAATATATTTATATCAAACTCTTATAAATTAATATAACTTATTTTTATTATATTACATTCTTATAAATGTAGCTTCTAAATATAGTTAACACATTTAACTTAATATTGTTTCTTCTAATATTGCATCTATCTTTCTTGTACAGAAAGATGAACATTCAAAATACATTTTAGCTCTTTTTAATCTAAATATTTTATGAAGAACAATATGTTAGCTTTTGTTGTTTGCACATAGACTAAAGTTGTAAAACAAATTGCGCACCTCTTCATTTTTTGAAGTTGAATTTATACTATCTATAACATTTTGGGAGACATATCTATTCAGTATATTCTAACAAATATCTTAATAGCAGTTTTAAGTGTATCGTTACATCAGAAAATTTATTAAAACTTCTAGAGGTTAAATTGAAGTGTTAGATTATCATGTTATTTCGTTTAAGTGTGTCTTACAAGTTACATTCTTTCCAATAATAATCCCACCATATGATTATATGTACTTAATAATTAAATATAATAATTTACACTAGCCACAACGTTCATACAAAGTATTAACGCTTCTATAAATTTCACATTCATATGGGTTGATCTATTTTATCGAAACTTGTCTGATATTATCTATGTACACAATTTATCATGTAATTTTCTCAACTATAAATTTGTACATGCTATTAAAACTAGATACTTAGTTACCATACCTTTTATTCACTCTAATTAAAATTTTCCTCTGTGCTGACCATCTTGTGTTTTTATGAGTAAACCATGTTGGTTTCTTCGTACCATATACACAATGTATGGTGAGGACTTCTCCTAACTAACAAATAAACTTATCTTACCTGATTGGTAATTTCTTGGCCCATTGAGGATGCCATGTTAGACCATCCTTTAGGTCTGCTATAGTCCCTTGATGTGGCTTTCTCGATGCCGCAGCCAGTTGGCAACGAGTGCCGACCACCATTGTAGTCATATGTGACAATTATTATGTTGCAAAAACACCAGGCGCGTACAACCGAATGTTGGTGTGCTTCATCATTTATTTCTACATCGTCATTTGGCTACTAATCACCATCGATTGTATTGTCATGCTCATCCCCTTCATGGTGTACCAACCGAGGACATATTGCTGGTGTTGAGTGTCCTAAGAGCGTTAATATTGGTTGTGAGATTTGAACTGTCTGGCCTTTGTGTGTTTCCTTTGTTTTTTCCTTGGACCAAATGTACTAAATATATAGATGTATTAATTTGGTTAGCCCCCCTACAACTCAGGGGCCCAGGGCGGTCGCCCCTCTGCCCCGCCCTCTGGCCCGGCCCTGAGTACCGTCAAACTCATGGAGGACACCAGAGCAGCTCGGTTTAAGAAGGTACTCCGATCGTGCACTCTGATGCCTATTTTTACGACTCCTTGACTTGTGCGCGGAATTTTGGAGTTTGTCTTCTCGTGTCGTGTCCGCTCTCTTGGGTTGGGGTTTTACTTGGGTCTATTTCGACTGTCACGACGGCCGCGGGGCAAAACAAGGGTTGCGACTTCACTTGCGACGCTGCGCCATGCGACCCGAAACTGCGCCCCCTCCTCTCCTCGCCGCCGGTGCTTGTGCGGCGTAGGCGTGGGGTGGGTTCCTCGCTCCCGGAGGGAGGGTGGGGTCATCTTGGGGTGGGTGGTCGCCGATGCTGCTGCGCGGCGGGGTGGGGTGGGTTCCTCGCTCCCGGAGGGGGGTGGGGTCATCTCGATTTGGGCGCGCATCTCGGCCGTCTGGGAGCGCATATGCTGGTGCGGCGGCCTAGGGAACTCGTGCGACGCGGCGTGGGGGTGGCCGCTTACGGCCCTGAGCGCGGCGGCCACCATTGGCTCTTTCTGGCGGCAGGTGTAGGGGCGGCCACCACCAGATCTGGATGGCGCTGTCCGCCTGTCGTCATCGCGGGTGGTCTTCAGTGTGGCGTCACGAATTTCAGTGGGTTAGGGTTTTAGCCTTCAGCGTGGGTTGAAATTGCTTCCTATGGAAGCTGTGTGGCTGGTGCTGTGAGAGTGTCCTACCCGTGGCCATCAGTGTCCCAATTGCTGCTGCCTGAATGATTGTGGCTATTGGTAATGTGTTGCGGAGATGCGGCGAGGCTCCGTTAGGAACAATGGCGCCCCTTGTTGAATAATTAGGCAGAATTTCCACGATTAATTTCAGAATATAAATCATGACAAAAGCAGCTATTAACATGTGGAACTCGAACATACTAGATGCAGCAGACAACATGAATAATAGCAACACGATCTCTCTAAACATGTAAATAGTAGACATGTTAAACAGACAGATCAGGACACAGATTCCGTACCGATCGTTTGTAGTAACGTTGTTGATGACAACGTTGGCGATGACGGGTTGGAGTAGACGACGCTTGAGACGGCGGTACGTAGAACCGCCTGACCTTTTAGGCAGACGAGCCGTCGTGGAAGCAGCGAGCAGTCGCGCGAAGCGCTTCCCAAAAACCTAATTCATTCCCTCCCTACAGGATCACAAAGGCGACTGGTTCCGGAGACCTGCTCTCCCGTTCGCCAGCGCTCGGGATGGAGTAGACTACGGTGGCGGCGCAAGGAATGAAGTGTGGCAAACCTAGATTGGTTTCGGTGTGTGTACAACGCCCACGGTGCGCGTCTTTTATAGTGCGGTTCGGAAAACCCTAACGCGTGCGACGTGGGAGGCCCACGCCGCACGTCCGAGTCGGTTGCAGCACGCGATACGGGAGCGAACCGAACCGCCTCAGGTGTGACGCGTCCGTCACGACTACGAAATCGGTTTTCCAAAACAGCAAAATAAACATAAGTATTATCTCGGCTCGAGGCTCGATTCACGAAACGCGATCGCGACGTGTCGTGTCGTGCGAGCGGCGGAGGAGGAGGAGGAGGAGTGCGCGAGAGGCTCTCTTGTTCTCACTCACATACAATCCCTACAACACTCCACCTTATAAGGTGGTGTGCAACTCCTCAAACTTCCAATGTGGGACTAAACTTTCCACTCTCACCACTCACTTGTACACATGGGCCATTTTGAGATTTCAGCATTTGCTATTGGGCTTGCACATAATGGGCCCAATATTTCAGCAATCCCCCACCAGATCTCAAATGCACCATTGAAGATTTGCCAATCCTCGCTACTTGTTTATATACTAGTGTTTCAGCAGAGACTGTTAAGCTGAACTTTCGCCTAGAGCCTTAAGCTACATCTGTTAGGCAACTTGAACAATGGACTAGGCCTTGAATTGCAAGTTTTGTGCCAACAGACTTTACTCAAAGTCATAACTAGTACCTGGCTGCCAGTAGCCTACCCCGCGGGTGGAGCATATGCGTCGTACTCCGTGGTCTCTTCATGAGTTTACTAGAGATCACCCAAATCTCATAGACTGCCACGTTTACAGTCGGACTCACATAGGTGTGTTCTCTCAAGAATGCTCTCTAGGACAGCACCTTTGCTATAAATAGACAATATAAACACATTAGAGCATGTTGCCAACCTGCCTTACAGCTCTTTGAGAGTTATGCATCATCACTTAGAGAGGGTTTACCAAATACTCTCCTCAGTCAAACCACTAGCTTGTTCTTCACAGGTCCTAATTCGGAATCTCCGATCACATAGGTTGGGTTACCACTGTGGTGTAACGCTTACGGGCCTCATACCCATCTCCCTCGATGCACTATCTATCACATTACGTGATAGTCCCTTCGTAAAGGGATCTGCCAGGTTTTTGTCTGTTTGAATATACGTAACAGTAATTACTCCGGAGTTTCTCAATTTCCTGACAGACTTCAAACGTCTTTTGACGTGTCTTGATGACTTTGCATTATCCTTAGAACTGGTCACCTTGGCAATCACCGTTTGATTGTCACAGTTCATGAGGATAGCCGGTAATGGTTTCTCAACCACTGGCAAGTCCATCAAGAGTTCACGCAACCATTCTGCCTCAACAGTAGCTGTATCTAAAGCAGTAAGTTCTGCTTCCATGGTTGACCTCGTCAATATGGTATGTTTACAAAACCTCCATGACATCGCGCCACCTCCAAAAAGAAATGCATATCCACTTGTGGCGTAGAGCTCATCTACATCTGAAATCCAGTTGTAGTCACTATATCCTCAAGCACAGCAGGGTGCCCTGAATAATAAATCCCATAGCTCATAGTACCATTCAGACAGCGCATGACCCTTTCAAGTGCATGCCAATGATCATTACCCGGGTTTGACATGAACCTGCTCAATTTGCTCACAGCAAAAGATATGTCAGGCCTTGTCGCGCTCGCAAGGTACATGAGTGAACCGATTATTTGAGAGTATCTCAATTGATCTTTCGTAATCCTCTTGTTCTTTCGAAGCGTCACACTAGGATCATAAGGGGCTGGAGAAGGCTTGCTATCAATAAAGCCGAAACGGCTCAAGATATTCTCAACATAGTGTGATTGCGTCAACGTAATCCACTCTCATCCTTAATAAGCTTAATGTTTAGAATTGCATCGGTGTTGGAAGTTCAAAGTACCAGAGCTTTAAGGGGCCAAATGAATGTTTCCCATTAGGCCATCCCGGTTGCATCCAAACGCTTCAACGGGGCACAATCTAAGAAGCGCCAAATGCACTTCTCTGTTACAGTCTGGGAACCTAGGAACATGCCATGTGAATTTTCATTGTTGACTTGCCGTAAGTTCGTCAAAATACAATTCTCTTATGAAGAGTTGCACCAGATTTATCCTTTTTTTTGTTTACTGGACGAAAAAATGCCCATGTTTTATGCATCTACATATACCAATTTTTTAGGGAAAAAAAATCTTCCCACACCCATCCCTAGTATACATCAAATTGACTCCCCTACTTGCTATGTACATTTTAGAACTTCTTCGAAATACCGGCATTGCCATTCGGCAGCTGCACCTTGAGTTAAGAACTTGATGTTCTCTCACAATCCAGTGTTCTTTATCCAGAATATGCTTTCTTTCACGAATAATAGATGATCCTCGACGTCCAAATCAGTGAATGTTACTTTCCTGCAACTTCCTATGGCATAAAACTTCAACCTCTGCCATGTAGATTGCGGACACCGGGCGGTGATCAGAAAGATTGAGCTCCGCCGTCTTGTAAGAAGCTAGCCTGATACCCTCTCCGTATGAAAGAATCCGATCACACCTAGACAAGTAGGCAAGATTTTCAGATATCCAAAGATGAGCCACGATGAATTTTATCAGATTTACTGTGCAAATTGAAAGGCAGGTCCTTAACTAGGAGAACATCATACCATGCAGGTGTTCTTCTAGCAGATTTTGGCTCGTCACTTGCATATTTTTCTGAGTTAAATTCATATTTATACGTTGGGGGAAAGCTGATCGCCCCTTCAACCCAACCATCAAATGTACGACCTTTCATCAATTCACTTTTTAGCTGTCATAGCAAAAGTGCAAAACCTTAGGTGGATATTCTACAAGTAGTTATGAATGTACTGGGCCATAAAATTACCTGATCATTGTCAAACAATCTATCCCAGTCCTGTCCTGAGATGAGTTCATGCGCTCTTCCAAATGGTAGGTTGAGTCGGTAGTTGAGATCCCCAAACCATATAATCCTTCTGAAATTTTGGAATGGCTGGATATAAGCAATTAATAAGAAAATATTGGTTGAATGTAACATATGCAAACCATAATCTTGGGTTGCATCGTCTATCTGATAATCGCCGTGCAACAATGGATATGATTATAAATCTTAGCTCGGTGCCGAATTTTCAGAGCATAGCAAAGATTCAGGCGATGCAAATTTACTGACTTACTCGTGGTCGTGTATTCCCTTAGGCAGGCTAACTCTATGATCTGAGTTAAATACTGTTCTTTGAAGGATTTCTTCAACGTCTGCATTTCTCTTTGTTAGTCTTCCATCCTTTTCACCGGAGGTCAGGTGGCAACATACAAAGCAAAAGGGTGTCTGATATATTGACATGCTGACAGATATTGATCCCTGGAGCATGAAAGAAACAAATGTCTCAGTGAATGAATTTATAAATCAGATATCCAGCATGTGAATTCATGCTGAATCTAGTAAGGATGACATGTGATGGCAAGGCAAATAAATGAAACGAAAAAGTAAAGGCGTGAAGGACAAACGAATGCAAAATGAATGGTGAAAGAAAATAAGCTTAAGTTTGGTACTTGCCTTGTTACCCATATAACCCATCGCGCCTACACCTACAGTTGATACTCTCAAATTCCAAATGTGCCTTCTAAGGCCTCGCCGAACCCATATTGAAAGATATATTCCCACCATTTGTTTGCTTATTGTCCTTACAAAATATGGCCTTTTCCGTTTAACTACTCTATGATCGGTACTGACATCATGGTCTAAATTATCTTCTGGGAAACCATTAGAATTCTCATGTGTCACTGAAGTGAATGTTGCTTCGTCTTGAAGAAGGTGGACCCGCAAATCCTCTTCGGTCACCGGATAATCTGATGGATTAAACTTTGATGGTGAAGGAGGGCCACTTTCACATTTATGCTTCGATTTACGTGGACATTTCTTATTCAAAGTTTCACGAATGATGTGTTCCCATAATTCAACTGGATGGTCGTCTTCAGCACCGAATATATTCCCAGCATTTAGTGGCACAATTTCTTGAAATCTGAAAGATGGTCATAAATTCCATGGTAAATACAAACTAAAGGTATATTTGGTGTCGATCGAACTATGGCTTTAATAAAAGCAGGGCCATGGGACTTTCATCTTGAAATCAGCAATAGTGCCGACAAAGAATAAACAATTAACACATCACAACATAGCCAAATACTAAGTTCAGGTGTGATGCAGACAAAAAACTGTTTACCGGTCAATTTTCGAGAAACTTAATAAGCGCATGAGGTAACAAAATAATTTTCAAATATGTTTCCCATGGAAGATTTTAGAAACAGTTTATTATTATTATTTCTGCTACTCCCTCCGATCCTAAAAAAGTGTCGTGGGAAAACAACTAAGACAAGTATAACTCATGGTGTAACTTTCGACACTTTTTTAGGATCGGAGGGAGTATGCCAGATTGTGATATCCTATTTTGTGTTGATCTATGCCACATATCTTATATTCCAAAATAACTGAATAATAAATGAAGATTTGTGCAATTGAAAGTTCAGCGATTTACCCGAGAACATAAATATCGGCTGGTTCCTCCATCGCCAGCCATTCTTGAATGTTCAGGTCCGTGGGTGGAACTCTTCCCCCAACATTCCACGTCCCCACGAAAATCCTGCAGATAAAAACCTCTAGGTTGGAAGCAACACACACGATAGGAAAATACTGTCAAGAACATGACTAAGGCCAAAGAGGGGAACAATCTATATGACTATACCTTAGTTCTCTGACATCAGGGGAACAATCTATATGTTTAAGACTGTAAGGCACAACCTTCATTTGATTACCTGCGAATTATAGGTAGCATCAGCATATAAAAAACAGCTTCCAAGCTCAGGCTTTACCAAACAGATTTTTGTGTTAGCATATAAGGTAGCGAGTCAAACAATGCATCTCCAAACAGGCGCGCAATGTAACAAAATGAGGCTTTAGAGCAAGTTGAAACGCATCCTAGTGCTTGCAGTTGCTAGCGGAATGCTTCGAAATGTTTATTAATATTAATAGAAGTAGAATGCATTCTTTTTTTAGAATGTACAAAATTCAGAAACATCATTGCCCCAGAGAGACCATTACTTAAGACTGCAATCTCTGATATGTATGCATAAAAACCAAACTAGCATCTTTTCTTCCCAGGTAGTGTTTTTAATCAGCACTACCCAATTCCTATTTCCTGTTCTGGGTATCAAATAGAAGCCAATTCATCATTTCATCTTAATGGGGAAATATAGAACAAAACTTAATTTTGCCAAACAACTAAAATATTCAGCTGTTGGCATCCATGATTCACAAAATGGAATGAGATAACAGCAAGATTACCAATCGTGCCTGCACCAAGCCCACGGATTCTCCTTTCTTCATCATACTGGTCGCGTTCGCAACAAAACTCCTCTGCGCAAATGGAGCATAAGTAGCAGTCAGAATGTTTATGACCATCAACATCAATCTGCAAATTTAAGCTAGAGATCCCATGCAGAACTGCGTGATGCCTATGGAACATAATGCGATTTTTTTTCTTCAAATATAAATACGCAACGAATTAATAGCCATTCCTTGTTATGGTATTCCATTTCCCCACCACAAAAGGCAGTCAATCAGATAACACCTCAACAAGCAGTGATACATGAGGCCCTAGAAAAGGAGGTGTGCAAAAGTGACCTGCCTTTGCCCCCTACCCACTCACTCACTCACTCACTCTCATCTGCTAACCTTTTTCTCTCTGTCCAACAGAGGATCCTAAACGAAACAAAAAGGCATCAGGAATCTCGAATCCTCAGACTCATGTAGGTAACCTTTTCTTTTCTGAAAAAACGTCGAA
Source organism: Alopecurus myosuroides (assembly GCA_028641055.1). Classification (NCBI taxonomy): domain Eukaryota; kingdom Viridiplantae; phylum Streptophyta; class Magnoliopsida; order Poales; family Poaceae; genus Alopecurus; species Alopecurus myosuroides. Next base: position 64,462,150 of record CM054061.1, on the reverse strand, counting down.
TAGACCAAAAGAAACCGGTGGTCTGGATGAAGCAGTAATAGTAGCCGGCAATCGCAGTGGAGGTCTCTGTCGGAGAGATGGCCGGCACGGTACTCATACCATTACCCAAATTGAATTGATGGACTTCAGGAGCACGAACTTGCGCAGGGAAACAAGCAATGGACAGTCGAACATACAGTACAAAATAAGTCAACACGAATAAAATTTCAGTCAGATAAGCTAGCCAATTATCCAATGTGATAATTCTCTACTATAATCGTCTTGTCTGCATTGCAGATTTGCAATGTGGTGGTCTGCCGCGTTCCCCTGGCACCCCAATCCCCACATCTAAACGGATCGAATCATACATAGCAGCCCAACACGGGGAGGGGGTGGGATGGGCAAGTGAAGCTGCTGACCTTCTTGGTGGTCGGCGTCGCCTTCGCTCTCGTCGGCGCTGAAGTCGGAGTCGCCGGAGCCGGCGCCGACGTTGAGCCACTTGCGCAGCACCACCCTGCGCCACAGCCGCGCGCAACAGTCCGCGCCGCCGCAGCAGCACAGCATCGTCTCCGCCCAGCTCCGCATCGCATCCTTCGCGGCACAACAAACAAGAAAACGAAGTCAAGGAACGAGCGATCGATCCGAAGCTACTTCCCAACTGGAGAAGAGAACTACCTGTACCTGTTTGTGCTGACTCCGGCCCGACGGAGCGGCCGCCATGGCCGCAGCATCCTCCTGGCTGTCCTGGCGAGCTAGGAGCAACGGAGCCGTCTCGGAGGAAGAGGAGGAAGAAGATGAGGAGGAGGAGGACGCCATTGCCGTCCACCGGTGGACTACTGCTTACAGTTACAGCACGCGGGAATTTCTCAGGACAGGAGGGTCATCGCGGTTCCGGAAGAGTACTAGTACTGCCGCGTCTTAATCAACGGGAGGTGTTCCCGCCGTGGAAGAATTCGCGGGTCGCCTCACCGCTGGCGAATTCCACCGCGGCGCCGCCCCTCCCGCGGCGTTTGATGGACGGACGGGCGGGCGGATAATTATCGGCGACTCGTTCAGTTCGTTTCTTAAACCGTTTTGCTCCTCCTAACAAGCGTATCATTATCTCCGCGACGGTGACGGCTCCTATATTTTCGCTTCTCTGAAACTGTTTTCTGGGTCTAATACGTAGTATTTCAGAATTATTTCTGCCGACGCGTGTACTGTATTTCAGAAGAAAAAAGAAAAAAACTTTGAACAAGTAGCGTTTCTGAAAAATGTATTCTGCAGGATCCCTCTTGGTGTGGTTGGGGGGTCATTTTTCGTTTATATCGTGTTGACCGTTGGCTTGCATTTTGATACTCCCTCCGATCCATATTAATAGGTGCTGAAGTGGATGTATCTAGCAATAAAACATGTCTAGATACATCCACTTTAGCACCTATTAATATGGATCGGAGGGAGTACATGGAAAATTGTGGTGGATGGAAGTAATGCTTCCATGATCCATTCCAGCTAATGATAACCTTTGTACCTGCAGATGGTGGGCAGCCAATAATGATAGTTGATGATAGCTGCTTAATTTTCTTGATATGACTCTTTTATTTTGTTTTGAAAACCTAGGTATGATTAATTATAGAACAGTCCAAGATCTCGATGAAAGCAGCTTAATCAGGCCACTTCTTTTGATTATCATCTAAAGTCTGAACAATTCCAAGCCAAGAAGCAGCAGTTGGGACACGCTAAAAAAGGAAATTGCACGACAGAGGTCGGCAAGAGCCATGGCTACACGCAACGGCAACACAGGTCGCAACGAAGGGGCACGGCGATGGTGAGCTGGATGGACGTGCCTGGTCACCCTACTCACCCGACCGAACCATATCATCCAGCACTAACTTCTGCAAGAACCGATCAGCAAACGAGGGGAAAACAAGAACCACAATCCATCTAACAACCACCAACAGTCGAGAAATTGCCAGTATTACACCAGATAAAAAAGGTTCGAGTTCAATCCCCTGATTAAGCGACATCAAGTGTGAAATGGTCCGCAATGAGATACCCGTATCCCCTCACGCAACAAAAAGAAGAAGCTTCTTGCCCACACAGCAAAACTGTTTGCTATATTATTTCGCTGTCAGTCACACAGGCCTCTTGCCTTAAAAGGAGAAGATAGCTCAGGTTAAAAGTAAACAGACTTTAAAATCATGCACGCTCAAGCCTCGTGACCAACAGTCGACTAATCCGACGGCGCATCCCCGACTGGTGGAGAGGGCTCCGCGCTTTTCTGGGCTTCCAAAGCAGCAAGCCGCTTGTCGAGAGCCTTGTAACGAGCGTCCACATGCTCGTGGAGACCTTTCACCTGAGAAACAAACAAAATGCAATTTAAAAGGTCAGATGCTTATCTTGAACCCCAGCCAGAATACTGTAGAGTGGACGTGCAGTGGGAGCAGGAAAAATTAGCGCCACGTGTACAGAAATATCAAATCTGACAGCTCAGACAAGGATTGCCCTGGATGAAAGCTACATGAACTGTGGAAGACAACTTCATTTATGAAAAAAAAAATCCTCGACAAAGCTCAGTTCAACGCTTGAAATAGCATGAGAAGCCCTGACCCACGATTAGAGCGACTTTTTACCAAGAAACTATACATCTTCATGGCATCTACCTGGATCATTTTCCAGCTTTCCTCTATGTAATTTTGCCCGTTTACATGAGCTACTGAACAATCCCGTTACTGCGCACTGAATGAATTCCAACCAGAAATCAGACATGATGAACTATCCTGGTGTTCTTCTCATATTTCAGTATTGGGATATCTATAACTCCATCATTCCCAAACTACAAGACATATAGATTTTGTCCCAAGTAAAAAAAATTAAAGTTCGACCAAGTTTATAGAATAAGATATCAACAGATGCATTACCAAATAAATAAACTGTGAAAACTTATTTGTATGATGTCTCTACTGGTATTGATTTGGCACTGTAGATGTTGATACTATTTTACATAAACTTGGTCAAATTTACAAATGATTGACTTGGGAAAAAATGTATTTGTCTTGGGAGGGAGTAATTTGTTTATTTATTTGGCACTGTCATAGAACGATGAATATACCACAATTTCATACTTGAAGGAAGTTATGGGAAAAAACATTTGCATTCTTACTTTGAAGAAGAAAAAACATCATTGATTGTGCAAATAAATTTTGGAAATTAGAATAGTAGCTGTGTCTTTGAAACTGACATGCTTCTGTGATATACTGCATTATTTGAATGTTGATGCTGAATTCACTGCAGAAAACTGAGTTGAATTCCACTATAATCATGGCATGTTGTTAACACTAGATACATCTTCAAATTCATGCTCATTTCGATTCCCCATTGTGTCAGGACACTATCATCTGGTAATGTTTAAGACACTGCAGACACATTGTTTTCACTGAAGTGTACGGGCATTTCAAATGGACTCTGTGTATAGGATAATTATAGAGCAGTACATTTCCATCCATCCATGATCCAGAAGGTCAAGTTGCATCAAACTACTACTGCACCTAGACAAGACATCACTGGGCAACTTCATACTTGGATAAAAAAAAAGGTTCTCTGCTATACCATCCTCTAAACCAGTTGTTTTTATGAACAGAATATGGTGACCTTGCAATAAAGCACCATTGTACCCCAGATTACCCCTAAGAACAGTGCAAGCTACAATCCACCAAACTGCCAGACCGACCATTAATTTGACAAGCCAAGATACGCATCACACGAAGTGGTACTGGAACTGCAACAATGTCAAAACTGAAATGGCATTGCTGGTTACTAATTACAACTTGCAGAAACTAGAAATCATGATTCTCTAGACATAATACAGGTTGTAATCAAATTGAAAGTGATAGGAATATATAAGCATCAACATCTATCTCCACAGACACCCCCAAATCATCAGCAGAAAATATGGAGGCGTCCAAATTCAGGCTATACTGGTGGCTATCACTATTTATCACTGGATATCATCTCCTGTGTATCAAAGTAGCGTACTGGCAACAGGAACATAATCTACAGAAGCGGTATCCTTAACTCGCGTCAGGAAATCAGCAGCACAAACGAAACGAAACGCCACATCGAATAGGGTTTTCCCCTAATCCCCATTCCCCTCGCAGGCGAGGAGCAGAGGAGAACCGCGGCCGGCACTTTGGACATATGACTGGTGTAGAATCCGAGATCTAAGGGGAGGGAGGAGGGAGCGGGTACGCGGACCGGACCTTGAGGGCGGTGGAGTCGTGGGCGAGCTTGTAGTCCTTGTAGAGGAAGTAGCCGCCGCCTGCCGCCGCCGCGGCCGCGCCGGCGAAGAAGGACGCCAGCCTCACCCGCAGCATGAACCCCATCCTCCTCTCCACTCCGCCGCCTCCTTGCTTGCGCTGTTCCCCCTTCCGCCGCTCTCTGCTCCGGTCCGCGGAGGGCGTCCTGCTTCCTTGCGTGTGCCGACTGCGACCGACGGACGATTCGGGCTCGCGTCGCGTCAGACCGCTCGACCTACGGATGGCAATGGGGCCCCGAAACCCGACGGGTACCCGCCTTAAATGGGGAGGGTTTGGTAAAATGTTCGACCCGCCAGGTCTAATGGGGAGGGTATGGGGGTGGCAAACCCGTACCCGCATACCCGCAGACCCGCTCTAACTCCTAATCATATCCCTAATGATCATATACCTAACCACACGTCCACGAGCGATGGATCACAAACCTCACACATCACATGGACGCGTTGGAATCTAGAGTCCCGGAGATAACACATGTACACACGTGACTATTCCCACCAACCTTATCCCAATATTCATTGTTTTATTCCCCACATGTGTCGGTGTCGCTCTTTAAATGGGTACCCGTTGGGGCCCCGAACCCGGTAGGGTCATGGGTCTGGTAAGAAATGAGACCCGACAACTTAAATAGGGCGGGTATGGGGGGTGCCGACCCGGCCCCGAACCCGGTGGGTGCCATCCGGAGCTCGACCTATCGATCTGACACCGGGTCCCACGTGCCAGTGACGCTCAGCCTCATTGGGCCGGGCTTTCCGCTACGTGAGCGGAAATCTTCGTTATTGGGCCTGCAAGCGAACGGAGAGCTGCGAGAAAACGAAAAAAAAACTTCCGAAATATCCCCGCGAAGAGATAGAGCAGCACGCGCGACGGCCGCCCACGCGCTGACCGCCACGCCGCTCGCTCCCCGCGAGCTCGCCTCGCCATGCCGCCGCCCTCCCTCCTGTCCCTCCTCCCCGCGGCGTCCGTCTCCCCGCGGACTCGCCGAGCCAAGCAGAGAGCCCCTGCCGCGAGCCACCGCCTCCATTCCCGCATCCCCGTCCTCGGCGCACGAGCTCCCTCGCCGCTCCATTCGTTACCCTCATCCGATGTGAGCGTCAGCGGCGGGGATGGGGCAGGAGGCGAGGAGCTCCACCTGCTTGACAAGCCGTTCCCATCCCCGTCCGCCCCGGAGGAGGATGAGGCCGAGCCTGAACCCGCTCCGGCGCCGTCCACAGAGGAAGCGCTCGCGTCCTATCTCAACTTCTTCCCACTGAAGGGCACTGACGCCAGTGAGGAAACAGACGCCTCCCCCGCCGCCGTGGGCTTCGTGGAGGATGCCTCAGAGGACGGCGCTGGCGCGGGCGGGCGCGGGGTCCTTTACTACGACCCAAAGCCCGGGGACCTGGTCGTCGGCGTCGTTGTCGGGGGCGACGCGAGGGTGCTCGACGTAGACGTCGGCGCCGGGGGCGAGCCGGCGCTGATGCTGACCAAGGAGGCAGCGCCGTCGTCCCCGGAGGAGTTCGGTTACCTGGCGTGCGACGTCGCGTCGAGTGATGGCGCAAGGGAGTTCGCCACGGAAGGCAGGGTCGGCGTTGCGGTCATCGGCGCTGGCGTGAAGGTTCGGAGGACCGGAAAGGGGAAATGTGCGCCGGTGGTGGGCGTCGGCACGGTGGTGTTCGCTGAGGTCCTCGGTCGAACACTTGGGGGGCGGCCGTTGCTGTCTGCCCGCAGGCTGTTCCGGCGCGTCGCGTGGCACAGAGTGAGGCAGGTCCTCTATGACTCTCCTCTCTATTATTGTTGGAATTTGATGAACTGGTATATTAGCAATGATTTGATCATTAACTGTATGTTTTAGTTCAGTACTAGATAGAGTTTGAACATAATGCAGTACTAGATAACTTCAAACAGCAATAGCAATGCAGTACAAATAGTTTAGCCATAATGCAGTAACGGTCTAACAGATACTTGAAACACCACCAGCAATATAGTGTACATGATCAATATGAGGAGTAGGTCTGCGGCCCGAGTCATGACCACCATCTTGCTGGTACCAAGTAGATTCGTTCTATATACTAGCTAACCTATCTAAAAGTTCAAGCAACTAAAGCATTATGATATATATTTTACATGTAGGTTAATAGGCGGATGTAAACTACTGTATGTTGCTCCTAGGTTGATACCCGTTTTTGTCTACAAGGTTCTTAGGACTTAAGATGGCATAAGTCAAAATCATTTGGCATTACAGCACTAAGAAGAACATGTCATATTATTGTTAAGAATATGGAGTTATTTCATAAAGATAAATTACATGGAAAAATAATCGGTAGTACATCATATCTTGTAATCTTCAATCCAAGTAAGAACGCCATGCATGCACCGGTTGTTTAGCTTATATATTGAAAATTGATGTTTCACATGTATACACTTACTTGGATACAGAGCAGTTCAACAGAAAATTCTGTGGTAAATATGTATGAGGAAATTCCTTGTTTTCCTCATGTCTTGTATCGATGACAATGTGCATGATCGTCTTGACTTGATATCATTGATTCACTTCTATGAGAAAGTGTGACTGATTAAGTTTTGAGATCAATAGCTATCTTTTTTCCTGAATGTTTTATATATGACAGTTTCCGCACATATTGATGTCCAGATAAAGCAGCTAAATGTACCTATCAAGGTTAAGATTTTGGAGTGGAATGCTGGAGGCTTGCTGTCAAGAATTGAGGTACGGGTTACTCATAACAAGTTTACTGAACTACATTACACAGTCCAGTTTTGAATTTTGATGGCTAAAGCTGACTTCCATGATTCCATCATTTAGGGACTCCGGGCATTTCTCCCTAAGCCTGAGATGATGACTAGACCAATAAATTTTACAGATCTGAAGAACAATGTAAGCTCAGGATAGCATGTAATATTGTTTGTATCTCCTAGGCACCTGAATTCTAAATACTATGTACTGTTCCAACCTTAGTATATCTGCACTACTGATACCTTTTTATATAGTTTTATCAGCTTTTGTTAATAAAATGACTGTAACTTGTGAAACATACTGTTTCTTCTGCACAGGTTGGTCGACAGATCCATGTCTGTATTACAAAGATTGATGAAAGGAGCAACGAATTAATAATTAGTGAAAAAGAGGCATGGGTAAGTTAACTACATTGACCTCCATTCACTCTTTTTTCCTTACCTGTAGCATTCATTAGCATATTGTTTACCAGCATATCATGATTTTCTGTGGCTGTTTGGAATAGAGAATCTCAGTCTATCAACACGAACTTATGCAAGAATATTTTATTTCAAACAAGTAAACTTAGAGTATCTATATCACTGGAATTCTGCAGTACCTTATATGAGTGAACCTACGAGTATCCTTGAGCTATTCTGATTCGTTGCAAATTTCCTCCTTGTAGTCAATGTCACACCTTAGTGAAGGGGCTCTCTTGGAAGGGACGGTCCGCAAGTTGTTTCCATATGGTGCACAAATTAGGATTGGCGAGACTAACAGAGGGTAAAACTTCTTGTTGCATTTTAAATATTACATGTCTCGTTTCTGTTGAAGTCCAATATACATATTAGGCTTGTGTGAATTAGTAGGTGCTGATAACATTCTTTTTTGCTGTATACATATGTCTTAGTACGGCTTACTCTCCTATTTTATGAGAAACAGTATATAGTAATGCCAAATAATTTAAAGCTTCCACCATACGTTTTACCGACTGGCCTGCACATTTCATAATTTTGAATGCAAATTTCGATTTTCATCTGTGATTGTGAACTACTATTATGCACCTTCAGTTGTCCCACGCCCAAATACAATTGGATCCCCGTCCAGCCTAGTGAATCATAGACATCGCTATGTTTTAGGACTTTAGAAAGCGAAAACTCTACAAGTGAGAACGTGTCGGATGTCAAATCTACGGCCTGTAACTGTAATTAATGTCTTTGCAGTGGTTTGCTCCATGTCTCGAAGATAACAAAAGGCCAGCTGAGGTCCGTGAGTGATGTTCTTGAAGTGGGCGAGAGAGTGAAGGCTCTCGTGATTAAATCGACTTCGCCAGACAGAATCGCTCTTAGGTAAACCAGAACATACTTGCAGTAGCTAGTCCCACGCACTGCTGCATAGTTTTACTTGGTTTGTTGTAGTAGAGGTTATCCTCATGTTCTCTGCTCTACTCCCTCCGTTCAACAATAGATGACTTCTACATATCTAGATATAGATGTATCTAGACATATTTTAGTGTCTAGATACATCCATATATAGACAAATGCAAGTCATCTATTGTTGAACGGAGGGAGTATGAGTCTGTCATTGCCCACTGAAACGTACATATGTTTTGCTGTGTACAGCATCAAGGACCTCGAGAGCGAGCCTGGGCTGTTTCTCTCCAACAAAGAGGTTAGAACACGCAAGTAAACCCTCCATTGGGAGCACCACGCGCACGGCACAATTACTTTCAGTACTGTCGTCAAACTATTGGTGGTCGGGGCAGTCACGTTTTCCGTTTGTCTCTGGTCTTGCAGAAGGTGTTCGCCGAGGCTGAGGAGATGGCGCGGAGATACCGGGGCCGAATGCCGAAAACGCCCCGGCACGACAAGGCTGGCGAGAACGAGGATGTCCCGTTTCAGGATGAAGCCGGGTCATACGCGAACTGGAAATGGTTGAAATTTATCAAGTCTGACAATGTAGACTGTAGCGCTGGTAGCATCGAAGAAGCAGGGTTGTAACGCAGGAAGAAAAGATCCTCTGCAGAAATTCAGTTCAGTCCTCACGCTAGCAGTGTGCAGATATCGGGTGTTGTGAGTGCTGAGTAGAGCTTTGCTCCTGTGTTGACACGGTTGCCTCAGGGCTCAGGCCGGCGGCAACGAGTTGCAGACGTCCCAACCGCTGGACGCTGGGGCGGTTGACGAGGGGCTTTCCTTCGGGAGACGGGTGAGATCCGGTCCGATCGGATCACGCCGGCCGCATTGGTCGTCTGTTTGCCCGGACTCGATGGTTGCGTGACAGGGTCACACCAAAGGTGTCGGCGAACGGCATGCACGGGGCACCCTCGTCTCGTCGCACACGCTTCTTGGTGAAAACACCTAACGCGCACTGCTCATCTCTCTTGACAAGACTCCAAGACCATCTGTTGCCCAGAGCTGTCGTGTCCACAGACAAATGTTTACTCGACTGCTCTGCCTCCGGGTGAAAACGACGGCTTAACTTAGCTTCAGTAAGGGGAACGCCAGCCGACAGGTTTTGATAGGGTTAGCGGCGTCATTAGCGTCCAAAACATGCCATTAGTGGACATGCGTCGGAGTAGTTTACGGACACCATGCACCAGCATCAGATAAACAAAAGTGATGGTTAAGAAAGAGACGCCGGGGAATGTGCTTTCGCCACCAGGGAATTCTTTGGGTCCGGGCCAAGCCACCCACTTCGTCGAGATGAACAAACATGCACGGCAGATTGTTTATGGCGAGTAGCTTTCGCCAAAAGAAGAAAGCGAGATCCTAGCTCGAGGCTTTGTTCGTGAAATGTCGTCGCCGTGCGCTGAGATTCCTCGCTTGTCTGTCACGTCGAACAAACTTCGGCTCACATCACTCGTCTATTGTAACCTCAAGGGAACAAAAATGGCATCACTACTCCCTCAGATATATTATGCACCACCAATTTCCATTGACCATAGGGAATGCGTACAATATTAATTAAGGTAGGCATGATCAGCATGGAAGACGTTACCGCACTAACATTTTACCTACTCCCGTTACTAACTATTGAGTTTAAACAAGGTTTAGAAGAACACAAAGACCTTGAAAAGAAAACAAAGCTTACTCCTAGAGTCCAATAATTATATATATATATATATATATATATATATATATATATATATATATTAATACCACTCAACTACTAATAAATTTTTTTTTTTTTACGGGTAACTAATACTGAAAACAATCTTACTATGGCTACCGGAGCCATCACATTCACATTATATTGCCAGCTCGTACAACCAAGTATCACGTGTCCTAGCTATCTCGCCGGCATGTAGCTCCAGCTTGTCCATGGGTTCGTTACAGCGATCGACAGCGCGCTTTCCGTTGATTCGTACACTCGTTCGCGTCAGTTTTTAATACGTGCGGACGTGCCCTCGTTGGATGTTAAAGATGGGCAGTGCTAACTAGGGTACCAGACGAAATAACTTGCTGCAATTGGACAATCGGGGCCTACGCAGATATGGATGCAAATGCAACGCAACACGACATCTTTGGTTCACGTGCACCTTGTGTAAAAGAACGGAGACGATGGATCCCAGCATTGACCCTTCTTTTCCCTCCTTGTGTAAAGAACAAAGAGGGGATGGAAATATGGAATACATGTACATGCACACTTTTCTTTTTTTGAAAATGAACATATATTAATATACTAGCAAACATGCCCGTGCGTTGCAACGGGTGAGATAAAAAAAATCAAATTTTGGAATACATTTCATCTACGAAATTTCCAGTTCTCTTAAATATTTTGTGGAGATTAATTTAGTTTTCTTATGTTTCAACCTTGTACCATGGGTTCGAATAAAATCATATTTAAATTCGAGTATGTCTGGTATTGCAATCCCGAGTTATTTGAAATCTCGCTATCGACATGCCCCAAATTTTCTACTATATCCATTATACAAAATAAAAGACTTTCTGATAGGCTATTTCAGCCTATTAAAACATTTTATGTTTTGGACATAAGAATAATACTGTATTTCTGATGATTATTTTGATTTATACATGGCAGGTACCAATTGTTCGTAAGGATGTCGAGGGATGATAGTACGGAAGGAGATTATGAACATATAACATACCTGGCTCGTTGTCTTTCTGTCAGGGACTATACCGGTTAAGACTATGTGTAAAGCGGCTATACCACAAGGCCATTGCAAATCTGATCTGCTAAGCAGCTTGATTGAAACAAAGCTAGCTAGCCATGTACATATATTTTTAACTTTTAGGAGAAACTGCACCAAATTGAGTCGGATTAGGAGTTTCTATTTAACTCGGTTTTGTAACATTTTGTGCACCTTTCAGATTCTACTCTATCAGGCACCTACTGTATTTATTGTGGCATTGAAAAGGCTAAATCTTGGGTTTGTGGTATAGGCTTTGTTTATTCAGCTTCTCACCGATGGTCCGATGGATCTTTTAAACGATTTAGCTTAAGGGAGCTACCTTTTGTAGGGAATTTATATTTGCAAGGATCGATCAATCGGCCACCACATACGACTGGCAATTTCACGCTCCTTCGAGCTGGGCGTGGTGTAATCATGGAGTAGTCTTAGTAGTAATAAACAGATTAAAGCGACACAAAGAAAACTCATAAATTCAATTTCCAATCCTTGAACACAAAAGAAGCCATACTTCGTACCGTCTTATTTCAGGCTATGTATGGTCTCAACTGTTAGCTTACCGGTACAAGATTTCGTTCTTTTTTTGGCATCGGTGTCACTCTTGCTATTTTGCCAAGTGAACAATCATTCACGTCTCCTTGATCATAACTGTTTCAGATCCTCTAGATTATTCATTGCATCAATAACTTGAGCTGCTACTTAAGCAGGGGCGAAGGCGCTCCCGGTACCCGTCTGGCACCACCGTAAGATTCCTCGGGTTCTTCCACACTCTTTGCACCGACCCAGGACCAAACCCATAGAGTGGTATGTGCACTCGAACGAGCCTCGGACGCGTCCACCAACTGACCAGCGCCGCCGCGTTTGGCCGCACCTGCATCGTCGCCTAGGGCAGCAATGTAGGACATTCGGTCGTTCAGTCTAGCACTACCTTTCATTAGCAAACTGAAAAACAAAACCTTGCAAGTTGCAACAGCAGAGAGCACCAAAGGTTCTGATTATTTCCGCCACAGCAGCATACAGCCTCATTGAGCCAGGGAGCGAGAGGCCAGGCGTTCTGAATACTAAAACTGAACCTGTTCCGGGAGAGGAAGTCCGCCGGTGCAGAGGACGACGGTCGGAAATCACAACTTTGCTGAACGTGGCCCTGGATGCTGGGCGCGGCAACCATCCGGAGCCACGACGCTCGTGGCGAGCTGCAGGACGCACCACGGTCTCGTGCACGCCCGACAACGCGCAAGAACTGCATCTCAACGTCGTACTTCTGCTCCTGCGGGGCTGCTACAACGACGGACAACAGAGAGACCGCACTGTACGGAGGTGTCGCGCGAGGTTTATTTTTCAGATTAGCTCGTCGAGGCGCTCCGTCCGGTGGCCGCCGAACTCAGATCTGGGGCACCAAGTTTGGTCGCGTGGGTCCTCCGCTGGGGATGGCTGTTGCCCGGCTGCGAGGAAGGTGACCGCAGAAGTTAAAGAGACGGAGAGAGGGGGCATACGGATCTAAACACGAAACGGTATTTCACTTGGCGGTGGCAGCGGTGGGTAATATCTGATCTTGTGGAAGGGTAAATCGGTCATTTTATATTGGACGAAAATTTTGGCAGAAACCTTAATGTCTTTATTATTAGGTAAAGATTGTTTGATACCAATTACACCTAACGTCTGCACCAATTCAAGACCCTAATGGAATTAACTATGCATATGGACGGAAAAAATACTAAAAAAAATACCCGCTACAGAGTTTCAGACATTGAATCACCAGCACAACCATCACCAAGACAACATTTAATGTCCAATTTTTCAAAATCAACGCCTACAAGAAGGAAACAGTGCATAAACTCCGTCGTTGCCCGATCGAAGACCTTGAGTTTTCAAACTAGAGATAGTCTCCGCTCTCAAAACAATGCCTTCGGCAAACTCATTGCCAGGCACAACCAATTAAGAACAGACCTTGGATTTTCACCCTGAAAGGTAATACTTTGAACTTCACCTATGTTGTTGCCCCACTTTCATACCGATGGCACAATTCCTGAAACTCCAAGTCAGTTCCTCATCGATGCAAATACTCCAATCACCATTACTAGTCCTACAATCCCAGCTTCCATGACATTCTCCGCCTCTGACATCACCATGAATTTGCCCATGGTAGCAACAAAAGCAGAGCTTCGCGCCGCTCCTTGCATTGCGATTGAATCCACCTGATCCAGCAATCTCCAAGCACTAAGGCTCGTGGGAGATCGCTGGCAGAGCCTTCCGGAACCCGACACTCTGACCAGATCAAAGCGGACAGACATGAGGCAGTTCTTCGTCTTGGTGCAAGAGGAACCCTAGGACTGCCGCCTTTATTCGAGCACGCCAGCAGGCCCCCACGCTGTTGGATAGCTTCCGGCAAACAGATCGAGTGGATCAGGCACACGTGATAGCGACAGGAGGAAGGCTGTAGTGTTGGATGTATGCCCAAAAAGAAATTATATTTATACATTTGTTTCATAATTATGATTCATATTACTATGCTATAACTGACGTGGTTCCTGAATATGAGATTCAGAGGAAAACTCACGCTCATGTGTAGTAACATGAACACATAAATAAACCCTAGTCTTGCCTTCTACAGCTAATTCATGGGATGTTTGATGACTATGTTTTCCTGGTTATGGACATTGTTTATGTCAAAATCAATGAATAGCATATTGTTGGAAGGGAACAATATAGCTGGACATTCCCTAAGTAAATTGAAATGCTAGACATCTTTGTCCTTAAAATCATATCACATCACGGTTATACTACAATGTATCCTTTGACCATGAGGTTATCGATATTTTGGAGGTTTTACTTTGATGCTATCAAGAGTCACACCATAAAATGGGTGAACATAAAGTTAGCTATTGGGTAGTATATTACCTCGATATCCTGAGATAGGAATTACTCCTCCGTAAAAAAAAGATACATACCTAGGCCCACTCGGTATTATTGATATCTATAAGTTCTGCAGGCAATGCATGATGATGATACATTATGTGGGATATCACAATAAAGTAACGAGAAAGAGAAAACTTACCGGATAACGAGACGAGACAAATGTGTTAGTGAATCAGAGATTGTTTCACAAGCAATATCGAAATCAATAGTCTCGGGTAAGTTCGGTATCATGAGTAAAGAGAGATTTGTATAATAACCAACAGGTTTAGCAGTTTATTCGTTTAGTATGTGGGAGTCAATATAGGTGTCCACGGCCCCACTGTTGATTATTGAAAAGGAAAGAATTTCCAGGTTCATCTCCACACACTATCGAACCTGTAGAGAAAAGACACTTAAGTTTGGGCTTATTTTGTGTGTATCCGTAGATCCGGATCAACTAGGATGGTGTTTCTGAATGATAGATTTATTTTATATATCAGAGAGAATTTATAACGAGGTCATTGGATGTCCTGGAATTATAGAAACAGTTTCTATTACTATCGGAATTTTATTTCAGAGTTGTTATGAAAGAGAAATTGAGGTCGCATGCTTTACGAAGCAAATATTGGGGCCATGACATGTCCCGGGATGTCAGAAATATATTTATGACATTTTTAGATAATATCGATGATTTTATCTATATGGGTTAAGTGGTTCCAGAGAAGTTTCGATAACTTTCCATATAAGGGGGTACTGGGAGGGGGAAGATTTTCCCCTCGTGGCTATGCCCTAATTTTGGGGGCTGCCAGGTGGGCCCCAGTGGCTCCACAAAATGGTACCCGTCGTACCTGTATTTTATATGATTTTATTGGAGATAAAAAGAGAAAAATAAAAAAGAAAAAATAGGAAGGGAGAGAGGGGGTGGAGGCGGACTCCACCTCCAATCCGAATTGAGCTAGGAAGGAGGGGTGTGACCACCTTTGGTGGTGCGAACAGCTCCTCCTAGTCAACTAGGACTCCCCTCCCTTATGTCAAGTCTCTCCCCTCCTTATCGTTGCAAGAGGTTTATTCGAGACTTGAGAAAAACTCAGATTGGAGAAGAATATGGTCCCTGGGTTCCTTTTATTGGAACTATGTTCCTTTTTATTTTTGTTTCGAATTGGTCGGGTGCTCTTTTACCTTGGAAAATTATAGATTTACCCCATGGGGAATTAGCAGCGCCCACGAATGATATAAATACTACTGTTTCTTTAGCTTTACTCACATCAGAAACATATTTTTATGCGGGTCTTAGCAATAGAGAGCAAAGCTCTAACTTAACGAGTGGTGGTACAGTCAGTTCGGCCCTACCACACACCGTATTGGAAAAACCATCTATCTCTCAACATCGCGAAGGTAGCTTAACGAGTGGCGACACGGTCAATTTCCACGGTACCGTCCACCGTATCATTGTAAAAAAAATAACAGAGGGTCCAGTACCAACTTAACGAGCAGCAGTACAGTGAGCTCCACCGTACCACCCATCATATCACCCACCATACCAAGATTAGAAAGTTTGACAACTTCAAAGAGGTGAGTCGTACCGACCCTGGTACGGTCACTCCCGACCGTACCAGTCACCGTACCGACTCAATTCGCAGGTAAAACCCTCCTAACTCAATTTTCCAATCCATAATCTTATATTCTTCACTTCCTCCACCTCCAAAACTGCCCCTAAACCTCAAGAGATCTGATTACTCGTCCATCTTTGGTTCGGTTCCTTTTGCATCAACAGTCCAAGGTATGTTTCTCCCTTTCCAACCAATTACTTTTTGCAAATATTGGTTCAATCAAGTTTTATTTCCAATCTTTGCATGTTCATACCTAGATTTATAGATTGAACAATGTCTCTTGCATCCATTAGAGTTCATACCACTAGTATCTTAGAGGAAGCCTATTGCCTATCTTTTACGAACCATTGCTTATTTTCTATGAACCATCTACTAGAGAGTTCATATCACTAGTATCAAAGTAGCAAGGATTATCATAAATAACAGTAGCAAAATCATTCTCACAAGTTTCATTCATAGTAGCATCAAGGTCACAAGTATAGTAAGTATAAATTTCATTAAAAAGGGATATTTCAAAAGAATCAATAGGCTCATCACATTCATAAATATAGCACCCATCCTCCTTTGGCAAGCATGGAGGGACATCAAATAAAGTATGAGTTAAAGAGTTACTCTCATCGGAAGGTAGACATGGGTAGCTATTGTATTCTTCCTCCGTTTGTTCATCGCTCTCCTCCTCTTTTTCATCCAATGAGTTTCCAGTTTCAGCAATTTCTTCTTCCATAGGCTCATGCCAGGCATTAGTCTCTTCCTTTGGGGGAGCATCTATTAAGATATTTCATTATATAGCCATTAACATCCTTGTAATTATCAAAGCCATATTCAAGTATATCATAAATCTCATATATATAAGGAGCATCATCAATATTTTCAAGCAAATAAGCAATTTTGAATTCACCCTTTCCAACAATAAATTCTTCAATTTATTCCACATTATAAAAGTCATAATTTCCTCTAGCATAAGAAGATATGGTATCATTATCATTATACTCACAATAAAAAGGAAGGTGTGTATACCTCCTATAGGAACAAGATTTATTAAAGCAATAGGAAACATTGTAAGTAGACCACAAGTTTTTAACATAATCAATCAATTTATTTATTTGTTCCCATCAGTGTATCCCTTTGTGTGACAAGCGGTGTTCCTTATAATATTTTTGTTGTTCTTTCGTGAACCCACCTTGCCAATAAGATCAAGTTTCAAAGAAATTAACCATTGGTAGCATGAATAACAAAGCAAGTAAAAAAAGCAAGAGTGTACTTCCCAAGTGAGCTTATAGATAGAGTTATGCTCCCCAGCAACGGCGCCGGAAAATAGTCTTGATGACCCAAAAGTTTAGGGGATCGCAACAGTCTTCAAGGTTAAGTGTAACCCAATTTATTGATTCAACACAAGGGGAGACAAAGAATACCTATAAGTCTTAGCAGCTGAGTTGTCAATTCAGCCACACCTGAGAAACACTTAGCAAAATATATTAGTAACAAAAGGTGCAAGAAAACTTCGGATGGAGTGGTGTTGTGATGTTTCTCTTGCGCCCTCAACAGACCTAATACAATGGAAATTGTATAGATGCACTGGTTCAACAATAAGATTGTAAATTATGTGTAATACGAAGTGAAACAAGTGATATGTGTAATCTATAATAAATGGACCAGCAAGAAAACAAGTAGTAAAATCATGTAAAAACAGAAGAAATAATAGTAAAAGATGGACCGGGTTCATAGGTTCACTAGTGGCAACTCTCCAAATAATAGAACAAGTGATATGGGTAAACGAATTATAGCTAGGCAATTGACAAATCATGGGAGCATAACAATGCTATTATGATGAGATATAGTTTACGGGTTCTAACATGGTAGGAATTACGTCAAGGCATATAGAACACTATCCAGCATGCATCTATATCTAATAGTCCACCTCAAGAAAGACATCCACCAAATCTCTCTGGTATTAAGTTACAGCAACGAAGTGATTACTTTGGCGCAATAGAAAATTGTATTAAGAACAATACGTAATGTAAGCAATGATTCTCATCCGTAGACAAGAGCACCGCTATTTTCTCCCTACTGGCAACAACGCATCCTCCCCCCGCATGTTTCTGTTACTCAAGTGCGGGCAACAAGGAGGCATGAACCCACTGTCTAGCATAAATACGCCCTACTGGAGATGCATACAACTATGTCATCAAGATAATCATACACATCGGAGATCATGCAAGAACACATTAAAACACTCTAAAGATATAAGTGAAGATTCTCATATAATGACATGAACAAAATAATTATAATTTCATGATTCATTGGATCCCAGCAAACACAACACAGAATATTTCATCAGATGGATCTCTATTATGTGCGGCAGCTCAAGAGACCGTGGTATTTAACATCGAGGGGGATAGAGTACGAACTAGCTACTTCTATGAACTCATAGTCCACGGGGGAACTACTCATGAAGCATCACAGAGGAAGAACGGTTGATGGAGATGGCACTGGGGGCACTTCCCCGTCCCGGCAGAGTGCCAGAACAGGAACTTTTGTCCTCTGAATTAGGGTGTTTTATGGCGGAGGAGTTTGGATGGTCTTCTATTTTAGGATTTTAGGGATTTTATAAGCGAAGGGGTGACTCAAGGCGGTGGCTGAGGCCCCGGGTGGGTCCCCTGCGCGGGTAGGGGGTGGCCGCGCCTGGTGGGCCCCTAGTGCCCCCCTGCCAACCCCCCGCCCCCCCCCCCCCCGGTCCCCTTCCGGCTTCTGAAGTCTTCCGGTGGATAAAAATTCGTCAAAAATTTTCATCTTATTCCGAGCACTTCCATTTCTGTACCTTTTCTGCAATTCAAATACAAAACAGACAGAACCTGGCACTAGGCATCTTGTTAATAGGTTAGTCCAATAAATGATAGAAAACAAAGGAAAACATGTAAAAACAAGCATGGAGCATCAAATTTATAGATACGTTTGGGACGTAT
This sequence comes from Alopecurus myosuroides, assembly GCA_028641055.1. Taxonomy (NCBI): domain Eukaryota; kingdom Viridiplantae; phylum Streptophyta; class Magnoliopsida; order Poales; family Poaceae; genus Alopecurus; species Alopecurus myosuroides. The sequence goes on along the minus strand of CM054061.1, from coordinate 64,443,548 downwards.
CAATGCGTCAGACAACAAGAAACCTTCTCCAAGACTATGTAGTCCTAGTGATCGATAACCCCGATACCTTAATTGGGGGAAATTTCCGCTGGACTACATCATACCTTCCGCTTGGGGTCTCCCAACGAGCGTGTGATCATGATGTCTACGCACGCTTCCATTCTTCTAGACAGTGTTGGGCCTCCAAGTGCAGAGGTTTGTAGAACAACAGCAAGTTTCCCTTAAGTGGATCACCCAAGGTTTATCGAACTCAAGGAGGTAGAGGTCAAAGCTATCCCTCTCAAGCAACCCTGAAATTACAATACAAGAAGTCTCTTGTGTACCCAACACACCTAATACAATTTTCATTTGTATAGGTGCACTAGTTCGACGAAGAGAGAGTGAAATACAAGTAGTATGGTTGATTATAAGTGATAATAGCAATCTGAAATAAATATGGCAGCAAGCAAACATGCAGCATAACTGATTGTAAACGGCGTTTCAATGCTTAGAAACAAGGTCTATGGATCCTAATTTCACTAGTGGACACTCTCAACAATGATAACATAATTGAATGCATAAATATCTATCTTCAATATGCTACTCCGAATCACTCTCCGGCCGGATAACAAACACCAATTCATTGTGTAGGACTACAAAGCACACCTTAAAGTCGCGTTCCCGTGTCTAGTTAACCCCACACTGTCAACTTGAGCGCCCTAGAAGTTACTAGACAAACACCACAATTTCATAGGGTCATCCAACACAAAATATAAATATCATGCTAAACCACACGGTCCACACACACTGTCACCATTACACCATGATCAAAGTTTACGGAGATCTCATAACAAAACCACTTGAGTGGCATACCAGATGAAGAGTAACATCTACTTATTCAACTAGATTACAAATCTCATGATCACATAAAGATCACACCATGGGAGAGAGAGATGAAAAACATAGCTGCTGGTAGAGCCCTCAGCCCTGGGGGAGAACTACTCCCTCCTCATCATAGGAGACATCAACAGCGATGGAGATGGAGGTGGAGTCGATGGAGATGGATCTGGAGGAACTTCCCCGTCCCGGGAGGGTGCCGGAAGAGAGATTTCTGTCCCCCGAAACTTGTCGGCAGCGGCAGCGGAGCTACGAAACTTTTCGTGGAAGGAGGCCGATATCTTTAGGGTTTATGTCTCGGGGGCATATATAGGAAAAAGGGAGATGGCGGTGGGCGCCCGTGGGGCCCACATTACCACAGGCGCGGCCAGGGGCCCACCCGCGCCCAGGCATGGTGTGGGGGCTCTGTGTTGGAGATATGCACGAGAGGCAATCATAGAGATGATGATATATCTATGTATCCATGATTTGTAATAATGTGCCTTGAATAATACCTTTGTATTGATTGGAAAGTATGTGACTTGTTTGTGAAACTCTTTACTTACATGGTTATTCTAAATATGTCCCTAGTCGGAGTTCATGTGAGGACACACCTGAACATTAGACTAGCACATGTATTGGTTGATGGCTATGTTTCGCAAGTCATAGACATGGTGATGTCAAACTAATAATGTGAACTCATGTTACGAACATGGTGTTGGACTGACCCAGCTTGAGACATTACAACAATTCTAATAGTTCTCTCTCTACACGTTGTGCTTGCTTTGTCCTTAGACCTGAGATTGTCGCATGTTCTTGAGATGTGAATCGACCTACTTTGGGGCTATCAAACGCTACACCGTGACAAGGTAGTTATAAAGGTAGTTTTCGGGTTTTTCATGAAGCATGCTGCAAGACATGGTCAGTCAAGATGGGATTTGCCCCTCTCTTCACTAGAGAGAGATATTTATCTGGCCCCTTGAGTGATCGGATCCAAAAATGCATGGCCATGCTGAATAAGGTTAATAGTTAACCTGGAAACGGATTCCAATTCACAAGATCGAGAAAGAGTGATCAGCTAAGAGCATGATCAAATATCCTGAGGCAAAAGAAATAGCATAAACATGTGATGGTTCGTCCGATGTGATCTTTATGCACGTTTGGGAGTTGGCACGTTTTTCTAGAAGCCGCTACCAACTATTGGTCGGGTAGGTGTACTCGTGTCATGTCTAAACGTGCGTGAACCTATAGGGTCGCGCACTTAAGGCAAAAGAAGGAGAATTCGGATTGGGTCCGAAATGGGCTGAAAATGGACTCTAGAGTGGGCTGTTTTAGTGGCAGCCCATTATGGGGACGTCTATATAAAGGAGAGGAGGTTGTGTGTTTTAGGGCTGCTAATTCCGCACCACATTCCACCGCAGCCACCGTCTCTCCACGCCCTTGCCGCCCGCGCGGACCTAGCAGTCCGGCGAGTGGTGCTTCCACGCCGCACGTGTGGATACCGATAGAGGTGCTGCATCTGTAGCACTTGGACGAGCCGCCAAGAGGAGTTGTTCGTGGGAGCGATGGGATCCGGAGGATTCGTACGACTACCCTGCCCCGACCCGCTTCACCGAGATCGGCACAGCGCGTCTAGTGGTAATCTCGTGATCTATATCTTGCAGCAGATCTTGGTTGACGCGGTAGAAATTTTGATTTGCGCTAGTGTAGCCTACCCCGTTTTCCTACACTCCGGGTCTCCTTCGGACTTCCTTGACCCTCCAGGAATTCTAAGAGTTCTGGCTTTTGAATCGTCCAATTCCGAGAATATTTCCAGAGAACAACTTTTCTGAAACTAAAAACAGCAGAAAACAGGAAATGGCTCTGTGGCATCTTGTCAATAGGTTAGTCTCGGGAAATCGATAAAAATGACATAATGTGTAACGAAAACATGTAGCATATGACATGAAAACAACATGGAACATAAGAAATTAAGGATACGTTTATGACGTATCAACATCCCCAAGCTTAGTTCCTACTCGTCGTCGAGTAGGTAAACGATAAAAACAAATAATTTCTGAGGTGACATGCTACCAGCATAAACTTCTTCATCTAAATTGTAAAAGCATAAGTATAGCTGAGATCGTAGAACTTAAACACAATCATGATAAATATAATTCCAACAATAAAGCATATCAATCACCTTGCATCATGAAAAGTAACACAAACAAAAGATCATGAATAATAATACACTCGAAAGCTATATGTTTGTTTCAAGCATAGAGATAGCATAGCAAAGTAATATTTCGCTTGTCCTTAAAAGTGGGGCAAAACATAAATGCCAGGACACCTTCAAAGTTCATAAGGAAGACTAGAAACAAATAATTTAAGAACAAACAATAACACATCGTGAATCAATTAATAATGTTTCTAGGACAAATGCACATTAAACTCAGAATGGCAACCATACTCTCTCAACTGTGCATAAAGTTAGAAGATGGAGACTCAACATAAAAGTAAAAGAAAGGCCCTTCGCAGAGGGAAGCAGAGATCACTCATGTGCTAGACCTTTTATTTTGTTAAACAGAGGTATAAAATGGTTGACACTCCTCCCAACCTTTCTTACACAAACCATGGCTAACCAAATCCTCGGGTGCCTGTCAACAATCACATACCATGGAGGAGTGTCTAATTATTGGAGAGGTGTATGCTTATGTTTAACGAATAGTAAACTGAAAATATAGTACGTCACAAGCCAACTAGACTTCACAAGAGCGGCTCCCATAGATGGACGCGTCTGGGTAGAAGGTCATCCCTCTTTCTCTTTTGTTTACACAATTATGCTTTGACTGATAAATCAGGGGCAAAAATAGTGAAGAAATTTGTTATATTACTTTGGGGCTGGGCACCCCGCTGCCAGCTCTTCTATCAATTGGATAAGCGGATGAATCCACTAGTCCAGGGTGTGAAAGTCCAATCAATAAGTGAGATAAAGATTCTCTATTTACGTCCTCATGAGCTAAAACAAGAGCACAAAGCAAGAGTAATTTTGAAGGTTTTAAAGGTAACACATGAGAAATTTACTTTGGAGTGGCAGTTAAATACCACATGTCGGTAGGTATGGTGGACACATTTGGCAAACTTTGGTTTTTGGGAGTTGGGTGTACGAGTAGAGCTCATACTCAGTACAGGTGGAGGCTAGCAAAAGACTGGGAGCGACAAATCAAGAGAGCAATATTGGTCATAATAATGCATAGCGACAAAAACATCATTAATCAAAGCACAAGTGGTACTACAAGTTCAAAAACTAAATTATCATAGAGGCTATAAGTGACTGGTTTGTAGTCAGAAACATGGTGTGAGCATGCGCCAAGTCAACCAAATAAATCATTCAATAGAGTACACCACAAATTTATGCTTCAATATGACAAGAACAACTCATGATTCTTTCAATGACACATTAAACACTCTCATCTATTTGAGACAAATAATGCTACAAAAATAACCACTAGGATTAAGAATTAGAATAACATCTAGCATGACATGAAAAAGTCTAGCCAGAGTCTATACAAGCTTCTAATTGCACCGTTATAAGCACGAAAACTGTACTAGTGCTTTCCAACACCAAGAATTTCATAATAAAAAAAACTCTCCAAGAGATACAGCAATGAAACAAGATAGTACTAACACAGCTCTACTAAAACTAACAGCTCTGAATAAGAGATGCAAGAAAAACAGGAGCTAAACAGGGATTTTGCAGCAACTAGAAGAAAAGCTAAGAATACGAGCATAACGAGTATTCAAATGAAAAAGCGGAGCATGTCTCTCTCCCACACAAATAATGTAGGTTCCAACTAAATTATTTCATAAAGGAAAACAAAATAAAACAAAAGAAAAACAAATAGACGCTCCAAGTAAATTTCAAATGATGTGACCGAATAAAAATATAGTTTCACTACAATTGAACTGATAAATTGTTGATGAAGAAGGGGGTGCCTTGGGAATCCCCAAGCTTAGATGCTTGAGTATTCTTAGAATTTGCTGGGATGAACCACGAGGGCATCCCCAAGCTCTGGCTTTGCACTCTTCTTGATCACATTATATCACCCTCTTCTCTTGACCCTTGAAAACTTCCTTCACACCACACTCAAAGTAGTTCGCATTAGAGGGTTAGTGTAACAATAAAAAAAATCATGGGTTCTGCATGGGCACAGGTTCTATTGATACATTGAAACATTAGCTACAGTCACTGATGTTTCTTGAAGCAAAGAAATCCACTTGACATGGTAAAAGAGCAAATGGAAGAAAAATGGCAGAATCTGCCAAAACCAGAACTTTGTGTAAAGAGGAATTTTTTGGGGGCACTTAAGTTGCTCAAATCGATAAACATAAAGAACAAAAAAGTTTCGGAATTAGCTGAGGAATAAGCACAAAAAGTTTCAGGCCATTTTGATCATTATGTGATTTATACGATTTTTTTACGGTGGACAACAGAAATTTGTTTCCTGTGCAGAAATCCAAAACCAACTCCAACTTTCGCTAGAAACTTTACTTGGCACAAAAAATGCAAGAAAATAAAGATTCAAAGGAGTTGCTACAGAAGTAAACAACACTTTGAATCAAAGAAAACGGAGAAAAATAAAGCAAAAATAAAACCATGGGTTATCTCCTAAGAGGTGCTTTTATTTAACGCCTTTTAGCTAGGCATGATAATTTGAGAAGAGGCTCACATGAGAAATATTAATTGAAGCAAAAGAGAGCATCAAGAAGCAAATGTAAAAGAAATTTAAGTCTAACCCACTTCCTATGAAAAATAATCTTATAGAAGAATAAGTATATAAAGCACAAAGTGGCTAGCATAGGAAGACAAAACAAGTGCGGCTTAAAAAAATTCAACATAAAGAGGGGAAACTTGGTATTTTGTTGAGATGCATAAGATTATGTTTCCCTCTCTCATAATAACCTTAAGTAGCATCATGAATTTAATTAACAATATAACTATCACATAAAACATTCTTATCATGAGCCACATGCATAAAAAAAATACTCTCCACATAAGCATAGTCATTCTCATTAATAGTAGTGGGAGGAAATTCAACAAAATAGCTATCATTATCATTCTCATCACCATAATAATAAAATATAGGAGGCATATTATAATCATAATTAACTTTCTCCTCAATAATAGGTGGACTGAAAATAACATATTCATCATTGTAATCATCATATATTGGAGGCACAGTATCATTAAAGAAAATTTCCTCCTCAAAAATTTGGGGGCTTAAAATATCATATTCATCAAAATTAGCTTCCCCAAGCTTAGACTTTTCCATAGCATTAGAAATAGTGGTGTTCAAAGAATTCATACTAATAACATTGCTACTAGAATACAAATAATGCTCCATAGGTTTTTAATTTTCTCTTCTAACACTTCATTTCCTAACTAAAGATAAATATTATAAAGCTCTCTCATATTTTTGTTGTTTTCCATTAAGACTAACTAGTAAAAACAAAAACAAGAAACAAGTAAAAATAAGCCTAACTAGTTAAAATAAAAACAAGAAACAAAAAGATATAATTGCAGAATCTAAAGGAAATAACTTCGACCACTCACACCCGAGGATGTGAGTACATTTTACCTTACCTCCCCGGCAACGGAGCCATAAAAGAGCTTGATGTCTACGCACACTTCTATTCTTGTAGACAGTGTTGGGCATCCAAGTGCAGAGGTTTGTAGAACAGCAGCAAGTTTCCCTTAAGTGGATCACCCAAGGTTTATCAAACTCAGGGAGGTATAGGCCAAAGTTATCCCTCTCAAGCAACCCTGCAATTACGATACAAGAAATCTCTTGTGTCCCCAATACACCTAATACAATTGTCAGTTGTATAGGTGCACTAGTTCGACGAAGAGAGAGTGAAATACAAGTAGTATGGTTGATTGTAAGTGATAATAGCAATCTGAAATAAATATGGCAGCAAGCAAACATATAGCAGAACTGATTATAAATGGTGTTTCAATGCTTAGAAACAAGGCCTGGGGATACTACTTTCACTAGTGGACACTCTCAACAATGATAACATAATTGAATGCATAAATATCTCTCTTCACTATGGTACTTCGAACCACTCTTCGGTCGGATAACAAACACCAATTCATTGCGTAGGGCTACAGACCACACCTTAAAGTCGCGTTCCCATGTCTATTCAACCCCACACTGTCAACTTGAGCGTCGTAGAAGGTATTAGACAAACACCACAATTTCATAGGGTCATCCAACACAAAATATAAATATCATGCTAAACCACACGGTGCACACACTGCAACCATTACACCGTGATCAAAATGTCTACGGAGATCTCATAACAAAACCACTTGAGTAGCATAACATATGAAGAGTAACATCTACTTATTCAACTAGCTACCGGTAGAGCCCTACTCCCTCCTCATCATAGGAGAGAGAGATGAAACACATAGCTACCGGTAGAGCCCTCAGCCCCGAGGGAGAACTACTCCCTCCTCATCATAGGAGACAGCAGCGGCGATGGAGATGGCGGTGGAGTCGATGGAGATAGCTCCGGGGGCACTTCCCCGTCCCAGCAGGGTGCCAGAACAGAGATTTTTGTCCCCTAAAAATTGGCGGCGGCGGCAGAGCTACGGAAATTTTCGTGGAAGGAGGCCGATATCTTTAGGGTTTATGCCTCGGGGGCATATATAGGCTAGAGGGCGATGGCGGTGGGCGCCCGAGGGGCCCACACCACCCCCAGGCGCGGCCAGGGGTCCACCTGCGCCCATGCATGGTGCGGGGGCCCCCTCCGGGTCTCCTTCAGACTTCCTTGACCCTCCAGAAATTCTAGTTCTTCTGGATTTTGAATCGTCCAATTCTGAGAATATTTTCAGAACAACTTTTCTGAAACTAAAAACAACAGAAAACATGAACTGGCTCTGTGGCATCTTGTCAGTAGGTTAGTCCCGGGAAATCAATAAAAGTGACATAAAGTGTAAGGAAAACATGTAGCATATGGCATGAAAACAACATGTAATATCAGAAATTAAGGATACGTTTATGACGTATCAGATCACGTCACCATCATAGCATCCAATGTTTTGCTTTTAAATTTTTTTTTTTCAGTTTTTAAGTGTGTTTTTTCTTTTTGAATTTTTTGATAGCTTTGCTTTCGCTGCTAATTTTATATTCTTAAGAATCCGTCTAGAAAAATACAAAAATATTTTTCTGTTTATATTTACTCTCTGGATGTTTCTAGCACCACATTTATTTTGCAGAAGAGTGGTCATTCATGAGATTCCAAGAAACAGATCCTAAGGAAGGGATGAATATTTCATTGACATGAGGTATGTCTTGTGAATACCACCTTTTTGAGTTGCAACTTTATATGATTAGTATACCATCAAATTATTGCATGCATGTGGGATAGAAGTCTTGATAGATAGAGTAAGAATCTTATTCACATGGTTATTTAGTATTGTTGCTCTTATTCTGTTTTTCTGTAATAAACCATGTCTTGCAAAAGTACCAACTTATAAAAACTAAAATGAACAAGAAAAAGTATCTTAGACTTGGGTGGTGTAGAAAAAAATTGTTTGAAGAGTCTAATCCGAGAGGTACTTAACTCCATAGTACTTAATGTTGATTGTCTCAAATATTTCCTTTGAATAGATTTGTCTGATAGAATATATGCCTAGTGGTAAGTGAGACTCGTGCCAAAAAAAAGTCATATTAATCACCATAGTAGATATTGCTTTACGGTGTCTCTACACCTTGTTGCATCCATGGGATGCTAACAACTCCGCTGGCCCATGAGCGATCTATCAGAGTTAATCTCAGGTATCGGCTATGAGTTGGTTTAAACAGTTGTAATAGAAATGTTATAGTGCGTAAAATTATCAGTACTACCGCATGCACTTAAGCAGACTAGACACTCCTCTGTATCTTGAGAAATGAAAATATCTGAGGAAAACCTCTAATACCAAAGTCATGAGTGTATTTAGTTGTGACAATTTGTTGCATCCCACCTTTTCATTCATAAACTTGATCAAACATATACAATCTTTTTTTATGTTCTCATTACTATTAAGCTATTGTTCTTGAAAGTCAATGATTTTTTTTGAATTATAGATTCATTTTATTTATGTAAGTGGGAGTCAATGAACTACTCTCAAATTCATCTTATTTGCGCATTCCTCACACTCTTATTATGATAAATTGATGCAGCGCGACCCATCCTACTGGGCATGTCTCACAATCCATCATATGTCAAGTCGCCATGGATTCAAAAGGCGAACTCTTTCCTCTTCTATAACCACTTCATACCCCTTTGGATGGTATACTACCTGTCCATCTACCTCCGTGCATTGCTAGGTATGAGTCGACAAGTACGGATGCGAGGGGAGATGCTGAGGAAGCCCATAACTCAAGGTCATCCAAGGTGTACGCGTGGAAGCGAAGAAAGAAGCGAGAAGACGTCGAGCAATAAGAAGTCCGAGAAGAAGGAGGGAGGAGAAGCGTAGGAAACCCGGCTTGCAACCCCGGCCAGGCCGGCCACCAGGCCGGAACCCCTCTAGAGGCAGCCGGCCTCCACCCCTACCTCGGGCCGGGCTCCCTGCGCCTCAGGCCGGGTGGGCACCCGAACGTCCCGGCCTCCACCCCGGCCCCAGGCCGGCTCCCCTGCGACTCCAGGTCGGCCGCTCTGTGCCCATCCCGGCCTCACTGGCCAGCCAGACCGGCCTCCTAGGTCGGTTGCCCTACAACTGCGTGGTTTGGGGCTTTCTCCCCCTTTTCCACCCCACCTACTCCCTTGTCTATAAATATGTACCCCTTGGACAGGATCTAGGTTAGAGTTGACTTGAGATTGAATTGGGCGTTGTGCTCCCCCTCCCATGTGGAGAACCTCCCCCATGGGATCCATGGCTACTCCATAGATTCCTCTATTGGATTGTATCAAGATCTCTCCAAGTAGCTATTCTTTCACCTCGTGATTTTGGTAGTTCTTGCCAACCTTCCCCTTGCGGCTTTTGTTGGATCGGTGGACCGGCCAGTGAGAGAAATCGGTTCCAATTAGCGTGTTGGTGGCTTGGGTTTGCGCTCCCTCGTAGGCTTCACGATTTATCAACCCTTTTGTGTGCGTGAGTTGATCGTGTTCTTCGTGCTCATCGCGTTCTTCCCAATCTCCCCACCTCTCGTGCGTCAATCCGTGAAGATCGGGCCACCCTAGAGGCAAAGCCTATATCATATGGTATTGATGGAGGGATGATAACCCGGTAGGCTAATGCCAAGGTGAAACCCGACCCAAAGGTAATCGCGCAAGACCCGGCTCAAGGAAGAGGAGTTTCTAGAAGGCCCAAGAAGGATGTAGGCCTTGTAACCCGGCCTTTGGGGTTACTATTAGGAAACTTAGGGTTGTGTGCGGTTTCTGGGTAGGATTCCGAGTGTGCCTTGTATAGGAAGCCAGGGAGCCGGGTAAGATATAAGCCGGCTCCTAGGGTTAGGAAAAGAGAGCTTCACCAGATATTCGAGTATCCCTGTAATACGAGAGCTGATAGTTGTAACCCTAGATCGGAGACTCGGCGACATTATTGGCAGAGCTACCAGATCGATTGATAGCATGATTTCCCCTGAGCTAAATCCTCTCCCAAACACCAGATTCGAATTGCCCCGAGATAAGTTACCCCTGGTAACGTCTGCCGTGATTATCCCACGACAGGTATCAAGAGCAACGTTGCCACATATTTGACACCCTCTTCCCCCGCCCCCCCCCCCCCCCCAAAAAGTTTTTTGTTGTGAGCTTAGGTTACATGAAGGCCAAAGGAACATTGAAGACCTCTCATTCCCTTTCGATCAAGAACAATCACATGGTGACTTCGACTCCTACGAAAATCCATCTACCTCCTCTACACGTTGATGACGAGTTAGCGTCGAGGACGACTCTTTTTCAAGTGGAGGGAGATGATGCAGCGCAACCCATCCGACTAGGCATGTCTCATACTCCATCATATGTCAAGTCACCATGGATTCAAAAGGTGAACTCTTTCCTCTTCTACAACCCACTTCCTGCACCTTTGGATGGTATACTACTTGACCATCTACCCCCGTGCATTGCTAGGTATGAGTCGACGAGTACGGATGCGAGGGGAGATGTTGAGGAAGCCCAGGACTCAATGCTGTCCAAGGTGTATGCATGGAAGAGAAGAAAGAAGCGAGAAGACATCGAGGGAGAAGAAGTCCGAGAAGAAGGAGGGAGGAGAAGCGCAGGAAACCCGGCCTGCAACCCCGGCAAGGCCGGCCTCCAGGCCGGAACCCCTCCATAGGCAGTCGTCCTCCACCCCGGCCTCAGGCCGGGATCCCATGCGCCTCAGGCCGGATGGGCACCCAAACAGCCCGGTCTCCACCCCTTCCCCAGGCTGGCTCCCCAGTGACGCCAGGTCGGGCGCCCACCCCGGCCTCCCTGGCCGGTTGCCCTACAGTTGTGGGATTTGGGGGCTTTCTCCCCCCCCCCCTTTTCCACCCCATCTACCCCTTGGCTATAAATATGTACCCCTTGGACCGGATCTAGGTTAGAGTTGACTTGAGATAGAATTGGATCTTGTGCTCCCCCTCCCATGTGGAGAACCTCCCCCATGGGATCCATGGCTACTCCATAGATTCATCTATTGGATTGTATCAATATCTCTCCAAGTAGCTACTCATTCACCTCGTGATTTTGGTAGTTCTTGCCAACCTTTCCCTTGCGTCTTTTATTGGATCGTTGGACAGGCCGGTGAGAGGAATCGGTTCCAATTAGCGTGTTGTTGACTTGTGTTTGCGATCCCTGATGACTCCCAAGTGCAGGAGATCAATTGTAGTACCTTTCGATAAGTATTTGAGTGTCGAACCCACGAGGAGCTGAAGGTAAGCTATCTATTCTCCAAAGCCCTATAACCCTCTTATATGGTTGTTTATGCAAAGCAATAAGTTTGACTAAAAGGAACTAACTAATTAAAAACAAGTGACGTGGAGTGTGGTTTGTCTAGTAACTAGTGAAGCAAGTTTAAAATGCAAGTTTCTAAGCAAGTTTCACAAGTAGCAAGCAGCAAATATCTCAAGTATCTCAAGGGAGAAAGTGTTCTAGCAATAGGTGTTTCGTTCGTGTGGTTGTCACAATTAGTGAAGCACATGTTTTAGTCTTAGTTGTTTCTTCTAGGAAGGAGCCATGAATAGGTATAGTCAATTAAATGATCTACAACCCCTTATGATGGATCATGTGGCCAAGTAAATGACTGCACAAGATTGATTAAGACATAAAGTCCCACCATAGCCTTACGTTCTAAGGTCCCCTATATATATCCCCCAATAACTTAACTTTGTGGCTCGGTCTCAGGTTACTGTCACTCCCAAGTCACCACCACTCCATTATGCTACCGGTGATCACCTTAAATGCATTCCCCAACATATGCGTGCACTCATATATTGTACATAAAGACAATCATAGAAGATAACAAACTTGTATGCAACCAATCAACGAACTATTTCACCATTGCTAAGAACAATTCACTTCTCAAACATAGACGGGGAGACACAATACATCAAGGGAATATAGTATTGCATCATACATCGTGTTTGCCAAGAGATTATAGTGGAGAGATGGAGCTGATCTTGCTGTAGATGTTGATGATGAACATGCCGGAGGGGGTGGAGCCTCCAGGGGTGATCCCGGCGGCGTTTCCCCCCTCCGATCTTCTCCGGCGGCAACCTTCTGTCTCTCTGTTTCGTGGTGTCGTCTCTCGGTGCCGCCTCCTCCTCGAAAAGGCCAGGGGACCCTTTATATAGTCGTTTTTAGGTCACGAGACACTCGGGAGAAGAAAGATCGACGGCATCGGAGCCACGGGGGCAAAAAGGGGGCCTCTCACGCGGCCAAGGAATCTGGCCGCGTGGAGGGTCCTCTTTGCCACCTGGTTGGACTTTTGTCCCTCTACTTTGGCCCATGGTCTTAGTCTCGAAAATTCTGAACCGTGCTCTTTGGCCTTGCCCTTTTTGGAGTCCCGAAGCTCCCGGAAAGTCTGAAACACTAAAAAGTACGTTGTCTGGAAAAACAGGGTTAGAACCAAAAGAAGGGGGGTTGTTTATAAAACCCCCCAAATCATTATCAAACATGAATATAAGTTTCTAATATGTAGGAAAAACAAGTAATAACATGCAAAGTTCATGTATGCATTTTACATGCATCAACATCCCCAAGCTTAACCCATGCTCGTCCTCGAGTATGAAGGTGATAAAACTAACATGGACTTTGCATATTGAAACAATCATGGGATATCAAAGAGGATTATTCATGCTACATATAATCAAATGATTAATACTACAAATGAGTAGCAATATACAATTCATGTTGTAAGAAATATCAAATATGCAAGCAAAGATGCTTCATGAAAGTTCACAAAGTGTATAATGAAATAAAAGCACTATGGACCAAATGCATACACAAAATGAAAAATAAAATCCTATATTGGTCAAAGAATAGCATAATGGAAAATAGAAAATATGGTGGACACTTTGGAGAAAATTGAGTAGAGGTAAAACATGATCAAGTCTTATTTAGCCTCTAAATTATTCAACTAAAATTACTAATTGAAATGTGGTATCCATTGATCTAGGACTCCCATTGCCCCTTTATCACTAGCATCTTAAATGGTGAATGTTGAAGTAATGTGAATGACAAGGTGGTTGAAAGCCTCATGCCCCGTGAGTGTGAAAACCTACTCCATAATTACTCAACTTAAGATTCTTAATAAGCTTTGTACAATCATAATAAGTATTAATGACATCATAGAGAACTGCAAAGAGGTACCTCTTGCCCCATGACATGGAAACACGCCCATGTCACAATGACAAGACAAACAAACGGAGTAGACTCATCATCCTTTTTTATTTTCATTCACTATTATGCATAGCTTCTTATTTTATTGTAGGATGTGTTGTAGAGTCACTCAAGCTGTAAGTAAATTTCCACCATGATAAAGCATGGCTTGGGTTAGCGGCCCAATGCGTTTCTCTAGTCATATAGATACTTACTCATCAAAACTTACTATTCCTCTATTTCATTTCGGCATGGAAGGAGTCCAAAAACAAAAGTACATGATATCAACCAAATGTAAATTTTTGTGCAATGTTGAAAGCTTTCCGGTGGTACACGTTTATAGCTAGCTCCCAACCACACACTTGTCAAACGCAAAACTTGTGGCTCCCATTATTGGGTCATGTTTATTAGATGCATAAAAAGTAAAGTGTGCCTTCAAAAGTTCGTGAGAGTCCTATCCCAAGTTCAACCCATGACAATTAATAAAGTGAATATATTAATTTAGAACATAAATAACACAATAACATGGTGAACATACTCGGAATAGCAATGAAGCTAATGGGAAGATATGGTGGACTCACTGGAAATACTTGGCTAAGGAGTGTTGGAAACAAGTTTTTACTTGTTGGGATTTTTAAATTTTTTGGCTAGTAAGAGGGAGATAGTTGACCAGCTACTATGCATGCATATGTCCATAGAACTACTCATTTCATGACAAACTAAATAAACCAGCAATTAACATCAAGGACATGAATAAGAGATAGCTCAAGACAACATTATTGCAAATGTCTACACATAAAAAGCCTATAAATCATGCAAACATATGTAGCTCTTCAAATCAACCATGGCATCCCTATTACAAGTCATAATACTAGCATCCAATACATTCCAACCCCAAACTCCAGTATCTCAATCTCATATAAAATGATGGGTGTGGTCTTATCAAAACAAAAATAAAAACAAAAACTAGACGCTTCAAGTCTCTACGATAAATGCTTTGCTTAGACAAACAGAAAGTAGACGTGTGCTAACCAAAAGAGTGTAGCTCCAGTGGGGTGTTCATCACATCCCAAAGCTTATGTCTTTCACCATTCTTGGATGTCTTGAGGCGCAGCTCCTCTATTCCCTGTGAAAAAACTTCACAAAACATGTTTCTCCCATTCTTTTTCTGTGGGGTGAGATTAGCAAGGACAAACAAATCACATGCTTGCTGTGCAAAATTCCAAATCAAATGCTCCAGTAGATAGACAATAAGGTTTATTATGTTGTATGTTCACTCTCTTTCTTGAAAGAATCATGGAAATTCGATTCCCAAGCCCAAAGAGTGCATAAAACAAAAGAAGTCAGAATCTGTCCAGAAAAGCAACAGCAGCAAAACAAACGTTTTTCCCTAAGCTAGACTCGTCAAAAAATTAAGCCAATTTTTCTTATAGAGGACGAAACGTTTCAGAACATACTAAAAAATTAGCTCAATCCGACATACCAATAAAAAACGTAAAATCATACGGTGAGCAGACTCGTGCTGAAACAGAAATTTCATGCACTAGGATAGCAACTTATATGTCCAAATGGGTTTGACTTGACTCTTTATTGAAAACTCCAGAATTAAAACAAAAAAAACTAATCTCTTGAGACAGCAAGAGGACACTAGGAAAATCCAAACAAAAACAACCGGGTTGCCTCCCGTAAAGCGCTTTCTTTATAGCCATATAGCTAGGCTTTACTTACTTAACATCATGATGGTTGGAGTGAGGTGGCTCGGCATCCCCAAGCTTGGATTATTGTACTTATTTGATACATGTAGGGTGATCCCAGGGGTACATCCCCAAGCTTGATTGGTTGTCCCTCTTGATCTTTGTTCATCTCACTCAACTCTTCCTCCTGAAAAATTCTTCTTACACAAATCTCAACATAAAACTTGATTAGAGGGGTTAGTGCCTCCATAAATAAAATCCACATAGGTACAGCAAAGACACATAATGAGTTGATTCTAAATATTAACTACTGTTACTACAGTTGTGCATTGCTCCTTGATCAAAAGAACCACACAAAACACAAGTAATGAGAGCAATGCAAAATAAAGACATAATCTGCCAAAAACTGAACATCCCGTAAAGAGTGAATTTTTAGAGGCACTTAATTTGCTCAAATAAGAAAACTTAAAACTAATGAAATATGTAGTGATAACTAAATATTGCTGTAGTAAATTACCAGGTCAAAATTCCACTTCTGTGATTTTAAACATTTTTCGCAGTGAAGTTCAGGAATCTGTTTTCTTGACAGCTAATTACTATTGTTTAATCCTATCTCTCATATAAGATTATTCTTGCCATTTAAGATGAGAAATAAGACACAAATGTGATGTTACAGTAGTGAACTAATATTTTTATTGTTTTTAGCTTTGGAAAAAGTTTTAATGATAGATACTTTGCAATGGTTTCATTGGCATGAACAACACATGTTCAAGGTCGACCCCAACTTCTCCATTACTCATCCTTCTCATTTACTTTCCCAATTTTTTTATAAAATGAAAATCTTAAACTAAATGATACATAACATTAGGTAAAGGCATTTTACATGTTTTAAAGACATAAATGTGTGCTCAAACCGAATAGGAAATTAAAGCATAAGGAACACACCAAAAAATATTAAACAATTTATTTTTAAGTCTAACCCATTTCCTATGCATTGGCATTTTGTAATGAAACAAATAAAAGAAGCACATAATATCAAGCATAGAAAGGTAGATCAAGTGCAACTTCAATACTTTCAGCATAAAGAGGGGAAACTTAATATTGTTGAAATATGTGTAACCATGTTTCCCTCTCTCATAATAATTTTCAGTAGCATCATGAATAGATTCAACAATATGAATATCACATAAAACATTCTTATCATGAGCCACATGCATAAAAGAATCACTACTCTCCGCATAAGTAAAATCCTCATTGGTGATAGTGGGAGTTAAACATTCATAATTTTCATTGCAATCATCATATATAGGAGGCATAGTATCATCAAAGTGAATTTTCTCCTCCAAGATTGGGGAACTAAAAATATCATGCTCATCAAAACCAACTTCCCCAAGCTTAAAACTTTCCATAGAATCAGCAAGTATATCATTTTTATCCTCAATAGTAGGGGGACTAAAAATATCATATTCATCAAGACAAACTTCCCCAAGCTCAAGGTTTTCCTTAGTAATAAAGGTGTTCAAAGAATTAGTACTACCACAAATATGATTGTTGTGCAAATAATTTTTCAATTTCTCCTCAAACACTTCATGTCCTAATTCAAGGTAGATATTATACAGTTCTAAAATTGTTTGGTTGTTTTCCATTTTATAATTTTTTTTGTGTTTTAGGTTTATATGTTAGTATGCAATGCAAACAAGAATAAAAGCTTAGCACAACGCTCTCCGGCAATGGCGCCACAAAAGTGCTTGATGACTCCCAGGTGCAGGAGATCAATTGTAGTACCTTTCGATAAGTATTTGAGTGTCGAACCCACGAGGAGCTGAAGGTAAGCTATCTATTCTCTAAAGCCCTATAACCCTCTTATATGGCTGTTTATGCAAAGCAATAAGTTTGACTAAAAGGAACTAACTAATTAAAAACAAGTGACGTGGAGTGTGGTTTGTCTAGTAACTAGTGAAGCAAGTTTAAAATGCAAGTTTCTAAGCAAGTTTCACAAGTAGCAAGCAGCAAATATCTCAAGTATCTCAAGGGAGCAAGTGTTCTAGCAATAGGTGTTTCGTTCGTGTGGTTGTCACAATTAGTGAAGCACATGTTTTAGTCTTAGTTGTTTCTTCTAGGAAGGAGCCATGAATAGGTATAGTCAATTAAATGATCTACAACCCCTTATGATGGATCATGTGGCCAAGTAAATGACTGCACAAGATTGATTAAGACATAAAGTCCCACCATAGCCTTACGTTCTAAGGTCTCCTATATATATCCCCCAATAACTTAACTTTGTGGCTCGGTCTCAGGTTACTGTCAATGCCAAGTCACCACCACTCCATTATGCTACCGGTGATCACCTTACATGCATTCCCCAAGATATGCGTGCACTCATATATTGTACATAAAGACAATCATAGAAGATAACAAACTTGTATGCAACCAATCAACGAACTATTTCACCATTGCCAAGAACAATTCACTACTCAAACATAGACGGGGAGACACAATACATCAAGGGAATGTAGTATTGCATCATACATCGTGTTTGCCAAGAGATTACAGTGGAGAGATGGAGCTGATCTTGCTGTAGATGTTGATGATGAACACGCCGGAGGGGGTGGAGCCCTCCGGGGGGTGATCCCGGCGGCGTTTTCCCCCTCCGATCTTCTCCGGCGGCAGCCTTCTGTCTCTCTGTTTCGTGGTTTCGTCTCTCGGTGCCGCCTCCTCCTCGAAAAGGCCAGGGGACCCTTTATATAGTCGTTTTTAGGTCACGAGACACTCGGGAGAAGAAAGATCGACGACATCGGAGCCACGGGGGCAAAAAGGGGGCCTCTCACGCGGCCAAGGAATCTAGCCGCATGGAGGGTCCTCTTTGCCACCTGGTTGGCCTTTTGGCCCTCTACTTTGGCCCATGGTCTTCGTCTCAAAAATTCTGAACCGTGCTCTTTGGCCTTGCCCCTTTTTGGAGTCCGAAGCTCCCGGAAAGTCTGAAACACTAAAAGTACGTTTTCTGGAAAAACAGGGTTAGAACCAAAAGAAGGGGGATTGTTTAGAATATCCCCCAAATCATTATAAAACATGAATATAAGTTGCTAATATGTAGGAAAAACAAGTAATAACATGCAAAGTTCATGTATGCATTTTACATGCATCAATTTCTCGTAGGCTTCACGAGTTATCTGTGACGCCCCGAGATCGGGCACTATGCAGATTTCAGCATTCCCGCCAAAATCCACATAATAACCGATTCCAGGTTGCCATTTATGATAACATTACAATAGTTCACGAATATTCCACAATTACAACAGAAACAGATAGGTACAAGATGACTCAAACAAGCCAGGGATACAACTGATACATTACAAAGGTCCAAATAACAGCGGAAGAAACGACATGTCGTCCGTCTACGGACAAGATCCAAATTGGACTAAGAGTCCTGAAGATAACCGAGAGCGTCCAATCCCTGCCCAGGCCAAGCCGGAGGGATTCCCAAGCTAACGTCGTCAGACTTCAAACCTGTTGACTGCAATATTGAATATGCAGCCACGAAAAGATTCGTGGGTCAGTATGGTTAAGTACTGGCAAGTGGATAAACCCATACTCACACGAATACCGGCGTAGCCAGTCATCACAAGATACAAATACTTTGGGATCAACGGAAAGGAAGGGGTTATTGCAAATAAGCGACAGCGGGCTGCACTAACCAACTACAGAGATTCTATTACTTCCAACTATCAGAAAGGGGATAAGATCGAGTATTGTAACCAACTGAAAGATAACTTCAAACAAACCCATCCTGGATCTCGCCCCTTATCCAAAGAAGCAATCCGAGGATAACTCACACAGTTGGATTAATGATGGTTCAGATTATTGTGTCAATAAGCCTATTACTAGTCAAGTTGTTAATCATGGGGTGAAAGATTGTTAATCATTAGGTTTAAGTTGTCCTGAGTACTTGTTAGCCAGTACTTTCACCAAGTAATCCATAACCGCGGAAAACACGGCTTCTCGAGAAGATTATCCCTGCAGGGTTGCACCAATTTGGCCGTACACGCAAGAATAACCCGCCAGATGGGATGCCTCCCACCAAGCGGGGTACTCTACACAACCAACCCTTCTTCGCATCAAGCCCAAAGCACCGCGTGCTGTGCGTGCGCGGCTAATCGAGCCCCCCGAAGAAAAGGAGGACCCTCATAGCACTGGAAGACCACGCCGCCCTAAATGCCGACTACGAAAGTTCCACCCTGGCGCCAAGGGTTCGTACCTGCATATGATGCAGCAAATGGAACACCCGAACTAGTACGGCGATTTGGACGAGATGCGAATCGAGTCAGTTGAGGGGGACGCCCATACTCGCTTCCCACATGCGGTTAGTGCGCTCATCATGGATCAGTAGACAAGACCCTTTTCCTATTAGGGTCGACACTAGCAGGCCTCAAAACCACAAAGGGCCTCCTGCCGGTGCCTTATCATCAAATTTATTATTAAACAATAACAGTATCATGATTGATTGATTGATTAAACATTGAGCCCCCGAAACATAATAGAGTAGTAACAGAAAGTAACGGGTAACAGACTCGAGCAAAACAACCCTAAGCATGCTAGTAAGACACGGGCAACAAGCAATGGTTATAGGTATGGGGGTGAGGCAATATCAAGGTTAAGTGATTCAGGTGATGGGTTCGTAACAGAAACAACTACCACTAAGGCTAGCAGACAAGAACAACGGAAAGAATCGGTAACAAGTGATGAAAGGCAGCCATTTGGCAGCAAGTGAGTATACTTGCCTGAGATCCCGCAAGGTAGCAGAACTTGTCGTTGCTCACATCATCTCAACGTCCTATCCGGAAAGAAGCAACGAACCTCGAACAAACACCGGATGCAACAATTACTACTACGGCAAAAGATCCAGCATGATCAAGATATGGATGCATGACAAGTTTAAAGATGCATCGAGGTAAACTAGTTGACAAGATAAACAGATTTAAATGGACCCATATGCAATTTGAGTTGCATATGAAAAGCCCATGAATTATGGTTAGATTATTTGTTTTCCAACTAATCAACAGATGAAGGTGGATTAGCATGATGCATGGATGAGGAAAACAACAAAATAACAACAATAGAATCAATTGAAATAAGGTTTAACAATTTTAGAAATTTTATTTATTAAGTTAGAGAATTTTAGTTCCTTAAGGGTGTCACACAAACAATTGTTGTTTTCATCAAGTTAAAGTGTTCAAAACAAATAACAGAATTTATATTTGAAAAGAACATCAAATTTTAGTTGGATTACATGTTTCAAATATTGAAATTTGAATTAGGATGAATTTATTATGAATTAAACAATATTAAACAAGTTTTAATTGAATTTAATTCAAGTGGGAAAGATTATTTGAATTTTATTTGTTCAAAGCATAAATTCAAATTCACATTTGAAAAGTTCACACTTTGATGGTTTGAAAACATATTTTGCATGTTCAAAATTATTTTATTTTGAGCATATTATGATTTTATCAAATTTAAATGAATTAAACAAGTATTAAATTATTTAGGCAATTTAAATTATTCAAACCAGGAAACAAAATTTATATTTGAAAAGGTTATTCAAAATGGTATGGAAAACATATTTTATTTGCCTTATTTGGAATTAGTATGAATTATTTATGAATTGTTGCAAATTACAATTGAATTATTTGAATTCAAATTTGAATGACATTTTGAAAATTCAAAACAGGAAACAATTGGTACCAAAAGATAGAGAATTAAATTTGGACCAGTGTGCATATTTTATTTTCAGTTATTGGAGTTTTAAAACTAATTTTATTGACAAAACAATTCCAGGGACTAATCTGTTATTATTAGGGGCTTAGTGTAAAAGGAAATGTGCAGGAAACGATTGTTACTGCGCTGCAGGCCAGCCCGTGCCACTGACCTGCGGGCCAAACCCAGCGTGGCAGCCACGCGGCGTGTGCGTGGTGAGGTGGCCACAGGTGCGACTGACCCGTGGGCCCCTGCCCCTTGCGCGCGGTAGGAAATCGCAAAAGGGAAAAAAACTGCGCCCGCGGGATTCGACCCCGGGACGCGCTGCTCGCGCGGATGGAACAGCACCAGTGGGGTGCTCGTGTGTTTGTGATGCGATAGAAGACTGACGAAACAAGAGGTGTCGTTCCAGGGTTTAACTGAATTTCGAACACCAGCTCGCAGACTCCGTCAGGTTCAGAAAATATGGCGTCGGCGATCTTGCTGCCGCTCGCCGCGGTTGTCCGCGCGGCCGTGTGCGTGCTCGCTAGGGGTGCGTGGTGCTGTGGATGCCATCGATCAGAGGAGGAGGGAGGACAGAGGGAAACAAGACGGTGACGCTCACCTGCGCTGGTCGACGTCGTCGATCAGACTCGAGGCAGAACGGAGGGAAATTGCCGGCGACGGCGCGGCCACCGTGGTGCCTCCCGGCGAGCGACGAGGACACGGGGGAACTCCAGGGACCGCCCCGTTTCCATTCCACTCCTCAGGGGCTCCTCGAGGTGGCCAGGGCGTCGACGCGGTGAGGAGGCAGTAGGGCTTGGTGGTGCAGGTTCAGAAAGGTAGGGTTTTCAGAGAGAGGAGGGAGGTGGAAGCGATAGATGGGAACGACGGCGGTGAGGGAAAGCTAGGGCCTAGGGTTTGCAAGCAGAGGGTAGGTTAGATATAGGGGGAGGAGACCTAGTACGGCATGGCATCTGGAGGGGGGAAGGATGATCGGATGGTGGTTTCCCTGTTCGTACTGAAGGTGACGACAGCAGGAGGTGGAAGACAGCGACAGGTTCAAGGGGTACTGGGCCAAAAAGGTTAGTGGGCTGGGGAGAAGAAAGAAGAGAGATGGGCTGCATGCCTCCCTCTCCTCTTTTGTTATTTTTGTCTCTTTTTCATTTTTTTTTTTGCAAGAGATCAAAGAGAGAGAAAGGATAGGATTTTTGGGGGTTTCCTTTTTGGAATTACTTGTGTTAATTTTCCAAACAATAATTGGAGCAAAGTTAACATTATTTCACAATTTGAAAATTTAATTTGATTTAAAGTTTGTTAAGTGAATTTTTCCCATAGAGTTTTGGGTATTTATTTGATAGTTGATTTTATTAAGTTGCAAACTATAATTAAAAGCAAATGTTAGCATTGTGGTTCAAACTTTGAAGTATTAATGGGATTTTTTAAATTGGAATTTGAATTTCCATTAGTAATCATGAAGAGTGGATTTTCAATCAATTTTTATTCAATGAACTCAACACTTAATAAAACAATTATTGAATTTTAATTGTTTGCAAAATTTTAGTGGTTTGAACCATAATTGGATCATGCCCATTATGATTGAAAATGATTTGAAATTTAATTTGCCATTAGGGTTTTGATAACAGGGAAAATTTTATTAACAAGTAATTGGATTAAAACAACTTCAAATTATTGAAAAAAACAATTGAGTGATTTAGTTTGCAAGTTTGAAATTGGGAATTTTGAGCAAGGGTGAAAAGTTTAAATTGTTTTGAAATTTCCAGTTGTGATGCAAACATGGTGCAATGCAATGTGATGCATATGATGCAAACAAAACAAACAGGTAACACCCCAGGTGTTACAGACGACACCACTAACAAGGGATTGCGCCCTCGCAATCCACCTGCTAACCCGGGAGGGGAAAGAAGTTCGACTATCGATTCTTCGTGCTTCCAGTTGATCTCCTCGACACCACTAATGTCGCACCCAAGGTTTCTAGAGGATACTCCTCGCACGAACTGGAAGTCAGGTGCTTGGATTATGGGGCATAACTGCTCCCACGTCCCAGCTTCCTGGTAGGCCTGCGCTTATGCGCGACAACACAAGCCCTGCTACCACCGTCGAGGTAAACTATCCGCTAGGAACCTAAGGCACTACTGTCGACGTACTTCATATTCAAACACGCACTGTACGTCAACAGCTTTGAACGAAATGATAACACAAACTGTCTCTAAGACACAAAAGAATGAAATAAGTGCAACTGGCCTTCACTAAGGCAGAAAATATCGAATACAGTCATCCAGAGGACACATGTCCCAACATATCATCCATTACAACAGCGGAAGCAATCAAAGGGGGTCTGAGTACAGACAAATCCATGGCTTAAGAAGCCGGAGAAAATAAAGAAAAGCGAAGCCCATCCACGTAGGTCTGGATCCTGCCCTGGTCCAGCTAACTACTCGTCTGCAGCGTCGTCGAACTCCACAAAGTAGCCATCCTGGGAAGCATCGTAGTCGTATACGTACTCTGCGTAAACCACAGCCCCAACGGGGTCAGTACATCCAAGTACTGGCAAGCAAGACTCACAGTTCATCAAGGAGTTACCCGTCAACACAAGCATTGATGCTTGGGATCAACGGAAGAAAAAGGGGTGATATAAAAGTTGCTGCTGGCTGCTCTAAACAACTACAGAATATAACTCCAGTTCCGGCTAACAGAAAAGATAAGATCGAGGATTGTAACCAACTGAAAGATAACTTCAACCAAACCCATCCTGGATCTCGCCCCTTATCCAAAGAAGCAACCCGAGGATAACTCACACAGTTGTGATAAGGTGAATCAAGTTATTGTGTGAATAGCCTATTACTAGTCAAATTATTAATCATTGGGTGAAACATGATTGATCATTAGGTTGAAGTTGTCCTGAGTACTTGTTAGCCAGTACTTTCACCAAGTAATCCATAACCGCGGAAAACACGGCTTCTCGAGAAGATTATCCCTGCAGGGTTGCACCAATTTGGCCGTACACTCATGAATATCCCGCCAGATGGGATGCCTCCCACCAAGCGGGGCACTCAACACAACCAACCATTCTTCGCATCAAGCCCAAAGAACCTTGGGCGCACGGCTAAACAAGCCCAGAAGAAAATGGACCATCATAGCACTCTAAGACCGTGTCCCCCTATATGCCGACTACGAAAGTTCCACCCTGCGCTGGGCTCGCAAAAACATGCATGCGGCAAATGGAAAACACGAACTAAATGAGGCGATTTGGACGAGATGCGGATCAGGTCAAGTTGAGGGGGGCGCCCATACTCGCTTCCCAAATGCGGGTAGTGCGCTCATCATGGATCAGTAGACAAGACCCTTTTCCTATTAGGGTCGACACTAGCAGGCTCCAAAACCACTCATGGGCCTCCTGCCGGTGCCTTATCATCAAATTATTATTACCATTAGCAATTAACAGGATTGATTGATTAACATCGAGCCCCCGGTACAAAAATAAGATAGTAACAGGAATAACCGACAACAGACTCGAGTAAAAGCAACCCTAAGCATGCTAGATAATACTAAGGCACAAACAAAGGCTGTAGGTATGGAGGTGAGGCAATATCATTGGTTCAGGGTATCATGTGATAGGTTCGGAGACAAGCAACGATACATAGGGCTAGCAATAGTAGACAAAAAGATAGTATCGACAACAAGTGTGGAAAGGAACTCGATGATTCATGTGAGTGATAACTTGCCTGGCAGCTCAGCCTCGTACTGGGCTAGGTCCTGAGTAGTGGTGTCGTAAGGCTCGTCGGTACCAACGTCGTCGTCTAATCGAGAAGAAGCAAAACAACAACGAAGGAAGACGGGCAATCAATACATGGCATAGGTGCACAAACATTGGATGATGCATGTCATGTTTAATAGATGCACCAAACTAAACTAGTTGAGATGAGACACAAGTTTAAATGGATTCCATATGCAAAGGTTGCATATGGAAGCCCATGCTTTAGAGTTGAATTAATTGTTCTATCACTAAGCATCATGTGTAAGTGACTTAGTATGATGCATGCATGATGAGGAACAATAAGATAACAAAATTAAATGCAATTGGAATAATAGTTAACAATTTAGAAAGGCATTTATCAAATTTGGAATTTTGTTACTTAAACATGGCACACAAGTAAATGTTGTTATCATCAAGTTAAAGTGTGCAAAACAAGTTACAAATTTTATATTTGAAAAGTTTATCAAATTTTAGTTGGATTACATGTTTCACAATTTGAAATTGGACTTTGGATTAATTATTTATGAATTAGGCAATATTAAACAATTTTTAATTGAATTAAACAAGAATTAAATAGTTTAGGCAATTTAAATTATTCAAACCAGAAAACAAATTTTATATTTGAATAGAACATTCAAAATGGTGTGAAAAACATATTTTATTTGTATTATTTGAAAACAGTATGAATTAGTTATGAATTATTTCAATTTGCATTTGAATTATTCAAATTTGAAATTTAAATGAATTTTGAAAACTCAAAACAGAACACAAATGGAATATTTGGAAAGTTTATAAAATTTGGATCAGAATAGACATCAAGTTTGTATTTGTTGGTATTATAAAACCCAAGATATTGAATTTTGAAGTTTGTATTCCAATCTGTTATTTAAAAAAAGAAACAGAAAACAAGTTATACTTTTGTCACCGTGCACAGAGTCTACCCACACGCTGTCAGGTGGCCCTGTGGCACTGCGTGTGTGCGTGGCAGCGAGGGAGACTGACCAGCGGGTCCGGGCTGTCAGTGCGGAGGCGAAAAGATGGAAAAAAAGGTGGATTGCGCCTCCGGGGGTTCGACCCCGAGACCTCCTGGCCCGCGCGCAAGGAACGCGCCAACTCGGCTGGCGATCGAATCGTGACAGGGTACAGGTGCGTGGGAGGATAAGCTTCAGTACTGAGTTAACTGAATTTTTAACACTGGTTCGCTAACTGAACCTGACGGAGCAGAGCTCGACGCCGGCGAGACAGCGGCTGCTCGCCGCGGCGGATCATTGCGAAGACGTGCGCGTGTGCTTGTGTTACAGGTGGGTGGCCTAGGCGCGCTCGGTGCGTGGCAGAGAGGAAGAAAAGGGCGAGGAGGAAGCGACGGAGACGCTCACCGTGGGCTGCAGATGCTCGTCGGAGAAACGCGGACGGCGGCGTGGTTCTGGACCTACTCAGGCCTCCCGGAGGTGTCGAAGACGAAGGTGGATATGGGGCCTACCAATTCCCGTGGCTATCCCACGACGAATGCCATCGGAGACGGCGCCCGTTGCCGGATTTCAGAGAGACGGTGGCGGAAGTTCAGAGCTTCAGAGGTTGGAGGTGAGAGCGATGGCGGCTGCGGCGGGGCTCGAGGAGAAGGTGGCTAGGGTTTTCGGCGGCGGGAGGAGGCCGCGGTGGTTTTTAAGGAGGCGGGTGGAGCTGTACGGCGGCCATCGGGGAGGTCCAGGAGGCGATCGGAGGGTGGCGATCATGTCGTACAGATGACGTCGTCATCGAGGAAGACGACAGCGACGTGCGTGAAGAGGTATCGGGCCCAAGGGGATAAACGGGCTGGGCCTAGGTCCTTAGCTGCTGTTGCTCTCCTCTATTTTATTTTATTTTATACTGTTTTTTTTTGTAGTTGAGCCAATTGGAACAAAGCAAGGTTTTGTGTATAGAAAAGTTTGGAGTAAAAATTTAGGATAAACTTCTTAGCTGAAAAGCAACCTTTTGGCAGTTTTTGTTTTTCAATAACTTTATTGTTTGTTTTTTTTTTTTTTAAAAAATTAACCAATTTAATTGGAAAATGCAATAATACTTAATATTGAAAATAAAGCCATTCCCACTAGGGTTTCCCCTAGGGTTTTGGAAGGGTTTAAATAGGGAAAAAGTTTGGTGAGTTGTTATGGTTTCAAATAGGTACTGATTTGAAACTTGGAAAAGATTTGAATCTAATTGGTGGAATTAAAGGAATGATTTGAGCAACAATTTAAGAGTTGATCCAATATGAAAAATAATTGGGAGCAATTGATGTTTTTGGAATTGCAAATCTTTATTTGAGAGATTGTAACAGACAAGTGTGAAAGCAATGTTTGATCAAGTTTGAATTTTATTATGAAAACAATGCAAACAGAAACAAAAATGAGAATGATGCCATGATGCATTGCATAAATTAAACAAATAAGTAAAACAACTAAGGGTTTCATACTTGGATGTTACAACTAACAAGGGCTTCTCGACACCACTAACAAGGGATTCTTGCTGGGAGTGATGACGATGTTCTTCCACCAGGAATCTTCCGATGATCGAACCTATTAGGTTAAGGGCTCAGAAAACGTCCACCCACGTAGGATCCTAACACTTTGAAAAGTAGACAAGGGGGGAAAACTCCAAAACAAATAAGATGGGAGGGGAAATAGAATGGGGATAAGAAGAAAACAAGAACCCTATTGAGATGTTTTTCCAAAATAGTTTAGCAGAAATAGTTTTGACACTCTAGGAACAACGACCGTTAGCGAGGTTATCCTACAGGCTCTGCGGACCCGTTGCTCCGATAACCATCCGTATCGAAACAATCTCGGGAATCGGAACCAAGGCTCTGATACCATTTGTGACGCCCCAAGATCGGGCACTATGCAGATTTCAGCATTCCCGCCAAAATCCACATAATAACCGATTCCAGGTTGCCATTTATGATAACATTACAATAGTTCACGAATATTCCACAATTACAACAGAAACAGATAGGTACAAGATGACTCAAACAAGCCAGGGATACAACTGATACATTACAAAGGTCCAAATAACAGCGGAAGAAACGACATATCGTCCGTCTACGGACAAGATCCAAATTGGACTAAGAGTCCTAAAGATAACCGAGAGCGTCCAATCCCTGCCCAGGCCAAGCCGGAGGGATTCCCAAGCTAACGTCGTCAGACTTCAAACCTGTTGACTGCAATATTGAATATGCAGCCACGAAAAGATTCATGGGTCAGTACGGTTAAGTACTGGCAAGTGTATAAACCCATACTCACAAGAATACCGGCGTAGCCAGTCATCACAAGATACAAATACTTTGGGATCAACGAAAAGGAAGGGGTTATTGCAAATAAGCGACAACGGGCTGCACTAACTAACTACAGAGATTCTATTACTTCCAACTATCAGAAAGGGGATAAGATCGAGTATTGTAACCAACTGAAAGATAACTTCAAACAAACCCATCCTGGATCTCGCCCCTTATCCAAAGAAGCAATCCGAGGATAACTCACACAGTTGGATTAATGATGGTTCAGATTATTGTGTCAATAAGCCTATTACTAGTCAAGTTGTTAATCATGGGGTGAAAGATTGTTAATCATTAGGTTTAAGTTGTCCTGAGTACTTGTTAGCCAGTACTTTCACCAAGTAATCCATAACCGCGGAAAACACGGCTTCTCGAGAAGATTATCCCTGTAGGGTTGCACCAATTTGGCCGTACACGCAAGAATAACCCGCCAGATGGGATGCCTCCCACCAAGCGGGGTACTCTACACAACCAACCCTTCTTCGCATCAAGCCCAAAGCACCGCGTGCTGTGCGTGCGCGGCTAATCGAGCCCCCCGAAGAAAAGGAGGACCCTCATAGCACTGGAAGACCACGCCGCCCTAAATGCCGACTACGAAAGTTCCACCCTGGCGCCAAGGGTTCGTACCTGCATATGATGCAGCAAATGGAACACCCGAACTAGTACGGCGATTTGGACGAGATGCGAATCGAGTCAGTTGAGGGGGACGCCCATACTCGCTTCCCACATGCGGTTAGTGCGCTCATCATGGATCAGTAGACAAGACCCTTTTCCTATTAGGGTCGACACTAGCAGGCCTCAAAACCACAAAGGGCCTCCTGCCGGTGCCTTATCATCAAATTTATTATTAAACAATAACAATATCATGATTGATTGATTGATTAAACATTGAGCCCCCGGAACATAATAGAGTAGTAACAGAAAGTAACGGGTAACAGACTCGAGCAAAACAACCCTAAGCATGCTAGTAAGACACGGGCAACAAGCAATGGTTATAGGTATGGGGGTGAGGCAATATCAAGGTTAAGGGATTCAGGTGATGGGTTCGTAACAGAAACAACTACCACTAAGGCTAGCAGAAAAGAACAACGGAAAGAATCGGTAACAAGTGATGAAAGGCAGCCATTTGGCAGCAAGTGAGTATACTTGCCTGAGATCCCGCAAGGTAGCAGAACTTGTCGTTGCTCACATCATCTCAACGTCCTATCCGGAAAGAAGCAACGAACCTCGAACAAACACCGGATGCAACAATTACTACTACGGCAAAAGATCCAGCATGATCAAGATATGGATGCATGACAAGTTTAAAGATGCATCGAGGTAAACTAGTTGACAAGATAAACAGATTTAAATGGACCCATATGCAATTTGAGTTGCATATGAAAAGCCCATGAATTATGGTTAGATTATTTGTTTTCCAACTAATCAACAGATGAAGGTGGATTAGCATGATGCATGGATGAGGAAAACAACAAAATAACAACAATAGAATCAATTGAAATAAGGTTTAACAATTTTAGAAATTTTATTTATTAAGTTAGAGAATTTTAGTTCCTTAAGGGTGTCACACAAACAATTGTTGTTTTCATCAAGTTAAAGTGTTCAAAACAAATAACAGAATTTATATTTGAAAAGAACATCAAATTTTAGTTGGATTACATGTTTCAAATATTGAAATTTGAATTAGGATGAATTTATTATGAATTAAACAATATTAAACAAGTTTTAATTGAATTTAATTCAAGTGGGAAAGATTATTTGAATTTTATTTGTTCAAAGCATAAATTCAAATTCACATTTGAAAAGTTCACACTTTGATGGTTTGAAAACATATTTTGCATGTTCAAAATTATTTTATTTTGAGCAAATTATGATTTTATCAAATTTAAATGAATTAAACAAGTATTAAATTATTTAGGCAATTTAAATTATTCAAACCAGGAAACAAAATTTATATTTGAAAAGGTTATTCAAAATGGTATGGAAAACATATTTTATTTGCCTTATTTGGAATTAGTATGAATTATTTATGAATTGTTGCAAATTACAATTGAATTATTTGAATTCAAATTTGAATGACATTTTGAAAATTCAAAACAGGAAACAATTGGTACCAAAAGATAGAGAATTAAATTTGGACCAGTGTGCATATTTTATTTTCAGTTATTGGAGTTTTAAAACTAATTTTATTGACAAAACAATTCCAGGGACTAATCTGTTATTATTAGGGGCTTAGTGTAAAAGGAAATGTGCAGGAAACGATTGTTACTGCGCTGCAGGCCAGCCCGTGCCACTGACCTGCGGGCCAAACCCAGCGTGGCAGCCACGCGGCGTGTGCGTGGTGAGGTGGCCACAGGTGCGACTGACCCGTGGGCCCCTGCCCCTTGCGCGCGGTAGGAAATCGCAAAAGGGAAAAAAAAAACTGCGCCCGCGGGATTCGACCCCGGGACGCGCTGCTCGCGCGGATGGAACAGCACCAGTGGGGTGCTCGTGTGTTTGTGATGCGATAGAAGACTGACGAAACAAGAGGTGTCGTTCCAGGGTTTAACTGAATTTCGAACACCAGCTCGCAGACTCCGTCAGGTTCAGAAAATATGGCGTCGGCGATCTTGCTGCCGCTCGCCGCGGTTGTCCGCGCGGCCGTGTGCGTGCTCGCTAGGGGTGCGTGGTGCTGTGGATGCCATCGATCAGAGGAGGAGGGAGGACAGAGGGAAACAAGACGGTGACGCTCACCTGCGCTGGTCGACGTCGTCGATCAGACTCGAGGCAGAACGGAGGGAAATTGCCGGCGACGGCGCGGCCACCGTGGTGCCTCCCGGCGAGCGACGAGGACACGGGGGAACTCCAGGGACCGCCCCGTTTCCATTCCACTCCTCAGGGGCTCCTCGAGGTGGCCAGGGCGTCGACGCGGTGAGGAGGCAGTAGGGCTTGGTGGTGCAGGTTCAGAAAGGTAGGGTTTTCAGAGAGAGGAGGGAGGTGGAAGCGATAGATGGGAACGACGGCGGTGAGGGAAAGCTAGGGCCTAGGGTTTGCAAGCAGAGGGTAGGTTAGATATAGGGGGAGGAGACCTAGTACGGCATGGCATCTGGAGGGGGGAAGGATGATCGGATGGTGGTTTCCCTGTTCGTACTGAAGGTGACGACAGCAGGAGGTGGAAGACAGCGACAGGTTCAAGGGGTACTGGGCCAAAAAGGTTAGTGGGCTGGGGAGAAGAAAGAAGAGAGATGGGCTGCATGCCTCCCTCTCCTCTTTTGTTATTTTTGTCTCTTTTTCATTTTTTTTTTGCAAGAGATCAAAGAGAGAGAAAGGATAGGATTTTTGGGGGTTTCCTTTTTGGAATTACTTGTGTTAATTTTCCAAACAATAATTGGAGCAAAGTTAACATTATTTCACAATTTGAAAATTTAATTTGATTTAAAGTTTGTTAAGTGAATTTTTCCCATAGAGTTTTGGGTATTTATTTGATAGTTGATTTTATTAAGTTGCAAACTATAATTAAAAGCAAATGTTAGCATTGTGGTTCAAACTTTGAAGTATTAATGGGATTTTTTAAATTGGAATTTGAATTTCCATTAGTAATCATGAAGAGTGGATTTTCAATCAATTTTTATTCAATGAACTCAACACTTAATAAAACAATTATTGAATTTTAATTGTTTGCAAAATTTTAGTGGTTTGAACCATAATTGGATCATGCCCATTATGATTGAAAATGATTTGAAATTTAATTTGCCATTAGGGTTTTGATAACAGGGAAAATTTTATTAACAAGTAATTGGATTAAAACAACTTCAAATTATTGAAAAAAACAATTGAGTGATTTAGTTTGCAAGTTTGAAATTGGGAATTTTGAGCAAGGGTGAAAAGTTTAAATTGTTTTGAAATTTCCAGTTGTGATGCAAACATGGTGCAATGCAATGTGATGCATATGATGCAAACAAAACAAACAGGTAACACCCCAGGTGTTACATTATCTCCCCTTTTGTGTGCGTGAGTTCATCGTGTTCTTCGTGTTCACCGCGTTCTTCCCAATCTCCCCACCTCTCGTGCGTCAATCCGTGAAGATCGGGCCACCCTAGAGGCCAAGCCTATATCATAAATTTAATCTTTCTAAATGTCCCTTGGCAGGATTATGTTTTCTACAAGAAGTAGAGCAATTGTTGCTTTACCAAATGTCCTTGTTAATATGATTTTTGTTTTATTTGTCTTGGCTTACCAAAACTGCTATGATATTTTGTTGTTACACTATTTATATTAAGATTTGAGCTGAAAGAAGTGTGAGCCACGAGACATCCAATTGTAAGTGAACTAAAATTCTCGTTATTTCGGTTTAAACATCAAGTTCCTTATGATATTTATACTTACTCGGTACGATCAAGGTTTAAGCTTGGGGACGTTGATGCGTACAAAAATGACACATCTTTATCTATGTTTAAACTGTATATTTTTCATGAAATTGATAGAGATATCACTCTAGACCTGCCACTAATCACTAATGTGCAATTTATTTGCAAATCTCGATGTCATTATTTTTATTGTAGATATTGGATAGAAAATCAAGGGAAATCAGGGCTAAAAGGAAGGAGGAAAATAAAGATCAGAAGATCATTAAAGTCTACCGTCGCAACAAACTTAACATCCTCAGTACGGTCAGTGGCAACCGTACTGTCCACCGTACCACAGTCAGAAAGAATCGTCAGGTCAAACTGACCAAAATTCGCAATAGGACCCAGAGCCAATTCGCGAAGGAAGTCGCCCTAGACCGTTCGCTGAAGCCCCACATAAGGAGAAGAAACAACCCCCAGAAGAAAAACCGCACCATTCCCTCTCCATCGCCGTCACCGCCGTCCTCTCCACCAAATCTCGACCACCACCATAGTCATAGTCATACTTCTACTCTGTAATCTAGATCCCATCGCAATTGGTAACATTTTAAGAACTATCAATCTATTTGATCCAACTACTATTTTCGTTTCAGTGTTTTCTATTAATGATGTGATCGCGATGTGTGAGTAGTCTCTCTCAGGTTATGGGTTGAGGCCTAACCTTGCAACCATGTGCTTGATCTAAATATGATAATTAGTCTAATGAGTTTATTTATGTTATTTGTGTGTTCTGCTATCTATGCTTCGCTCCTAAGACTTGTCAGGTACCTAAGACCCCGAAGAGTGATCAAGGTAAAGGTATAGTGAGACTAAAATAAAAGGTTGACCAAGAACGTTTGTGACAAGAGGATCGGTGAGACTGCTAGAAGAGAATCTCTCAGGAACTAACAATGATATCACCGCGCTTAATGCTTTCGTCTTTCTTTTTAAAACTAAAAACCGAGGCAACCCCGCAAGACGGAACGAATACAGAGCCAAGGTTGGACGAATTACTCTATGTTAACCCGTGCTCTGAGGCATAGTGGACTACGAATGCATTTCCTACACACGTCTATATAGCATATGTATTAAGGTGATTTAACTTTATCTTATTTATCTCATACTACTAATGCACTACAGGTGAAATCTTAATCCCCTGCCTATCTTTTATTATTGATAACAACCTATTTTGCAATACAAGAAATGTTTCGGTTAAAACAAAAATTAGCAAGCTTTCTATGGATTCACACTAGTCTCATCAAGCACATAATTCCCGTTTCGATAAAACCATGGGTCTCAAAGGAGAAAGCTTACAATACTACATATGATAATCTAGGTCGAAGGTATCAGCTTCGCGGGAGGCCAGACCTACGAGAGAGCACGGCGTGGCTCGCAGAGGACATTACCGAGTGGAGAACTGCGCGGGAGAGCCCACCCGAGCACCTGCGCCCATGCATACCGAGCAGGGCGAGATCTTCAAACTAGGAACATGGGGTCGTTTGCCGCAACGCCATGTGCTGGAGCATCCGTAGCCATGGCTAGAGCGCGGAGTACTTTTGCCACCAGCACCATGGGGAGGGTTTCGGGAGCACCCACTGGGAGCATGCGTGAAGAGCAAGCGGCAAACACGTCATGGTTTGTCGCCTCGATGAGAGCGCCAAGGCCTAGCGCGTGCGCCAGAAGCCTCACGCATGCTCGTTCGACGGAGCCCCCACGGCAAATAGCCGCGCGCTGACGAACGTGTCAGTGGCCACCGTGCTTGGCGGTGCACTAGCCACGACGCCAACAGAGCAGGCAACACAACCGCCAGCTCGGAAGATGGCGACGATGCATGAAGAGGCGGCGTGTGAACGCTTTGAGCGATGAGAATGGAACCAGGAACTCAACGCGGCCGACAACGTGTGGAGCACGCCACCGGACCAGCCGTGGGACCAGCTACGCCGCCGTGGAGCTCGCCACGGTGGCTGGAGGTCGAGGTTATGGCCGCTCGCGCTGCTCGGTGCCCTAGGTTGGGATATAGACGAGAGAGAGAAAAGAACAAAGCCTATTTCACTAACGCTTGGGCCAGAGGCAAAACATTGTCTCCGGACATATGTCCGACACCCCAAACAGACCCGTTTAGGGTGTTCCGTTATAAGGCTGGTGCTAGTGGGAGAGGGAGCGCGGGCGGTACCGCCCGGCGCGGGGCGAGAGGGAGGCGGTAGCGAGGCGGGACGGCAGCGGCGGGCGGTGGATCCGTCGCCCGGCAGTAGCGGGTGCTACCGCCCCGCTGTCGCCCGCGTTGGCGGCGGTAGGTGGGCGAGGAGGAGGCGGGAGTGGGGCGACGCGCTGGCGAGGTGGGGCGAGAGGGAGGCGATAGGCCGACGGGGCAACGGCTAGTTGACGTGGCGAGCTGTGATTCGTCCACGTCAGCTAGCCGTTGAAGTATCCGTTGCAGCCTCCAAAAAATCGAAAAAAAATGTCAAAAAATTCCAAATTTCATCCCCAACCCCCTATAAATACCCCCACCCGGTTTCAGTCATTTCACACCCCACTTCATCTCATTTCTCTCCTCCACTCTCTCAAATCTTCTCCACCATGTCTGGTGGACTCCAGATTTGACCGCATTCACCGATCTCTTGCAGTCCGACGGGTCACCAGCCCCTCCCCTAGATGATATCTCTCCGACACATCGTCGCTCCAATGTCTGTTCTTCGCCGCATCCCTGAGTATTACTCCCCTCCGGCACATCAACTCCGGGGCCATATGGTCCATACCCTCCACCTCCGGGGCCATATGGTCCATACCCTCCGCCTCCGTATCCATACCCCCCACCACCTCCACATGCTCCACCTACAGGTAGCGGGAGTGGGACTCTACCTCCGTACCCACCACCTTCGTACGATCCTTACCCTCCACCTCCATATGCTCCATACCCGCCATATGGTCCATACCCCCCACCACCTCCTGAAGCCACCGCTCCAAGCTCCGGGTCCGAAGCCGCGGAAACAATCCTACCAAAGCGTCCAAAGAGGCTTGAATGGACAACAACATACGAGGAAAACTGGTAATTTACTTACCCGTCACATATTTAATATGGAATTTTATTTTATTATATGACTAACAATATCTATTTCGGGGTAGG
This sequence comes from Alopecurus myosuroides, assembly GCA_028641055.1. Classification (NCBI taxonomy): domain Eukaryota; kingdom Viridiplantae; phylum Streptophyta; class Magnoliopsida; order Poales; family Poaceae; genus Alopecurus; species Alopecurus myosuroides. The sequence continues at coordinate 64,407,865 of CM054061.1, read as the reverse complement.
TTCATGGTTGGATTTTTCACTCCAAGGACTCTATCGCCGGTAATAGCAAGACCGGCGTTGGTTTTTGGGGTCAGATAGCTGAAACCTTCAACTCTACCTCGGAACTTTCCCGTCATCGGACCGCGAAGCAACTGAAGGATCATTGGAACGTCTACAACCGTGAGGTGTCCTTGTTCAATGGATACCACATCCAAAAAGAAGGGTTACGCCAGAGTGGAGCAGACGATGCAATGGTCATGAAGGCGGCAATGGCGAGGTACGAGAATGACATAAGAGTGACTCAGCCTTTCAGACGGCACCACTGGTGGCAAGCTGTTCGCAATGAAGCGAAGTGGAAAGGACAACATGGTCCTGGTAGTAGATCCGATTCCACTGCCAAGAGAAGTCGTCTGGGAGTTTCTGGTGAGTACAGCTCTGGCGAGGCGACGGAGGAGGACCGTCCAATGGGCCACGATAGGGCCAAGACCACGGCACGTAGGGAGAAGGGAAAGAGGAAGGGGAAGGAATCCTCATCAAGCAGTGAGGTAGCAAGTAAATCCTTTGCAATGAAGAACATGTGGAATGGTTTAGTGAAGGCTGAGCTACTCAAGTAATGGAACAAAATGAAGGACAGATCAACCGCCGACATGGACGAAGCAGAAAGACGCACACATGGGAAGGCCATCAAGTGGTGGAAAGATAGCTTGGGCTGCAAGATGATGAGTATGAGGATTAGAATTTATTTTTTATTTATTATGTAATTTTTTAAATTTATTATGCAATTTTATTAATTATTATGTAAACGGTAACATTTTTAGTTGAATAAAATAATTTTCTTCCATTATTTTGAATGTCTAAACAAAAGCGAGTGAAATAACTTAATCTGGAAAAAAAAATGCTGCTGCGGAGGAGAGAGAAGTGAGAGCTGGCACTACAGCCCGTGCACTGATACCGTGGGGTGAGAGTGTGGTGAGAGTGAGGGTAAAATCTGACGTGGGCTCGCTGTCACGGGCGGTGCAATGGCATTTTTTGTGTCTGGACCCGCAATGGGCCATTGGATACTGCCGTGGAGATGCTCTAAGCATTTGGGGTGTGTTCGGTTGTAGAATGGGGTGGAATGGAATGGAATGGTTCCACTCCACCGTAATGGAACGGTTCCATACCCGTGTTCGGTTCCGACAAAAAAATGTAATGGAATGGTACCATTTTGCGTTCGGTTGGAGAACTGAAAAGCGGAATGGAATGCCTATATTTGTTAAACACTCAGTTAATTAGGGCTTAAACTTGAGTTTATTATGTCAAAACCGAAGTTTGCACATAAATTTGCATGTGAGCAGTCATCTTGCTAGCATGACTCGTCCCAGCTGTGCGCGCGCGCGAGAGCTGGACGCACCGGCGCAGCGCGGCACCGAGGCATTGCGACGCTGCACCATAGCCGTCAATGTGAGATTGGGAGGCGTTTGGGTGCTTGCCGCTCTCAGGCGGGAGCGGGGCCGGCCAGATACGTGAGTGGCGCCCGATGGATGGCGGCCAGGTCGAGGACAGCGAGTCGGGGCCGGCCGGCCGGGCTAGGTCTGCGTCGTCCGCGGACTCACGGCTTGGTGCGCCCTCGAGCAGGCCGGCCGCCGCCGCGCCACGGGCCGCCACGCCTCGCGCCGGCGCGCCTCGGACTGGCTGGTCGCCGCCACGCCACGAGCCGCCGCGCCACAGGCCGTCACGTCTCGCGCCGGCGCGCCACAGGCCGCCACGCCTCGAGCTGGCCGGCCGTCGCCGCGCCACAGGCCGTCACGCCTCGCGCCGCCGCGCCACGGGCCGCCGCGCCTGGAGCTGGCCGTCCGCAGCCATGGCACGGGCCGCCGCGCCTCGAGCCGGCCGGCCGCCGTCGCGCCTCGGGCCGAGCCTCGAGCTGGCTGGCCGCCGCGGCGCCACGGGCTTGGCTTCATCTTGCTCGGTCGAGGCTGCATCCGGCCATGGTGGCCTGCGCTAAGGAGAGAGAGAGGAGCAGTTAGCAGGGAGAGAGATGAGAGCAGTTAGCGCGTGCGATGAGTTAGCTCGTTAGCGAGGCGTTCCACTCGGTCCGGCCGATTTGGCCGGACGAGTGCGTTCCGAATATTGGGCGAATATTCGTTTCTGAGGAACCACTTTGTTTCATTCCATCCCCTAACCGAACACGAGAACGGGCTCCAGGTGCGGAACCATTCCATTCCACCACGTCCTAGAACCGAACACACCCTTGACGCCTCACTTGCTGACTGACAGCTCACCGATGGAGTATACGGGTTGAAGTGAATGAGACCCGCAGGTACTAGTAGTAGTACCGGTATGAATTCCATTCGTGCGCCCATTGACGAGGGAGCCGCTGTACGCATGTACAGTACGATCGTTGGCTAGCGCAGGCGCGTGCACGTAGCACATCCACAGCTCGAGGGGGCCACGCAGAGCATGTGGTGGGCTGGTGGCGATACGCGCGCTGCGCCGAGGGCGCGCACGCGTGGTCCGAAACACTCGAGCGCGCGAGCAGCACGTCACCCGACCGCTCGCTCGCCATACCGTCAGTCAGTACCACTCCATGTCCGCCGACCCACCTTGATATCATCAGCGTTACGTAACACCGGCTCCTGGTCCTGGGGCGGTGCAGCACTGATCCGTATACATGGAACAGAGTTCACGGCCGTCATTACAGCAGGAGTAGGCCTGTCCGCCTCGACGTAGTACGTCGCCCCGCAGGCCACAACTCACAAGAGTTGGCTACTCGATCGGTCAATCAATCTCGCACGGCATGGAGTAGTAGCAGGCACGTTCGTCAAAACGTCCCAACTCTCCCGGCCCTGGTACACGACCGTTCCGGCCTGGCTTGCGCCCGCCGTGCACCGCGTTGTCACGACACACTACGTCAACGATGCAATGGCAACCCTGAGGCGGGCCGCCAGGCGAGGAAAAGACAAGGAGGCCCAGCAAGCAAGGTCCAAGACCCTAGGACGCGAGACTGCTGTCGAGAGTGCGACTACATCTACCCCTTCGCTGCCTTGCGGAAGGGGCATCTAGAATCTGGCTGTAAACTGAACCCGAGTGGTTTCCTCTCTTCCTTCCCCTCCGATGAACTAGCTCGAGTTCATCTGGATTCCATCCTCCTGGCGTGACGCTGGGGCTTGTAAACCTATGAATTCTGGATGTATCGATACTGAGAGTGTTAGGGTATCACATATGGTATTAGAGCCTACGGTTCTGCGGCCAAATCTCTGAAAGCAAAAAAAAAAAATCCCCACCTATCCACCCCCAAATCCTTCCAAATCCACAGAGCGGAGGCAAATCGAGCGACGGATCGTTGGTGGTTGGGCTCTCCCGTAGAATCCCACCAACGAATCGAGCTCGCGGCGACGGAGAGGTCACCGGCCCTACAGACGGTGCCCGACGGCGGCGAAGCAGGAGGCGGCGACCAATTCGAGCGCAGATCGGGGCATGCACGTTCGGTTGACCACGGATCCCTCCCGTGGTTGGTAAAATTCCGGTTCGTGACCTCGGTTCGTGCACACAGGAGGCGCATCGTGGATGGCTTACGCGATGGAGAAGGTGCAGGCGGAACTCGCGGAGGTGAAGGAGCAGAGCGTGCTCGTGGCCGAGTCCATCAAGGCCATGACCGAGTCGCTCAAGGGATTGGGCTCGTGGATGCCGAAGGTGGACACTTCCATCACGGCCATCCAGCAGTCGATTGCGGCCGTGGGGGAACGCGTCACAGCGCTAGAGGCGGCGCGGTCAGCCACATCAGACCACACACCTCGGCCCGAAGGGCACGGCAAGGGAACTCTTCACCAGGGTCTCGATTCGGTTGTGCTTGGCGCACCCAGTCCTGCCCTGGGCAGGGGTAAGCGGAATCAGCCTTACACACCAGTTCATTTCGAATTAGGGGAGCCTGCTAGCAGAGATTGTGACCATGAGGATAGAGATTACTACACCAATTCGACACATAGAGATAGGGATAGAGAGAGGGACAGGAATTCTTCGCGTATGCCAAAAACTGACTTCCCCCGCTTCGATGGTGAAAACCCCAAGTGGTGGAAGACAGTGTGCGAAAAATACTTCACCACCTACGATGTCAATAGAGACTCGTGGGCTAACTTTGCCACTATGCACTTCACGGGTAACGCTGCGCTTTGGCTAACTAACTATGAAGCTGTCAATGAGATAGACACTTGGGAGGAGTTAGTAGTGGCGGTACATCAAAAATTTGGGGAAAATAAACACCTCAAACACCTAGATGCTTTAGAAAGGCACAAACAGAGGGATAGCACAGTTGCAAAATACTCCAAAACATTTGAGTCACTTAGGCACCAGGTTCTAATACACAACAAGCATTATGATGAAGCTTTTTTTGTTACTAAGTTTATTAATGGCTTAAATTCTGAGATTCAAAAAGGGATTAGGCTGCATTCACCGAGAACTGTTGATACTGCATTATCCCTTGCTGAAACGCAGGAAGAAATGCTCGAGGAGGCTCGGCACTGCTCAAGTGGGAGATACAAAAATGAATACTCCAGGTCAACTTTCAAACCTGGGTACCGAGGGCGAGGCATTCTGCAACAGCCTCCTGATGACAAACAGAAACCTGATGAAAAGCCACCGTGGACTGACCAACTCAAAGCATTGAAAGCCCAGCGTCGTGCTCGTGGCGAGTGTTTTCGATGTGGAGACAAATTTCAGCCCGGGCATAAATGCGCAAAAACGGTATCGCTGAATGTGGTGGAAGAACTACTGGAAATCCTCCAAGGCCAGACAACATCTGAGGAAGACAAAGAGGAAGAGTCGAGCAGCGATGAAACACTGTGTACAATCTCATACTGCGCAGCCACTGGCACAGCAACAAAGAAGACAATTCGCCTGCAGGCAACTATCAAAGGCAAAAAGGTGTTGATTTTGGTGGACTCTGGCAGTTCAGGAAGCTTTATTTCGCAACAAGCAAGTGAGAGACTCAAACTACCAGTGACAAAAGTGGCAGAGGTGAAGGTCATGGTCGCGGATGGGACTAAACTGCCATGCGACACCGCAGCACCATATGTGGTCTGGCATTGCCAAGGAAATGTGTTCTCATCAACTCTCAAGGTATTCGATCTCAAAGGATACGACATGATCCTGGGCATGGACTGGCTGGAGACGTGTGGAGATATGTGGATTGGCTGGGAAAACAAAACAATCAGGTTCAGACACCAGGGAAAAAGAATAACTCTGCGGGGGATAAAAAACAGGACTGATGCATGTGCCCAGATATCAGGGCCACAACTCCACAAACTACTCCAGACAGACAGTGTGGCGCAAGTGGTACAGTTGTGTGCAGTGCAGGACAAGGGCAAGGATGTCAACGTGCCAGATATCATAACCAGAGTGCTTCTGGACAATGAACAGTGCTTTGGGGAGCCGCAGGAGCTCCCGCCACACAGAGAATTTGACCACCACATCAATTTGCAACCCGGGGTGAAGCCGGTCAGCGTGCGCCCTTACCGCTACACTCCCCAACAGAAAGACGAGATCGAACGGCAAATCAAAGAAATGCTCACTAAAGGGATCATAAGACCTAGCCGCAGCCCTTTCGCATCACCAGTTCTCCTAGTCAAAAAGAAAGATGGGAGTTGGCGTTTCTGTGTGGATTACAGGCACTTGAACGCAGTGACAGTGCCGCACAAGTACCCAATGCCTATTGTGGAGGAGCTTATTGATGAGTTGTCAGGGGCCTGTTACTTCACAAAACTTGATCTGCGCTCACGATACCAACAATTGCGCATGGCAGAGGAAGACGAAAGCAATACTGCCTTTCGCACACACAACGGGCATTTCGAGTTTCGAGTCATGCCCTTTGGGCTATCCACAGCGCCAGCAACATTCCAGGCAGCCATGAACCAGGTGTTTGCCAACCAAATCAGAAAGTCAGTGCTCGTGTTTGTAGACGACATATTGGTGTACAGCAGGACCATTGAGGACCATGCACAGCACCTGAAAGAGGTGTTCAAGGTGTTGCAGCAGCACAAGCTATTCGTCAAGCGCAGCAAGTGTACCTTTGCCCAGCAGTCGCTCGAGTATCTAGGGCACATAATCAGCAAGTCTGGGGTGGCAACAGACCCGGAGAAAATCGAAGCAGTAAAGAACTGGCCACAACCAATCAACACAAAACAGCTGAGAGGGTTCCTTGGATTGGCTGGGTACTACCGCAAATTCATTAGGAATTTTGGCACCATCGCGAGACCACTAACAAATCTGCTCAAGAAGAATGTACCTTTCATCTGGGCTATGCACGAGAAGGACTCGTTCAGGGCGCTGAAACAGGCCCTAGTAGAAGCTCCAGTACTGGCGCTTCCAGACTTTACACAAGAGTTCACGCTGGAGGCAGATGCCAGCGACCGTGGGATTGGAGCCGTGTTGATGCAAAAAGGCCATACAGTGGCATTCTGGAGCAAATCTCTCGGGCCCAAGAACCAGGCACTGTCAACTTACGACAAGGAATGCATGGCCATCCTTCTGGCCATACACAGATGGAGAGCTTACCTTCAACACCGGCCATTCCTCATTCGCACAGACCAGCGTAGTTTGGTGCACCTAGAAGATCATCGTATCTCTACCCCAATCCAGCAGAAGGCATACTTTAAGCTAATGGGCTTCCAATACAAGGTGGTTTACAAAAAAGGGTCTGAAAACAGGGCAGCAGATGCTCTATCGAGGAAGCCAGGCATTCTGGCGTGTGCTGCGGTGTTAGAGGTCAGGCCTAGGTGGTTGGAAATAGTGATTGAAGGCTATTCAAAAGACCAGGATACACAAAAACTCATCGCAAAACTCATTCTGAATCCGGTCAATGACAGAGGGTTCACCCTTAGCGATGGTATCATCAGGTACAAAGGGAGGGTCTGGCTTGGCTCCCACGTCGAAGCTCACAGAGCCGTACTGCAAGCCCTGCATAACAGTGGGTTGGGGGGCACTCTGGGGCCCTGGTGACATATCACAAGGTGAAGCACCTTTTTGCTTGGCCGCACATGCGCAAAGACGTCGAGACATTCGTCCAGCAATGCACAACCTGCCAACAAGCGAAAACAGAGCATTGCAAACTCCCAGGACTGTTGAAACTGTTGCCAATTACCCCTGAGGCCTGGCACACGGTCAGTCTGGACTTCATAGAGGGACTGCCAACATCCTACCATTTCGACACCATCCTGGTAGTAATCGATAAGCTCACAAAATACGGGCACTTCATACCCCTCAAGCATCCATTCTCTGCAGCATCAGTGGCGAAGCTGTTTCTCGACAATGTGTACCGTCTTCACGGCATGCCCAAAGTGCTTATATCTGACAGAGACAAAGTATTTACCAGTGCATTTTGGCAGCGCCTATTTCAGCTAGCAGATACCACTCTCAACCTCATCTCTTCGTATCATCCCCAGACGGACGGGCAAACAGAACGCCTAAATCAGTGCCTGGAAACTTATCTTCGATGCCTAGTTCATGCGAATCCACACAAATGGTCAGCATGGCTTCCTCAAGCAGAGTACTGGTACAACACAAACTTCCATTCAGCGTTGGGTCGATCCCCCTTCGAGGTGCTATATGGGCACAAGCCACGGCATTTTGGCATCCAAAACGATCTTCAGCCTCCGGTTACCGAGGTGGATCACTGGCTGCACGAGCGACAACTGCTACTCCATGTGATCAAACAGCACCTGGAGCGTGCGCAACAAAGAATGAAGGTGCAAGCTGATAAGAAAAGAATGGAGAGGCAATTCTTGGTGGGCGATGAGGTATACCTCAAGTTGCAGCCCTATGTTCAGACATTAGTAGCACAGCGATCGTCGCAAAAACTGGGATTTCGCTATTTTGGGCCTTTCAAAGTGTTGAAGCGCATTGGCGCAGTGGCCTACAAACTGCAGCTGCCACCAGACGCACGCATCCACCCCGTGGTTCACGTCTCCCAACTGAAACAAGTTGTCAAGCCGACGGAGGTGGTAAGCCCGACACTCCCAAATCATGCTACATCTAACAGAGACTCTGTCCAGCCTTGTGCAGTGCTTGAGGAACGCTTCATCAGGCGCGGGAACAAAATGGTGCCTCAGATCAAACTCCAGTGGAGTGGCCTGCCGCCAATGTGCACCACATGGGAGCACCTCTACGCGGTGATCGAAGCTTTCCCAGCATCACCAGCTTGGGGGCAAGCTGGTGCTCGAGGAGGGGGCATTGTCACGACACACTACGTCAACGATGCACTGGCAACCCTGAGGCGGGCCGCCAGGAGAGGAGAAGACAAGGAGGCCCAGCAAGCAAGGCCCAAGACCCCAGGACGCGAGACTGCTGTCGAGAGTGCGACTACATCTACCCCTTCGCTGCCTTGCGGAAGGGGCATCTAGAATCTGGCTGTAAACTGAACCCGAGTGGTTTCCTCTCTTCCTTCCCCTCCGATGAACTAGCTCGAGTTCATCTGGATTCCATCCTCCTGGCGTGACGCTGAGGCTTGTAAACCTATGAATTCTGGATGTATCGATACTGAGAGTGTTAGGGTATCACACGCGTATGTAGTACGACCGCGCGCATGCCATGGTACAAGAGATGCGCACGTACGATGTCCTTCGGGATAAAGTTTTCCTCCAAAATAACGAGAGCCCCTTTGAAGGCGACTAGGGTTTCGGGAGGACGATAACGGCGCACGCATATTTGATCGCCGGGGCGCACCTGAATCCTCTCGCCGGTGAAGAATTGCCTCGCCAGCGAGTAAAGGCAAGGAGAAAGAGGCCCTGTTGTAGAGGACAGCGAGGGCAAAATTGGAGGAACCGTCAGGGAAGTTGGACATAACCGAGGAGGAGGCAACACCTCCGGTGATTGATGATCGGGAGGAAGGGACCAAGGTGATATGGATACTGGCTGGAATTTTTTTTACACCGAAGTTTGTTCCATCTGCAGACCATATCCGGTGCTTTACGCCCTGCTTGGCAAAACCCTAAAGGGCTAATTTCAAATCTGTTGGCGAGAACATCTTCGTCACGGAGTTTGAATCGAAAAGGGAACGTGACCGTATCTGGAATGGGTCACCTTGGCATGTTAGCAAGAATGCCGTCATACTCTCAGATCTCAAGATCTCAGAGTTTGAGGACTGCATGCGCCCATCGGAGCTGAAATTTGATAAACCGAAGATGTGGGCTAGGGTTTTAAATCTCCCCTCCAACCTGCGGGAATATATGTGGGTGGTGTCTATTGCCAAGCAGATTGATAAGCAAGCGTCACAGATAAAATTCGATCATGCCCGTGGCTATTTGGGAACAAGAATCAAGCGGAAGAGCACAAATGCGTATGAGATACAGTATGAGTAGGTGTCTTACTTTTGCTTTTCCTGTGGGAGGATTGGACATGATGATCTGGTATGTTCAACGCCGTGGACGAGGGACACTAAAGGTAACCTTCCCTTTGGAAAATTTCTTCGCGTCCCGGATGAGCGAAGAAGAGTTTTTTTTTTGTCCGGTGACAGTTCGACTAGGGAGCAGTTTTCTACACAGGACAATAAAAATAATAACCGCAAGGATGGTTGTGATGTGGAACCAGGAGTTTGAGGTGACATCCCCGGGGAAAGAGCAAACAATAATAAGAGGAAGAGTGGATCTCGGGTGATGAATCCAGTGTACTGTAAAGTGGAGATGCCTTTGCTTATGAATGAACCATTCAGAGATGGTGATGGGCAAGTTGGATGAACGAGTGGAGAGCTTGGAGACAGATTTGGATACTGACAGATCTAGTAAGAAGAAGAAACTGACACCAAGTAACTCAGAAGAGTTGGCAGAGGCTGCTATGCAACTCTGCCCGTCGCAACGAATTGTGGGAGTTGGAACAACCGCGGGATTGGGAACTAAGTGGTTGTTCACGAGCTTCGTACTATAGCGAAGCAAGAAGGCTCCTTTCTCCTCTTTGTTATGGAGACAAAAATTTCGGCAAAGCGAGTGGAAAGTTTACAGAGACAGCTCGGTTTTGCGGTTGGTAGTGTGGGTTTGAGTGGCGGAATTGGTTTATTCTAGTCGGCGGAAGTCCACGTGGAAATAGAAAATCACTGTAATTGTCATATTAACTGTACGGTGAAGAGAAAAGTCCAAACATGGAGGTTTACAGGCTTCTATGGAGCACCCAAAGCTGAAGATGGACATCACAGTTGGCGTTTCCTTCAGACTTTGTTCACCATTGAACATCGGGCATGGATTTGCATGGGTGACTTTAATGAAACGTTGTATGCATCAGAACACTTCTCTAGGGCACAACGACCAGAATGTCAGATGAGAGAGTTATGGGAGGCGACAGAAGAGTGCTTGCTGCAATACCTTGGATGGTCCGGAGCAGAGTACACATGGGATAACGGCCAAGAAGGCCAAGCCAACGTCAAAGCAAGGCTTGATAGGGCTTTTGGCGACGATGAGTTCATTAGTATGTTTGCTAATACAAGAGTTCGGAATATATATATATATATATATATATATATATATATATATATATATATATATATATATATATATATATATATATATATACACACACACACACACACACACACACACACATCTGAATCAGATCACTGTTTTGTCATGACTGATTTAAGGGATAGTATGTCCGATGAACGACGTCGAGGAAACACGAGACGGTTCCGCTATGAAGATGTGTGGAAAACACATGGAGATTATGACAAGCTTGTGCTTGCTAAGTGGCAAAAGGGAGCTGGCCGTGAGGGACTTGAAGGTGTGATCCACACACTCCATAACTTGCAATCTAATCTTAGTACGTGGAGTGCAAAGGAGTTCGGTTGCTGGGTATAGAAAGTGCGCAAGCTTTGTGCTAGACTGAACCAATTTTGGTGTCAGTCATGTCGACATGGGCCGTCATAGGAGGAGAAAACAACAGTTAAAAACTCGCTGAGGCTCTTCGCCAAGAAGAGATCTGGATAAGACATCGATCGCGAGTAAAGTGGTTAAGATAGGGAGATTGCAACACGACGTACTTTCATGTGTAGGCTGCTCAGCAAAAAAGAATGAACAAAATAGAAAAGCTAGAAAGAGCTGATGGATCAATCTGCTAAAATTGGGAAGAAAATCAAAACGAGGCCGTGAGCTCTATACTTCTCAAGGGTATAAGCCTATGGAAAATCTGTTGGACCTAGTGCCCCCACGGGTATCATAGCAAATGAATGAAGATTTTATCAAGGTTTTTACGGTTGAGGAAGTGCGGACAACTTTATATCAGATGGCTCCATCCAAGGCTCCTGGAGTGGATGGATTCCCAGCTGGCTTTAGCCAGCGCCATTGGTCGGTCTTAGGAGACGATATAGTGTTGGCAATATTGTAGTTTCTAAATGGAGGAGAATTATCGGAGGGGATGAACGACACATTGATTGCGTTAATCCCCAAGGTTTGACATCCACAACGGATATCTCAATACAAGCCTATTTATCCTTGTTCATTTTTATACAAGACTGCATCTAAGTGTATTGCAAATAGAACCAGGTTATGGCTGGGAGGTATCATAAGTGAGGAGCAAAGTGCTTTCATACCAGGCAGGCTCATCATAGACAATGTTCTTATAGTGCATAAAAGTGTTCATGCTATGAAGTGCAGGAAGAAGGGAAAGAATACAGTTTGTGCTATCAAACTCGATATGATGAAAGCGTATGACCGTGTAAAATGGCACTACCTACAGTCAGTGGCGGAGCTAGGGCCCGGCAACCCTGGGCAGCTGCCCGGGCTCCGACCAGAGTACTACGTTGAGGCAATGGCATAAATTAGCCTGTGATTAGCATTATAGATGGGCAAGTGGCCGCCGGCCGGTAGCCTCGTGTACTTTTCCCGGGCTCTGCTACTCAGCTGGCTTCGCCACTGCCTACAGTCTATCATGTCGAGGATGAGTTTTGTGCAAATTTTAATCAACTGGTCTTGAAGTGTGTTTCATCAATCCGATTTATGGTTAGGGTGAATGGGGAACCCCGTAATTCACGTCGTATCGAGGTTTAAGGCAAGGTGAATACGTCTCCAACGTATATATAATTTATGATGTTCCATGTTGATATTATGCCAATTGCTACATGTTTTTTATACACTTCATAGCATTTTTATGCATTTTCTGGGACTAACCTATTGACAAGATGTCACAGCGCTAGTTCATATTTTCTGTTGTTTTTAGTTTCAGAAAAGTTGTTCTAGAAATATTCTCGGAATTGGACAAAATAAAAGCCGAAGTCCCTATTTTTCTGTCACGTACACGGAGTCCGGTGGGGACTCGAAGGGGGCCAGGGAGGTGGCCACACCATAGGGCGGCGCGACCCCCCTTGGCCGCGCCACCACGTGGTGTGGGCCCCCTAGGCGCCCACCGACATAGCACTTCAGCCTATAAATTTCCTTCCTCGGGAAAACCCTAAATACCCGAGACTCCATCCAGGAAAAGTTCCGTAGCCGCCGTCGTCGTCAACCCTACTTCGGGAGGGTTCTGAAACTCTTCCCCGCACCATGTCGGAGAGGGGAATCGTCACCGGAGGGCTCTTCATCACCATGCCTGCCTCCGGAGTGATGCGTGAGTTGTTCATCCTTGGACTACGGGTTCATAGCAGTAGCTAGATGGTTATCTTCTCCTATTTTGTGACATCATGTTTAGATCTTGTGAGCTGCCTAACATGATCAAGATCATCTTATTGTAATGCTACATGTTGTGTTTACTGGGATCCGATGAATATTGAATACTATGTCAAGTTGATTATAGACCTATCATATATGTTATGATCTTGCATGCTCTCCGTTGCTAGTAATGCTCTGGCCAAGTTGATGCTTGTGACTCCAAGAGGGAGTATTTATGCTAGATAGTGGGTTCATGCCTCCAGTAATCTGGGAGAGTGACAATAACTTCTAAGATTGTGGATGTGTTGTTGCCACTAGGGGTAAAACAACAATGTTTTGTCTCAGAATAATTGTGCTATTTAAATTACGCACTTTACTTAATGCAATAATATGTTGCTTGTAACTTAATACCCAAAGTTTGCTTGGATGATGTCCTGAGGGTGGATTATTAGTCATAGATGCAGTTGAATAACGTTCTATGTATCATGTTGTAATGCCCAAATGAATCTCATAGTAGTCATCATGGCATGTATATGCATTACGGTGCAATCTCTATTTTGTCAAACGCCCAGCTGTAATTTGTTTACCCAACATGTTATTTATCTGTTATGGAGAAACACCACTAGTGAACTGCGGACCCTGGTCCATTCTTTTACACAGATAATACAACCTACTGCAAACATGATGCATGTGAACACACGTTCGTTGGGAGACCCCAATAGGAAGGTATGAAGAGTGCAACAACAAGTTTCCCTCAGAAAAAACCAAGGTTGAATCGACCAGTAGGAGGAAAAAGCAACTTCTGAAGGTTGATGCAGTTGAGATGATAGGGCGCACTACCGGTTCAGCAGCAACATGGAACCTACACAACACAATCAAATCACTTTGCCCCAACGAAGCAGCGAGGTTGTCAATCTCACCGGTTTTGCTGATAATAAAGAGGTTAAATGTATGGTGTGGAAAGCAGTAGGAGAACAATATGAAAACCGTAGTAGCAGTGTGAAAACAGTAATTGCAGTGGTTGCATTATCAATATGAGAAAATGGACTGTGGTCCATAGTTCACTAGTGGTGTCTCTCCATAAAAGATAGACAACATGTGTGGTGAAGAAATTACAGCTGGGCAATTGATAAATAGTGAAACATGCATGACATGATAATTACTATGTGATTCATGCGGGCATTACAACAAGACTCATAGACCGTCATCCAACTGCATCTATGACTAATAATCCACCCTCAGAATATCATCCGAACAAACCATGGGTATTAAGTTGCAAGCAACGGATAGTCGCATTAAGCAAAGTGTGTAATGTAAACATCGTTTTTTCTCTCTAATGGCAACACCACATCCTCCATCTGTCACGTTTCTGTCACTCGAGCACAGATGCAAAGGAGGCATGAACCCACTATCGAGCATAAATACTCCCTATTGGAGTCACTAGAATCTACTTGGCCAGAGCATCTACTAACAACGGAGAGCATGCAAGATCATAAATAACATACACATGAAGATAACATGATAGATTGATAATCAAGAGACATAGCATTCAACATTCATAGGATTCCAACAAACACAACATGTAGCATTACAATAAGATGATCTAGATCATGTAGGGCAGCTCACATGATCTAGACATGAGGCATAACGTGGAGAGAACAACCATCTAGCTACTGCTATGGACCCGTAGTCCAGGGATGAACTACTCACGCATCACTCCGGAGGCGGGCATGGTGGTGTAGAGCCCTCAGGTGATGATTTTCCCTCCCGGCAGGGTGTCGGGGAGAACTCTAGAACCCTCCCGATCTCGGGTTGACGATGACGGCGGCCTTGGGTGTTTTTCGTGGAAAAGTGGTATGTTTTTAGGGTTAGCTATCCGAGGGGAATAAATAGGCAAAAGAGCGATGGCGGTGGGCGCCTGAGGGGCCCACACCACTTGGTGGCGTGACCAGGGGCGCGCTGCCCTATGGTGTGGCCCCCCTGTGCCCCCCTCCGGGTCTCTTCGGGACTCCGTGGAACCTTCGGGAATTCAAAGACTTCTGGGCTTCGAATTTTCCAATTCCGAGAATATTTCCTGAACAACTTTTCTGAAACTAAAAACAGTATAAAACAGGGAACTGGCTCTGTGGCATCTTGTCGATAGGTTAGTCCAAGAAAATCGATAAAATGATATAAAGTGTATAGAAAACATGTAGCAAATAACATGAAAACAACATGGGACATCAGAAATTATAGATACGTTTATGACGTATCAACATCCCCAAGCTTAGTTCCTACTCGTCCTCGAGTAGGTAAACGACAAAACAAATAATTTCTGAGGTGACATGCTACCAACATAAACTTGATAATCATAATTGTAAAAGCATATGTAAGCTAAGATCATAGTACTTTAAACACAAGCATGATAGATATAATTTTAACAATGAAACATAGCAATCATTTTGCGTCATGAAAAGTAAAACAAATAGTAGATCATGAATAGCAATGCATTGAAAGTTATACATTTGTTTCTAGCATAAGGAAAACATGGCAAATTGATATTTCGCTTGTCCTTAAGAGTGGGGCAAAACATAAATGCCAAGACACCTTCAAAGTTTAAGAGGATGACTAGAACAAATAATTTGAGAGCAAGTAATAACAAGGTATGAATCGATCAATAATATTTTTGGGACGAATGCACATTAAACTCAGAATGATAACTGTGCTCTCTCAACTGTGCGTAAAGTTAGAAGATAGAGACCCAACATAAAAGTAAAAGAAAGGCCCTTCGCAGAGGGAAGCAGGGATCACTCATGTGCTAGAGCTTTTTATTTTATTAAACAGATGTATTGAAAATATTTTTTAGAGAGGTGTGTATGATTATGTCAACAAATGGTAAAAAGAAAATACAGTACGTCACAAGTCAACTAGACTTAACAAGAGCGGCTCCCATTGAAGGATGTATCTGGGTAGAAGGTCATCCCTCTTTCTCTTTTGTTTACACAATTATGTTTTGACTGATAAATCAGGGGCAAAAATAGTGAAGAGAATTTGTTGTATTAAGTTTTAGGTTGGGCACCCCGCTGCCAGCTCTTCTATCAACTGGATAAGCGGATGAAGCCACTAGTCCAGGGTGTGAAATCCCATCAACGAGTGAGATAAAGGTTCTTTATTTACGTCCTCATGAGCTAAAACAGGAGCACAAAACAAGAGTAATTTTGAAAGTTTTAAAGTTTACACATGAGCAATTTACTTTGGAGTGGCGGTTAAATACCACATTTAGGTAGGTATGGTGGACACATTTGGCATACTTTGGTTTTGAAGAGTTGGATGCACGAGTTGAGCTCATACTCAGTACAGGTGGATGCTAGCAAAGACTGGGAGCGACAAATCAAGAGAGCATAATGGTCATAATCATGCATAGAGACAAAAACATTATTAATCAAGTCATAACTGGTATTACAAGTCAAAAACTAAATCATCATAGAGGCTATAAGTGACTGGTTTATAGTCATAAACATGGTGTAATCATGCGCCAAGTCAACCAAATAAAACATTCAAGGGAGAACACCACAAATTTATGCTTCAATGTGATAAAAACAACTCATGATTCTTTCAATGGCACATTAAACACTCTCAACTATTTGAGACAATGCATGCTACAAAACTAACCACTAGGCTCAGAATTAAAATAAGATCTAACATGACATGAAAAAAGTCTAGCCACAGTCTATACAAGTGTAGCGTTCCCACATTTAAATAATGTAAGGACACCTGTGTTATTGTGCTAGTCCCTGGATCAATTGCTAGCACCACAGTACAAAATGAAATATCATGCAAATGCATAAATTCTATTACATCGCATGATCCAGTTTTTACAAAATAATATTACAACTTGCATAGTCTTAGAAGACTAGCAGAAAGTAAAGTATTACAGCGGAAAACATAGAACAACATTGAGCCCATCTTCTTCATGTGCCACAGGCAAAACATGTTGGCGATAGTCTCGAGATCCTAAACGAAATCCTCACTCGTCTTCAGAAATATCTGCAATATGGAATATGCAGCCACAAGGGAGTCAATACAATTTAATGTATTGGCAAGTAACACTATGGTGGATATAAATGGCAAGACTAATACTACATGCTTATTTGGCTGGGTGGAGTTTTTGGCTAAGTTTGCATAAAGCTAGTTTTGTCCTATCTCTTTGTAAAACAAACTTTTCTTTTCAAAGGGTGGCAACATTGTATTAAGATCCAAGCACCACAATACTGTTCACTTGGTCAAAATTTTACTTATTGAAAATGGTGATGAGATTCTTCCGTCAATCCTTGTCCAGCTGCTCATAGTTGTCCATAACCGGGGACACGGCTAAGATCTTAGTTTGTTGACTCTGCAGAGGTTGTGCACTTTCACCCTTTGTCTTCAATTAGCCCAAACATCCTATACACCCGGAGTGCATCATGGAAAGGAGAGAATTGAGACGAGATCATTCAGAAGAAGAAGTCCAAACCCACCGGCAAGACCGTTCCACCTATAATTTTGCTACATCTGCTAGTCAAGCCTGGGCTGAACTCTCACAACTTAGTTGATCAATACAGAGCCCATATGTCAAAAGGCTGCACGGGAAGCTACTGAACTTAGAAGGACATAGTAATCTCTTTGTTCCTGGGTGGCAATCCGCAAGTTACAACCTCAAGTGGAATAACCCTTAGATAAGGGCCCTAAGGAAACACTCAACATAATCCAGTCTTACCACTTCCACCCAGGTGGTTCATTTATTAGTTATACTTAGATTTTTTCCTCAACATCTAGTAAAACAATTTGTGACATTGCATAGCATCTACTAAGTTCTAAGGCTATCAAAATAACAAGGTATAAGGGATGGCTACACACTACTAGGATAATAGCATAGCATAATATAACTTAGTAAAATTTCCTATCATGCATACTACTCAAAATCAACTAATGCATATAGAAAATAATGGGTAGTTGATGGTGTGTTACTTGCCTTGTTGAAGTTGGTGAAGATATCACACTCTCTTCACAAAAGATCGATGCTCTCCGTACAATCTATTCATTGATAACACAATAACCAAATAAACAAGCATCCTAACAAACAGACATACAAGTGTAGAAAACATACATAGCAACTAACATATCAAAAGGGGCTTAACCAAGTTGGTTAGGACAAGGTTTGGGTTTGAAATATTTATTATTTCTTGGTTCCATACTTGTTAAGGGATTTTCCAAGAGTTTACTTGGGATGGAGTAGGTTGAGTTTGTAGTGATCAAACTTTATTATAACCATACTTGTCGAGGAAGTTCCAAGAGTTCACTAAGAATAAACATATTACTTCTTCAACTAAAGTAATACATGCAAACACTTGGTCATATTCACCTTCAAAAATATTTGAGTGACTATGTTAGTATTTTCCATTGTGGTTAGGGTAGGTCTACTAACTTCATCATCAAAGGGAAAATATTACTAAGTCTTGGATTTTCCATCTGGGTCAATGGTTGGACAAAAATAACTTTTTACTCTTCAACTTGTATGGATTGCTTCTAGACCTCATGTGATTGCCTTCTTGAAGATCATCATCATGCCATCTAAGTTGTTTCCTTCCTTGGTGTGGTGCTTCTCTTGGTCTTGATAGTCTTCATGGTTTTCTCACTAGTTGTTTCCCAAGTGGTGTGGTCACAATTAAGTGTTTTATTTAACAAATGTGAAAATATCACTAAGTCAATTGGGAAGAATATAAGAAGAAAGATAGAAAGAGAGAGGGAGATGTTTTCTACTGAATTTCTTCACACTTGTACTTCTTGAGTTGCTTCTAGTTGTTGTGGAGTCTAAGTCTTCTCTTCAAAACTTTTTCATTGATCTTCCTTGTAGCTCTTCATGTTGCCACCAGGTTGAAAGGAGAAGAATAGAAAAGGGAAGGAAAAAGACTTAGAGAGAAAGGGGTTTAGTCTTCTAAGTGCTTCCACTTCTTGGAGATGCTTCTAAAGTTTGTTTTATTTGCTAAGTCCTTCATTGGTCTTCTATCTTCATGTTGAAAATCTCTAGATGGTTAAGTCCTCCATTGCACTTAATGGTTCTCACAATTCCCAACTTGGTGAAATCTTGAAGTAAGCATGGGGAGACAAAAAGTTGATGGAAACATTTGTACTAGTGTTTTTAGGTTCATTTGTTGGCTAAGTATAAGTTGAAACTTCACTAAGGACTTAGCCTTGGTTTCATATAGCCATACACACATAGAACCACTTAAGCAAAATATTTCCTAAGTCATTTTTAATATGGTGTGAAACATGTGTGTGATAACTTGGCCTAAAATACATGGGTATGGCTCATATGTGTCCAAAATTCTATGGCACTGGTTTCTATGGATTAAGGTTGCCATATGGAGCAACATTGTTTAAGAAAACATATTAAAATTATTTATAGAATTTAAACTAAGTCAAATTTGCTCAAATGGCCATATAATTCTAAAATCAATTTTAATCTGGTAAATTTTTATTTTGGGACAGAGGATATGAAAGTACACATCCTAAGGTTTCCAAATATATTTTATTTACAATTTTAGGATTTGCAGAATTTGAATTATGCCAAATTTCATCAAACAAGCATATTTAAATTTGAACCAAATTAAGTTTGTCAAATTTGAGTTTGGACAGTTCTAAAAGATTCTACACATACAGGGGATTTCAAAAAGTACAAGTTTGCTAAATTTGGGCCTATGGATCAAAAGTTATGATAGATCTAAGGTGCGGGGGCTTTTCTGCAAAATTTACTATTTAATTTCTATTCCGGAAGAAAAACAGAAAAGGGGCTACTGTTTGCTGCGCTGGGCGACAGATAAGGGGTGGGCCTGTGCTGGTTAGGCGTTGCTTGAGCGGCAGCTAAGTAACTTAACGCGCGCCCGACGTGGCGCTCTGTGACTCGCCAATACCTCTTCGGTAAGTTATTTAATCGCAGCCGTAGGAATGAAATTGGACGGTGCGGGATCAAGGAGCTCTCCGAGCGGCGCGGGGTTCGCCGAAAATGGCGAGGATGGTGGTTCTCCGGCGGTCCTCGACGCAGAACTCGAGGCCGGCGACTCTCTGGTGCTTCCCTGGGCTCGTGAAGATGACCAAAAGGCGCGGTGGTTCGCGGCGAAGTCGATGGTGGCCACGGTGGTCCTCGAGGTGGCTCCTACTGATGGCGCGGTGAAGATCCGAGGCGGCGGAGGCTCTGTCATCGACGGCGGCGGCTCTCCGGTGGACCTCCAGGCTCGGGATGATGAAGGCGACGCACAAAGCATCACGGCGAGTTGAATGGAGATGGCGTTGCGGTCTCCCGTGGCTTGTGTCGATGGCGACGTGCAGGTGCGGTCGTGCGGCTCCGGCAAGCTTCGGGAGAGCTCGTACCCGTCGATCCTGGGGCGATAAAAATGGAGCGAAAGGTTAGGAAGAGTCACTGAAACACGGAGAGTCTTTTGGAAGAGATATGAAGCTCAAAGGGTGGCTCAACCCGCCGGAATTGAAGAGGAACGGCGCCGGCAGTGGTGAAGTCCGGCGAGCGAAATCGGCAGAGTGGGGGTGTAATCGAGAGGGTTGGCAGAGGGGAAATGGGGAGAAATGTATGGGCTTTAAGGGTAGAGATTCGGTGCATCAAATGGGAGCTTAATTCTCGGGAAATCAAGAGATTTGAATTCGGCAGTTTCAGATTCGGGAGTGGAAACTGAAGGTTGAAGATGATAACATCATGATGACGTCATCAATGTTTTTTTCTTTTAATTCATGTTTTCTTATTTATTTTGTATCTTTTGATTTATAAATCCAAAACACCCCAAATAAATTTCTAAATTCTTGTAATCAAAATATCTATCAGCTAGAAACCTAATTTTGTTGTTTCAAACACAAATTAATTTTTATATATTGCAATTATAAATAATTCATTAATAGTACTTAATGTTATATTAAAATTAGAAAATAATAAAAATGATGTTATTGATTAAATAAAATTTTAAATACATTATACATGTCAAATAATATTTTTGAAAGTCATTTTACCTCACTTTCATATTTTATAAATTTAAGATCTCAGTGATTTACTAATAGTAACTTAATTCCATTTTTAAAATAGAAAATTAAATAAATATAAAAGTGGCTTAATAAAATTTAGAAAACTCCTCAAGATTTAATATTGTTTTCAAGACCTATTTAT
The DNA here is from genome assembly GCA_028641055.1 of Alopecurus myosuroides. Lineage (NCBI taxonomy): Eukaryota > Viridiplantae > Streptophyta > Magnoliopsida > Poales > Poaceae > Alopecurus > Alopecurus myosuroides. Next base: position 64,387,102 of record CM054061.1, on the reverse strand, counting down.
GTTATTTTAAAATCAAAACATTTTATGAATACCACTCTATGTTTAAAACTTGGAATGACATTTGGATATCAATATAAATAGTTGTTATTCTCAAAAAATAATTTTGAGGTATAGGATCTGTTAAAGGTAATAATTATATGGTTTCAAAGGCTATAAAACATTATTCAAAGTAATATTTGATTTTAAAACATGTTAGAAAATAAGGTTTTCTAAGAGAAAACAATTTCTTTGAATAAAGAATATTTATTTTGAATAGGCTTTTAGGGTTTATGGAATAGAGGTATAATTGATTCTTAATTTCAATATTCATTGAGTTATGTATTGTTTCCTTTTAATTTCTTGCATCTAATTCGTCTTTGGTGACTTGCATAACATGAAAACAAAAAGTTTCAATTTTTAGTGATTTTTGGACTTTCCAAAAATCAGGGATGTTACAACAAGCTTCTTTTGCATCGTTATAAATTCTACCACATGCAACAATTTCTTTTCCCAACAAGCACCGTGCAAAATATGTTTTAACAAAAACTCTCCAAATGATACAGCAAGTAAGAAAGAGAGTAATCACATAACTCTACTAAAACTAACATCTCTGAATAAGAGATGTATGAAAAAAAAACAGGTTCTAAAAGGATTGCAGAAGCTAGAAGAAAAACTAAGAGTACGAGCATACCGAGTATTCAAATAAAAAAGCGGAGCGTGTCTCTATCCCAAAAAAGAATGCTAGGTTCCAATGATATATATTTCAGCAAAGAAAACAAAAGAAAAGAAAACATAACGGAAAATAAAAGACGCTCCAAGTAAATTTCATAGGATGTGACCGGATAAAAATATAGTTTCACTAGAAGTGGCCTGATAATTTGTTGATGAAGAAGCGGATGCCTTGGGCATACACAAGCTTAGATGCTTGAGTCTTCTTATAATTTTCTGGTACGAACCACGGGGGCATCCCCAAGATTTTTAGCTTGCACTTTTCTTGATCCCATTATATCACCCTCTTCTCTTGACCCTTGAAAAGTTCCTTCACGCTACACTCAAAGTAGTTCGCATTAGAGGGTTAGTGCAAAATAAAAAATTCATGGGTTATGCATGGGCACAAGTGCTATTAATACTTTGAAACATTAGCTAGAGCCACTGATGTTTCGTGAAGCAAAGAAATCCACTTGACATAGTAAAAGAGCAAATGCAAGAAAAAATGGCATAATCTGCCAAAACTAGAACAGTCTGTAATGACAAAAAAATTCAGGGCACTTAAGTTGCTCAAATAAAAAACCCTAAAGAACAAAAAAAGTTTCATAATTAGCTGAGGAATAAGCACAAAAAGTGTTAGGTCATTTTTGATCTTTCTGTAATTTATACGATTTTTTACGGTGGACAGCAGAAATCTGTTTTCTGCGCAGAAATCTAAAACCAACTCCAACTTTTCGCTAGAAATTTTACTTGGCACAACTAATACATGAAAATAAAGATACGAAGGATTTGATACATAATTATACATCGCCTTGACTCAAAGAAAATAGAGAAAAACAAAGCAAAATTAAAACCATGGGTTATCTCCCAAGAAGTGCTTTTCTTTAACGCCTTTTAGCTAGGCATAAGAAGAGAAAATCAAGTGTTTTTAAGTGAAGAAGCGTTCAAATTGTTACGAGGAAAATCCTCAATAACGCATTTTATTTTTTCTAAATGAGTTTCAGATGTTCCTCTCTTAGAACTCTTAGGTTTACTATTCTCATCAAATAAATTTTCAGGAACAATCCAGTCAAAATTCTTCTCTTGGGCTTCATGCAGTGCTACTAATTTAAAAGGAATTGGTATTTTATTCTCCTTTTCATTTTTAGGTTCATATTTTTCAAGATCTCAAACAACATATACGCATGAGCCTAACATATTGAAGCAATCAAAAACTTTTCTAGCTTCTATAGCAACATCTCCAAATTCCTTAAGCATGGTTTCCAAGATAAAATTTCTTTTTTCAATATCTTTAATGTTATTCAAGTTAAGAAACATGTGCTACGGTATGGGGTGAAGGTTAAAAAATCTAGCTTCTAACATGTGAATCAAAGAACTTGCAGCAGTTTCTTAATTCGGAGCAAGCTCTACTATGGATTTTTCCTCACAATTTTCATGCTTACTAACATGATTGAATAATTCTTTAATGGTATCTTTCCCAAGTATAGAACCACTAGCTACTGGTATTTCTTTCGTGGTGAACTTAGGAAACAACATAATGGACAATAACGGGTAAAGTAACAAAAATGACCATTGTAATGAGAACTAATTTTTTGTGTTTTTGATAAAGAGAAGCAAACAAGATAAAATAAAATAAACTAAGCAAAACTAAAACAAAGTAAATATATTGGAAGTGAGAGACTCCCCTTGCAGAAATTCTCTTCCTCCCGGCAACGGCTCCAGAAAAATGCTTGATGTGTGTGAACACACGTTCGTTGGGAGACCCCAAGAGGAAGGTATGAAGAGTGCAGCAGCAAGTTTCCCTCCGAAAAAAACAAGGTTGAATCGACCAGTAGGAGGAAAAAATAACTTCTGAAGGTTGATGCAGTTGAGATGGTAGGGCGCACTACCGGTTCAGCAGCAACGTGGAACCTACACAACACAATCAAATTACTTTGCCCCAGTGAAGAAGTGAGGTTGTCAATCTCACCGGTTTTACAGATAACAAAGAGGTTAAATGTATGGTGTGGAAAACAGTAGGAGAACAATATGAAAACAGTAGTAGCAGTATGAAAACAATGAAAACAGTGTGAAAACAGTAATTGCAGTGGTTGTATTATCAGTATGAGAAAATGGACTCGGGTCCACAGTTCACTAGTGGTGTCTCTCCATAAAAGTTAGATAACATGTATGGTGAACAAATTACAGCTGGGCAACTAATAGTTATTGAAATATGCATGACATGATGATTACTATGTGATACGTCGAAAACGTATCTCCTTTTCCGAACACTTTTCTTCTTGTTTTCCTCTAAACTTGTGTGTTTTGAATACAACTAACATGGACTAACGCTGTTTTCAGCAGAATTACTTTGGTGTCTTATATTTGTGTAGAAAAATCAACTTTCGGGAAATTGCACAGAAAAAACACCATTGGTGTTTTCACCCCGGAAGACCCCGGGAGCCAGAAGGGGGCCAGGAGAGGAGCCACAGGGTGGCCACACACCAAAGACCCCCTGGTCGCGCCAGCATAGGGTGTGGGCCCCCCATAGCCCCCCTCGGACTCCCCTTTTGACTACAAGTAGCCTCCAACCCTAAAACTCGAGGAGGTTCGTCATATTCCATAGAAACAGAATAGAGTGCCGCCGCCATCCCGAACCTCGATTCGGGGATCAGAAGTTCCTGTTCTGGCACCCTGCCGGGACGGGAAGTGGAGGAGGTCGTCGCCATCGCCATCACCAATGCCTCTCCATCGACCATCCATGTTTCCCCCATCCATGTGTGAGTAATTCCCCGCTATAGGATGAAGGGGTGGTAGGGATTGGATGAGATCGTTCATGTAATAATGCCGTGATTGTTAGGGCATAGTGGCTAGTATCCTCTATTAGTGCTATTGACATTGTTGCAACTTGTTATGCTATGATCTCAGATCTGAACATGTTATTGAATCACGATGATAATTATTGTTTCTTGATCATACCTGCAAATTGTTTACACACAGTGTTGTCCGGAACCCGAGGCCCCGAAGTGACAGAAATTGGGACAACCGGAGGGGATGGCTATGATGTGAGGATCACATGTGTTCACAGAGTGTTAATGCTTTGCTTCGGTGTTCTATTAAAAGAAACACCTTAATTACCAGTAGTTCCCTTGAGGCCCCTCTGAAAACGGGTTGATATGACAAAACATGTTGTGCAAGTTCTCATTGCGAGCACGTACGACTATTTACGGAACACGTGCCTATGGTTACTTAGTGCTTGGATGCTTTATCATATTTATCTGCAATGCCCATGACTTGATCATTATTTGAACTATCTTATCCATGCAACACCCGTTCGTCCATCCCTATGCCTACAGTATTTCATCCCGCTGTTTACTTAAAACACTAATGTTGCTGCTGTTTTCATCCCATTGTTGTTATTATTTCACTACTGCTGCTACTATAAAACTGTTATTACTGATAAACCACTGCGAACAAAAGTAATTTCAGGTGCAGATGAATTGACAACTCACTTGTTAAGGCTCACAAATATTCTTTGGCTCCCCCTGTGTCGAATCAATAAATTTAGGTTTTACTTCCCTCCAAGACTGTTGCGATCCCCTATACTTGTGGGTCATCAAGACTATTTTCTGGCGCCATTGCCGGGGAGCATAGCTTTATTTGCGAGCTCATCGGAGAGTATTATTATCTACTGCCATCATTCATCATGGGTAATACTCGTGATGGAAAGTTTCCTATATTACCATCCACTACAAGAAGAGGTACAACTCTGAACACCTCTGTTGCTCTTGATTCACCGTCTGTTATGAGTAAGTTGCTACACATGCTACTTCTGCTGAATCTGAAAAATACTTCTGATACTTTTGATGATGCTTCTACTGTGCTTGATGAGAGTGGTTCTCTCGGTCCTTTCTTAGATGCTACTATTGCTAAAGCTAAAAATATTGCAAACACTGAAAGTCCTGGTAAAAATCATGTTACTCCTGCTGTTTCACCTGAGCCTATAGAGAATCCTAGTGATGATTTAGATGATGCCTATATTGATCTTAATGATGATATTATTGATGAGATATATACTATGAAGGATAATGATGCTATTATGAGACTTATTGAAAGTCGTGTTGTTAAGTATAAATTATCTCCTGATGCTAAGTTTGCCGCTTCTCCCGTTAATATTAGGGATAAGGATTATGATTTGTCTCTTGATTTATCTTATATATCTATTGTTAAAAAAGAACCTTTTTGTGGTACTAAAAATGAAAGTGTTATGAAACATATGAATGAGCTCTCCTCTCTGAGTAGTTTGTTCTCTGATGATCTTAAGAAACGTAGCTACTTTGTTGCTAAATTATTCCCTTTCTCATTAAAAGATGATGCTAAAACTTGGTTTAACAATTTGTCTCCTGGATCTATTGATAGTCCTATTGGTTTGGTTAATGCTTTCTTTCAGAAATATTTTCCTGCTAGTGCTTAATATGCTGCTTTACAAAATATATTCAATTTCATGCAATTAGAAGAAGAGAAATTTCCTGTATCTTGGGAAAGGTATTGTTCTTTAGTCAGAGCTACACCTGGGCATAAGCTAGAAGATAATAAACTTCTTGATATATTCTACAATGGACTAACTGTTGAATCTAGGACATACCTGGATAGTTGTGCTGGTTGTGTTTTCAGGCAAAGAACTCCAGAAGAAGCTGAGGAATTAATGGCTAAATTAAGCCAAAATCATGATGATTGGACTATGGCTGTGTTGGAACACGTAGAGATAAACAAAAAAAATTCCTACGCGGTACTTCCAAGATCTAGCCGAGGTAGAAGGCCACGATGATTACCACTAGACGCGCGGTTGCGGATTATCGATGCAGCGCGTCGGGGCAGTGTAGTCCCACGATCCGATCCAGCCGATCCAATCCACGAACGTTGAAGTGCTGAACGTACAGCACCTCTGCCGGTATCCACATGTATGAGGAGGAGCTCCAACGGCGGACTGCTAGGTCCGGTGCGACGACTGGACTGAGTGGGGCTAGGGTTCCCAACGCATGGGAGTGGACTAACTTGCCCGCTGGGCAACCTGCGCCAGACCATAAGGATGTTTAAAATGACATATATCAAATGTTCAAAACAAGGACAACTTAATAACTTTATGAATACATTGGGAATTACATCATCCATGATTGCCTCTAGGGCATATTCCCAACAGTCTCCCACTTGCACTAGAGTCAATCATCTTGGCATCATATGCCTAGGCATCTAATGCCCATACCTCTCGTGTGCGCCTCATGCTTAGGATGTGGTAGCACCTTTGTCAACGGATCTGCAATGTTTGCATCCGTGTGTACTTTGCATAACTTGATATCACCTTGTTCGACAAACTGGCAAATGAGATCTTACCGCATGAGTATATGTTTGTTCTTCTGGTGTTGTCTAGGTTCCTTGACTTGTGCGATAGCACCATTGTTGTCACAATATACGTCCAAAAGATTGGACGCGCCCTGAACCACACCAAGATCTATCAGGAGGTTCCTGATCCAAACAGCTTCCTTTGCCGCCTCTGAGGCAGCAATATACTCAGCCTCTGTTGTAGATGCAGACACCGTATCTTGCTTGGAACTCTTCCAGCTCACAGCTCCTCCGTTCATTACGAACACGTATCCAGATTGCGAACGAGAATCATCTGAGTCTGTGAGATAACTCGCATCTGTGTAACCCTTTACACTGAATTCCTCATCACCTCCATAAACTAGGAACATTTCCTTAGTCCTTCTCAAGTACTTAAGGATGTTTTTAACCGCTGCCCAGTGGGTTTCGCCAGGGTCAGCCTGGTATCTGCTCGTAACACTTAGAGCATAGGAAACATCTGGCCTAGTACAAATCATGACATACATGATGGATCCGATTGCCGAAACATACGGGATCACACTCATCCGACTTCGCTCATCAGTCGTCGAAGGACACTGAGTCTTGCTAAGTTTTATGCCATGGGACATCAGCAAGAATCCCTTCTTGGACTCTTCCATTTTGAATTTCTTCAAAACTTTGTCCAGATATGTACTCTGACTCAATCCAGTGAGCCGCCTTGATCTATCTCTATAGGTCCTGATTCCTAATATGTAAGTTGCCTCACCCAAATCCTTCATTGAGAAACTCCTTTCCAATGATTCTTTGGTTTCTTGCAATATCATGACATCATTTCCAATCAGCAATATGTCATCCACATATAAGATTAGAAATTTTACTTTGCTCTCACTAAACTTCTTGTATAAACAAGAATCATGATCGCTCTTGATGAAACCAAACGATTTGACTACCTCATCAAAGCGAATGTTCCAACTCCGAGATGCTTGCTTCAACCCATAAATGGATTTTTGAAGTTTGCATACCTTATCAGCGTTAGCTGGATCGACAAAACCTTCGGCCTGTATCATATACACGTCCCCAGTTAAATTTCCATTAAGGAAAGTCGTCTTGACATCCATCTGCCATATCTCATAGTCGAAATAGGCTGCTATTGCTAACATGATCCGAATTGATTTAAGCATCGCTACGGGAGAGAAGGTCTCGTCGTAGTCAACTCCTTGAACCTGTCGGAACCCCTTCGCGACAAGTCGTTCTTTATAGACGGAAATATTTCCATCCATATCAATTTTCTTCTTAAAGACCCATTTGCACTCGACGGGTCTTGCACCGTCAGGCAGATCAACCAAATTCCAAACTTGGTTTTCATCCATGGACTTTAACTCGGATCTCATGGCTCCAAGCCATGACTCGGAATCAGATTCCACCATCGCTTCCGAATAAGTTGCCGGCTCATTACTGTTTAACAGTAAAACATCACGAGCATTTTGTAATCTGGCAGATCTCCGTGGCTCAGGTGCTGTTACCGGCGTAGGTACCACGACTGGCTCAGCCTCCAAGGCCATTGCCGACTCGCCCCTAGCTGGTTCCTCTCGAATTTCTTCGAGTTGCACTGTGCTCCCACTGACTCCCCGACTAAGAAACTCTTTCTCAAGGAAGACACCATTCCAAGCGACAAACACTTTGCCCTCTTCTCGGTTATAGAAGTAGTACCCCAAGGTTTCCCTCGGATACCCCACGAAAATACACTTATCCGACTTGGGCGTGAGCTTGTCCGACTGAAGTCGCTTGACAAATGCTTCACAACCCCAAATCTTAAGAAAAGACAAACTTGGCCTTTTTCCTGTCCACATCTCATGCGGTGTCTTCTCTATTGACTTTGATGGCACTCTGTTTAGTGTGAACGCTGCAGTTTCTAGACAATAACCCCAAAATGATAAAGGTAGATCTGCCCGACTCATCATTGATCATACCATGTCCAACGAGGTCCGATTTATTCGTTCCGATACACCGTTTCTCTGCGGTGTACCCGGCGGAGTGAGTTGAGGAACTATTCCACAACTCTTTAGATGGTCATCAAACTCATGGCTCAAGTACTCGCCTCCACGGTCCGACCGCAGAAACTTTATTTTCTTGCCGAGTTGATTTTGTACCTCACTCTGGAATTCCTTGAATTTCTCAAAGGCTTCCGACTTGTGTTTCATTAAGTAGATATATCCATACCTACTCAAATCATCAATGAAGGTAATGAAGTACTCATAACCACCTCTGGCTGTCGTGCTCATTGGACCACATACATCACTATGTATTAGTTCCAACAAGTCGGACGCCCTTTCACAACTCCTTGCAAAAGGTGTCTTGGTCATTTTGCCTAGTAGGCATGATTCACATGTCTCGAACGACTCTAAGTCAAACAAAGTCAGAAGTCCATCATCATGGAGCTTCTTCATGCGCTTCCAACTTATACGACCAAGCCGACAATGCCAAAATTAAGTCATATTCAGATCATTTGGTTTCAACCTTTTAACATTTATGTTATAGACCGATTCACCATCAAGATTCAAAATAAATAACCCATTCTGAACGGGTGCAAAGCCATGAAACATATCTTTCAAATATAAAGAACAACCATTATTCTTAATATTCGACTCATAACCTTGTCTCATCAAACATGAGGCGGAAATAATGTTTCGACTAAGCACTGGAACATAATAACAATTATTCAATTCCATTAAAAATCCTGAAGGTAAATGAAGTTGCATCGTGCCGACTTCCAACGCAGTGACTCTCGCCTTGTTGCCGACCCGAATATCAACCTCTCCTCTTGCCACGCTCCTAGTTCTTAACAGTCCCTACAACGAGTTGCATGTGTGAATAACTGATCCGGTATCATAAACCCAAGAACTATTAGGCGCACCAGCAAGATAAATGTCTATAACATTGCACACAAGCGTACCTGAGTTGGAAGTCACACCTCCACTCTTGGCTCTGTCAGCCAAATACTTGGTGCAGTTCCTCTTCCAGTGGCCATCCTGCTTGCAATACAAGCAGTTGGCTCCGGTTGTAGGAGATGGCTTAGTCTTTGAGGAAGCACTCTGGACAGGGCCATGGGCGCTACCTCCTGACTTATCCTTCTTCTTCTTGGTCCAAGAACTCTTCTTGAACTTAGCCTTATTCTGCACCATCAACACTTGACTGGCGCCTTTCTTAAGATCAGGCTCTGTCGTTTTGAGCATCCCATGTAATTCAGTGATCTTCTTATCCATACCATGCATGGTAGTTCGAAATGAACGGACCATACGCACTAGGAAGAGAGTTCAGAATTATATCAGTAGCGAACTCTTCGTTAATTGGGAAGCCCAGCCGATCCAGAGACTGTATGTAACCAACCATCTTGATTACATGCGGACTCAGTGGATCGCCGTCTTTGAGCTTACAGCCCAGCAAAGCTTGAGAGGCTTGATACCTCTCGGTCTTTGCCTGAGCCTGGAACATACTTTTGAGGCTTTCGATCATATCGTAGGCCTCAACATTTTCGAACTGCTGCTGCAAGTCCGGTTCCATGTGTGCAAGCATAAGACAGCTAATTTCCATAGGCTCATCTCTGGTCTTATGGTAGGCATTCATGACTGCGGCAGTCGCATCGTCATCTGGCTCTTCTAGAAGTGGAGTTTCTAGAACATGTTCTTTCTTGTCATGCTTAAGGACTATCCTCAGATTACGGTACCAGTTGGTGAAATTAGTTCCATTAAGCTTATCTTTCTCTAGGATTGACCTCAACGCAAAAGTGGACAACTGAGGAAGGTTGCTAGGTGCCATTGATCTACAACAGAAAATATGTAAAACACTTAAGACATGTATTTATAAAAGAGCAGGCATATTAAACGCTTTAATACTTATGCTCCCACTAGAACCAACACCCCTCTGATGGTTGCTAAGTGATTCAAGATCCTAAATAAGCAAGCCGACTAGTGAGCTTTAGCATCACCGCTAGCCGTCAAGTGATCTAGGTAGGCAACACCTTGCCAATCGTATCCAATACGACTCCTGTTAGTTGGGTGGCATCACATGCCCCGGCTCCCAACCTTCCTCGCCCCGAGCCCCACAACCGTTATGATGGACTCGTCTAGATTACCAAGTGCTTCCGCTTGTAGGAGTCCGACTCAAACCCACCTAATCGGAAAGAATTGGTAGTACCTCAATTTCATGAGCCCACTACCAAGAATGTCCGACTTGTGATGGTGCAGCACTGGCGGGGCGATCGACTAGACCTTCTTTTGAGGGATTAAAATCTACCAACTATCTAAATAGAGACATAACAATAACACAAATAAAACAATTATAATGTGAAATAGTATGACTCTCTTCATGGTGATCTCCATCTCCATAAAGCTTGTAAGTCGACTCGTGCCAACTCTTGTAACGTGCCATCTTACTCCATGTAGCCGACTTGTACATCGACTTGCATGTCACCGGGTTCTTCAACAAGCTACACTAGCTAGTAAATCAAAGATTACATAGAGAATCCGACACGCAGGCCGGTATACAATAAAATGACAACACCTAGGCTCCAGCCGGCTGACAAGAAACATGATACGCAGATCATGTATGGATTACACACATCACAGGCACATAAGCCATACCATTCACAACTTCCGGCGTTGTGAAACTCGTAACGACATCTAAGGCGCTACGACAGGGCGAAGCCGGCGGTCTCATCTGCATTCCGAACATGGATTTCTTCATAGGATAAAACAATTTTACCTAAATCTGATCCGTATTCCGATTCGATCAAACTCTTTGATCTTCGATCACCGCAACTGGATTTATGTGTCACGGTATACCCCGATGGCGGAAACCGACCGGTAGGGGTAAGTTGTTCCACGACCTTAGCAGTATGATCACGGAAACCAGATCATCCATTAACCCCGAGTACGATTGATCCAATCAACCTTGTACAAAACCGATCTATCTCATAGAACGACCACCAAAACAGCAATTAGATCACATCTAACGCTAACTACATATCACATATGTGCGGATCTCGGGCCTAAAACCAGAAGCTACCGCTCTGATACCACTGTTGGAACACGTAGAGATAAACAAAACTTTTTCCTACGCGGTACTTCCAAGATCTAGCCGAGGTAGAAGGCCACGATGATTACCACTAGACGCGCGGTTGCGGATTATCGATGCAGCGCGTCGGGGCAGTGTAGTCCCATGATCCGATCCAGCCGATCCAATCCACGAACGTCGAAGTGCTGAACGTACAACACCTCTGATGGTATCCACACGTACGAGGAGGAGCTCCGACGGCGGACTGCTAGGTCCGGTGCGACGGCTGGACTGAGTGGGGCTAGGGTTCCCAACGCATGGGAGTGCACTAACTTGCCCGTTGGGCAACCTGCGCCCCTCTTTATATAGCGAATGGTAGTGGGCTTCACAACACTTGTGGCCCATTCCCTCTGTGAGTCCGAATCACAAACTCAGTCCATTTCCGGTTCGGGTCCAACCCGACCAATACTTGCTCCTGCTCTTAAGTGTGCGACCCTGCAGGCTCATGGCGACTTGGACACGATTGGAGTCTGACTCTCAATCGATCAATCGGTAGTGGCTCCTAGCAGAACGTGCCGACTCCCAAGTCCCATTAAGTCATGACGACATACCTTCCTATGTGACTTTCATCTTAGTCCCTTTTGCCTCACGATATACCTTGTCGAACTATAGGCGATTTATCGTCATCCCTTAATAGCTCAACTCTCTTCTCGGTCCGTGATATATGATTCATCTGACTAACTCTTAGTCAACTGACTCAATTAACACTTAACCAAGTTGCGCATGGCCATGCTTCCGGAATCATATCACTCGAGAGGGCCCAGAGAATATCTCTCCATTCGGAGGGGCAAAATCCCATCTTGATTGTCCACATCACGCAGCTTGTTTCTCATTCGACCCGAACTCTGCCTTTATAACTGCCTTGTCAGAGAGGAGCGTTTAACAAAACCTAAGTCGGTGATCCACAACTCGGATTGTGGGACAACCTCAAGTCTAAGGATTACATTGATTGAGGCATGCAAATGACGACTTGCTCATTGCATCTCAATGTGGGTCAGTCCGACTTGCTTAACTCTTTAGCCAAGTCCGTGATCGTTGGAATGGCATCACCATGCCCATGACAAGTGGAACCATATCATCAGCCAACACTCACATTAGTCTAGGGTGTGTGTCCAGCACAACCTTAATGACCAAGGACAATCTAGTATGAACAACATGAATATATAGTTCCACAATCGAATCACATATTCAATGACATATATCAGATGTTCAAAACAAGGACAACTTAATAACTTTATGAATACATTGCGAATTACATCATCCATGATTGCCTCTAGGGCATATTCCCAACAGGCTGAGCCTGAGCCGACTCCTACCCCAGTACCAACACCAACACCAACACACAAGAAGAGGGGAATGATTGAAATAAATGATGAAGTGATGAGAGAAGCCAAGAAATCTCTTAAAGAGAGGGGTATTAAATCTGAAGATGTGAAGAGTCTTCCACCTATAGAAGAATTATGTAAGCCAATCCCTCACTCACCCACCATTGAGGTACACACTCTCCAATATTTTGATAGTAGAGATATTCCCTATAACAAACCTCATAATCAATGTTTAGATGAATTTGATAATTATGTTATCAAACAAGATAATTTTAATATGAGAGTGCAAAATCACCTAATGGAAAACTCTAGAGCTATTGATAATTTGCATGGTATTATAGAAAGAACCTCTAATGATGTTAAAATGCTTGTTAAACATTTTCAAATGGTTCAAACTCAAATTGATCAACTTGCTAAAGTGCAAAAAGATTTTCTAGTTAATGCTTCTAAATAAAAACATGCTTATGAAATAAGAACTAGAAGTGGTATTACTACACAAGATCCTTTATATCCTGAGGGACATCCTAAAAGAATTGAACCAGATTCTCATCAAACTAATGATAATGTTATTCATACTAAGAAGAAAAAGAAGAAGAATCATAAAACTGTTGTAGAATCCTCTGAGCTTGCTAAAGATCCTAATAGTATATCTATCTCTGATGCTGAAACTGAAAGTGGTAATGAAAATAATGATGCTTCTGATAAAGAAGAACCTGTAGCTAAACCTGAAAAGCAAACTAAAACTGCAAAGTATACTAAGGAAGATTTCATTGCTAATAAACATGGTAACGAGAGAGAACCTTGGGTACAAAAACCAATGCCTTTTCCTAATAAGAAACACAAATCTAAGGAAGAAGAACACTATAACAAGTTTTTTGAATGGATGAAACCTCTGTTCTTGCAAATTCCTTTAACTGATGCTATTAAATTGCCTCCTTATGCAAAATATATGAAAGATATTATCTCTAACAAAAGGAAGATTCCTAATGAGGAACTTTCCACTATGCTTGCTAACTACTCTTTTAGTGGAAAGGTTCCTGAGAAGCTTGGATCCTGGTATACCTACTATTCCCTGTTCTATTAAAAATAATTATGTTAGAACTGCTTTGTGTGATTTGGGAGCTGGAGTTAGTGTCATGCCTTTTACTCTCTATAAAAGAATCCTCCTAGAAAAATTTATACCAACTGATATATCTTTGCAAATGGCTGATAAGTTTACTCTATTCCTGTGGGTATATGTGAGAATGTTCATGTTCAAGTTGCTAATAATTGTCTGATATTAACTGACTTTGTTGTGTTGGAAATGCCTGAAGATGATAATATGTCTATTATTCTTGGAAGACCTGTTCTTAATACTGCAGGGGCCGTTATTGATTGCAATCAAGGAAAACTTACTTTTAATGTTAATGATAAAGAGCACACTGTTTATTTTCCCAAGAAGATTGATAGAAAATATGGTCTAAATTCCATTGAAAATATTGAGACCATCAAGAATGGAGAATTTTATTGTCCTATTCCAAAGCCACCCAAAGAATATGAAATTATTATGATTGGGACTATGTCTATCAAGGTTGAGGTAACATGAGTATTTAGTGAGAAACAAAGTTTTGTTTCATAGAAAATTATTTTGGTAGCAATACTTGATCACCCTTTTTAACAAAATGATTTTAAATGAAGAGGACAATGTTTTCACCTTCCCCATTATTGTTTTCACCTTGTGTACTTCTGTTATCACATTATTACTTGAGTGCAATCATGTTTTCCACCATCCTTATGCATGTTTTCCTGATGTTTTCACTCTGATTACTGAGGTTATGCATGTTTTCACCACCCATACTTTTGTTTTCACCACTACCACCTTTGTTTTCTTTGGATATTCTTCCATTAGAGTGTCATAGAACCTATGTAGTTCTGGTTTTGGTTTTGTTTTCCAAATTTTCACTTTCGTTTTTCCTGGTTTTTACTAATTATTAAAATTCTGGAAATACCTCAAAAATAAAGTTTCTCGGAAAATTCCAGAAAAATTATAATATTTTTTTACGTCGAAAATGAGGCAGAAAGCCACATGGGAGACCCCAAGGGGACCCACCAGTCAGGCACACCCCAGGGTGGCGTGGCCTGCCCCCTGGTGGCGCCAGCACATGGTGTGGGCCCCCTGGCCATCCACTTACTCTCCACTGCCCAAGTCTCTTCTCTCACCTCCCAAACTGAAAACATTTCCCGAATCCCGTGTTCTTGGTATTCTTCCTATGGATTTTCGGTCTCCTTCTTCAGCCCATCATTTGTGCTGATTTTTGGTGTGTTTGATCTCCGGTATGTGACTCCTCTGATGATCCAAGTAGAATTTTGTTTAGTGAAGTATTTCTTGAGTATTTTGCCACAGTAGGTGACAACTTATGTGAGTTTGCATGCTTTATTTGAGTAGAAATAATGTAGTTTTGATGTATGTTTAGCTCTCATATAAGTCCCTATAGTAGTCTCCACCTTATAGTTGCTTGAAATTAATTTTTGTAATGATTGTTACAAAATTTCAAAGATGGAGCATAATGCCTATCAACTAAACCAACATGAGTTGGAGGTGCATGAGGTCATGCTCGTGCACCGCGAAGAGAGGGTGTTCCCATCTATCTATCTGTGTCAGGAATTTATGCAAGTTACAGGAATTCTGCAGGATTTTAACACTCTAGTGCATAATGCAGGTTTAAAGAGTTTCATTGAGGATGAGCCTATCCAATATGTGAAACTAACTATGTCTGTGGTGCAGGATTTTCATTTTAAATGGTCTCCAACTAACTCTATGGTCCACTATAAAATTTATAACAAAGTTGTGAGCCTGCCTTTTAGTGTTTTCTGTGCAGCTATTAAGGTACCCGAGTGGGGGCCTTGTGAGAAAATAAGTGGGCAGCCCAAACCACTACTGGATTTATATAGAGATATTTGCCAAGGCAGAAGCTTCACGGGGGAGAGTGGTAAAATTCGTGATATTCAACTCCCTAGCATTCGATATTTTGCCTACTTTATTTCTAAATGTGTATTAGCTCGGAAAACTGCCAGCAAGTTATCTGTTTATGATTTGGCGTTTATTGTTGCTGCTTTGAGACACGATAGGTCTTATAACTTTGGCGCTTTGATTTCTTACCATTTCTCACATAACCGTGAGAAGGGCGGAGTTTGTGGAGGTCTTATTGCCTCGCGCTTGCTAGCTTTGCATGGTTTGGAGCCACACCCTCTAGACTTGTAGTTTCCTATAGAGAGGCTTAATCTTGTTTCCATGTTTCAACATAAGTTTCTTTCTACCCATGCTCACTTACATAATTGATCTTTTGAATTAACTTTCTCCAAACGATCCGGGTGGACAGTTGTTAAAACTGTTAGAGAAGTACTTTTGCCTGCACCTCTTTTGTTTGATCTTAATAACAGGCAAGGATGGGAGCTTTATAAGAGAGAGTTGGACACATACCTTGAGCATCACCCCCAGCAAGGGGAGGATGCCGACGAGTGGGACGATGGTGATTTCGTCCAGCCCTACGACGCCACGGGGATCCCATACTAGCACCCCGGTTATGACTATGCGCCAGCTGCATCATCCTCCTCTTATGCGCCCGAGTACAACCACGTGAGGGATGACCCACCACAGTGGGGATATTTCCCACACTTTGATTGATCTCCACTTAGGCCAAAAGCCTAAGCTGGGGGGGAGGTATACCGACATCACACTCATTTATATATCATGTTCGGTCGGTTCTTTGTATATCCATGTTTTCCTTTCTTTCATTTATTTTTGTTTCTTTCTTTTCTTTTGTTTTTATTGTTTTGTTTTCGCTTTCCAAAACACAAAAAGACCAACAATATTTCTGTTGTTTCTCTCTATTTGTTTCTTTAGTTGGTTTGCTTTATCATTTAGTTGCAGTTTAATTTTCAAAAACCCAATAAGATTTGGCTTTGTTTGCTTGTTCTCTTTCTGTTAGTGCTTTAATTGAAAAAACCCAAAAATATTTGTTGTTCTTCTTTGGTTTTATAAAGTTTGTTGCAGAGTTCAACAGTCATCCGTGACTCTATTGGAGCTCGGTTTTTATTATATATTATTCGAGCCACAAGTGAAGAGCAATAATGACGATATACGACAATTCAAGTTGTGGTGAAAGGCTGGTATGAACTCTATTTGCTTTTATTCTTGTACATATATCCATCTATGTGATCATGCTTAGTTTGTTCGTATAAGATATATGTGACTTAATGACTGCTTAATAGTTCATGCTCTCTCTCATGTTTTGTTCCAATTTATTAATAGTAAATGACATGTCATATAAATATTTGTTCGCATTGTTCTATTCATAGAAGGGTATGACATTGTGGTAGCCTCCTCTGACTGTTTCATTTGAATCGACTTGGCACATGCTCACGCGTGCGAAGACTGAAAACAAAAAGTCAATAAGCCTCGATGATTTATTTTGCCTCAGAGTTCTAGTATCAATTTTATGCCTCAGTTAATTTTACTTTGTCGCAAACATGATTATGATAGTTGTTGCTCTCTTGATTGTCGCTGCCTATCTATTTTCTAGCCTTCACCTGTACTGAGTATGAGCTCTGCTCGTGCATCCAACTCCCAAAAACCAAAGTTTGTCAAATGTGTCCACCATACATACCTATATGTGGTATTTAACCGCCACTCCAAGTGAATTGCTCATGTGCTACCTTTAAAACCTGCTAAAAATTGTTCCTGTTTTGTGCCCCTGTTTTAGCTCATGAGGACGTAAATAGAGAATTTTTATCTCACTTGTTGATTGGATTTCACACCCTGGACTAGTGGCTTCATCCGCTTATCCAAGTGATAGAGGAGCTGGCAGCGGGGTGCCTAGCCCCAAATTAATACACACAAATTCTCTTCACTCTTTTCCCCCCTAATTTATCAGTCAAAGCATAATTGTGTAAACAAAAGAGAAAGAGGGATGACCTTCTACCCAGATGCGTCCTTCACATGGGAGCCACTCTTGTGAATCCAGTTGGCTTGTGACGTACTGTATTGTTTGTTTCCCATTTGTTGACATAAGTATACACCTCTCTCAAAATGTTTTTAATACCTTTGTTTAATAAAATAAAAAGCTCTAGCACATGAGTGATCCATGCTTCCTTCTGCGAAGGGCCTTTCTTTTACTTTTATGTTGAGTCTCCTCCATATTCTTTGAGCACTTTCTTGAGAGCACAATGGTCATTCTTAGTGTGATGTGTTTGTCCCAAAGTACGGTTGATTGTGATATAACTTTGATACTTGTATCTTTGATATCTTTACTTCTAGTCTTCCCTTGAACTTCACAGGTGCCCTGGCATTTATGTTTTGCCCCACACTTAAGGGCAAGCAAGATATCACTTTATTAGATCCTATTACGAATATTACAATCTTGCAAATAGTTATGCTTCATGTTGTTTATTATTATTATGTTGTTATCTCTTCATGGTTTGCATAGCTATTAAGTGACAGTATCTTGCATGTATCTTATCATTTAAATAATTAAGTATTTGATCATATAGTGAGTATGTTTACATCATATGAAAGAAATGTGTTTGTAAAACTCTTTTATCGCACTCAGTTGTCACTGAATTGCTTGAGGACAAGCAATAAGCTAAGCTTGCGGGGAGTTGATACGTCGAAAACGTATCTCCTTTTCTGAACATTTTTTTTATTGTTTTCCTCTAAACTTGTGTGTTTTGAATAAAACTAAGACGGACTAACGCTGTTTTCAGCAGAATTACTTTGGTGTCTTGTTTTTGTGCAGAAAAAACAACTTTCGGGAAATTGCCCAGAAAAGACCCCATTGGTGTTTTCACCCCGTAAGATCCCGTGAGCCAGAAGGGGGCCAGGAGAGGAGCCACAAGGTGTCCACACCCCCTGGCGCGGGTCCCCCCTTGGCTACGTCAGCATAGGGTGTGGGCCCCCTAGAGCCCCCCTCGGGCTTCCCTTTCGACTACAAGTAGCCTCCAACCCTAAAACCCGAGGGAGTTCGTCATATTCCAGAGAAACATAACAGAGCGCTGCCGCCATCCCAAACCTCAATTCGGGGATCAGAAGTTCCTGTTCTGGCACCCTGCCGGGACGGGAAGTGGAGGAGATCATCGCCATCGTCATCACCAACGCCTCTTCATCGACCATCCATGTTTCCCCCATCCATGTGTGAGTAATTCCCCGCTGTAGGCTGATGGGGATGGTAGGGATTGGATGAGATCGTTCATGTAATAATGTCGTGATCGTTAGGGCATAGTGCCTAGTATCCTCTATTAGTGCTATTGACATTGTTGCACCTTGTTATGCTTAATGCTTGCCACTTTGGGCCCGAGTGCCATGATCTCAGATCTGAACATGTTATTGAATCACGATGATAATTATTGTTTCTTGATCATACCTGCAAGTTGTTTACACACATTATTGTCCCGAACCCGAGGCCCTGAAGTGACAGAAATTGCGACAACCGGAGGGGGTGACTGCGATGTGAGGATCACATGTGTTCACGGAGTGTTAATGCTTTGCTCCGGTGTTCTATTAAAAGGAACACCTTAATTACCAGTAGTTCCCTTGAGGCCCCGCTGAAAATGGGCTGGTAGGACAAAAGATGTTGTGCAAGTTCTCATTGCGAGCACGTACGACTATTTATGGAACACGTGCCTATGGTTACTTAGTGCATGGCTGCTTTATCATATTTATATGCAATGCCCATGACTTGATCATTATTTGAACTATCTTATCCATGCAACGCCCGTTCATTCTTCCCTATGCCTACAATATTTCATCCCGCTGTTTACTTCAAACACTACTGTTGCTGCTGTTTTTATCTCATTGTTGCTATTATTTCAGTACCGCTGCTACTATAAAACTGTTACTGCTGATAAACCACTGCGAACAAAAGTACTTTCAGGTGCAGCTGAATTGAAGACTCACTTGTTAAGGCTCACAAATATTTTTTGGCTCCCCTTGCGTCGAATCAATAAATTTGGGTTTTACTTCCCTCGAAGACTGTTGCGATCCCCTATACTTGTGGGTCATCACTATGTGATTCATGCGGACATTACAATAAGACTCGTAGACCGTCATCTAACTGCATCTATGACTAATAATCCACCCTCAGAATATCATCCGAACAAACCTTGGGTATTAAGTTGCAAGCAACGGATAATCACTTTAAGCAAAGTGTGTAATATAAACAATGTAAACATCGTTGTTTTCTCCCTAATGGCAACAACACATCCTCCATCCGTCACGTTTCTGTCACTCGAGCACAGATGCAAAGGAAGGATGAACCAACTATCGAGCATAAATACTCCCTCTTGGAGTCACTAGCGTCTACTTGGCCAGAGAATCTACTAACAACGGAGAGCGTGCAAGATCATAAATAACATACACATGAAGATAACATGAGATATTGATAATCAAGAGACATAACATTCAACATTCATCGGATCCCAGCAAACACAACATGTAGCATTACAATAAGATGATCTTGATCATGTAGGGCAGCTCACGAGATCTAAACATGAGGTATAAAGTGGAGAGAACAACCATCTAGCTACTTCTATGGACCCGTAGTCCAGGGATGAACTACTCATGCATCACCCCGGAGGCGGGCATGGTGGTGTAGGGCCCTCCGGTGATGATTTTCCCTCCCGGAAGGGTGCCGGGGAGAACTCCAGAACCCTCCCTCTCTCGTGTTGACGATGACGGCGGTCTCGGGTGTTTTTCGTGGAAAATTGGTATATTTTTAGGGTTAACTATCCGAGGGGAATAAATAGACGAAAGGGCGATGGCGGTGGGCGCCCGAGGGGCCCACACCACCTGGTGGCGCGACCGGGGGGGTGGCACCGTCCTATGGTGTGCCCTCCTGTGGCTCCCCTCCGGGTCTTTTTGGGACTCCGTGGAACCTTGGGGAATTCTAAGACTTCTGGGCTTTGAATTTTCCAATTCTAAGAATTTTTCCAGAACAACTTTTCTAAAACTAAAAACAACAGAAAACATGGAACTGGCTCTGTGGCATCTTGTCAATAGGTTAGTCCCAGAAAATCGATAAAAATGATATAAAGTGTATAGCAAACATGTAGCAAATAACATGAAAACAACATGGAACATCATCAATTATAGATACGTTTATGACGTATCAAAACACTGTTCTTTTTCACTGCAACACTGTTCTCATTTCATTCACTTCAAACAAACATTATTTTCCACACTATACGTCTAATCCTTAATTTTCAGCAAAACCGGTGAGATCGACAACTGATGATGCAAGAGTGCACTCGTTGGGAAATCCCAAGTGTAGGGTGTGAAGAGTGCAGTTGCAAGTTTTCCCTCAGAAAGAAACCAAGGTTGAATCGACCAGTAGGAGAATGAAATCACTTCTGAAGGTTGATGCAGCTGATGTTGGCAGGGCGCACTACCGGTTTACAAGCAACATGGAACCTACCTAACACAATCAAATACTTTGCCCCAACGAAGCAGTGAGGTTGTCAATCTCACCGGTTTTGCTGAAACAAAGGATTAGACGTATAGTGTGGAAAGTAGTATTTATTTGTAGTAAATGAAAAGAGAACAATGATGACAGTGGAAACAGTGGTTGCAGTGGTTGTATATCAGTGTAAAGAAATTGACTGGGGGTCCACAGTTCACTAGAGGTGTCTCTCCAAAATAGATAGATAACATCCTAGGTAAACAAATTACAGCTGGGCAATTGACAGATATAAAGGATGCACCGTAGTGCATATGCATAACATGATGATTACTATGCGATTCATGCGAGCATTACAACAATATACATAGACCGTTATCCAACTGCATCTATGACTAATAAACTACCCTCAGAGTGTCATCCGAGCAAACCTTGGGTATTAAGTTGGAAGCAACAGATAATTGTATTAAGAAAAGTGTGTAATGTAAACAATAAAATTATTCTTAAACAAAGCATTGTTGTTTTCTCCCTAACGGCAACAACACATCCCCCACCCGTTACGTTTCTGTCACTCGAGCGTGAGTGAAAGGGAGGCATGAACCCGCTATCGAGCATAAATACTCCCTTTTGGAGTTATAAACATCAACTTGGCCAGAGCATGTACTAGTAACGGAGAGCATGCAAGATCATAAATAACATACACATTAAAAAACATGATAAATTGATAATCATTGGACATAGCATTCAATATTCATCGGATCCTGGCAAACACAACATGTAGAATTGCAATAAGATGATCTAGATCCTGTTAGGCATCTCACAAGATCTAAACATGAGGCATAAAGAGGAGAGAACAACCATTTAGCTACTTCTATGGACCCGTAGTCCAGGGATGAACTACTCACGCATCACTTCGGAGGCAGGCATGGTGATGAAGAGCCCTCCGGTGATGATTCCCCCTCCCGGCAGGGTGCCGGGGAGAGCTCCAGAACCCTCCTGAACTAGGGTTGACGATGACGGCGGCTACAAATCTTTTTGGTGGAAAAGGCTCTGGTATTTAGGGTTCACCGATGAAGAAGTATAAATAGGCGAAAGGGCAACGTCGGTGGGTGTCTTGGGGGCCCACACCACCAGCTGGCGCGGCCAGGGGGTGTCGATGAGTCATGTCGACAAATCCCTCGGGTGATGCGGTAGGATTTCGAGTATAGGAACTATATAGGCGCTGGCGGATACGACGACTAATAGGGGGCACAATTTACCCAGGTTCGGGGCCCTCGTGGAGGTAATAATCTTACTCTTGCTTGTCTGTCTTTGTATTATGAGAATTTTTTACAATGGTGGATGTGCGAGTCGAGAGATTTGATCTCGAGTTACGACTATGGTGGTGAAAACCTAGATTGAATGTCCCCCTCGGGTGGCTCTCCCTGTCCTTACATAGGTGGATGGGTCTCAATCCGTACCCGGGGGGGGGGGGTTACAAACCCTAGTTCTAGTCTGTGGGGTCCTTCCATCTTGACCCGCAAGTCTTGCGGGTGGGCTGTTACTTGACCTTCTAGAAGCATGGGGTAGCCCTCCATAATGGGCTTTAGCGCTGGGCCTCAGACCGGGTAGGCTCATCCGAAAGGTCCGGGAGTCATCCCCACGTCGGTAGCCCCGGAGTGTTTGTTCGACCGAGAATAGTCGACTAAGCACTCAAAAGCTTGTTTCCATATCTTACGACTGAATGGTCGAGCGCCTGATTTGAAGGGCATGTACCATGTGTGGAATATACTCGAGTATCGAGCAGTGAATGCGCCTTGCGATGAATTTTTTCGCGGAAGGGTATGGCTTAGTCGCTTGGCTCTCCCGAGAGACCAGGGCCAATTAATTGCTTCTTGGGCAAAAACATATCTGGCCTACATGGACTCAAGACCTTCGACTCAAAGCCGGTGAAGTGATCATTGCGACTGGGCCGTGGAGGACTTATCGAGTCGAAATTAACCTTAAAGGGGCACCCGACGCGTCCGCTAGGATTTTTCTTCGTGTCGTTGAAACGGAAAATTTACTGGAGGACGCAGCTTGAGTGCGATTCCAGGCCCATAGGACAGATCCTTGAGTCTTACCTTCAAATTCAAAGAATACGGCATCCGGGTGTGCCTCGACGGCCTAACAACCCGGGATTTGTCGGGTGATGTGTTCATACATCGTAATGCAGAGTTGCGGTATTTGCGGGAGCCGCGTACTCGCAATTTTCTCCTAGCTGCCTGGCGAATGCCGCCTTTTGTCCTTGATAATGGCGAGTGCCAATGCTTTCATCTTACAATCCTCGAGTGAGGCGAGCTTTTCTTCTAGATTTATTCAAAAGAAATTTCGTGTCATGAGGTGCTCAATGACGCCACCGCGCACTCGCCTGCTCCCGATGGGACGTGACGTGGTGGGGCAGGGCGCGTATGGCCCATTTTGTCAGCTTTTGACTGGAGACGTGCCGTCGTGCGCCCGATTTTCCCGCTGGACGTGCAGTAATTACGTATGATCTTGCGTTAAAAATCGTGCGAGGTAACTAACCTCCGTCTCTTCGTTTCAGTTCGGCGCGTGGCGCCGGGATGCGTGCCAGGTATGTAGATCAATGGCTTATGGTGACCCGGTGGCAGTATAAGCAGTGGGACTTAGGGGAAAAGTTACTTTCCCCGGCTCTAATTCATCATCTTCTTCCTCCAGCGTGCACACCTTCCTCTGCGAGAAACAAGCTCTAATGGCGCCAGGAAAAAGCAAACGCGCCGCGACTGCGACCTCCGGCAAAGAAGTGGCCAGCGCTTCTGCGGCCGCTCCGATGAAGAGGACGGGCGAGTGGCGCCCGTCAAACGTGACGAGGAAAAGCATCTCCGCGATGCAGAGGGAGGGACAACTTCCTCCGGAAGATTCCGGGCGAGTGCGCATGCCAACGAAGGGAGAGGAGGTGCCTAGCCCACGCGCCAACGAGCGCGTCGCTTGCTCGGAGCACGTTGTCTGAGGTTTGTCGTTCCCTCTCCACCCGTTCCTATTCGGGTTGCTGTATGTCTATGGAATACAGCTGCACGATCTCCCCCCCAACGCGGCGCAACACATTTCGTGTTTCATCGTGCTGTGCGAATGCTTCCTTGGCATTCACCCATATTGGGGGCTGTGGAAGGCCATCTTCCAGGTGAGGATTTACCGGGAGAAGCCTCTGGCGGGTGAGAAGGTCGGGGAACGGTTGGCGACTCGAGGCTTCGGGATCCAGACGACCCACGAGTTCCCGTACCTAGAGATGAACTTTGTCGAGCCGGCGCAAGGGTGGCGCCGGAGGTGGTTCTACGTCTAGGATAATGACGCGGGTAGCATCCCGGAATTCAATCCATTCGCGATCTTGAAGCGAAGAAAATCCTGGGCGCACAAACTATCATCCGAAGAGTCCCAGATGGTGTCCCCCTGCTCGCGCAATTTGGGCGGCTCCGACGAAAGGACCAGGGGCCTCTGCTGAACGTGATGCACTTGGCAAGCGTCTTCCTGCATCGGAGAGTTCAACAGCTGCAGGACAGGCCCACCACTTTGTGGGAGTTCTCGGGTATTGTGGGGACCCAGCACACCACTACATGTGTAGTGCGCAAGTCGGTGACATAATACTCACAGAAGGACTTATCCGTGAATATTACATCTCTCAGAGTGGTACAACAGAAACACAGCGGGTCCAAGCAAAGCTATAGGATACAAACTTCATTACAAAATCTAGGGAATCTCCTTGATGAATCAAGAAAATCTCCTGCAAAAGAAACATCAGAAGAAGCAATTCGAAGCTCCGAGCCGGAGAAGAACTCTAGCTCAGAACTAAACCACTACGGCTGATGTCAGCCCTAATCTAAGGCTAATAAATGCTAAGTCCAAGAATGGTCTCTACCTACACCTTGATAGCTTCTCCTCCATCAGCGTTGTTGATGATGATGCTTTACTGGCTAAGTAGTATAGGACCCCACCTAGCTTCCTTAGACAGCGATGGCTTCTCGATGACGACTTCAATAGGGCTTCAACTCTAAGCAAGGGGTCAAACGGGATAGAATGAGTAACGAGCGTTACTCAGCAAGTTCATGATATATAGTGGGTGGTTGATGCACTAACTACGGCTTTAGACTCGAAAGATCATAAAGTAATGCAAGTTTTTTTTGTAAATCTTTCTTCAAGAGGTTGCTTTTAATTCTGAAAACTATGCCCGCCATTCTTCACAGGATTAGAACTTTCATGGAGTTGCCTTTCCTGCGGCGTTCGCAGCTCCTTCCCGGAACAAGGGGTAACATGTCACATCCTTTTACACTCTGCAGAGGTGCGTTACTTTACCCATGGACGACCAAGACCATGTTGCACAACCAGGCTCGAGATCCTGTCCACTCCCACTCAGGTGTGGGGCCCGGTAGTTGGTCCAAGCCAAACCGTGCTTCTCCGCACAACGCATGCCCACCCATTTCTGCCAGCAGGTTGAACGCCTGATTCCACCCCTCACGATGGAGATCTACGCGCCCCTGGCAGACACTCATAGACCCCAGAGTCCGTGGGACGTAAGGGCTCCCACCCATGTGCATGTAGTCTCGCAAGACCTACAGCGTACGTCTCTGGCGCGTCCGTTGACATGCGAACGAGAAAAGTATCACGGTTGACTTACTCCCCCCATAAAAGATCCATGGTCAACGCGAATTTACGGCGCAAGAATCCTGACGGCAGTTGTTGTTAATTCCTAGGTAATACGTTCCCATGCAGATGGAACCTTCCTTTGACCTATTCATCTTACCATGGTTCCATCCGCCCACCAAACAGAACACTACCACTCGGGTAGTCATTCAATTAGTCATATTATTATAAAAATAGGATCATGCATTCTTTTGAGAGTAGGTGATAAGACGATAAGTTTTTTGCAATTATTTTGTTATGAAGTACTGCAAAGGATATGAGCAAGTGATGAACTTGCCTGAGATTGAAATAACCATAATAATAATCCAGGTCTTCGGGGTTCGAGGGCCGCGTAGAGAAATCCAAATATCTGAAAGATAGCAAAGTAGTCCCGGTAAGGACTACAGAAAACACTGGCAAGATAATACATGCTTAGTAATGAGATGCATCGTGAAATACCCTGGAAAACACCCCGGCTTACAAGTGTAAGCCACGTTTGAAACGATAATGAATTCACACAATTGTTAGGTGGCTTAGAGTTGTTTCATTACTTGTGGTGATGTTGTTATTTCTCTTAGGCTTAAGTGTGTTTCACTTTTATTGAACAAACACTTGTTATCATGTTTAATTAGAAGTGTTTATTACTTGGTGAGGTAACGAGATCATAACACATGGAGAACAATTATTGAAAAGGTAACAAACATGTTTAGTTTTATACTCCAAAAGAGTAGAGCTAATGATAATGAGTTTAGTTGAAAATGATGAACTAGCATAGCTAACTCTATCATCATAATACTTTGCTTAATAACTAGTGATGATAGGTTTTGGTAGGTGTGAAAACATGAGTCTTATTAATAAATAAAATAATGCTTGTGTTAGTTGTTTATGGTTATGGACGATTATCAAATTCCATTATACCTTGAATAACAAGTTTATAAGTTCAACAAAATGTTTTAGGTTTGACATATTTGAATTGGAAATGTTTTTCTCTTTAATTTGGTATATCATTCAATGCTTTCTGAAAATATTTGAATAAATTATTAATTTATTGATTTAAAATGAATTAAATGATTAGACAAATATTGCACACATAAAAACTTGGTCAAATGACCTTCTAAACATCATAGATGAGTTGTATTAATCATTTGGAGCATTTTGGTATATAACTTGTATTTTTCTGATTTTATGAATTATTTATTATTTTTCTTTATTTTAAATGATTTAATTAATTAAGAAAAATGTTTAATTTTAAACTTTATCAAATTCATTTGAAAATATCATAATCAAATAGATTTTATTTTTCTGATCATTATTATATTTTATTTATATTTTTCTGAGTAATGAATTAAAAGTTATTGAATTATGAAGGTTTATTTATTTTCTGCCAGAATTCAAATTGACAGGTGGGGTCTACGTGTCATATTCGATTTAAAATAAAAGAAAAAGAAAAAGGAAAATAGCCATGACGTCAAGCTGACGTCAGCATTGCCTCATCCTTGAGCAAATCCTTCTCTGCTCGAATCAATACGTGGCTTTGTTGCGTTTTGATTCAATTCACTAATTCCAAGAGGTAGAGGGGCTGGTGGCGAACCAGTAGGTGGCGGCGCGGTGACCAAATGGTCACCGGCGACTCGCCGGCGTGCGCAAACGCGGCGGCGCCTTACGGTGTAACGGCGACCCGACGATTCCGTCCACGAAACTCCCAACGGAGGGTACCCACGCGTTCGCGAGCTCACCAGGAGTGTGGTGGTGATGATGGTTGAGGACGGCGAGCTTCCAATCACCGGCGGCGTGCGGTTTCCCGCGGTGGCCGGAGAGAAAGGAACGGCGAAATTCGTCGGTTCCTGATCCTCCCAGATTCCATGCGTGCTCGAGGTCGAAGAGGGGTTCATGGCGCACCTCCCTGTACCACTAATTGCCACAGAGATGGCCGGAGTCGACTGCGCCGAGCAGTGGCCGGAGCTAGGGTTAGGGTTTCCGGTCGTGTGCAGTACAGAGAGGTAGAGAGAGCAGGCGAGGGAGAATGAGCGAGTGAGGGAGGGAGAGGGCAAGTAGAAGGCTTCTGCTTCCTTCTTATCCGTGGAGAACGGCGGCAAGCATGAGGTGGCATCGAGGATGGTGGCGGCGGCACGCCTCTGGCCTTCTGGCCAGAGGTTGAAGAAAGAAAAAGAAATGGAGATTTACAATAACCCCTTGAAGTTGCTGATATTTTCATAGAGGTCCTTCTGTCTTATAAATTGAGAAGAAAATCTTTGTTTTCAGGGCCAATCTGTGAATAGAAAAATTAATAAAAAATATATTTAAGTTCCTTATCAAATTCTACATCTCACCATGTTTTGTTTTGATGAATTTGAAGAATGTTTGTAATTTTTATTTAGGGTGCTATATTAAGGAATTTTTGTTATTTCTTACCATTTAATTGATTAGATGGCTTTGCCATTATTTTAAGAATGATTATCATGAGCACATAATGAACAGATGGTTTAACAATGTGATATAATTTAATTGGACAATTTTAAGTATACTTCCCTATAGAAAGTAATTAAGTAAAACTACTTAGTACTGGTTCTATGCACTGATATGAAAATTATTTAATATGGAATTTTATTCCATGCCACATCACATGATTTTTAATAGGTGAAGATAGTTGTTTTCTACTTATGAGTCTTTGATATTTCCTAATTGAAACTTCTATCTAGTTTTGTGGACATTTTACTTAGGTGTGTGTATTCTATGTTTGCTGTTTTCAGTACTTGATAAAATGGAAAACATGTGTGGTTGTGGAACCTCATTTGTCTGTTTTCCACATAGGTTCCACTATGGATATTATCCTTTGTTGATTTAATAACATGTAATAATTTTTATGATTATGTTTGGATGGATTTTTGTTATTATACATTGGTCTTATGGATGAGATTGATCTGGAAAACAAGGTGTTAAACTTGTTTCCATTAACCTCCACATATCATAAGACATGTGGATGCAATGGTTGGTTATCATTTTTGTACTTGATAATTATTTCCATTAAAGATATCATTATGAGTTCCTCATCTCAGATGAGCTTGTCAAGGAATAGAAATTATAGGTTCTCTAATAATACCTAATCATTCACTGGATAATTTCTTATGCTTCCTTACTGAGGCAGTGTTGCTCCTTGTTGTCTTCTGTTGTTTGATGGTCTTCTCTTTAGTTGCCACTAGTCTTCTGGTATCACCTTTGTCACTTGCCAGTAAGATCATCTTTGGGATTCCATCATCAACTATCTCACCCTTGTGGTGAAAACAGCCAGTAACTCCAAGCAAAGATTTTACTTAGAGGATTATAAAAGAATATGGTTTATTTTATGACATCAAATTAACCTATGCATATAAGAAGAATTTGTTAACAAGTGGATCAGACTTGCCTCCAAATTACTAATCATATACAATAGGTTGAGATGTACTAGGTGATTCAATATTCTGTTTGTTTGTGTATGACACTCAGTTGTTTGAGTATACAAAAGTGATCTGTTAACAAGGTAATTAGTCTTGTTACCAAACTACTTCTATATAACACTAACATTGGAATATCGTACTATTTCAAGAGGTTAATAAGATCAGATCAATATATAAGAGTTTCCAAGTACTCTTATAGAAGATTAGAGTAGCACTTCAAGCACACTCTAATTAATCTTCTTGGAAATCTTCCTGTGGTAGTCCTCCTTCCTTTTGGTTGCTTATCTTGCAGAATGATTTAGAGAAGATTGGGAAACAAGATAGAATGGTCTTGACAACACAACAAGATCTAGATTAAGATATAGTTCATGCTTTTATTATCCTTCTATAAACTTCTTATTTTATTTCCCATAAGATATGTTCTTATATCATACATGATTGGTTTACTTGCTTATCATTTCAATTCCTCTAATAGAGGTTATAACTTGTTGTCATTCATTACTCACATCCAGAGATACTTTAGTTGTTGAATATTGATATGGATAGAAATGTGGAGTGTTTGTGAAATGGAAACTTAAGATTATAAGTTAATCAAATGGTTCATTAATGTGTTGAGCTTTCATATGCTCACTTGTTTAAGATGATTGAGACGATGATCATGTGAAGATTATTGAATTGAATGACTTATGTCATAGTTATTAATTGTTTTTCTTAGGTGTCATGTTGTTACTTTATATTCTTCTATTTATTAACTTTGTTATCCATAATGCAGATATAGAGATTTGGAAAGATCATATGTAATGATCAAGGTTAATTATTAGTTGGAGAAGATTTACTTCTTCTTGGTGATACTTCTTTTATGGTTGAGGAGATATGTACATATTCGATAAATATATTATTAATGGTAATTAAGTTACTTCCCACTTGTGGGACTTGGGTTAACACTTGTTTATATAACTTGTGTTCTGTTGAACCTTTGTTATTTACTTATGAAGGTTCACTTAGTGGTTATGAAATAATTTATAAAGATGTTGTGTGGATGGTTTATAACTTAAGAGTTATTGTTTGAGAGGACATAACACCTCTGTTGATGAGATGGTTCAGTTATGCATTACTCATTAGTGAAAGTATGATCATCATTTATGAGATTTGGATTCTCACCCCTCTTTGAGTTCTAGATACCTAGTGAATTGTCCCAAGTCACTTATAGACTTGAGGTTTAGGTGGTTGAAAATTTGTGTTGGTCACAACCAGTTATGGTTTGTGTAACCAGATGATTTGGTTTCTTAAGATACTTGTTATAAAGATCACTCCAAATGTACTCTTGTCTAGATGAACTAGACCTATTTCATCATGTCAAGTGAAACATTGGTCACTTTGATTCGTTTAAACTTTCGCGCCAAAATTTCCCGTACTTTTAGATGCATGCTTTGCAAATGCACATGTTAAATTTAGATCCTTATAACTTCCCAAACACTGGGATGTTACAGTATCTCCCCCTTAACAAGAACTTCGTCCCGAAGTTCAATCTCTCTCACGTAAACATAGTTAGAGAGAACTTCTGTATACCGTTGAATCTTCACAGCTGTTTTCTTGTGTTGTCCTTGGCATGTGTAGCCTCTTGTCTTGATTGTTCACCTTCCACTGTCTTGCATGATAATCTAATAGTATGTCAATTATTAGGACAACTCTGTCTTGTTACTAGGACTTCCTAATAGTCTCACGAAGAACACGTGGTATTTCCACCACATAGTGGATACCAAGTCTCATTCTCCGATGAATAGATATGGTTTCCTACCTCTCACAACTTTCTGAAGAACATTTGGTATATCCACCAGGTGATGAATAACCCATAAGATTCTTCTGATACACTAGATATTCTCTATGGTTTGGACTCCATTTGGTTCAGTCTAATGGTCTCAAGATAAATATTTTTCAAAGAAACTTGTACAAAGTAGTGTACACTCACTTAGACTCAATTATTAGTGAAAATATCTTCGAGTTTCCTCGAGTTTTATCTCTTTCCTATAGGTGACTATAACCTATTCCACTGGTTACTTCCTATGGTCCTTCTATATCTTTGGGTTTTGACTTCTACAGGGTGACTCTATAAGTTAACTTATCGAACTTCTACATATTTACTTCTAGGATATAACTACTCATGAGATTTTTTCAGCATCGCTTGTGGTAGATCTCCATGTGTTGAGGAAGTATATCACCAACTCCAAATAAGATGTGAATGTGGTTCATTCCCATCAGTGGCTTTATTGTCTTCTGCCTTCTTGACTTCCTGGTCTTCCAGAGCTGTTGTGATTGTTTCCATCTGCTGATTACTCAGATCGCTCTCATTCTAATCCTTTACCCTCTAGACCAGTAACATCAAGATAGAACTCAATGTTTGCACATGCATTTGCACATCAAGTTCCAACTTCATGTACAGATCTAGTCAATCAAAGATCCAAATAAGAAGCAATAAATCCCAAATGCAGTTATCACTCATGCATCAAAAGCCTGTGAAATAAAAGTACTTAGAGTAAAACATCTCAAGTACCCAAGGCTCTTAAATGCCATACACTACAAATAGGTATATATTACCTTGTAATCCTATTCTACACAACAACTGTTTGCCCAGGTAATTACTCCAATTGCATGCCTTACTGCAATGGAATAAAGCAAGACAAATTGATCCTATAGTAGTTGTTGTCTAACTTGGTTCCATATAGGACTAAGTATTATGTAATTTAATTGCTTCATCTTGATCATGATAAGCTTCTCATGGTATCTGTTGATCCTTCAGGTTGTTGCTCACATCGTAGGAGTAGTAATGTAGCTTCCATCAATGCTTATGCCTTCTCCTAATTTACATTATACTATACTATACTACTTCACCTCTAGACTTGATAACAAAGGATATGGTATATACCCTGTAGTTACCATGGTTTCTACTAACTCTTACGGATTCTCAACATCCATTCTTGATGACTCCTATACTAACTCAATACCATAATCTACTCCATCCTATTCATTCATAGAATGGGTAATCATCATTTCGACTTAAGCATCTCTGACTATGTCAGAACACTCTTTTTCCCAATAACACTGATACACACTAGACTTCTAACTATTCATACCTAGGTATAAAGATAATAGATAAGTATATTTACTCAAGTTGAGTAAGAACATTCTATACAAGTATGATCATATCATTCTCAAGTGAAGGATCATCATAATTGTAGGAAATGTGGTTTAGATAAGATGGCTTCCTATAATCTTTACCAACCTACAGATCTCCTAAAAGGTTTTAAACCTAAGGTCGCTTCGCTCTGATACCACCTGTGGGGACCCAGCACACCACTGCATGTGTAGTGCGCAAGTCGGTGACATAATACTCACAGAAGGACTTATCCGTGAATATTACATCTCTCAGAGTGGTACAACAGAAACACAGCGGGTCCAAGCAAAGCTATAGGATACAAACTTCATTACAAAATCTAGGGAATCTCCTTGATGAATCAAGAAAATCTCCTGCAAAAGAAACATCAGAAGAAGCAATTCGAAGCTCCGAGCCGGAGAAGAACTCTAGCTCAGAACTAAACCACTACGGCTGATGTCAGCCCTAATCTAAGGCTAATAAATGCTAAGTCCAAGAATGGTCTCTACCTACACCTTGATAGCTTCTCCTCCATCAGCGTTGTTGATGATGATGCTTTACTGGCTAAGTAGTATAGGACCCCACCTAGCTTCCTTAGACAGCGATGGCTTCTCGATGACGACTTCAATAGGGCTTCAACTCTAAGCAAGGGGTCAAACGGGATAGAATGAGTAACGAGCGTTACTCAGCAAGTTCATGATATATAGTGGGTGGTTGATGCACTAACTACAGCTTTAGACTCGAAAGAGTCATAAAGTAATGCAAGTTTTTTTGTAAATCTTTCTTCAAGAGGTTGCTTTTAATTCTGAAAACTATGCCCGCCATTCTTCACAGGATTAGAACTTTCATGGAGTTGCCTTTCCTGCAGCGTTCGCAGCTCCTTTCCGGAACAAGGGGTAACATGTCACATCCTTTTACACTCTGCAGAGGTGCGTTACTTTACCCATGGACGACCAAGACCATGTTGCACAACCAGGCTCGAGATCCTGTCCACTCCCACTCAGGTGTGGGGCCCGGTAGTTGGTCCAAGCCAAACCGTGCTTCTCCGCACAACGCATGCCCACCCATTTCTGCCAGCAGGTTGAACGCCTGATTCCACCCCTCACGATGGAGATCTACGCGCCCCTGGCAGACACTCATAGACCCCAGAGTCCGTGGGACGTAAGGGCTCCCACCCATGTGCATGTAGTCTCGCAAGACCTACAGCTTACGTCTCTGGCGCGTCCGTTGACATGCGAACGAGAAAAGTATCACGGTTGACTTACTCCCCCCATAAAAGATCCATGGTCAACGCGAATTTACGGCGCAAGAATCCTGACGGCAGTTGTTGTTAATTCCTAGGTAATACGTTCCCATGCAGATGGAACCTTCCTTTGACCTATTCATCTTACCATGGTTCCATCCGCCCACCAAACAGAACACTACCACTCGGGTAGTCATTCAATTAGTCATATTATTATAAAAATAGGATCATGCATTCTTTTGAGAGTAGGTGATAAGACGATAAGTTTTTTGCAATTATTTTGTTATGAAGTACTGCAAAGGATATGAGCAAGTGATGAACTTGCCTGAGATTGAAATAACCATAATAATAATCCAGGTCTTCGGGGTTCGAGGGTCGCGTAGAGAAATCCAAATATCTGAAAGATAGCAAAGTAGTCCCGGTAAGGACTACAGAAAACACTGGCAAGATGATACATGCTTAGTAATGAGATGCATCGTGAAATACCCTGGAAAACACCCCGGCTTACAAGTGTAAGCCACGTTTGAAACGATAATGAATTCACACAATTGTTAGGTGGCTTAGAGTTGTTTCATTACTTGTGGTGATGTTGTTATTTCTCTTAGGCTTAAGTGTGTTTCACTTTTATTGAACAAACACTTGTTATCATGTTTAATTAGAAGTGTTTATTACTTGGTGAGGTAACGAGATCATAACACATGGAGAACAATTATTGAAAAGGTAACAAACATGTTTAGTTTTATACTCCAAAAGAGTAGAGCTAATGATAATGAGTTTAGTTGAAAATGATGAACTAGCATAGCTAACTCTATCATCATAATACTTTGCTTAATAACTAGTGATGATAGGTTTTGGTAGGTGTGAAAACATGAGTCTTATTAATAAATAAAATAATGCTTGTGTTAGTTGTTTATGGTTATGGACGATTATCAAATTCCATTATACCTTGAATAACAAGTTTATAAGTTCAACAAAATGTTTTAGGTTTGACATATTTGAATTGGAAATGTTTTTCTCTTTAATTTGGTATATCATTCAATGCTTTCTGAAAATATTTGAATAAATTATTAATTTATTGATTTAAAATGAATTAAATGATTAGACAAATATTGCACACATAAAAACTTGGTCAAATGACCTTCTAAACATCATAGATGAGTTGTATTAATCATTTGGAGCATTTTGGTATATAACTTGTATTTTTCTGATTTTATGAATTATTTATTATTTTTCTTTATTTTAAATGATTTAATTAATTAAGAAAAATGTTTAATTTTAAACTTTATCAAATTCATTTGAAAATATCATAATCAAATAGATTTTATTTTTCTGATCATTATTATATTTTATTTATATTTTTCTGAGTAATGAATTAAAAGTTATTGAATTATGAAGGTTTATTTATTTTCTGCCAGAATTCAAATTGACAGGTGGGGTCTACGTGTCATATTCGATTTAAAATAAAAGAAAAAGAAAAAGGAAAATAGCCATGACGTCAAGCTGACGTCAGCATTGCCTCATCCTTGAGCAAATCCTTCTCTGCTCGAATCAATCTGTGGCTTTGTTGCGTTTTGATTCAATTCACTAATTCCAAGAGGTAGAGGGGCTGGTGGCGAACCACTAGGTGGCGGCGCGGTGACCAAATGGTCACCGGCGACTCGCCGGCGTGCGCAAACGCGGCGGCGCCTTACGGTGTAACGACGACCCGACGATTCCGTCCACGAAACTCCCAACGGAGGGTACCCACGCGTTCGCGAGCTCACCAGGAGTGTGGTGGTGATGATGGTTGAGGACGGCGAGCTTCCAATCACCGGCAGCGTGCGGTTTCCCGCGGTGGCCGGAGAGAAAGGAACGGCGAAATTCGTCGGTTCCTGATCCTCCCAGATTCCATGCGTGCTCGAGGTCGAAGAGGGGTTCATGGCGCACCTCCCTGTACCACTAATTGCCACAGAGATGGCCGGAGTCGACTGCGCCGAGCAGTGGCCGGAGCTAGGGTTAGGGTTTCCGGTCGTGTGCAGTACAGAGAGGTAGAGAGAGCAGGCGAGGGAGAATGAGCGAGTGAGGGAGGGAGAGGGCAAGTAGAAGGCTTCTGCTTCCTTCTTATCCGTGGAGAACGGCGGCAAGCATGAGGTGGCATCGAGGATGGTGGCGGCGGCACGCCTCTGGCCTTCTGGCCAGAGGTTGAAGAAAGAAAAGGAAATGGAGATTTACAATAACCCCCTGAAGTTGCTGATATTTTCATAGAGGTCCTTCTGTCTTATAAATTGAGAAGAAAATCTTTGTTTTCAGGGCCAATCTATGAATAGAAAAATTAATAAAAAATATATTTAAGTTCCTTATCAAATTCTACATCTCACCATGTTTTGTTTTGATGAATTTGAAGAATGTTTGTAATTTTTATTTAGGGTGCTATATTAAGGAATTTTTGTTATTTCTTACCATTTAATTGATTAGATGGCTTTGCCATTATTTTAAGAATGATTATCATGAGCACATAATGAACAGATGGTTTAACAATGTGATATAATTTAATTGGACAATTTTAAGTATACTTCCCTATAGAAAGTAATTAAGTAAAACTACTTAGTACTGGTTCTATGCACTGATATGAAAATCATTTAATATGGAATTTTATTCCATGTCACATCACATGATTTTTAATAGGTGAAGATAGTTGTTTTCTACTTATGAGTCTTTGTTATTTCCTAATTGAAACTTCTATCTAGTTTTGTGGACATTTTACTTAGGTGTGTGTATTCTATGTTTGCTGTTTTCAGTACTTGATAAAATGGAAAACATGTGTGGTTGTGGAACCTCATTTGTCTGTTTTCCACATAGGTTCCACTATGGATATTATCCTTTGTTGATTTAATAACATGTAATAAATTTTATGATTATGTTTGGATGGATTTTTGTTATTATACATTGGTCTTATGGATGAGATTGATCAGGAAAACAAGGTGTTAAACTTGTTTCCATTAACCTCCACATATCATAAGACATGTGGATGCAATGGTTGGTTATCATTTTTGTACTTGATAATTATTTCCATTAAAGATATCATTATGAGTTCCTCATCTCAGATGAGCTTGTCAAGGAATAGAAATTATAGGTTCTCTAATAATACCTAATCATTCACTGGATAATTTCTTATGCTTCCTTACTGAGGCAGTGTTGCTCCTTGTTGTCTTCTGTTGTTTGATGGTCTTCTCTTTAGTTGCCACTAGTCTTCTGGTATCACCTTTGTCACTTGCCAGTAAGATCATCTTTGGGATTCCATCATCAACTATCTCACCCTTGTGGTGAAAACAGCCAATAACTCCAAGCAAAGATTTTACTTAGAGGATTATAAAAGAATATGTTTTATTTTATGACATCAAATTAACCTATGCATATAAGAAGAATTTGTTAACAAGTGGATCAGACTTGCCTCCAAATTACTAATCATATACAATAGGTTGAGATGTACTAGGTGATTCAATATTCTGTTTGTTTGTGTATGACACTCAGTTGTTTGAGTATACAAAAGTGATCTGTTAACAAGGTAATTAGTCTTGTTACCAAACTACTTCTATATAACACTAACATTGGAATATCGTACTATTTCAAGAGGTTAATAAGATCAGATCAATATATAAGAGTTTCCAAGTACTCTTATAGAAGATTAGAGTAGCACTTCAAGCACACTCTAATTAATCTTCTTGGAAATCTTCCTGTGGTAGTCCTCCTTCCTTTTGGTTGCTTATCTTGCAGAATGATTTAGAGAAGATTGGGAAACAAGATAGAATGGTCTTGACAACACAACAAGATCTAGATTAAGATATAGTTCATGCTTTTATTATCCTTCTATAAACTTCTTATTTTATTTCCCATAAGATATGTTCTTATATCATACATGATTGGTTTACTTACTTATCATTTCAATTCCTCTAATAGAGGTTATAACTTGTTGTCATTCATTACTCACATCCAGAGATACTTTAGTTGTTGAATATTGATATGGATAGAAATGTGGAGTGTTTGTGAAATGGAAACTTAAGATTATAAGTTAATCAAATGGTTCATTAATGTGTTGAGCTTTCATATGCTCACTTGTTTAAGATGATTGAGACGATGATCATGTGAAGATTATTGAATTGAATGACTTATGTCATAGTTATTAATTGTTTTTCTTAGGTGTCATGTTGTTACTTTATATTCTTCTATTTATTAACTTTGTTATCCATAATGCAGATATAGAGATTTGGAAAGATCATATGTAATGATCAAGGTTAATTATTAGTTGAAGAAGATTTACTTCTTCTTGGTGATACTTCTTTTATGCTTGAGGAGATATGTACATATTCGATAAATATATTATTAATGGTAATTAAGTTACTTCCCACTTGTGGGACTTGGGTTAACACTTGTTTATATAACTTGTGTTCTGTTGAACCTTTGTTATTTACTTATGAAGGTTCACTTAGTGGTTATGAAATAATTTATAAAGATGTTGTGTGGATGGTTTATAACTTAAGAGTTATTGTTTGAGAGGACATAACACCTCTGTTGATGAGATGGTTCAGTTATGCATTACTCATTAGTGAAAGTATGATCATCATTTATGAGATTTGGATTCTCACCCCTCTTTGAGTTCTAGATACCTAGTGAATTGTCCCAAGTCACTTATAGACTTGAGGTTTAGGTGGTTGAAAATTTGTGTTGGTCACAACCAGTTATGGTTTGTGTAACCAGATGATTTGGTTTCTTAAGATACTTGTTATAAAGATCACTCCAAATGTACTCTTGTCTAGATGAACTAGACCTATTTCATCATGTCAAGTGAAACATTGGTCACTTTGATTCGTTTAAACTTTCGCGCCAAAATTTCCCGTACTTTTAGATGCATGCTTTGCAAATGCACATGTTAAATTTAGATCCTTATAACTTCCCAAACACTGGGATGTTACAGGTATCAACGATCCGAGCCGAACATGCGATGATATTCTCTAGAACGCGGAGTTCGAGAAGAAGATTACTGCCATCACCATTGTGAAGAAGGGAGAGGACTACTCGCCATCCATACTGCTCAGCATCTATAACTGACATCCAGTTTGAAGTCATGATGGCCTACTTGTTATTCTTGTCCATCTTAATCTTATCTTCTTTCATCTTGCTACATTTGTTGTAGTATACTCTAATATGATATCCAGTCTTTGTTAGGCACTTCTTCATATAGGCTTTGGTGTATTCTTGCTTGAAGTACTGGAATCAAGAAAAGGTACAACAAATTAGAAGAGGTACTGAAGCACAACAATGTAGCAAGTATAGAGCACATACCATCTTGCCTCTTCCCTTATCTGCAACCATTGCATCCCTCACTGTGCAAACATACAGTGGGATTCTTGGTTGTTTTTCTTCACATATGTTCTCCAGAATGAATTTTCCTCAGGTAGCAATGCTACACAGTTTGGGTACACACAGAAATCATCAAAGCTCTCATCATTCTCCCATCTTGGTCCTACATTTACACAAGTACATTTTAGGTGATTAGTCCCTACAACAGTGCATATCCTTGTATAATACTGTCTATGTTGTACCCATCTTGGCCCTACATATATGCATGTGCAAACATGTTCATGCCAAGATTTAGCCTTACAGGTACAACTACTTCCATACCTTTAATAGTCATGCCCAAATCTTCTTCTTCTTCTTCTTCTTCTTCTTCAGTAATACATTCTGGGCAACGTTCTTCTTCACCATCAGAGTGCATGCCCTGCTCCTCACCATCAGAGTGCATGCCAATGGTCTCAGCATCAGAGGAATCAGATGAAATGTACAAGACCTCCACCTTAGGTGCCATCCTACCACAGATCGAAAACCAAAGAAAAAATCAAACGATTTGACCTTAATCAACATTTAGGGACAACATAACCCTAGAACATGCAGAGAAAGGAGCAGAGGGGAAGAGGAGGCAGAGATCCAGAACGATGTGCCGAGAATTGAGAGAACACACTAACCTGGAAGAGCTGGAGATCGACGCGAGCTCTAAATCGACGCCGACGAGCTGTGAATCTTGTGCAGGGAGTGGGTGTGCGCAGAGTGGGTGGGCGTGGTTAATGTGGAGGTGGTTATTACAGGGACGGTGCGAGGTGGTTTTCACGGAGAGTCAAAGAGACATGAGAGTGGGCATTGACAGGTGGTCCTCCTCATCGTGCATATTGCTACACGCACCATCTCTTCTGCCTCCCATCTATGCATGAAGTTAATGCAAGGGAAAAAATAAATTAAATTGTTCCTGACATATATGAACGGCTATGCATTGCATTGCTTGCATATATTTTTCACAAGAAATTTCAGTAAACTCACTAATTTTTTCACAAGCAAATTCAGTAAACTCACACTAATTTTTCACAAGCACATTTAGTAAACTCACTGATTATTTCACGGGAAAGAACAAGTCTTGCACTCATAAACACTTAACAGAGAGCACACAACTCTTGTCATCACTAACCACTCAATCATTGCATATCACTACTGCATCTCACTGACCACTTAGTGAAGAAGCATTTTTCCTACCACCAAACCGAGCACAAACACAGCAAAAGCAAACACTACTGTCTTGTACTTGGTCTTCAGTTGCTCCATCTCTGCATTTTGAAGCTCTATCTTATCTTGCATACTCTGCATCATCAAGTTCCCTGGAGCTGCTTCCTATAAACCATCACAGAAATCATCAACAGATGCCACATTGCCTCCACCCTTCAACCTACAGATCTCATCACACATATCGCCAATCAAGTCACTGAAGAATTTGGTCAGCTCACGATCATGCCATTCCACAAAACCACAACCACCACCATGCTATTCACAAATTAGAACAAAATTCAGAATTGCTAACTAGTGGCACTCCCAAATAAAAAATGCAAATTCAGAGTTGCAAACCTACTCGCCATTGCATCGATGCAGGCATAGTACCTCCTGCTTGGGTTCAGCCTGCTCCACGAGATCCACCTTGGCGCCTTTCGCTCCCCCTCGCACCGGCAGTACACCGCCGGCTCGTAGGCCATGGCGGACTCACGGAGAGCGTGATTCCACGCCCCTCCTACCGCTGGCTCGACGAAATCCTGGAGCGGATGAGGACCCCGTGAACCACGACATCCTGCCTCCGCCGTGCACCGGCCCCTCTCCTCTGCCTCCGCCGTGCATCGACCCCTCTCCTCTCTTCTGCCTCCGTCGTGCACGGACCCTCTGCAATGCCGCCACCGTGCACCGACCCCTCTGCTCTGCTCGCCTCTCTCTGCTCGTTCGAGCGAAACAGTTAGGGATTTGAGGGAGGAAACCGATTGGGGAATCGCTATCGGGGGGTCCTAAACAATAGATGTATAAGAATCACATGATCCTAAACATTAAATGCGAATGTCCTGGGAGAGTTGGATTTTTTTGCGCGACTTAAAACTGTCAAGAGGTTTTCTGTAAGATTCTATGTCCACCCAGGCGACAACGTGGCAGCCAAATGGCGAGTTTTGATTGGCTTTGGACCTTTTTTCTCCAACCATGCAATTATTTCTATGAGTTTGGTCACGTTTGAAAGTAGTTGTATGTTTTTGCTCCCACCTTGCAAGTATTTGTATGTGTGGTGCTAATACCTCTTAATACTATTATTATTTATACTCCCCATTGTGACCGGGCTTAGTCAGTGGAAAGACTATTATGCCCTTGTTGCAATATTTTAAAGATTTTGGATAGAAAAAATACTGAGAAACACATATACAATCAGCGAAAATTACGTGGAAAAAACATAAGATCAAGACTCAGTTTCTGATACATTGGCCTAAAGGTTTATCAACCGTAAAAAAACCAACAAATTATAAAGAATCATGTTTATCTCTCGACACTTCACCTGTTGGTCCAACGTTTGTTACTGTATACTAGACATAATTCGTCATAGGAAACCAAGATCCGAAGATTGTGTGCAATTACCAAGTAAAATAATATAAAGCTAAAAAAAATATATTTTTAGTCATAGAGGGGAATAAATATATCTAAATGAAACATAGCCTAAGACCCACAGTTCTTGTTATTTGAACCATGGTTTAGAGGAGAAAAAGGGATCGGGAAATCAAACACGGAAAATTGAAACCAAGCAAGAGCAAGCGTTTTAAATCCTCTTGGTCCAATCTCGAATCGGCATGATTCCTTTTAGACAGAACAGTTCATGTGATTTCAGATCTCTTCCAACATAGAATCGGCTCAAGGAATCAATAATTTGTTCCTAATGTCCGAACCAGGTAGCATAAAACGAAAAATCATACACATATTGCAGACTGGCAATGAGAATTCACATGTCACGGCCGGATTCAATTGGAAGAGTTTGTTGGTAGTCATGATGCTCTTGATTTTCACGAGAATGGATAACCATTTCACGACATGAAACAAAGTTCAACACACCACAAGACGCAACATTTTAGATAGTAGAGAAGTAGAGATACATTTATTCTCCATTTGAAAAAAATGATAGTTAATTTTTGGCACTTGACTAAGAAAATGACAAGTTTATTTATCAAAATTAACTGCCAACTAGCGGCCAACTAACAGAAGTGGTATTTTCAAAATGACAACCAACGCTCATTTTATGGTATTATTAGAACGATGATTCAATTGATGGTATTCTTGAAACACAACAATTTGTTTGATGGCATTCTTGGAGTAATATTTATACTACTCACGCCGGTTAAAAAATGTTGTCCCAAATTGTAAAGATAACAATCTGAGATACTCCCTCCATTCGATTTTATAAGCCCACGTTACTTATCATTTTAATTTTGGTCGCATACATAGTAAAACGAGTGAACGTATATACCCCCTCCGTTCCATAATATAATAATATAAGATGTTTTAGATTTTTCATATTTGTCTAGATTCGTACTAAAATAAGTGGATATATACACTAAAATAAAACATATCTAGATACATGTATGTATGTGCGAATGTGAAAAATGTCTAAAGAACATCTTATATTGTGGAATAGAAGGAGTACAAAACAAGTCTAAATTTATTCATTTTAGAATCTATGTGGCTAAAATTAAAATATCTCATGAAAATGAACTTAGAGAGTAGTATTTTTCAGTCGTCCTCTCTTAATAAGAAAAACCAAGTTAATCTAAAAACATTATGAAAAACCAAGTTTTTTTTTTGCGAATAAGAAAAACCAATTGTTTGAAAAACAATATTGCACCTCTCTCACGGCACGCACATGAAAAACATGTGCATGGAAGTCAATGCTAGATTCCGCATCGCATATGCGCAACTGTCCTTAACCCTATCATAAACATCCGTTTAAGGCATTAATCACCGCACATGTCGCGGGGCCCACCACCCGCTTAAAATCAGCTCACGGTCTAGCTCCAACGGGAACCCCCTCCCTCACAGGGTTCGTCTACCACGTGACCCTCGCCGTAACACTGACATGTGGGGACGGCGATGAGGCTCGC
The DNA here is from genome assembly GCA_028641055.1 of Alopecurus myosuroides. Classification (NCBI taxonomy): domain Eukaryota; kingdom Viridiplantae; phylum Streptophyta; class Magnoliopsida; order Poales; family Poaceae; genus Alopecurus; species Alopecurus myosuroides. Next base: position 64,344,258 of record CM054061.1, on the reverse strand, counting down.
CAGCTACAGCCGGTGAGAAGACGACGAGCCCAGCCGCCTTTTCTCCGCGCAAAATAAAGTAGGCGTAACGGACCACAACAGAAAAATCTCGGCCCCACTGACCCGTGGTCCCGCGCGAACTCAGTCCGGCCCCACGCCGCCAGGCCTCGTTTTCACCGCGCGGCGTGGTTCAAAACTCACCACACGCACGCAGCACGCTCCCCCACCCGACGTGCCGGGCCCACACGTCATTGGCTCACTCTCTCTCACTCACCAGCTCACTGTCTCACTCACACACTCCCCTCGCTGCTACTGGTTCTCGCTTCTTTTTCTTTTCCCTCTCGCATTTCCATTTTTTTTTATCTCTTTCGATCCTGTGTGTTGGAGCTCTTTTTCTTTTCTTCCCATCGCCGTCACCTTGCTCCGCTCTGCCACACCACTACCAGCCAGCCAGTACCAACACTCCCTGGAATGGAGGCGTAGGAGGGGCGAGACAGACAGAGGGGAGCTAGGGTTCTGCGCGCGCCGACTCCAACTCCGGTGAGTCACCCCACACTCCCCAGATCCGGCGCGCCGCCCCTCCTGGCCGCCGCCGCCGTCTAGATCTGCGCTGCTTCCTACTCTAGGGCGCGGCGTTTCGTGCTTTTTCGATGGCTGCCTCTCAGCTTTCCGGTGCTGCATTTGGAGGAGTCCCCGCGAACTGTTCCAAACATGGATCTCTTCACTCCTTTCCTTTTTTCTGCCTCGTTTTGATCCCTTGCCGTGGTCGCTTTTTTTGCCCCTTTTTTTGAATTAATTCGCTGCGGTTGCTTTCACTGGGACACTGCTCATGATCTTGTTTGATGCTGCCTGCGGTTCCTGCTGTTTTCTCTTTACATAATTGTTGGTCTTAGTGTAGATCTGTGCACTGACACGCGGCGGTTCAATTGCAGGGCCCGAAACCTACCTCCGGCGCGCGGCGGCGGCCTAGGAGGCAGGCTCCGATGGGGAAGTCTCCGGCCAAGTGGCTCAAGTCCGTGCTCTTCGGGAAGAAGTCCTCCAGGTCCGGCTCCACCAAGGCCAAGGATTTATCGGTACGTGCTCATATCTTACTCTACCGAAAACTGAATTTTCTGTGGAGGCTGCACTGTCGGTTTGCGCAATTGGAACTGGATAACAAGAGATCTACTACACTACTCACTGCAATTGATGCCTCTCTCTTCTCCATCCATGTGTAGAAGGCCGCCGGTAACAGAGGGTATGTCGCCGCTGGGACCAACCCCGCCTTCTCGGAGAGCTCCCCGGTGATCTCGCAGCCGGTGCTCGTTACCCCCCACAACAACGATGCCGCAGTGGCCGTGCCGGAGGTGGTGAAGGGTGAGAATTCCAGCTTCCGAGCTGAAGCGGCGGCGCCTGATGTGAATCTGGATTTGGAGAAACAGAGTACTGGTGGGTCTGATGTGCTGTCCAATGACCCGGAGAGGTTGAGGGAAGAGCAGGCAGCCGTCAAGGCACAAGCTGCCTTCCGAGGTTACCTGGTAATGCTTGATCTTGATGATGAATTTCTTGTGCGTACGTCTTAAAATGATTCAGGGAAGAGGCAACAAATATCGTGTCAACCTCGGTGATTATTCATGACTTACCAGTGCTCCTATTCATTTGTAATTCCTGCCATAGCCACTTGTTCTGTTTTGCTTCAGAACAATGCTAATTTTAGCATCGTATTTGTCCAGGCACGTCGGGCATTCCGTGCATTGAAAGGAATCATACGGCTTCAGGCGCTGATTCGGGGGCATCTTGTAAGGAGGCAAGCTGCTTCAACTCTTCGTGCAACATGGTTGATTGTCAAGTTCCAAGCTATTGTTCGTGGTAGAAATGTCAGACTTTCGGGTGATGCAATCCAATTCAGTTGGAAGCTTGTGGAGCAGAAGTCTCTGGTAAATTCCTTGCTCATTCTAGTTCATTCAGTACACGGTGTATTATTCATCATGATACCACATGAGTGCCCCTTTTTAGTTGTACAGCTGTTGTGACTAAAAAAGAACATATAAGTTTCCATTGGACTGTTGATTCCATACAAGGTCACTTGTCACCTAGTTGACATATTGGCATGAGCTTCCTTTAAGCGTCATAAAATACAAAAGCTCACAGGATTTAGTAATTTGTGTAATATAGATGCAGAAGTTAACTTCACCTTTTGGGCTTATTATCGTAGTTCAGTTCTTTCCTACATTAACTCTACCTGATTATTGTAGTTCATTTGGAGTACAGATATTCTGGATTTCAGTTTTTACACATTAGAGATCTATATAGTTGAGTAGCCTTCAAGTCATTCGTTTATTATGCTTCCTATCAGCACTGAAGCATTTGTCACTTTTGCATAGAAGATAAACCTTTAATTTTGCACATTGAACATTAAATTAGTTTTACCTTGTCTATGATGAAGCTGAGATGGATACTTCTCTATATTTTTTAATGCTTGCCCCTTCTGATTCGAATTAAACAGTAACACTACAATGCCAATTGCGAACATTGTGGTCAATTTTTGGGGGTCTTTTCAATGCTTTCATTTTTTGATGCTTAACCAAAATGTAAATATTCAATTCTTGCCTTTTTTCAGGGTGCTAAACCAGATGCATGGAAGGACAAGTTAGCATCGAATGCTTTTGCTCGTAAGGTATAAATGTTTGTGCCTTCTGTATATAGTTAATTTGAGGGCTTGGATATGTTGTAGCTTCTGCTAAACCAATTGTCCCGACCCTGTTATCTGCCCTTTGTGCTCATTCATTGACCAAATACATGTCATCTTCTCATATAGCTCTGTCTGTGAGTAGTTTGTTGATGCCCGAATTAAACCCTTTTGTTTGTATATGTTGTAGCTTCTAGCTTCACCGATTCTGGTAGAGGCTCTTCACTTTCAGTATGATGAGAGGGATCCAAATTCAGCCTTCAACTGGTTAGAGCGATGGACCATATGTCGTGTCTGGAAATCCATTTACCAAGCAAAGAAAACTGCTGTTGCTGATGCGAAGCCGCAATCAAGGAGGGCCAGCTATACAATGGAGACAGAGTCAGGGAAATTAAAACGCAATGCCCGGAAAAGTTCTGCACTCTCAGCTGAGCCTCCTCAAACAAACGTGCCAGTGGAAACTGAAAAAACTAGACGGAATCCAAGGAAGTTCACTAGCACTCCTGCTGATTCAGTGCCTGATAACCAGTTAACTGAACTTGAGAAGGTTAAGCGTAGCCTTCGGAAGGTAACTAATTCCATGGCCGAAGCCTCAAAGGTATCAAGTCCTACAACTGAGATCCCTGACTATCCAGAGATCCAATGTGAGAAGCCACAACGGACTGCACAGGAAGTTCCAGTGTATCCTGAGATTCAAGAACCTCACAATGGTGATCTATTAGAATGTGCAAAGATGGACATCATGGTACCTGATCTAAAACCTGAAGTGGAAGTTACCTCATATCCAGTCACAACTGAACAAAAATTTGAGGAGCCGACTATTGTTGCCACAGCTGCTGAAATTATGCCTCTGCAAGACATTGATAATGAAGAAAATGCTTTAGTGAATGATGTGGAACATAGATCCAAAGAAGAGCCTCTCTCTGTCGAAAGCCTTAAAAGTGGCATTAGGAGGTCTTCATTCTCAGCTAAGCCAGAATATCCAGAAAATGGCTCCAAAAACTCTCCAACCGTGCCGAGCTACATGGCTGCAACAAAATCTGCAAAGGCGAAACTGCGGGGACAGATATCACCTCGTCTTAGCGCTGCTGATTCAGCAGAAAAGACTGTCTACACACGCCGCCATTCCCTCCCTTCCCCTGCCAATGGTAAGCAGAGTTCGCAGTCGCCGCGTACACAAAGGCCAACTCATCCTGGTAACAAAGAGGGAGTGAAAGCGGACAAGTCTATGGTGTCATCAAGAGACGCGGCTGGTAAGTAGTAGAGGGTCGTTGAATACTCGAGTTCAACTCGGTGAATCTATTCTATGCCTTGTCATATTAGCTGATTGATTTCATTATCTTCATTGTGTTCAAATTATTTTAACCTATTTTAAATTAACTAGGGTAATTGATAAGAAGGTTAGTGTTAGCAGCCAAATTCTTGATATATACATCATATACTGCCGCCCCTTGTCATATTATCTGATTGATTCTGTTATGTCCATTGTGTTCAAATTGTTTTCACCTATTTTAAAGTAGCTAGTGTGATTGACAAGGGGGTTGCTGGTAGAAGCCAAGTTCTTGATATATACATCATATACTGGCGCCTTTGTTTCATATCCATATGATGGTACAAACTGTTCCATGCTTGCAAATCACTGATAAAAAAGGCATCTATCCTTTTTATTTAGTTCCACAAAATTAATAATTAGATGATGACTATTATCTTTATTTAGTTTTACTGGAGTAGTAAGATTATCCGACTGAACTGTTGGCCTAAAATGACTCTGAGCTGCTCACAATGTAAGATGTTTTAGCTATTTCACTATAGACTACACACGGAGCAAAGTAAGTGAACCTGCAAACTAAAAATGCATCTAGATACATACAAATCAAACGAATGAACAAAAGTTAAATCAATCTTATATTTCGGAGCGGAGGGAGTAGTAGTATTTGCTATGCAGAGATGTTAATTTGCCTTCTAACGCTAAATCATGTGTAGAGAGAATGATGAAGGCCGAGTGGAGACGCTGAAGACAGGCGCTGGCCGAACACCAGACGCTCCGTTGTGTCCGAGTAGCGCGGCGAAGTGTCGGTCTGGGTGGTGGGACGGCGGTTTGCTCGGATTGTGTTTTGCTTCCTGATGTAAAAAAAATGCTGCGACATCGGGACCAGCTACTACTTATTTATAGGGTTTTGCGACATGTGCCTGCCTAGTAGTGTCTTTGTATAGCTGAAGTTTGTTCCGCCCCCGGTTTGTTTTGGTTCGTCCGAAGAGAGACCGACGGTACCCCTGCTTTGTTAAGTGAGAGTGAGAACGAGCGAGAGATGCTGATGATTTTAGTGAGCACCTGGGTTGGAGGATCCTGCCCTGTTTGGTTGGTTGGTTGGCTATCTCTGATGTGTTTTTTTTTAACTGAGATGATTCGTGACACGATTTGGTCCTGTGTTCCCCAGCTTCCTTTTCAGCCCATGCTTTTCTCGCGAGTGTGAATGTGGATGGTGCCTGGATGTGTGTTCTTGATGTGGTACTTGTGGATGTTGATGCCCATTGAAGCAGACGCACAACAAAAATGATTTTTTTTTTCTTTTTTGCATTTGATGATGTGCTGCTCAATTTGGATTCGTCAGCAAAGCTTCCATCCCATCAATTAAACCTCGGAGCAGTTTATGCGCACAGTTTTCGGCATATGCTTCGTACATTTTGCAAACTGGTCCTGTTATAGCGCATAAGTTCACCAAACCATGCCCTAGCCCCTAGGTAAAACAAAAAGAACTCACCGCCGTAAAAACGACCATCTTTTCACTCAAGAAACGGAGGAGAATTCATCCCAAGAACACGACGCGCGTCGTCGCCACGTCATCCACCTTCTTTCTCTTCAAGAAAAAGAAGTTCGTGAGGCCAGGCCCGACGGTGATCTCCACGCACCCGCGACAGATCTGGGCCGTCCACCCGCTCCCCCAGCACGCGCCGATAAAACCTGAGCCCTCCCCTCCCTTGCCTCGTCATCTGCCTGCCTTCTTCCCCAAATCACATTCCTCCTGCCTCCTCTCGCCGCGGAAGCCGCCGCCCTCCTGCCTCCTCTCGCCATGGACTGCTGCCAGACCCCCGCCCCCCCTGCCGCCGCCGGCCCCGTCGGTCCAGGGCTCTACCCCGAGATCGGCAAGAAGGCCAGGGGTACAACGCCGTCTTATTTGTTTCCCCCCCTCTTGATTCGGTAGCTTCTGCTGTTGTTTTGCCGAGTTCCTGCTTGCTGATACTGGGCTCTTCTCGGTGTTATCTGCAGATCTCCTCTACAGGGACTACCAGACGGACCACAAGTTCACGCTCACCACCACCGCCGCCAACGGAGCTGTGAGTGCCGCCTCCCTCCCCCCATCCCCCCTCCTACAGCGACCTCATCACGTTCCCCTCTGCGTCGAACAGTTTACTTGCTTGCTCCGAGTAGACGCTTGCCTGGTTGCTGTGGCGCTTAGATGACCAGCAGGTTAGGGTTTAGCGTCGAGTCGGGGATGGCCAGCGGTTACTGTTTGGATTTGCTTTTCAAGGGCGTGATTCGTCTTGGCGGCTAGTCTACGGTGGTGGATTCGTGTTGACATTTGGCGCGGTTGGTACTGGACTTAGCTGGTTTATTTATACGCTGTCTGTGTGGGGTTTTGGGTTTAACATGCCGCGCCTGTGGCTCAAGGCTATAACAGGGGATTGTTCCGAAGATAGGTTTCCTCTCAAGCTTTCTATTGTTTAGACTAGAACTAGGGTAGATTTGATTGTTCGATTGGTATAAATAAACGACCCTAGCATACACCATTGTTGTAGTTTTTGTTGGATGGCAAATGCAGTGCTGGTGTATGTCCAGATTGAGTTTACAGAGTTCTAGACTTTTGAGTGAAGCAGATTTGATAAACATTATACTGTTTTCTTCCATGAACTAGTATTGTTGTGACGTGATTGCTGTAGTAAATTCGCTGCCATCTAAGAAGTCATATGGGAATACATGTTACCGAATTCATTATTGCCATAATAGTCTTTATATGAGCTGAAGTTTGGCCTAGCACGTCCTCACACATTTTATCTGGCAGTTCCTCTTTTTGTTTTTTGAACAATCTGTATGTTTTTTCTGTGTGACTTAATTCATTCATTGACTTGCTAACTGAAAATCACCTACCAGCAGTTATATCTAGTTGTCCTTTCAGTTATATTTGCTTGGACGATAAGTTCTATACTCAGTTGAATATCACTTTTCATGTTTCACTGAATTTATTCTGATGCATGCGTAGAATGTGACTTTCAATTTTATGCAAAGCTTTGTAGATTATGTTCTGTGTGTTATTGGTCTTACCGAGCCGGCATGTTCAATCATGGGTCACTGAGCCTTAGCGCCTGATGTTGGTTCTCGTTTATAATGTCTTGATGGCTACTGACCTAGATGGTTTCAGTTGCCTTTAGAAATTTTGTAAGATTAATTAGTATATTTTATAATTTTGTGAATCCACTCCTTTGAATAAAGAAATGAAGTGACTAGAATGCTTTTGTCCTGTCTTTGCTAAGGGAATTGCTGTATCATTGGGTGTGAATATTTTCCTACTGTTCTAATGACTGTTCATTCTTATCTTCTATAGGTAATTACTGCTACAGGCACAAAGAAAAATGAAGCTGTATTCAGCGAGATCCAGAGCCAGCTGAAGCACGAGAAATATACAGTGGATGTGAAGGCAACTTCAGATTCAAAGGTAGTTCCCCTCCTTTTCCTTGTATTTGTAACTTGTCTATTCCCATGTCCTTCGCTGATGTTGGGGCCTCACTTTCAGTATCAGTGACACAAGTTTTTTCCCTTTTCCCAGGTTATAACTTCAGTCACCATTAATGAGCTGTACACACCAGGCCTGAAAGGAACTCTATCAATTCCTACCCCCTACCAGAAGTCTGCCCCTGGAAAGGTACTATCTCACTTGGTACATTTTTGTATGCAACTTAATATTTAGAAGCCAATCTGAATGCTGTCTGATCCCCTCAATTAGCCTACCCCTGGGAATGTAGTGTCACTTTTACAGTTTTACTTTTCTGGCTCGATAAATGTTTAGAAGCCAATCTGAATTCAGTTTAATCCCCTCCATTGTTGTTTCAGGCTGAACTCCAGTACTTGCATCCTCATGCTGGCATCAATGCCAGTGTTGGCCTGAATTCAAACCCTCTTGTCAACTTTTCTGGTGTAGTTGGGACTAAAGCAGTAGCTTTTGGTGTTGATGTTGCATTTGATACTGCCTCTGGGGACTTCACCAAGTACAATGCTGGAGTGAGCCACACTAACCAAGATCTCACTGCTTCCCTGAATCTGTAAGTTGGTTCTACCAGTCACTGGTTTGGTGTATTTAACACTTTGCTGGATCTGAATTTGTCTAGTCTGTACATGTGTCTACCATCTGCCAGTCTCAATTGCCCTTAGCAGCCTTTTTCTTGTTAATTTCTGAATCATTTTAGTTCATTGCTGAAGAGAGGGCCAAGAAGCACTTTACTGTGTGTTTACTGCTTTACTATCTCTTGCATGATCTGGCACTAATGGTGTCCAATTTTCAAATCCAGGAACAACAAGGGAGACACCCTGGCTGCTTCCTACTACCACCAGGTGCACGGCACCACAGCGGTGGGAGCAGAGATTGCTCACACCTTCTCAAGCAACGCGAACACCGTCACCATGGGGGCGCAGCACCAGCTGGACCCCCTGACCACCACAAAGGTGCGCTTCAACAACTTCGGTATCGCCAGCGCGCTCCTCCAGCACACTTGGAGGCCCAAGTCCCTCATCACCTTCTCCACCGAGGTCGACACCAAGGCCATCGAGAAGAGCCCCAAGTTCGGTCTCTCCCTGGCGCTCAAGCCCTGAAGTCGGTGGTAGTTGGCGTGCCTTTAGGATGCTTAGCATTTGGATGATATATTATCAGCAGCTCTAGTCCGGCGAACAATGAATGTCTGGACAAAAACTTGTAATGCCCTACCGACTTTGGTTATGCCACAAAACTTATCCGTTGTTGCCTTTTTTTTAGCCTGTTCATTCTACAGCGATGGTTTTCTACCCAGTTGATCCGTACTATCTACTGGTTGCATTGTCCTTAAACCTGAATTTCACTTGGGTGCAACGTATGTGCTTTTGTTTGCTTTGCGCGTTTAATCTTCGGCGTGCACTTTGTTGATTCAAGCTATTAGCTTGCATTTGGATTGTTTGAATTCTTTGTTGGTTCCCATTTTGTTTGTGCCTTATCTTCCTGTCACTGAGTTATCAGTTGGCGTCGCCACGTACTTGCCTCGTTCAAACAATATAGTAGTCCTTGCATTGCTATGTCCTTCTGAATCTTATAGACCAAATAAAAATAAGAGTAGTCTTTGCCTTTTTATGTCCACTGAATCTTATAGATTGAACGGCCAGTAAACATGGATCAGACGTGAAGTATATGAGAGCATATAACATTTAACTGAAGTTAAGGTGGATTCACATTGCACACCGGGCAATTAACTGCATTGCCAATGTGTTTATTTGCTAATTCACAAAGGACTATGCCATGCAACACACCGCCAACTAAATATCTGAACTTTGCGTGGTACCTTTGCATTCCAGATCTTTTTCCAAACCTCATGTGGTGATGATCTTGCTGTTCCATCGCCCCTCATGAGTCTCCTGCTATACATCGCCTTCCATTCCTCGTGGTAGGCCGATCTCACCGAAAACCAACCCGATTTATTAAGGTGCCAAGCAATGAAGTCGGATTGTCCATGTCTTGGTAGTGGAATTTGTAGTATTCTCTCCACATATATTGCCCAAAAATTATCTCGTAGGAGTTCCTCATCCCAGTTCTCAGAAACTGGATCAATGAGTTCATGGACTCTAGATAACAGACATGTTCCTCTTGGTGTCATAACCTGACGGTTGGGGCTAGAAGGCACCCATTGGTCAGTCCAAGATGGTTGAACCATCTCCAACCCTCCAAATGCTTCCACGTTTGAAGGTTTTTAATCCTGACATTATGCTTTGCCAGGCATACGAAGAAGATCTCAAACACATGTTGTTTACAGTGGCGGAGCTAGACCAATCTTAGAGCCTGGGCAGAGACTAGACACACCTAGCTAGCCTGAGCAGGAACTACATGATCTACTAAAATAATCTTCATATTTTGCATAAGTTTCAATGGAGCATCCATGGGTGAGCCCGGGCAGCTGCCCAGGGTGGCCGGGAGCTGTCTCCGCCCCTGGTTGTTTAGATGTGAGAGAGCAATAGAATTATGGAGTCAACTTGATCTCCATGATCGGATCAGTACAACTCTTCAGGTTGACATGGCCGGATCTTCAGTCCTAGAAGAGCTGCTGTGTTCAGATAGTACTGAGGCCGAGGGCAGTGTAGAAACTATCCTCGTCTCCTGTTGGTATATATGGTGGATGAGGAGACAAATTAAGCACAATGAACCTGTACCCAATCCGGGGAGAGCAGCGCTCAACATTAGAGGTATTGTTGCCAATAATGCAAAAATCAAGGGCGCACATTCAGTCCTGAAACGGAATGGTTGGATGAGACCAGCAAGTGGTGTTCTTAAGCTAAATGTGGATGCTGCATATTCATCAGATAGAGGCGATGGTGCTATGGGAGCGATCATTCGCGACTCTGGTGGGAACTTCATAGCTGCATCTTGTGAGTACAAGCCACACACTATTGATGTCTCGACGATGGAAGCTTTGGCGTTACTCTCAGGCCTCCAATTGGCGGAGGGACTTGGTTGCAGTTCTATAACTGTTGAATCTGACTCGATGGAGGTTGTCGAAGCTCTAATCAAACCTGATGATTACAGAGGTACTGGAGCAGTGATCATCGATGATTGCCGAGAGTTACTGATGACTCTAGGCATAGCGACTTTACAACACTGTCCGCGGGAGGCTAACCAAGCTGCACATGAGTTGGCTCGCCGAGGTGCAACACATGGCTCAGGAGGGGCATGGTTTGATGACGTACCAGATTTTATTTCTGCTGTAATTCAAAACGATCTCGTTATTATTCAATAAAGCCGCTGTAATTTTCAAAAAGAAAAACTGAAGTTAAGGTGGAAGTTTCACCGAGTTTATAGAAAATAACTTATCTACAATATAAATAGTAGGAAAATACAGTATAATATCAAGCATATATGAAACTACAATTGGTGAACTCTGAAATAGTGTTTTGGATGCTGATTTAGGAACACAATCAGATTTAAAGTAGTTTGATTTGGAACAATAATAGAGTTTAAATTGAGATAGATCTTTTATATAGAAGACCACCAGCAGCAGCCATGATCAACATATTACAAGCTGGAGCATGACACATTATTTTAGGCAGATATAGGTAGTAGGCCAGGTGATGCTTTATGGACGCCGGTCCGTGCACCACTACATCAGTGACTGTCACCGGACAGTCAGACAGTCACTGACCGAGTGCTGGAGCAAGTGAGGCCGGGGACCAGAGCCTGGCCGCAGACGGTGAGCACGGTGTTGACGTCGTTGGCGATTAGGAGGGGGTCACTGGAGTTCGAGAAGACGCTGCACAGGCATGCCACGGTGTCGGCACTCGGTGCCGGTGGGACAAACCCAAAACCACCGCCAGGGATCGATCCAAACCCACCGCCAGGGACCGACCCAACTTGGGCGCTGACCCGCCGGCAGCAACGTGTCAAGCCTTCCAAGGTCCTCGGGAGGCGGACTCCGCCCAGCGGGCTGCTCTCGAAGCACTCTCTGAGCTCGGCTACCTTGGCGGGCGCGCACTGCCCGCTACCGGCGGGGGACGGTGCCATCGCCGGTGGAGGAGGCATGCTGTCGCCGCGCGCCTGGACGGAGGCCACGGCCAGGAGGATCGCAGCGAGGAGGAGGAGGCGGACGTGGGCGGACGCGGTGGCTTTGGTGGTCGCCATTGTCGCCGATGGTTTCTTGCTTCTTTTATTGATATGAGATCGGCACAGGCGCTGCTGTGGAGGATTGGAGGAATGTGCAAACCGAGAGGTAGGTATTTATAGCGGGCGCCATAGACTGACGTACGTCCATCGGATCGTTTTGAGCGAGCTCAAGGTCTCTGTGGCGGCTTGGTACGGCCCGTAGATACATAATCGTCTGATGTACCTCTTTGGTACACTAAAGAAAAAGAAAGAAAGGTACTGCCGCCGACTGAGAATTAGATGTAGAAATTGTATAGTACTCCGTACTATACATAAGAAGATTTAGATTGTGATTGCAAGGACACATCCCATTTGCCCCACATACACACACCCACACGACCCATGAGCACCTTTTAGGCTTTAGCTCAGAGAGAACGGGAGCAATTCCACAATCCCGCTAACTTTCTGCCGTTGTTCACACAAAGTGTGTTCATGCGACTTTCAGAGTTTGAACATTTGGAGGTGGCGTTACGCATATCAACTCACGCCACCGTGTCATTCTTCTGCACAGGTTTTTTAAAACCCACCTAGTCTCACTATGTCCACTTGTTTGTCGATGAGATTTGTGTCTGCGAGTGACGAAGAAATGCCTCATTGTTCAAAATATTTTATCCCCGATAATAATTAACAAATACTAGACTTGCTGGTGAAGGACTGAAGGTCTGTGTGTCATCTTATTTAATTTGCCCGCATGTGAAATCACATCATCGTATTTTTCACCATCTTGTTTTAGTGACTACTTTTGCATGATTTGTGTGGGTATCTATTTCGTTATAAAGGTCGAGCTTCTTGCATCCATCAGATTTTCGTAGTTTTTTTTAAGAAAAATAGAATATTTTCATTACACTGGTCTCCGCACCATACATGCACACGATTTAAAACTTATTATGTAGTTTATAATCGACAGGAGGATGCAACCCGTAAAAAGACGCAACACACTAAAATCCATCTTTAAGCAGTTAGAACTGAGTGCTAGCTTAGTGGCTAGAGGTTGCGAGTGTGCGCCAAGCCGTCCGGGTTCGAGTCCCAGCTTCGGCTGCGTGCGCTCGAATAAACCGCGAGTCTCATCTACCTAACACGTAAAACCAATGGAGAGATCATTCCCCCGTTGGCCACGTTTTTTTTATTATTTTTATCTTTAAGCAGTTAGAAGCCTCGTGCCACAAATCGGGACATAAATTCTAAATCAGGACATAAATTCCCGGTAAGACACTCCAACTTGTTGCACCAAGCTCCATCGCCCTGAAGTTGTGATTTGTGAACTTTGTAGGACAGGCCACGACCGCATATAGTTAGCACACGAGAACAACACATGTATAAAAGAGATAGCTTTCTTCTTGTAAACACACGATAATTCAGCCATAGCTAAATGATTAAACCCAAACACCACTTTCGTCCCCATAAAAATAAGAGAAGGAAAATACTTATCAATATTAACGACCCCACACGCCCTAACGGCAGCCTCAGATGGCGGACTACGAGCGTATCTGCGCCGAGCAACGTGGCAGTGTTGATGAACTTACTTTTTGGCCAAGTGGATGGCGAGAACTGAGTGCATGGGGTCCAGGTGTTCACGGCGTTTCGACAAAGTCAACACCTAGACCAGGTGTGTTGAGAATGTTTTTCGGGCCAAAACCCAGCGCTCCGACACCAATTTTGGCGATGACTGCGGGTGCCGTTACCAATTTGGGGATACTGTTCTGGTTACGTTCTCCGTGTCAGGGCTCCGGTTGAAAACCGTTGAGTGTGGTCTCGGCAACGGCTGTGTGAGGTACCGTTACCTTCTTGTCAAAATTTTCGTGGAGCTCCGATTTCTCCCTGGTGCCATCGCCATCGGTGCCAAATTTGGTTCTCCGGTATTTTTTTTGTTTATTCTTGATCTGGTTTGTAAGTGGTTCAGTCATCATTTTGCATCGGTTCGGCGGTTTGGATTTATTTATGAAGTGGGACGAAAACTTGTTTTGATTAACCAAGACCCAAAACTGTGCAAACATATTGCGAGTCTGTGTGATATTAAAAAACATAGTAAATTTTGGGCCATGCCAACCAAGCCCTCAAAATGTCAAAGACTAAGCTTTGCATGGTCTCTTGTTGAAACCAAAAGTTACATTAATTTTTGTGATAATTACCCACTCGATATTAATGCCACACGAATACTTTAAATTTAAGAGATAGTTTGAGTTTACATAACCTCTTAGACTGGAATTGGGTATGAGAAAAAAATGGCCAAATACATATATACCAATAACAGTAAAATACCCTGTAATATATAAAACCATTCCAAAAATATCATTGTTCATCGATGATCCTAAATAGATTCAATAGTGGCATGCTTATTTAGGATGACATAGAAGAGTTAGGTTGCACATCTCAAAGCTATCTCTCCGTGAACTAATTTTCTTACAAAAAGCGATTTCTCTCCCCCATCTATTCTATTACAGTATTACATTACAGTATATACTAAAAGCAATATACAGATGTCTAATAGAGCCACCACGTTAAGCCACATCACTCAGATTATTTTGATAGTTAGATCTAAAATGTGTGGTTAAGATTTCACGTGAAATTAAAAGTTACGTAACCATGTAAATCGTGTTGACACGGTCCATGTTAGGAAGGAGCCAGATCTGATTTCATTTTTCCTAACCTGTCATGCGAGGAGTTAGCAAGGAGCACGATCGGATTTTTTTCCGTACTTATGCGCTCACGCGAGGAGTTGACGAGAAGCGATCAGGATTTTTTTTTTTAATTTTGAAACGTTATTAAGCTTAACGTGTATGCCTAGGAGACCTAGCTACAAGGAGTAGTACACAGAAAAACAATTCTGAGAAGGCAGCATGAAACACGTCCGTACATACTTGGAAACAGCGACCGTAAAATAAAAAGAAAGATTAGGCAAAAGCGAAAAAACATGTGAGTACAAACACAAGTCTTGTGTCCAGTGTATCATTGGCTCAGCTCACGTTTCCATGATCTTGGTGAAGACCTTGACACGCCAGATTTTCACGCTGGTGAGACAAGAGCAACGATACCATCAACGACATGAAGGGATCCCGTCGAGCGGCGGAGTAAGTAGTAGTCAGCAACTACCTATCGTCGACAATATGGCTCACGCAGTTGCTCTAACAAATTTGATCGGTAGTGTTAGGACGTATTTTCAAATGACTCAATTTGTGTCCGTAAGAAAAATGTCTAGACTAGCTAGCTAAAACGTGCTTGTAACTAGAATCGTGTGACAGGATATGGAGTATAAGCTGGTCAATACACTTAGTCGGTTAAAAAATTTAGGCAGTTCTAATGAGCGGTGTAACTCATGTAGTTCATCAACCATTAGCAGCTCGCGACAGTTCAAGCCGATGGGAACCACAGTTCCACACCATATGTTGCACGCAAATTAGGGGCATGCAACACGACTTGATGCTTCATAGAATCACATGTATTCTGTAACCCACAGAAACTTCATTTTAATGTTCAACACGTGTGTAATGCATGGCAACTGTACCTATATGGTAAGAAAATAATACTTATGCATGTGATTTTGCAGGTACTACAAAAAAAAACATGAAATTAATATAATAATTAGGTGTTTTTGCTTGAAATTTTGGGGCTGTGTGATTCCTGCTTTAGATTGTTGGAGTGATTTATTTGTCAACATACTTTGATTCAATTCTCATTTGAGCTTATTTGCAGTATAAAAGAAGTTCTTATGTCTGATGGAAGGATCAAAAGATATGCATTAAGATATATATTTTTCATAATTGTATCTTGGTGTCCAAATTATTTTCAATTGATAGATTTGTTTACATTATAAAAAAAGTAAGACTGTAGACAATTGTTACTTACCACAGCATATAAAATTCTTGAGGAGTGATTTGTTAGTTTATAAATTTGATAGAGTTTTTCAAAACATAGATCCAATTTTTTATATGCAGTAGAGAATCTTAGCGCAACCTAACATTTAAATTATTTATTTTGAGAAAATATAATTTATGAATTTTATATACATAAAATATTTATTAAAAAAATCAAAGTTAGTAGTGGTGTATCTATCTAGAATGTGTTATATTTTAGAATTAACGAACAATGTCAGTATTTCATAATTAAGGCAGTAATTAATGAGGGGAAAATTGATTTTGACAAAATAAAAAGAAAATACTCAATATATAGTTGCCCTGCCGCTAAAAATATTTCTTTTATTCGTTTGCTAGAAAATATTTTGATTATTCTATTAAAAAGTTACTAAATATAAAAAATATTTGGAGAAGCACCAAGTAGAATTATCGTAGTGTAGTGTGTTCAATTTTGTTTTCTCTATTAAATATCATCATCTTACGATTCATACAAGCACATATGGTGGACCAAACAAATAGAGATTAAGTCTAGGACATCTCATGCTAGAAAAAAAAATATTTAGCCAACTCATCACAGTCGATAGTCTTCATAAACTGATGTTGGTAACCATAGCTAAAACTTGGCCAGCCAACCTTTTTCTATTTACACATCAACATATAGGTTTAACCTCGCACTAAAGTAACATCGAACATAAACTACACCCTACCTTGATATATATATGTATATTTAATTCCATGTACCTATGAAATGCCCCATTTACAAAAAGCACATAGTTTCATGAATACATTCTTTTTTATTGCAATATTAATTATTTTCCAAAAAATAATTAATGCTTAAAGAAGTTTCCGAACAACTGATATATATTTCAGATTTTATTTATGGTGACTATAGAACCATGCTAATTATACTTACATAATACATGTTTCTACTCCACACATCAAAGTTTGTTGCCCTCGCTTTGCGAGGGCCACCGTGCTAGTTCCCCTAATAAAAAGATCCAAACGGTGTGAAAGTCTCCTTAACCAGCATAGTACCCATAAAAGGGACTATTCAGATTTAGCACCAAGAAGAACGTACCCCCCCTTTACCTATTAATTACCTTTTAAGTAAGAATTTCCGGCCACCACCATATTCTTGAAGTAACTTACAAAGCCATTTGCAAAGAATGCATATATTTTTTAAATCAAGGTCTCGAATACCCTCATTTAACAAATATATAGTTCCTTGCATGTTGATATTATTGAAGGAAAAAAAGAGCGATAAAGCCCAACCGCTTCGATCGGGACCCTTAGTTACCTCCAAAAAAGACATCGTAAAAATTGAGAGGCTACTTAGGAGAAAATTTATAAGAGTAAAATTGACATCCATAGGAGAAACTTTAGGTTAGAAACTACTTTTTCTCAATTCTCAAATCCATCTTCAAAGATATTTAATTCAATATAAAAACTTTATTATAATGAATAGGGATGGATAGGTATTTAACCGAGAAGGTGCATACTCCACACATAAAATCTAGGCATATCAGATTGTTTTTGTTGTCCCTGGCCACCCCAAAATAATGTAAATCACTTCTGTGAAAACAATTTTAAACCTAGGAGCTTCTCAAACAAGCTAAACAAAGATTTAATTTGTCGTCCTTTCCGTGAAAAAGACGGTTTCATAGGCTTATTCCAGTATCGACTTTGACATACTTTGTATTCTGCATCTCCATATGAGACATAGCTTTCAACTAAGAAATTGAATCCAATTTCGAGCTCAACATCAATGAACCATTGTTTCACTCGGTTTCATACATCATGGGCAGAGGCAGAGAAAATCGACAGATGGAACGGTAGGCGAAGCGTGAGAAACTCGCCCGCACTGACCCTGGACACCTGGTGTCCTGGAACCGAGCCCAAACGAAGCAAACACGCCGCAAAAGAACAAAGATGTTACACCACACGCGCCGCCTCTCTCCACAAAGGCGACACTCACCCACAAACAAAATAAACATTCAACCGAAGTGTCCTACACAAGAATACAAGATGCAAACAGAAGGAGGAAGACTGAGAGAAGAGGACTCCCGCTCACCCTTCTCCTCAGCGCGGCGAAGAAGGTTCAGGCCGAGGTAGACGCGGCGGAGGACAAAGGCATGAGGCTACCGGCGGGCGGCGGCAGACGGCGAACTGTCACCTGGCCTCGTGGTGCTCGACAGCCGACAGGAGTCTAGACGGTTCTCTTCCTAACTGCCGACTTTTGCCTAATCCATCGACAAAGTCTGTTCGGGAGCCAGCTACCAAGGTGAGGCCGGCCCGATTCTCAAGTTTGACTTCCCAGTAGAAGTGCAATAAAATTATGATGGGTTGCTTTTTTTTTTTGAGACTCCACACACCTTCACTAATTAACAGGAAGCATTACAGGAATATTGAGGTCAGCAGGTGGCTCTAGAAGCCAGACATGCCTACCCTGAGGTAAAGAGGAAGCAAATCTAGCTAGGCGATGAGCTTCTCCGTTCGACTCCCTCCTCTCGTGGCGGAAAGAGGTACCTCCACGATCCGTAGCTCTCTGCTTCACTTCTGTCAAAATGAAACTGAAACTTCCTAGATTTGTACCATGCAAACCATGCACAACCTCCTGGCAATCAGACGCAACCGTGATCTTCCCCAGGAGTAGGTCATCAGCCGAGTCAAGTGCCTCCCTGCATGCGAGGGCTTCAAGAGCACCAGGTTCAGTTAAGCCATCATAGACCGTCGCCGACGCGCCAAGGAAAACCCCCGTCGCCGATCGGCAGACGGCCGCTGCCGCCCCCTTCGCAGTGGACTTCGCAACCGCAGCGTCCACATTCACCTTTGCCGAGTCCTCCGGTGGAGGAATCCATCTGGTAGACTGATTTGTTTCCCCTGGCCTACCTGGAACACCATCAGCGGGAACAGAAGCTGTATCGAGGTCCTGCAGGAATCGATCAACAAAAGCAGCTGTCGACATAGGGCTTTGGAACTTCTCCTCATGGATAGCTTGTCGCCGCGCATGCCAGATCGCCCAAAGGGTCACCAACATACGAGATAAACCTTCATGTGTCATTGACTCCATCATGGAGAATAGCCATAGCCGTGCCACCGGTTCCGATGAGACTGAAATGTGCTCCACGATGTCATCCTTGGACAGAGCCCACACGCATCGCGCCATATTGCATTCGATAAGAGAGTGGCGCCACAAATCCTCCTGGCCACATAAGGAACATGCCGCCGTGGGTGCCATGTGCCTCCGTTGTCGGTCATCTCCGGTGGGCAGCGAGTGCCTAGCCAGCCTCCAGAGAAAGATACGGATATTGGAGGGAACTTTAATCTTCCAAAGCACCGACCAATGTTTACCTTCATCCGCTACCGTAGATGACGAAGAAGCTTCTTTGATCCAGTCCACTCTCGTACGCTTCGTCTTGGCGAGTGCACGGTAACACGAACGAACCGAAAACACTCCCTTGCGGTCGAAGTGCCACGCCCAGAAATCCTCATATGTACGGGTACACAGAGGGATGTTCCGTATAATCTCGGAATCCATCGGTAAGAAAAACTCCTCTAGCTTCTGAACATCCCACCGCGCCTCCTGGTGGATGATATAGTCAGATACAAGACGAGGAGCATCAGGCGCCCTAGGCGCAACCGGTTTCAGCCGTTCGTCGCGGGGTAACCAGTTATCGGTCCATGCATCAGTGGTTGAACCATCCTGATGTGGAGTTGTACTCCTAGATTGGCCCGATCTTCACGAATCGACAAGAACGAACGAAGAACGCACGAAGAACGCGATGAACGCACGAGGGGGAATCGAGGGCAACGCAAGCAAACTCAAGGATAACTAGTAAGAACCGAAGAACCCCAAATCTTCCGTCAACTAACCCCGAGGGCCGCCTACGGAACGATCGATTCAACTGAGCTCACCTTGATTAAAACCGCTTTACACCCGTAGCCGGTCCACTACGCCAATAGAACCTCAAGATAATCGAGAGGAAGATTGGACAATTCCTTGATAGAAACCCAACGGGAGAGATCAAGTAATTGGATGAGCCTTGATACGATCCTCGACGAAGTCGGAGGAGTAGCCTTGATACGTTCCTCGGTACACACCGGACGAGTAGTTCCTCAAAGAGGGATACAAGAGAGCTAAGCTCTAAATGTCTAGATTCAACTCTAACCCTAGATCTGAGAATGGGGAGGACTATATATAGTCTAGTGCCAAAGGGGGTAGGTGGGAGGATAAGATACAAGGGTCAAGGCCCTAAAGTGGCACGCAGGCCGCGCAGGAGCGGAGGCTCCGGTGGTTTCCACCGGAGGTTCCGGTGGATCGAGCGGAGGCTCCGGTGGGGGTCCGGTGGTGGCTCCATAGTCAACCACCCGAAGGGGTTTGAGGCGGAGGCAGCACCGGAGGCTCCGGTGGCGAGCTATGGAGCGGAGGCTCCGGTGGGATCTCCGGAGGTTCCGCTGGGGCTCCGGTGCTGGCTCCGGTGGTGGCTCCGCTGTCAGCCACCCGAAGGGCTTTTGGGCGGAGGCCGCACCGGAGGCTCCGGTGGTGAGCGTGGAGCGGAGGCTCCGGTGGGAACACCGGAGGTTCCGCCGCCTGGAGCTTCCCGTCTTCGTCTCCTTGCGCTGGTCCTGCCCGTTCGCCTTCCGCGTCTTCTTGGGCACCCGTGGTGGGCTTGAACCTGAGCACACAAAGTGTTGCACCATGAGGCAGCGCACCATCCACCAAGTTACCGAAAGTATGGATCGAGAGGAGCGAGTTCACCTTATCCTGGGTGGCCCTTGCGCGTGATCTAGTCATCGGTGCACTTGGTGGAGTTGGGTGGGCTACATCATCTCCCCCCCTTGAAAAAGAGTCGACCTCGACTCGGCGTCGTCGTCATCACTTGGGTATCCATGGAAGGGAGAGATGTCCTTGACATTGAAGGAGTTGTGGACGAGGTACTTGAATTGCGGTAAGTCGAGCTTGTAGGCGTTGTTGTTGATGCGTTTGATGACCTTGAAGGGGCCGTCGCCTCTTGGCTTGAGCTTGGAGTTGCGCTCTTCGGGAAAACGGTCCTTGCGCAAGTGTAGCCACACGAGGTCACCTTCTTGGAACACCATTGGTTTCTTGCTCTTGTTCATGATAGAGGCTCGGTGCGCAGAATGCTTCTCAAGCGTAGCTCTTGTGGAATCGTGTAGCTTCTTGATGAAGTCGGTGCGCTTGTTGATGTCCATGTTTGCTCACTCGCGTAGAGGCAAAGGAAGCATGTCGAGGGCGGTGTTGGGGTTGAAGCCGTAGACGATCTCGAAGGGACTCTTCTTGGTAGCTTGATGGCGAGCACGGTTGTAGGCGAACTCGGCGTGTGGGATGCATTCCTCCCAATTCTTCAAGTTGGGCTTGATCAATGCGCGAAGTAGTGAAGAGAGTGTGCGGTTGACGACCTCGGTTTGTCCATACGTTTGTGGGTGGTAAGCGGTGGAGAAGAGTAGCTTGACGCCGAGCTTGGCCATCAAAGTCTTCCAAAAGTAGGAGGTGAACTTGACGTCGCGGTCCGAGACAATGGAAGTAGGCACACCATGTAAACGCACAATTTCCCTGAAAAACAAAGTAGCAACATGTGAAGCATCGTCGGTTCGGTTGCAAGGAATGAAATGTGCCATCTTAGAGAAACGATCCACAACTACAAAGATTGAATCCATGTTGGTTTTAGTTCGTGGGAGGCCTAACACAAAGTCCATGCTAATATCACTCCAAGGTGCATGTGGGATAGGTAATGGCATGTAAAGACCATGGGGGTTGGAAGTGGACTTAGCTCGGAGGCATGTAGAACATCTCTTGACGTGTCTCTCAACGTGATGCTTCATCTTGGGCCAATAGTAGTTGGTGGAGAGCATGGCATAGGTCTTGTCGCGTCCAAAGTGTCCCATGAGACCTCCTTCATGTGATTCCTTCAATAACAACAAACGAAGAGAGGACTCGGGGATACACAATTTGTTAGCCTTAAACAAGAAACCTTTGTGAAGATAGTAATCATCGAAACCTCGGTTAGGTAAGAATTTCTCAAATATAGGACCAAAGAAAGCATCGGAAGCATATAAGTCTTTGATCTCATCCAAACCAATCACATTGATGTCAAGACGTGTAAGAAGGCATTATTTCCTAGACAAAGCATCAGCTACCACATTCTCTTTACCTTTCTTGTACTTAATGACATAAGGAAAAGATTCAATGAATTCAACCCACTTAGCATGCCTGTTGTTCAAATTGGTTTGGCTTTTCAAGTATTTCAATGATTCGTGATCGGAATGAATGACAAATTCTTTTGGCCAAAGGTAGTGTTGCCAAACTTCTAGCACTCTAACTAAAGCAAAAAGTTCCTTATCATAGATGGGGTAATTGAGTTTAGCACCGTCAAGTTTTTCACTATGGTAAGCAACGGGGCGTCCGTTTTGCATGAGAACGCCACCAATTCCTATACCACTAGCATCACATTCAATCTCAAACGTTTTCTCAAAATCCGGTAAGACAAGCAAAGGGGCTTCGGTTAAACATTTCTTAAGTGTGTCGAAAGCTTTTTGTTGCGCATTGCCCCAAACAAAAGGTACATTCTTTTTGGTAAGTTCATTCAAAGGGCAAGCAATAGTTGAAAAATCTTTGACAAAGCGGCGATAGAAACCGACAAGGCCATGAAAGCGCCTTATCTCACCCACGGAGGTAGGGTTGGGACAATTCCTAATTGCCTCAATCTTCTTGTTATCTACTTCAATACCATTGGAAGAGATCACAAAACCCAAGAAAACAAGCTTGTTGGTGCAAAAATTGCATTTGGAAAGATTGGCGAAAAGTTTTGCGTTGCGAAGAGCCAACAATACTTGTGAAACATGATCAAGGTGATCTTCCAAAGATTTGCTATAAATGAGAATATCGTCGAAGTAAACCACAACAAATTTGCCAATGAAAGGACGTAGAACTTCATTCATGAGACGCATGAAGGTAGATGGGGAATTCGAAAGACCAAAGGGCATAACAGGCCATTCATACAAACCAAGTTTTGTTTTGAAAGCCGTTTTCCATTCATCACCTATACTCATACGAATTTGATGGTAACCACTTTTAAGATCAATTTTGGAAAAGATAGTAGCATCACTCAATTCATCAAGCATGCCATCGAGTCTAGGGATAGGATGTCTATATCTAACGGTGATAACATTGATAGGGCGACAATCCATACACATGCGGGAAGTAGAATCTTGCTTTGGAACAAGGATAACCGGCACGACACAAGGGCTAAGGGATTCGCGAATAAAACCTTTTTCTAGTAGCTCTTGGATTTGGCGCTCAATCTCCTTAGTCTCCTCGGGGTTGGTGCGGTAAGGAGCGCGGTTTGGAAGGGGCGCGCCCGGAATGAGGTCAATACGGTGCTCGATTCCTCGAAGGGGAGGAAGGCCCGGAGGGAGCTCATCGGGAAAGACGTCTTCAAATTCCCGCAACAAAGGCAACAAAGATGGAGGAAGATTTGTCATGTCGTTAGTGTCAAGTGCTTCCCCTTTGCACAATAGGACAAAGTGAAGTATGGTTGGGTCATCTCTTAGCTCTCGCATCTCTCTTTTGGTGGCAAGTAAGGCAAAGCCTTTGGCATCACTCGGACTTTTTTCACTCATATTTGGCTTGTGGCTCTCACTCACTTTTTGGTGGATCACTCTCTCACCACTCATCTCACGAGATTTGAGCTCTTCTTGTCTACGTGCAAGAGTCTTGGCGTTGTCGGCGATCACTTGGCTAGGAGACATGGGACGAAGAACAAATGTCTTGTTATTCCACTTGAAGCTATAGTGATTGGTACGCCCATCATGGATAGCACTCTTGTCGTATTGCCAAGGTCGACCAAGAAGAAGATGACACACGGTCATAGGAACAACGTCACAATCTACCGTGTCTTCATAGGGACCAATCTTGAAATTCACGGAGACCATGTGTTGAATCTTGAAGGTGCCGGAGTCACTAAGCCATTGGACATGGTATGGATGAGGATGTTGCTTGTAAGGTAATTTGAGTTTGTCGCAAAGCTCTTTGCTAGCCAAGTTGTGGCAACTTCCACCATCGATGATGACCTTGATTGACTTGCCATCAATACCGGCTCTTGTTTGAAAGAGATTGCACCGTTGATCTTGCTCATCTTGAGGAGAAGAAGTGAGGACTCTTGTGACCACTAGTGATGGATTCTTGTCCTCATCGCAATACACACTTTCTTCATCATCATTGGGGACGTCCAAAGAGTTGAGAGCAACTTGATGCAAGGCATAGTATTCGCCTTCGCTCATAGAATCACGTTCATCGTCTTGGTTGACAATCATGATCATCTTGTTGGAACATTCAAAGGACTTGTGTCCACTACCACCACACTTGAAGCAAGTAATAGTGCTTGACTTGACTTGAGGAGCACTTGAGGATGAGGTGGGAGGCACTTGCTTCTTGAATGGTTGGGAAGACTTGTTGGGGGCACTAGAGGTTCGAGTGTTGCTCTTGGTGGTAGTTGGAGGAGGAATTTGTGTCATTGGAGTTGAGGATGATGGTCTTGAGTTGAAGAAAGCCTTTTGCTTGCTATACTTGAGATCTTCCGCAATTTGGCGTTCCGCCTTGAGAGCTTGGTGGACAAGGGCCACAATGTTGTCATACGGTTGATACTCGACGATCTTCCTTATAGGATAGTTGAGGCCATTGAGGAAGCGGGCCATTGTTTGCTCTTGAGATTCTATCACATGAGCTCGAATCAAAGATGTCTCCATTTCCTTGTAGTACTCATCAACGGACTTCACACCTTGACGAAGTTCTTGGAGTTTCTTGAAGAGGTCACGCTTGTAGTGAGGAGGAACGAATCTAGCATGCATGGATTGCTTCATCTCATTCCAAGTGGTAATAGGAGCAATGCGATTGCGGACTCGTTCGGCTTGTAGACGATCCCACCATAAGAGTGCATAGCCTTCGAATTCCAAAGATGCTAGAGCAACCATCTTCTTGTCGGTGAAGTTGTGAATGCCGAAGATCTTGTCAACTTTGAGAGCCCAAGCAAGATAGTCTTCGGGATCGTTCTCACCATTGAACTTGGGGACATTGAAACGAAGAGCACTCATGTTGTTGTCCTATTGCGGATGATGGGGACGCTCATGTTGGCGCTCATGGGGGTCTTCATCATAAATGGGAGGTGAATCATCATAGGGGTCATCCTCATTGTCTTGGCGGTGGCGATCATGATGGGGAGGATGACGCCGGTGGTCATTAGGTGGTGGTGGTTGGTGGTGACGAAGCCTAGCTTCACGGCGTTCACTATCATCATGGCCATTGTGATGTTGTCGAGGACGCTCTCGTTCTTGGCGAGGGTGTTGCGGAAGCACTTGTTCATCTCGAGGGTGTTGAGGATGATCATGTTCTTGGCGGTCATTGTTGTTGGGACGCGCATGGCGCCTAGGTGGCCTTCGATGTTGACGAGCATCTTCCACGAAATCATTGTGGCCATAGTCTTGAGCGTGGCCTTGTGGAGGTGGAGGATGATGGTGTTGTCGAAGGTCCGGGCGTTGCGGTTGTTGAAGAGGGTCACCACGGCCTTGGCGATGTCGAGGTGGTGGTGATGGCGAGCTATCCTCATACCAATTGCGTCGTGGAGGTTGTGGAGGAGGTGGTGGTTGTTGTTGAGGTTGTCCACCCTCCTCCATGTTGTGGCGATCATGGCGACGAGGTTGGTGAGGATCTTGATTGCGGTGGCTTGAGCGACGAGACCTTGAGGACGATGAAGAATGACGGCGATTGGCAAGATTAGCCAAGTTGATGTTGATGCGCGTCATTTGATCATTCAATCGAGCCTCTTGCTCTTGTAGTCGACGCTCATAGCGTTGCAACCCGTCCTTGACGAGTTCGCGGAGTTGAAAGTGGTCATTGTGGGTGACGAAGTTGGCGTAAGCATTGTCGTTGTAGAATGGATTGCCTTCGTCTTCCGAGCTCGGACTTGTGAATACTCCTTCCCTAGCCATCTCAAAAACACACACAAGGGTGATATTGAAGAAATGGACGCCTCACTTACCCAACGTTACCTTTCTTGATTGTATTGAGGCTAGTGGACGAGCCTAGGTGTAGGGCGGTATGTCAAGAGCGAATCCAAAAAGATCGAAAGAAACCGCAAACGGCAACACACACACTTTATTTGGAAGGCAAATAGGTTAGGAAAGTGGCGAGGAAAAATCGACAAAACCGAAGAAAAGTTTGTTGTCAATCGTGGAGAAAATTCAAAGAAAAGTTAGCACAAAAACCAAACCTATAGGATGGAAATATGGTGGAACACACACACGCAAGGGAAAAATGGGGTTAGTGCGACCAATGGGCGAGCGAAGAACGAAATGGCCCTAACGTAGACTAATGCTCAATGCCACACTAACTCAAAGAGGACGCTAGCTCAAACCGCCAATTTGAAAAGGCAACAAGATTCGCACCGTGGCAATCGGTCACTCTTTCTCTTTTGCGACGCAATGCTACACGTTCCTACAATGGAAAGCAATTGGCACCGATCCTTTTGCTTCTTTTTCTATTTTCTCTTTTTTTTTGATTTTCTCTTTTTGATGGATTCCAAAGTGCCAATGCCTACTCGGTAGCTAATCTCTCACAAGCGCTAACCTCGCACTCTCGATGCCACAAATGCGATGCCAAGCGGTGTAAAAAGAAATAGTCCGATAGGTAAGTAACACAATGGGGTGGGGTGGTGCAAGCGGAAGCAAGTTATACCTCTCTTATTTGATGATCACGGACTTGCGGCCGTGGGGGAGTCGATGTCGTGGCGATCCGTTGATGTGGAAGCGTAGGTGATGTCGTGGGCGTCGCGTAGCACTTTGTTGTACTCAATTCGGATAAAAAACGACAAAGAAAAACAAGTTTCAAAATCTGTCGGGAAATCGAAGAGCTAAGATTTTCTGAGATTTTGGCTCAAATTCGAAATTCCTTCAAAATCAAGAAAATTTTTGGGCGAATTTGGGGAAAGTGGCTGAATGGAAAGATGGGGAATGGTATTTGGCAACAAATCTGTGAAGCAAAACCACGAAAAACTCAACGAATCAACAGATCGGTCGAAATCCCTTTGTGGCTATTTTTGTGAAATTTTCTAATTTATGGTGGATAGAAGAAAAATTGGTGGTAGGGGAGGGGATGGGGTGTCGGATTCGTGTCAATCTAGCTCTGGATAACAGATGATGTGGAGTTGTACTCCTAGATTGGCCTGATCTTCACGAATCGACAAGAACGAACGAAGAACGCACGAAGAACGCGATGAACGCACGAGGGGGAATCGAGGGGGGAATCGAGGGCAACGCAAGCAAACGCAAGGATAACTAGTAAGAACCGAAGAACCCCAAATCTTCCATCAACTAACCCCGAGGGCCGCCTACGTAACGATCGATTCAACTGAGCTCACCTTGATTGAAACCGCTTTACACCTGTAGCCGGTCCAATACGCCAATAGAACCTCAAGATAATCGAGAGGAAGATTGGAAAATTCCTTGATAGAAACCCAACGGGAGAGATCAAGTAATTGGATGAGCCTTGATACGATCCTCGACGAAGTCGGAGGAGTAGCCTTGATACGTTCGTCGGTACACACCGGAGGAGTAGTTCCTCAAAGAGGGATACAAGAGAGCTAAGCTCTAAATGTCTAGAGTCAACTCTAACCCTAGATCTGAGAATGGGGAGGACTATATATAGTCTAGTGCCAAAGGGGGTAGGTGGGAGGATAAGATACAAGGGTCAAGGCCCTAAAGTGGCACGCAGGCCGCGCAGGAGCGGAGGCTCCGGTGGTTTCCACCGGAGGTTCCGGTGGATCGAGCGGAGGCTCCGGTGGGGGTCCGGTGGTGGCTCCGTAGTCAACCACCCGAAGGGGTTTGAGGCGGAGGCAGCACCGGAGGCTCCGGTGGCGAGCTGTGGAGCGAAGGCTCCGGTGGGATCTCTGGAGGTTCCGCTGGGGCTCCGGTGGTGGCTCCGCTGTCAGCCACCCGAAGGGCTTTTGGGTGGAGGCCGCACCGGAGGCTCCGGTGGTGAGCGTGGAGCGGAGGCTCCGGTGGGAACACCGGAGGTTCCGCCGCCTGGAGCTTCCCGTCTTCGTCTCCTTGCGCTGGTCCTGCCCGTTCGCCTTCCGCGTCTTCTTGGGCACCCGTGGTGGGCTCGAACCTGAGCACACAAAGTGTTGCACCATGAGGTAGCGCACCATCCACCAAGTTACCGAAAGTATGGATCGAGAGGAGCGAGTTCACCTTATCCCGGGTGGCCCTTGCGTGTGATCGAGTCATCGGTGCACTTGGTGGAGTTGGGTGGGCTACATCACATCCCCAATTCTCCTTATGAGCCCGATCTTAAGCGTGTCCCGTCCTTCAATCACCGACCTCCACACTTGCGATGGATGGTTTCCCAGCTCCGTTGTGAGTATATCCCCGTCCGGGTAATAGACTGCTTTTAGAACCCGAGCACTTAAAGTATCAGGTTGCTGGAGCAGTCGCCATGCCTGCCGTGCGAGGAGCGCGAGATTAAAGAGCTCGATGTTACGGAAACCGATCCCTCCATCACGCTTAGGTTGAGTCATCGCCTCCCACGATACCCAGCTTGTCCTCCTCTTTCCCTCCTTGCTTCCCCACCAGAATTTGCGAAGCATAGTGTTAATGTGCTCACATAGCCCCTTTGGGAGTTTGAAACACGACATGGAATAGGTAGGAACAACCTGAGCCACCGATTTAATGAGTATCTCTTTACCTCCCATCGATAGCAATTGCTCCATCCACCCCAAGATCTTCTTCCACACTCTGTCACGTAGGTATTTTAAAGCACCGCTCTTGGAACTACCCACATCAGACGGCATCCCAAGATACTTTTCATTAAGAGTCTCTCTCTGTACCTCCATCAGCTCTTTTACTTCTCCCTTGATCACCTCCGGGCATCCTTGCTAAAGAAGATAGAGGACTTCTCCATATTGATTCTTTGTCCTGAAGCTAAGCAATAACAATTTAGCACCCTCTTGGTCTCGAGCGCCCCTTCTCTACTCGCTCTGAAGAACAGCAGGCTGTCATCGGCAAAGAGCAGGTGGTTAAGTGCTGGCGCAGTCGATGCCACTTTTAACCCGTTGAGCTCCGGTGACTGATTAGATTTCAAGAGGCACGAAAGGCCCTCTGCTGCCAACAAAAACAAGTAAGGTGAGATTGGGTCTCCCTGTCTGATCCCCCTCGTAGGGCGGAATTCTTCCTGCGGTGCCCCATTGAACAACACCGAGAAAGATACTGTCGTCACTAGGCGCATGATCAAATCAACCCATGACCTGCTGAACCCTAGCTTCAACATAATAGCCTCCAGATAGATCCACTCGACCCTATCGTAGGCCTTCCTCATATCCAGCTTGAGAGCCGCTGTGCGATGCTTCTTCGCTTTGTTTCGCTTCATAAAGTGCAGGAACTCATAGGCTGTTATGATATTGTCAGAAATTAGTCTCCCCGGAACGAAAGCAGACTGCTCCTCTGAAATCACCTCGGGTAGAATCTTTTTCAATCTGTTCGCCACCACTTTGGAGGCTATCTTGTAGATCACGTTGCATAAGCTTATAGGACGGAATTGTCCCAGCTCGGTAGGGCTAGCTACCTTTGGTATCATCACAATGAAAGTCCTGTTGATTACTTCCGGGCTATCCACTCCCGACAGCACCCGTAAAACCGCCCGTGTTACTTCAACCCCACAAACCTCCCAATTCCGTTGGAAAAAGTGGGCTAGAAATCCATCCGGCCCCGGGGCTTTTGTAGGGTACATCTCGAAGAGAGCCCCCTTTACTTCCGATTCCGTGTAAGGTGCATCAAGCATTATGTTCATAGCCTCCGTCACACGTGTCGGTACCGTCTGCAGAACATCGTCCATTCCCTGTACTGCGTCCGATGTGTAAAGGTCCTTGTAGAAATTGGTGGCCATGCCACCTAGTTGAGCCTCATTTGTTTCAATTGTACCGTCTCCCTTGAGCAACTCCACTATATGATTTTTCTTTCTCCGTTGGCTGGCTCTAAGATGAAAGAAACGAGTGTTCCTGTCTCCCTCAGAAAGCCATTGGATACGAGACCGCTGGCGCCACATTATCTCTTCCTGCTCCTGCAGTAAAACCAACCGTGCTGTAATCTCGTTCTCCCGCGTGCATGGACCCCTTCTCGCTGGTTGATTCCGCAAAGATCCCAACTCATGTTGCAGCTGGCGAATTTGATACTGAATATTGCCGAAAGATTCCTTCCCCCACTTTGCATGTTCCTCCGAAAGGGTAGACAATTTCGCATGCAATCCCTCCGTCGTGGCGCATGACTCAACTCCCCACTCATCCTTTAGGGTATCATTGAAAGCCCCGTGACTTTCCCAGGCTACCTCGTATCGAAACGGGCGGGATACCTGTGGTATATTACGAGCCCGTGAATCACATTCCAACAGGATGGGAAGATGGTCCGAGGTGGCCACCGTGGCAAGGTGACGTAACTCAGCTGATGGGAACCGCGACCACCATGCTGGTGAGACCAAAGCGCGATCAAGCCTCGTGCAAGAGAAAGAACCCCCCGCCACTTTCTTCTCGAAAGTCCAGCCAACTCCCTTGAAGCCCAGATCGCAAAGACCACATACATCCAATGTTTCCCTGAAACCAACCATCTGGCTATACCTCCGCTCAAGAACTCCTTGGTGTTCTATAGGGTGGAGGACCTCGTTGAAGTCTCCAATACAAAGCCACGGCAGATCGGTTGTAGAACGTATAAACTTCAGCATGTCCCATGTTTTATGCCTTTCTTCCACTTGTGCTTCCCCATAGACCACCGTGAGACGCCACGGGTCCTTTCCCTCCCTAGCCGACGGGGGGATCCCCTACGTATTACTTGCAGGGAGGCCGAAGCGTCGCCTCGCCCACGCTCGGATGGCTGACTCGTCCGTCTTTCCGCAGAATGCCACCTATATGGGCCGGCCCAAAAAGCATACAACGCACAACAGTGTGCGTTTTTTTTTCTTCGTTTTAGTTACATTTTAATTAGGACAAATTATGATAATGTAGAAACTTGGAATCAGAACATTTTTTTTAAGATGAACTTTTTTTTTTCAAATGGTGAACAATTTTTTTTAAAATGATTTTTTTAATTGGAACAAATTTTGGAAATAAACAACTTTTTAGAATAGTGAAAGATTTTTGAAAATGAACAAATTTTAAATCAGAACAAATTTTGGAAATGAGAAAATTTTGAATCAGAACAAATTTTGAAAATGAACAAAGTTGAATCGGGAATAATTTTTAAAAATGAACATTTTTCTTAAATATTGAATAATTTAATGAACGAATTTTGAAAATGGTGAACAATATTTAAAAATGAACAATTTTTTTGAAACGATAATTATAATTTATTAAAATACAAACATGTTTCGGATTTGAAAAAATGCAGAGACTTAAAAAAATAGAAGTGAGAAAAAGAAAAAGAAATCAGTGAAAAAAGAAAACATGATAAAAACACATAGAAAAAAACATAAAAAACGAAAGAAAAACGAAGCAAAAGGAAATAGGCCGGCCCACTATACCGATCGTTCTGAGCGAGTCGGTATAGGACTAGCCATAAGCGATACACAGTGGATCCGGCTGAGGCTATGGACCTACGAGGCCTAAACAATAACAAAATTTTGAGCCCCATAGAATTTGGGGCCTGTAAAGCCGGCACGTTTGGCACCACTATCGGCCCGGGCCTGGCGGTGACGTATGCCTTCACTTAGAATTGCCACGTATGATTTTTGCTGAGTTGAAGGAGAGAGAATGAAGAAAGAGAATGTTGCCTTCTCTTAGAGAGATGATCTCTTAATAATTATGAGAAGGCTATTTTCTCCATTGTACAATTTGTCTTCGCTTATCAACAAAATTTCACACTAAAATTTAATTATTTCTCATTAATTGCTAGATATGACAATAAGAGATAATGCATTGTACGACTCACATTTATTGTCTTCTCTAGATGACATGGAGAGCTAAGAGAAGACTCACATTCTCTACCATTGTACATGCCCTAACACCACCAAAAACAGCACCAGAAGTCCAGCTTCTCCAAAAGTGACGCCTCCAAGAAGGGAACAGTGCCCAAGCACTGTCGTCGCTCTGATCATAGATCATAGGTTTTCACCCGAAGAAAGTCCACACTCGCAAAAAAAAGCAATGCCTTCAACAAAGCAATTGCCATGCACAACCAATTAAGGCCAGACCTTGGTTTTCACTCTGAAAGTTTAAACTCCGAACTTCTCCTTTGTTGTCGCTGCTCCCAGTTACCAATCACCGAGCCAATCCCCCCATCACCACCAGGACTCGAACCACCATTACTACTTCTCAAATCTCGACTTCCATGCCATTTGCGCACTCTGACTTCACCATGGAACAAAACACAAGTCCACGATGGCAAAAGACGGCAGAGCTTTGCAACGCTTCCTCGGAAACCAAATGGTCAGAAAAACATGGCTGTGCGCGATCGAATCCAACCCGATCCATCAATCTATAGGCTTGAGTTGCCCAATGGAGTTTATCGGCGGAGCCTTCCGGAACTCGACACATCGGCCAAAACAATGAAGAAATTCATCAAGTAGATGTAGAAATTAATAGTACGCAGTAGTACGTAAGAAATTTTAGACCGTGATTTGAAGGACAAATACCATAAGGACACATGCCCATACGACACATGAGCACCTTTTAGTCCATGTTGAGAGCAATTCCACGATCTCACTAATTTTCTATCAGCTCAAACATAGTCTGTTCATGTGACCTTACGAATTCAAATATTTGGAGGTGGAGTTACACATATGAACTCACCCTACCGTGTCATTCTTTTGCACAGGTTTAATAAAACCAAAATATTTCACCTGTTTACCAATGGAATTTGTGCCTACATGGCAAAGAAAAGACTCGGTTGTGTAGGAATATCATTTTCTAAATATTTTACCCCCAATAATAGTGAACATACAAAGTACCATATTTGGCGGTGATGTCCGTGTGTCATCTTATTTAATTTGCCCGCATGTGAAATCACATCTTTGTATATGTCATAATCTTGTTTTAGTTGCTTTTTAAGCATGATTTGTATGAGTGTCTACTTCTTTATAATGGTCAAGCTTCTTGCTTATGTCAGATCTCTTTGGTTTTTTATTTTTAAAAAATAGAATCTTTTCATTTAAAATGGTCTCTACATGGATGCACATAGTTTAAATCTTATTATGGAGTTTATATCCGACAAGTTAACGAGTACGGTCAATAAAATTTATTTTCTATATCTGCTTTACACAAATCATGGCAGGTTTAAACCCATTTTCCAACAAATTCTTCCACAATTCTGTCACACCCTATTTTGTAAAGACCTGTGTTGTCATCCTTGTATCAAAAATTCTAAGCCAACAATTTTTTAATGCTTGTATGAATACTTGGATGTTGGGTTGTGCATTGTGATCATGTTCTTGGGATAATTGGACAATTTTCCTTAAAGGAAAATGACTTAAGTCATTGGGCCTAAAACCCTTTGAAACTATGAATTTGACCCTAATCCAATTATGACCTTGCACGATCCAATTTTCAAATCCTTTGGTTATTCATTCATATTTGAGGTGTGTACTAGGTCTCTAAATTTCTTGGACAATTTTTGGGTTGATTTAACCTATAATGCCATGAGTGAACTTATTGCAAGCTTTAACAAAAAAATAGAGAAGGCAGAAAAACAGAGCAACTAACCCTTTAAACCCTCTTTCTTAAAAGCCCTCAAACATATAATTAAATTCCGTTAAAATATGTTTTTGCTTAGTTGAGATATGATATTTCAAGCTATGCCTTGGGATTTAAAATTGGAAATCAATTGGGCATTGAAACATGCTTCTACTTTTGGCAGATTATAACCAGGAAATGACTTGGAAATTTTTCTAAGTCGTAGACATGAATTATCTGAGTTTTTCTGGCAGAAATTGGCAACCTCCAAAACTTTTTAAAATTCTTGATTTTTGAATTCAAATCTTTCCATTGCCCTGCCCTGGTGTTTGTACTTTATAGGGGAGTGCAATTTGGCACTTGATAGTGGCCCTAGGTGGCAATGCTTGGGGGTGCAAGTGCACACCCGAGAAGAGAACCTCTACACCAACTCGTGCACACACGCACAGCCAGCCATGTTTTCGATGTCACATTGGTAGACACGCAGGAGCCCTCCCTGTCACATCCCAGTTTTTGGATTCTTGTACTGTGCTCAAGAAGACAAAAATTAGGGCCAACATTTTTTTTTAACAACATGATTGTTTGAACTAACATGTGTTTATGATCTTAATCATATTTGCAACACAAGTTTTGTTTCATTATAAAACCAATACCAAAAGTTTCTGAAAAACATTCCTAATATTTTTCCTGATATTTTTCCCTGATGTTTTCCTATTATTACTTAAGTGGATGTTTATTCAAAGACTTTGATCATTCTTGTTTGCATCTCAAAACAAACTTTTAACTTTGTTGGATCCAAGAAAACAAGTTTTCAAAATGAGTTATGAAAGTTTTCTATGGAAAACATTTCCTGAAAATAAAGCCAAGTACCTGTTTTCTACCTTTGTTTTCACTAAGCTATAAATTGTTATTTTATGGTTTCTTGACTTTTAATTAATCCTTGATATATGTACTACAAACCCATAAGCTCACTTTTATTGTTGGAGAAATAAAAACTATCTTTTGCTTGTTGTTTTTGTGGTATAAAATTAAGGTAGAAAAAGGCAGTTTTGAGAAAGAGATAAAAGCAGAAAGTATACCTTTTTCCACATTGTTTTCATGGCCTTAAACTATTTCAAAATTGTTTTCAAAAGGTGTTTTTGGAAGTATATAACATGGTTAACAAGTCCATGCTTTGAAAACAAATTTTGAGAATCATTTGAACCCTGAAAACAAACTCAACTTTTGCAACTTTTAATCTGTTTTCAACACTTAGAAAATTTCTAAGTCATAAGACTGAATTTTCTGAATTTTTCAGTGAACAGTTAAGGATACACTTTTGCACATTAGTTTTCTTGTTGTTTCCTTGATCTTTTGGAAGAGTGACCAAGCCTAGTGTGTTGACCTTAGTTTCTACTCGAACCAGAGCCCTTGACCCTGCTTCTAGAAGCCTTAGGCCTGAAGATAAGAGAGGAGAGAGATGGTGACTAGGATAGGTATGGGCAGCCCTTGTTTTGACCTTTTTGACCTTGCCACTTGCCCCACTTGCTCTCTAGGGCCAGGATAAGCCTTGCTTCACTCGTGGCTTGACCTAGGGCACCCTGTGCTCACCTTTGGAAATGACTAAAACCTCAAGAGCACCTCAATGCCAATGGTTGGCATCCACCCGAGATGCCTCTTTTGCCCTTGCCCTTGTTCCCTCTTCTATAAATGCCCAGAGACCTCACTCCGAGTGCCCTGCACCTCTCTCACTCCCTCCTACCTCCCCTGGTCATTTTGGACTCGAGCCCTATCCCCTAGAGCGCGCCCGAGCCGTGCTCTGGCCGCCGGTGACCACCTCAGCCACGGCGAGGCCCTGCCCGCATCACTCCATCCCAACCCCTCCCACTACCCTAGAACGACTTCCCATGTTCCCCTGAGTCTCCCGGACAAAACCCCGTACCCTCTAACCACCGGAGACCCACCGCCGTCCACCTCGCCGTCGCGGTCACCACGCAGAGCGCCGCCGCCTGGAGCCGCACCGAGCGTCCACGACCATCCCCCTCGACGCCCTCGACCTCCTGCTACTCCCCGAGCCCGCGTCGTCCCCTCCCGAGCCCCACGGTGAGCTCTCCGAGCCATTCCTCGCCGCCGGCTGTCGAGTTTGTGAGAGAGAGGGTCGAGAGGAGGGAGACCCACCAGCGCTGTCGGATCTCTGATCCACGGTCGCCCTTGAACGCCATTTTACCGTGCCCGCGCTCGTGTTTCCAGCGCAGCTGGGCCGCGCAGCCGCCTGCTGGGCCGCAGCCATGCAGATCCGGCCCGCGCTGTGTTGCTTTTAATCATTTTTTATAGAAACATGTGCTTTTACTTTGGACGTGTATAAAATACAAGACCTGCAAAATAAAATCTGAGCAAATTCATGGACCTAAAGATATGAAATCTAAACCATATAAAATTTACAGATCCATGTTTGGACCTTTACTTTGGGCACAAGAACTGTTTTGGCAAGGACTGTCTATGAGAATGCTTTGAACCTAACTTTTAAAATATGTAACCAAATGGAACAAACTAAAATTTTCTGGATAGGTATTGAAAAGATCTATCCAATGCACCTAACATCACATCAAGGTGAGTTATCATATGAAAATGCCATCCAGTTTAGTAAAAGGCCAGTAAGCTCTTCTATGATTTTTAGAATGAGTTTAAAAATGATTTTTGGAGTAAATTCAATTGGATGAGCTTGGTATTCACTAGATCTATGTTTTCCTAGCTGATATTAATTTTTGAAGCTCTAGATTAATTTTGGTGGACAGTTCTAGTAACAACAGCTTTTCTGTTCTGTTTTGTTTTCTTTGAGTGTTTTTGTTTGAAATGAAATGTTTGGTTGATTTAATCTTGCTTCCTAGCATGTATGGAGTTGTTAGGAATTGTTATTAAGTGTTTTTCTTACAGTACATCTACCTTAGAAAATGTGTGCATGACTGGAAACTCAAATAAAAATGAAATAGCATTGGTTGCTTTCTAGTTTTATTATTTGGAATTTTTGTGAGACCTATATCTTTGTGTGCTTGCTTTAATAAATTTTGTGCTATGTTTGCTATGGATCCAGTACCATTTTGGTACTGTCACTTTGAAGTTAATGCCTCTGTTAGCTTGCATGTTCTTTTGTAGCAAAGCATGTGCAAGTCTTGTTATTTAGTTTGCACTAGTATTGTTTTCACTAGAATAAATAACTTTGTATTAATTATCTTATATGCTAATTTTTTTCATGAGTAACCAGAGGCTTAGTACCTCTTTTGCCTTGGTATTAGTGGTCCCATAACCCACTGGTCCCATTGCATCTTGGTTGTGGATGAAAATTCCCAACCATGCACATGTGAGAAATTAACATGTTTTAATTATATGATTGATTGCTATTTTCCACCATGGAAAAATATATTTGTTTGTTTTCACTTATGCAAGTGAGAAGTTTATTTCTTATCAGAAGATACTAGTATGTTAGATGTGATCCATTTGTTAGCATAATATTCCTTAGGAGTATCATGTTAAGAAATGATTCACTATTGAGTGCTGAATTAAATTATTTGCAAATGAAATAAATTCCTTTTGATTGATAGATTGTTTGTGAATGATTTTTGAATTGAGTGTTTGTATTTTTGGAAAGGTTTAGATGACTTTTCATTTATTGCATAGCTACTGGTTGTGTAAGTTATACCTTGCTTGCTTGCTAGTAATTGATTAAAGAAAACAGAAATTGCTAGAATTAATTTATGCATGTTTAATAGTTGTTTCATGAAATTATTTTTGATGTTTGTGCTTACTAGCATGAGTAAGATTTGTGTACTGTTATTAGGTACATTTATGATCATGACTTTCTTGTTTATATTTAAGCATCATGGTAGCATTGTTTGCTTCTCTAGTGTTGAACTAGTATCACCACTGGAAAATGGTGATTTTTGCTCTAGTATTACCATCTTTTATTTTATAAGTGTATGTGCTTATTATAGATTATTTAGGGAAGTTATTACTTCTGTTATGATGCCATGAATTATTTAGTTGCAGGTGCTATAGTTGTAGATTATAGGTACTCCTTATAGCATGCTTGTGTAGATTTTTCCATACTAGTGTGTTAGTAGTGCATTCCTGTTTTTATGCTTTTGATAGGAGTATTTTCTGGAGTGATGATTGTGTTTTAGATTATTTTTATGACTTGTTATCTTTGTTTTTAGCTACTGGTTGGTTGATAAGTTTTCATGATTGATAGATTCCATAACTTCAAGTAAACATTAATGTAGTAAATAAATAGTCTATTCATCTGTGGTGTGTTTACCTGCTGTTTGGAAATTGTCTGAGTGTGTACCTTAGCATGAGTGTCATACTTGTGTTATTTGTTGTGCTAGTTTTGTTGTGGTGTTTAGGAGTATCTGGTGAACTAAACATCCAAATTAATCATAAACTTATTAAGTGACAATTGCTTGTGTGTTGCTAATACCCACTGCCATGGGTATTGTTCTGTCTGTTTGTTTTTACCTTAGTAACCTAACCCTTTGCACCCACAAGATATATTTTTAGCTTCTTAGATATCCTATTATGAGAGTGGTACACCACCCCATATGTGGTATGTAAGATGTGGGATATGGTTTCCTAAACCATATGTTTGTCTGACGATAGTTTTGTACCCTGAGAGTTATGTGAGGCAGTTTTCTCGATTACGTTTGTGAGTTTGCGCTATTGTACTTTTTCTTGCTGTATGTGTTGTTTAGCTTAGTTGTTTGGTCTTTAGACCTGAGAGTGTGTCTTTTATTCTTTTACGACGCTAGAAAACGAAGAAGAAGAAACATTTGTGGAGCTGTGCGTCAAGTTCAAGTTACTTCAAGGCAAGGGACATTAAGAGATTTAAGGCAAGCCATCCTGATGCTTGCTGTTATAATACACTTATCATTATCTATCACACATGTTTTACTTCTGAAAAGTTTTACAAAAACTTTGGTTTCCAAAAACTATTTTTGAGTGAATTCTACTACTATTATATACTATGCCATTAGTTGATACTTGGTGTTACCAAGCCCATAAGACACCATATGGTATTTATTACCATCAAATATATTAGTCCCTAAGTGGACACCTTAAAATTGTGTTTTTACAAAACAAAGGCTTTATGGAAAACCCGGAGAAAAGGCGGATCCTTATTCTCCGGAGGAATGTGGAAGTGGTCATTTCTGGGAAAATGGTGACCTAGTCTTCGCCGGACAACCTTTACCATACTGCCACCCTACCCCAACATGGGCACATGGCTTAACTGGAAGTTTGTCCTTGTTAGTGTGTGTTCTATCTCAATTGCTATAAGGGACGTCGTACCCTCGAACCGAATGTCGCCAAAACTCCTAATGTTGAGACATATAAAGTGTGGGATTAAGTTACCCTCCGGATGCGACAGTCGGGTCTCCTATCATGGCGATGTGTGACATGGTGCCGGGGAGAACAAACCCAACTGAAGAGATAGGCATATTCTAGCTTGAACATAGTGGAAGGTTAGGATCAGTTATCTGATGTTCTACATACTGTTGTTACAGTCCGTGGTTTTTCACGGCAGGTGTACTGTATCTGGTGGATGTGTACACCTCTGCAGAGTACAACTTTTTGGAAGAAGCCGCGTCCTCGGATATGGACAGTTGAATGGGCATGTAGCTAGCATTGTGTCAATGTTTTCAAAAGGATGTTTTTTCAAAAAGGTGTTGAACTCGGGAAGTTCGGAAAGGAATGAAATCTTGTACCGTGGAGGTACCGATGATGGAAAGCCAGAAGTTGTTTTACAAAAAGTTTTGCAAAAAAAATCTTTCTTCTCTAAGCAAACATCTGGAAACTGATTCCAAGAAGTTTTGCAAAGAGAAAATTTTCTTTTAACAAAGTTCTACAAAACCTCTTGTACATGTGATATCTACAAGAGAAAGAAAAATATATATTATTTTCTTCTAAAGTATCTTCTTCAACGAAGATACAGATTAACCTGACTGCAACTGTGGTGTCATCCTATATGAACACCATTGATAGTGAACCCTATTTATTGCCTACCTATTACACCATATAAGAATACTTGCATTTAGTAAGTTACATGATGGATGTCTTGCTGAGTACATTCAAATGTACTCATATTGGTTTCGTCCCTGGTATCAACTTGCCATATTTTGAGAAGGAGTCTCAGAAGAGGATCTACGAAGAGGAGTACGGAGCTAATGGCTTTGCGAACTAGGATCGTCTTCGGGTCAGCAGCCTGTAGGTTAAGGCGTGACTTGAGTTCTACCGTGTTTTGTGTGTGTTTAGTCTTCCGCTGTGTGTGTTGTGTGTTGTCCTGCGTGACAACCGTTTAGACTTGGTCATGTGACCATGTGTCTTTGTAAGTGTTTATGCAACCATGTAATGGATATTGTATATGTGTACCAGCTGGATATGTTGTTCACGACTGAATTCCTGGGATCGTGAATGTATGCATATCGGGGTTGTCCTTGAACAGTGGTTCGAAGGGCGGGCCCTACAGAGTTGGTATCAGAGCTATCCTGACCTTAGGAGACCTTAGTTAGCATGGACGTTAGCTTGTACTCTACTAATTAAAGTTAATAACCCGAGGTCACTAAGATGACTATTTTCAAAAAAGAATTCTATACTCCATCCCCTATGTGTTTCCATAACCCTATTTACACTAAGGTTAAAAAGGAGCATCTTAAAAATTTGCACACTGTTACCTAACTTAATCCACTTTAAAATCTTGTGTGGATGGCAGTTGTCTTCACCAAGTCCTTCCGGCTGGGATCGCATGCACCTTGCTACCGCCGCTTTGAGGAGGATTTGATGAAGATGACTCATCATATCGGTCGTCCCACACCTGAGTTGAAGGGAGCCCAGATTCACCATGATGGACGAGAGTTGTCCTGGTTGGTGGTCTGCACCATCCGTGCACCTTTGCTAGCACCTTCAACCCCAGAAATCACTTGGGAAGTCGTGGAGAACAGTTGGGAAGATGGTATCCTTAGAGTGATGTAGCTGACCATTGCCAAGCTCGCGAACTTCTTTCGCGGCAAGTTTGCAGGCACCCCTTATAGATACTTTGGAAGACGCGACGAGGATGACAAGCCAGTAGAAGTCACTGGAGACTTTGTGTTTGCTCGTCACTTCCAGCACTTGGAGGGACAGCTGTACAACACCCAACTCTCCCTTGATAAAGTTAGAGCAGATTATGACCTCCGAGGCAGAGAGATAGACCAGCTAGAAGCCAGTCTTGGTGCATCTTCGGCTACCGAGCGTCGTCTCAAGGTACTGAAGAAGACCATGAAGTACACTGACTCCCAGCACCGCACACGAGTGAGAGCCCTTCAGCTTCAGCTTGCAGCCAGCAAGACCAGAGTTGAAGAGTTGGAGGGATAGCTACGCGCTTCCTCAAGCACTTAGGATTGCCGCAGGATGTTAGGAGTTGTGTTATTTCCACCCCAGACGCTTGTTTGTCTGTATTGTGTGAACTCTGTTAGAGCTTTGTGTGTGCCAGTTGTGTTGAAAGCCTTATGATTAGCCTTGTGAACCCTTAAGTTAAGTTATGCTTGTTAAGACTCTGTTTCATGTGTATGTTAATCTTGGTTTGAGTTGGCGTTGGTTTCTTCGGTGTTTGCTTGTTGTTGTGTTACCTGCCGTTCTCATCTCCGTTATGAGCCGGTATGTTTCACAAGTTTTCAAAAACCAAAACCACCTTTAGTTGCTCTTGTCTTATACCGTTCTTTGTCTTCAGCATGGCCAGCGATCTACCTCCATCACCTGAGCTGACAGTTGCTCAACTGTTTGCTCTGTTGAGGGAAGAAAGTGAAGCCGCTCGTGCTGAACACATAACCACCCATGCTGCCCTGGAACAGTTGACTCAGCTTGTCATCACCAACGCTGAGAATACTGCTTTCCTTATGAGAGGATACCAGCAACTGCTTGCTTAGGAGAGCCGCAAAAGCAAGATAGTGACTCCAGGAGAAACTAGTTCATGGGTGACTCGCAGCGTTTTGCCTGCGATGCCACAATCTTCAAGGAGGCGTGTGAAGGTCAAGCCTAGAACCACGGGTTGCTTTACCTGTAGACAGGACGGACACTTTGCTCGTGATTGTCCCAAGAAGAACCATATTATAGCTCATCCTGATGAACCCCAAGAAAACCAGGGTCCATCCCAGAAGAAACGCAAGAATCTGATGAGTGGGCCTCGAGACCAAGATGCTGCTGCAGGAACCTCTGCGACTCATGCCATAGGCAATGGTACGTTTTCGAACCAAACCTGTGAACCCCCTAGTTTGTTTGTCATCGTACCCTGAAAGACCCGACGTAAATGGAACACTAGAAGTGTCACGTCGGACTAAATAAAATCTTAAATAATTAACGATACTAACGAAATCTCATCTAATTTTGGTATAACACCCTACAGAAAATATCCTACCTAGTAAATTTAAATTGTTGCCACATTAAATTGTTGCCACCCTACAAGGTTGGTAAAATGGCTTCATCTAATTCTAGTTCGAGACCTTACAGAATTGGAGACCTTACAAAATTGGTAATATAACCTCATCTAATCTTAAGCTTAAAACCCTATAGAGTTTGGCTCATCAATTTTCGTTTTAATACCCTACCGAGTGGGTATCTAAAGCCTAATACCTTACAGAATAACTTACAGAGTTGATATGATACAGAGTCGTTATCACCCGTTTAAAAGAAAACGTGTAATCAACTTTTTCCAAAAACAAAGAGAAAGGTGCCTTAGGATGATTCTATAGCTGTTTTGAAGAAAGTGAAAGGTTGGAAAAAAATATTGGATGGATAAAACTATGATCGTTACTAGGCAACAAGATCTCTCGTATGTATGTATTGGAGGAACCAGATCTTAGAATATGAGATGGTGGAAAACTCATTGAGGTTTAGCTTAGGAAGGAAAGATTGAGGATCATATGACTTTTAGTGGAGTTGAATCATAATATAATATCCGGGGATAACCAGTTGTGGACCCCAAAGATTTGGAAGTTATTAGCAACTAAGATTTGTAGTTTTTGAAGAATGGTTGAGGTTTAGAAGGATTTGTGGATATGAAATGATGATTTTGGATTTTAGGAAAAATCAATATGACTCGGATTTAGTAGATGATTATTCTTGATGGTACATTCTCGGAGCTTGTCACGCTCTTTTGAGATTGTTGGAGGAAAACGATTTAGCTTCGATCATGAGAAAAGAGTTTGGAGTTTTGAAAGGACCTTACAGAATTGGTAGTACACAGAGTTGGTATAGCTTTATGAGCTTGATAAACTACCTTTGAGGAAAACAAATGATTTGAGATATCAATTATATTAGATTAAGAGGAAGATAGTGGATTTTCCTGGATTGTTGGAGATGAGCAATGGAAAGCTTATGCTAAATAAATGTTGGTGGATGTTCATTAAATTGATCATATGAGATTGGGGAAAAATAGGTTTTTATCTACAAAAACCTGGTTTGATAGCATGGTTTTAAGGAACAATAAGTTCGAGGTTTAGAACATGGCACCCCAAACCTTTGAAAAGAAAACAAATTTACCGGTGAATTCTGGTAAGATTAATCAAAGAGGGGAAGCCCCTGTAAATAATGTTACAAATCACCAACACTTGTTTTGTAAACAAATCATCTAACATTTTTGTTTTCACCATACCCTCTTTTCGCTTGCCTGCGAATCTTGGGACAAGATTCTTTTAAGGGGGGAAGGTCTGTCACAACCCAGTTTTTGGATTCTTGTACTGTGCTCAAGAAGACAAAAATTAGGGCCAACAATTTTTTTTAACAACATGATTGTTTGAACTAACATGTGTTTATGATCTTAATCATATTTGCAACACAAGTTTTGTTTCATTATAAAACCAATACCAAAAGTTTCTGAAAAACATTCCTAATATTTTTCCTGATATTTTTCCCTGATGTTTTCCTATTATTACTTAAGTGGATGTTTATTCAAAGACTTGGATCATTCTTGTTTTCATCTCAAAACAAACTTTTAACTTTGTTGGATCTAAGAAAACAAGTTTTCAAAATGAGTTATGAAAGTTTTCTTTTAAGTTTTCTATGGAAAACATTTCCTCAAAATAAAGCCAAGTACCTGTTTT
Source organism: Alopecurus myosuroides (assembly GCA_028641055.1). NCBI lineage: Eukaryota > Viridiplantae > Streptophyta > Magnoliopsida > Poales > Poaceae > Alopecurus > Alopecurus myosuroides. Next base: position 64,301,013 of record CM054061.1, on the reverse strand, counting down.
CTACCTTTGTTTTCACTAAGCTATAAATTGTTATTTTATGGTTTCTTGACTTTTAATTAATCCTTGATATATGTACTACAAACCCATAAGATCACTTTTATTGTTGGAGAAATAAAAACTATCTTTTGCTTGTTGTTTTTGTGGTATAAAATTAAGGCAGAAAAAGGCAGTTTTGAGAAAGAGATAAAAACAGAAAGTATACCTTTTTCCACATTGTTTTCATGGCCTTAAACTATTTCAAAATTGTTTTCAAAAGGTGTTTTTGAAAGTATATAACATGGTTAACAAGTCCATGCTTTGAAAACAAATTTTGAGAATCATTTGAACCCTGAAAACAAACTCAACTTTTGCAACTTTTAATCTGTTTTCAACACTTAGAAAATTTCTAAGTCATAAGACTGAATTTTCTGAATTTTTCAGTGAACAGTTAAGGATACACTTTTGCACATTAGTTTTCTTGTTGTTTCCTTGATCTTTTGGAAGAGTGACCAAGCCTAGTGTGTTGACCTTAGTTTCTACTCGAACCAGAGCCCTTGACCCTGCTTCTAGAAGCCTTAGGCCTGAAGATAAGAGAGGAGAGAGATGGTGACTAGGATAGGTATGGGCAGCCCTTGTTTTGACCTTGCCATTTGCCCCACTTGCTCTCTAGGGCCAGGATAAGCCTTGCTTCATTCGTGGCTTGACCTAGGGCACCCTATGCTCACCTTTGGAAATGACTAAAACCTCCAGAGCACCTCAATGCCAATGGTTGGCATCCACCCGAGATGCCTCTTTTGCCCTTGCCCTTGTCCCCTCTTCTATAAATGCCCAGAGACCTCACTCCGAGTGCCCTGCACCTCTCTCACTCCCTCCTACCTCCCCTGGTCATTTTGGACCCGAGCCCTATCCCCTAGAGCGCGCCCGAGCCGTGCTCTGGCCGCCGGTGACCACCTCGGCCACGGCGAGGCCCTGCCCGCATCACTCCATCCCAACCCCTCCTACTACCCTAGAACGACTTCCCATGTTCCCCTGAGTCTCCCGGACAAAACCCCGTACCCTCTAACCACCGGAGACGCCGCCGCCATCCACCTCGCCGCCGCGGTCACCACGCAGAGCACCGCTGCCTGGAACCACACCGAGCGTCCACGACCATCCCCCTCGTTGCCCTTGACCTCCTGCTACTCCCCGAGCCCACGCCGTCCCCTCCCGAGCCCCACGGTGAGCTCCCCGAGCCAATCCTCGCCGACGGCTGTCGAGTTTGTGAGAGAGAGGGTCGAGAGGAGGGAGACGCACCAGCGCCGTCGGATCTCTGATCCACGGTCGCCCTTGAACGCCCTTTTCCTGCGCCCGCGCTCGTGTGTCCAGCGCAGCTGGGCCGCGCAGCCGCCTGCTGGGCCGCAGCCACGCAGATCCGGCCCGCGCTGTGTTGCTTTTAATCTTTTTTTTACAGAAACATGTGCTTTTACTTTGGACGTGTATAAAATACAAGACCTGCAAAATAAAATCTGAGAAAATTCATGGACCTAAAGATATGAAATCTAAACCATATAAAATTTGCATATCCATGTTTGGACCTTTATTTTGGGCACAAGAACTGTTTTGGCAAGGACTGTCTGTGAGAATGTTTTGAACCTAACTTTTAAAATATGTAACCAAATGGAACAAACTAAAATGTTTTGGATAGGTATTGAAAAGTTCTATCCAATGCAGCTAACCGAACATCAAGGTGAGTTATCATATGAAAATGCCATCCAGTTTAGTAAAAGGCCAGTAAGCTCTTCTATGATTTTTAGAATGAGTTTAAAAATGATTTTTGGAGTAAATCCAATTGGATGAGATTGGTATTAACTAGATCTATGTTTTGGTAGCTTAGATTAATTTCTGAAGCTCTATATTAATTTTGGTGGACAGTTCTAGAAACAGAAGCTTTTCTATTTTGTTTTCTTTGAGTGTTTTTGTTTGAAATGAAATGTTTGGTTGATTCAATCTTGATTCCTAGAATGTATGGAGTTGTTAGTACTTTTTATTAAGTGGTTTCCTTACATTACATCTACCTTAAAAAGTGTGTGCATGATTGGAAACTCAAATAAAAATGAAATAGCATTGGTTGCTTTCTAGTTTTATTATTTGGAATTTTTGTGAGAGCTAGATCTTTGTGTGCTTGCTTTAATAAATTTCGTGCTATGTTTGCTAGGGATCCAGTACCATTTTGGTACTGTTACTTTGAAGTTAATGCCTTTGTTAGCTTGCATGTTCTTTTGTAGCAAAGCATGTGCAAGTATTGTTATTTAGTTTGCACTAGTATTGTTTTCACTAGAATAAATAACTTTGTATTAATTATCTTGTATGCTAATTTTTGTCATGAGTAACCAGAGGCTTAGTAACTCTTTTGCCTTGGTATTAGTGGGCCCATAACCCACTGGTACCATTGCATCTTGGTTGTGGATGAAAATTCCCAACCATGCACATGTGAGAAATTAACATGTTTTAATTATATGATTGATTGCTATTTTCCACCATGGAAAAATATATTTGTTTGTTTTCACTTATGCAAGTGAGAAGTTTATTTCTTATCAGAAGATACTAGTATGTTAGATGTGATCCATTTGTTAGCATAATATTCCTTAGGAGTATCATGTTAAGAAATGATTCACTATTGAGTGCTAAATTAAATTATTTGCAAATGAAATAAATTCCTTTTGATTGATAGATTGTTTGTGAATGATTTTTAAATTGAGTGTTTGGATTTTTGGAAAGGTTTAGATGAATTTTCATTGAGTGCATAGCTACTGGTTGTGTAAGTTATACCTTGCTTGCTTGCTAGTAATTGATTAAAGAAAACAGAAATTGCTAGAATTAATTTATGCATGCTTAATAGTTATTTCATGACATTATTTTTGATGTTTGTGCTTACTAGCATGAGTAAGATTTGTGTACTGTTATTAGGTACATTTATGATCATGACTTGCTTGTTTATATTTAAGCATCATGGTAGAATTGTTTGCTTCTCTAGTGTTGAACTAGTATCACCACTGGAAAATGGTGATTTTTGCTCTAGTATTACCATCTTTTATTTTATAAGTGTTTGAGCTTATTATAGCTTATTTAGGGAAGTTATTACTTCTGTTATGATGCCATGAATTATTTAGTTGCAGGTGCTATATTTGTAGATTATAGGTACTCCTTATAGCATGCTTGTGTAGATTTTTCCATACTAGTGTGTTAGTAGTGCATTCCTGTTTTTATGCTTTTGATAGGAGTATTTTCTGGAGTGATGATTGTGTTTTAGATTATTTACATGACTTGTTATCTTTGTTTTTAGCTACTGGTTGGTTGATAAGTTTTCATGATTGATGGATTCCATAACTTCAAGTAAACATTAATGTAGTAAATAAATAGTCTATTCATATGTGGTGTGTTTACATGCTGTTTGGAAATTGTCTGAGTGTGTACCTTAGCATGAGTTTCATACTTGTGTTATTTGTTGTGCTAGTGTTGTTGTGGTGATTAGGAGTATCTGGTGAACTAAACATCCAAATTAATCATAAACTTATTAAGTGACAATTGCTTGTGTGTTGCTAATACCCACTGCCATGGGTATTGTTCTGTCTGTTTGTTTTTACCTTAGTAACCTAACCCTTTGCAACCACAAGCTATATTTTTAGCTTCTTAGATATCCTATTATGAGAGTGGTACACCACCCCATATGTGGTATGTAAGATGTGGGATATGGTTTCCTAAACCATATATTTGTCTGACGATAGTTTTGTTCCCTGAGAGTTATGTGAGGCAGTTTTCTCGACAACGTTTGTGAGTTTGCGCTATTGTACTTTTGCTTGATGTATGTGTTTTTTAGCTTAGTTGTTTGGTCTTTAGACCTGAGAGTGTGTCTTTTTATTCTTTTACGTCGCTAGAAAACGAAGAAGAAGAAGAAACAGTTGTGGAGCTGTGCGTCAAGTTCAAGTTACTTCAAGGCCAGGGACATTGAGAGATTTAAGGAAAGCCATCCTGATGCTTGCTATTATAATACACTTATCATTATCTATCATGCATGTTTTACTTCTGAAAAGTTTTACAAAAACTTTGGTTTCCAAAAACTATTTTTGAGTGAATTCTACTACTATTATATACTATGCCATTAGTTGATACTTGGTGTTACCAAGCCCATAAGCCACCATATGGTATTTATTACCATCAAATATATTAGTCCCTAAGTGGACACCTTAAAATTGTGTTTTTATAAAACAAGGCTTTATGGAAAACCCGGAGAAAAGGCGGATCCTTATTCTCCGGAGGAATGTGGAAGTGGTCATTTTTGGGAAAATGGTGTTTTCAAAAATGACACATAACCTAGTCTTCGCCGGACAACCTTTACCGTACTGCCACCCTACCCCAACATGGGCACGGGGCTTAAATGGAAGTTTGTCCTTGTTAGTGTGTGTTCTATCTCAATTGCTATAAGGGACATCGTACCCTCGAAACGAATGTCGCCAAAACTCCCAATGTTGAGACATATAAAGTGTGGGATTAAGTTACCCTCCGGATGCGACAGTCGGGTCTCCTGTCATGGCGATGTGTGACATGGCGCCGGGGAGAACAAACCCAACTGAAGAGATAGGCATATTCTAGCTTGAACATAGTGGAAGGTTAGGATCAGTTATCTGATGTTCTACATACTGTTGTTACAGTCCGTGGTTGTTCACGGCAGGTGTACTGTATCTGGTGGATGTGTACACCTCTGCAGAGTACAACTTTTTCGAAGAAGCCGCGTCCTCGGATATGGACAGTTGAATGACCATGTAGCTAGCATTGTGTCAATGTTTTCAAAAGGATGTTTTTTTTCAAAAAGGTGTTGAACTCGGGAAGTTCGGAAAGGAATAAAATCTTGTACCGTGGAGGTACCGATGATGGAAAGCCAGAAGTTGTTTTACAAAAAGTTTTGCAAAGAAAATCTTTCTTCTCTAAGCAAACATCTGGAAACTGATTCCAAGAAGTTTTGCAAAGAGAAAATTTTCTTTTAACAAAGTTTTACAAAACCTCTTGTACATGTGATATCTACAAGAGAAAGAAAAAAACTATATTATTTTCTTCTGAAGTATCTTCTTCAACGAAGATACAAATTAACCTGACTGCAACTGTGGTGTCATCCTATATGAACACCATTGATAGTGAACCCTATTTATAGCCTACCTATTACACCATATGAGCATACTTGCATTTAGTAAGTTACATGATGGATGTCTTGCTGAGTACATTCAAATGTACTCATATTGGTTTCGTCCCTGGTATCAACTTGCCAGATTTTGAGAAGGAGTCTCAGAAGAGGATCTACGAAGAGGAGTACGGAGCTGATGGCTTTGCGAACTAGGATCGTCTCCGGGTCAGCAGCCTGTAGGTTAAGGCGTGACTTGGGCTCTACCGCGTTTTGTGTGTGTTTAGTCTTCCGCTGTGTGTGTTGTGTGTTGTCCTGCGTGACAACCGTGTAGACTTGGTCATGTGACCATGTGTCTTTGTAAGTGTTTATGCAACCGTGTAATGGATATTGTATCTGTGTACCAGCTTGATATGTTGTTCACGACTGAATTCCTGGGATCGTGAATGTATGCATATCGGGGGTGTCCTTGTACAGTGGTTCGAAGGGCGGGCCCTACACTCCCCGACCATGCACTCCTTGACCTGTAAGCCTCCACAGAGAGAGAGAAACGAGCGCGCCCAGCAGCACTGCAGCACTCTCGAGCCACACCTCTCTCGTTGTTCTGTCGCTCGTCGCGGCTTGTCGCTTGCGCCTGGATGCAACAGCACCGCCACAACACCCAATGGACACCCGCCGCCGCCAGCAGCGCCTCCACCGTGCATCGTCCATGTCCGAAAAAAGACCCGTTGACCTCGTCCATCGTCCGGCTCAATTTAACTGCCCCCGGCCTCCTCATCTTGCCACTCTGCCTCCCACACCTTGCCTCTCCACCTCGATCTCTCTCCCCTCTCCTCTCGCTCTCTATGAGCAAGGAGGGAGACATCTTCCCGTCGAACCCGAACAAGAAGAAGCGAGGGTTCCCGTCGATGGAGACCTCCTTCTCCCGCCATTTTTTTCTCTTCCACCTCGCCTTTCATGCGCAGATCTCCCCGGCGTCCTCCCCGTGTCGTTTGCATACATCAGCGTCGCCACCGTCCGAGGTGACAACGAGTTCGTCCTTGGCAGCGCCGGTGTCCGTGGACGCCGCCGTCGTTTTTTCCGCCTCCCAGCCTCGGCCCCGACCTCCTGCTACATCGCCATCGCCCTCCGTCCTTCGACGCAAGCCCTAGGAGAGCCTCCCTTGCATGCCACCATAGCTAGGGTTTTCTCACGCGCGTCCACGTCGCGAGGAGGACGACGAGAGTGTGCCATCCATCGGGCGATGATGGTCTCCTTTTAAATCCCCTCCGGATCTATCCCGACCGTCGGATCTAAATCCGCCGACGACTTAACCCGTCGGGCCGACCCATCCCTGTTCATCCGCGACCGGTACAAATCTGGCCCATTTTCCAGTTTTATTTCAGGAACTTTATTCTTTCATGTTTTTTGAGTGAATAGTTCACTAATTTTAATCGAAATAAAATAGTAAATCATCAGATCTGGCCAAACCAAAAATCATGGTAGTACCACTACAAGTTCTTAACCATGTCCAACTTGCAGATCTGCTTTTAGATGTATATTTTAGGAGAAGAGAAATAAAAGCTAGAACCACTCTGTTTCACCTTTTCAATCACATATTTTTAAAGAATAACCCTATCAATGCAAACACAACTGATATGGTTAGGCCTAATCAATAGCTACTTGTAGAATTTTGTCTTGCATGTTATAAGTTTCTGATTGAAAATGACATGCATGTTTCTAAAAGGACCAGAGAGCTTTTAGTGAATTTTATAAATTAATCTATGGTGATTTTTGGAGAAATTCCAATCGGGTTGTCTTGTCTTCTGTATGTGTAGTAGTTCATGTTCCTAGCTTGGTGTGAATTTAGGAGTCACAGAGTGACTGTAGTGATGATTGCAATATTTATGACTTTTCTGCCTTTAGTGGTAATAATTGTTCTTATAGAATTCTATTGTGTAGAATTATTTCCTAGCCTGTATAGGATGTTATGCTTCTATATTGGAGTGTTTTTAAGCATGTATTGTATGATCGAAAAAAATCCATCTATATATGGTTGATGGTTTGACTCATATTGCTATTACTATTCATAATAGCTTTTAGGAGTTGTTTTTATCATCATTGGCCATGTACAGTTTAGTTTGTGTATGATTATCCTAGCATGTTTAGCATGTTTTCACTTCTGTTATTATGGTATTACTCCTCTGATTTCATGTAGTATTTTACTTGGATGCTTAACTTGTCCATGCATGCCCGTGTGAAGATTTTTAGCATTAGCATGTTACTTGCAAGTTTTATCTTGTTGCCTTGGGACAATAGTAAACTTTGCATGTGATTTTTGGTGTTGACTAATTAGCTTAGTGTGCTGTAGCTATAAGTGATGCCACTGGTTTGTTTAATTATTTAGGTATTGAGTGTTACTTGTCTTCATGATTAGTCTAGTATGAGCTTTTTCGTTGCCTTGCATGCTTGTGATTCTTTTTGTATGTTATTTAGAGTTTACTTGCAAGTGTGAATTGATTGATGTATGTTGATTGTTTGCAAATGCGTGCATGTGTATGGTTCTGATTGTACATTTTCCCCCTTTTTACGGTGTTAGATTACGAGTAAGAAGAAGCTGTAGAAGAGGTTTTCTGCCACTCGTGTTTATTTCACGAGCAGGGGAAAGACCAGAACCAAGGAAAGCCATATGAATAGCTTGCTGTTATATGTCTCTTGTATATAATGTATGCATCATTTTTGTATTTTCAAAATGTTTTGTTACTATTAAAGTAACTATATTTCTATACTAATACCTTATAGCCCAAATATATATTGGCATGTAGCCAAAACTCCCATACCCATTACCATACCCCTATGTTGCCAAACCCTTTTTCAAAGCTAAATAAAATTTAAACTCCAATGTTGTTTTTGGAAAAAGGCAAAGCTTTATAAAAAATCCTTGGGAAGGTGGGACCTTGCCCTTGGATAGTGATCAAATAGAAAGGTTTGTGTTTTACAAAAATATATTTCCAAAAAATGACACATAGCCATCGACTTCGCCGGACAACCCTACAGTGCAACTATGATACCCCCATATAGGAAGGGGCTGGATTGGAAACTTGAACGTGTTAGTATGAAGATGCCCTAGTTTTCTTTAGGGGTGGCTATGGCCCCCGGACCGACTGTCGTCTGGTGGACAGAGGCATACAATATGTGGTTTAGGTTACCACCGGGTGCAACAGCTAGGTCTCCTGCCGTGGCGGTAGGAGGTCAGGGGAAACCGGATCGACACGGCTGAATCATACGGTGCTGGGGAGAACCAAGCTAGTTGAAAGGGCAGATTTTGTACTAGCGTAGACATACTGAAAGGTCTGAATCAGAGTACCGACACCTGTGTACTGTCGGCTGGCAATCCGGGAGTGATCCCCGACGGTAACACTATTTGTTGTGGGTAAAGTGGACACCTTTGCAGAGATAAAACTAATCGAATAGCCTCGTCCGTGGTCATGGACAGTTGAATGGCCATGCAGCTTTGGAATGGTTTGAATGTTTGCAAAAAGGAAGTGGTGGAGAAAAATGTTTTGTACCTGGAAGGTACGGGGTTGTGAAATACTGTACCGCGGAGGTACTGTCTCTATGAAAAGCCAAGAAAGTTGTTTTCCAAGAAGGTTTGCAAAGATTTTTTTTCCTCAAAATGTCTTTACAAAACCTTGTGGATATACGATATCTATGAGAGAAAAATTATAGTATTTTGTTTGAAATCTCTTTTTCAACTGAGTAACATTTAAACTTGTTTTCAACCATAGTGCATCTTCCATCCACTATGGATAGTGAGCCTAATTACAGCCTACCTACCACAGCCAGATAATTACTAATCGCATCTATTAGCTTCCTTTTGGAATGGTCTCACGAGTGCATTGAAACATACTCATATTGGTTTCGTGTCTGCCTATTTACTTGGCCAGAGTACGCGGAGGACCAGCCTCACGAGGAGTTCTACGAGGAGGAGTTTGGTGATGACCCTACGAGCTAGGCACATCTCCCGGTCAACATCCTGTAGGTGTTAAGACGTGACTTGGGACCACTACGCTGCGTTTTGTTATCTTCCGCTGCCGTTTATGTATCCTACCCTGCGTGGCAGTTATCTAAGACTCGGTCATGTGACCAGCTTGTGCAAGACTTGTTTAAATTTGTGTAATGGATGATGTACTCTTGTACCAGCTCTAAATATGTTGTTCACAACTGAATGATGTGGGATCGTGAATGTATGCATACTGGAGGTCCTCTATAGTTAGCCAATGCTCGATTAGTTAAGCGAGTGCATGCACTTACAATTGAGTATTGTTGGTCTTTCCTAATTAACTTCATACTTTAGGAGTGATTATCTTGACCAATCCTCACTTGCCTAGGTCGCAGAGAAAGCCGAAATATGAGACTAATAAACCGAGATGGAGGGAGTATATGTTCCCTTTGTTCTTTACTAATAAACCGAAATTAAGCTTTACAAAGGATGGGCAGAGTGCGTGAGAGGTCAAATAAGGAACACAATTTTTTTAGATAGCAGAGATTTCTCATTTTTCCCTTTATTCTTGCACTTTTTCCCTTTACTAATGTACCAAAACCGCTGGGTGTCTCGTGTGGCGCATAGTGTAGTGTGCCATCTACTTATGTATTATTTTTTGCTTCTTTTGGAGAAATGCCGGTATAGGTTAAGAAATGCTTGTTTCGATGATGCCATAGCCGTTGAGTATTGCGGCCTCCTTCGAGAGCGGAGGATCTGAACACGGGTGGCAAAAAACTTTGTGAAAAATAACTTCTTATTTTGCCTCCATAAAAAAGACAAATTTGTTTGCCAGAAAAGAAACTTTTTAGGAGACATATTTTTGTCATTAAACAGACCGGATAAAAAGCAATTTTTAGACAAAAATCTATGCATGCACTTAGAATGTGGATATGTATACCCGTAACTTCTTTCCAGACTCTTTTAACACTTACAAATATGGTTTTTAAAAACAGGGCAGATGCCCCCATGTTCATCCTTGCATTTTTCGACCTCCTCCATGAAATTGTGCTTTTAGAAGTTTGGAAGCACAGAAACGCAGTGGCCTTCCGCGAACAAACTCTAAACCTGTCCCTCCCGAGAAAAATGTGCTGGCCATTTTGGGACTGCCATCTAATTGAAAAATATAGGTGGATCCGCTGTTGCTAGAAGCTCCATGGAGGAGTTCTTCAACGTCGAGCTTCGACCGTCTCTTGATTAATAAGCATGTTCTACGGGTTCTTCTTCGAGCCAATCTTCTCCGCCTGTCTCCTCCCATAGGTGGCAGGGGTGGCGAGTCCGATGGCGGTCCGATATGCACTTACAGAGTCGGCGACGTACCCTCCGCTGCAAGGTACTGCTAGTCTGCTACTCCCATGTCCTCTTCTTCCGCCATTAGGCGATGTGGCTGCGGAGGTTGGATGTGTCGATTGGGTGAGCAGCAACGCCAGTCGGGAGTGGAGTTGAGAAGCAATCTTCTCGATCACCACCTCGGCGGAGGGTGACAACCGCCCGACATCCAAGACCAACCCATGCCTATCCAAAAGCCAATGAAGGGCTCCCGACGCATGTTTAACCTTCTATGTGAGGCCCCTCTCGAGGTTTGCCGCTGCATACTATGTCTACACGGGAGCAAGCGGTTTCTTCCCCGCTTCCGGGCATGATGGTGGTGACGCCTACCTCCAGCTTGGCAGTGGAGAAAGATGGACCAGAGAGACTTGTAGACACAGCCTGCCATGTTAAAGACCTCATTGGCTTTGATAGTGCGGGGCCCATACATCATATGTGCAGTTAAATGGTTTAATGGGGTTATTTGTGTTCTATGCAATAGGTATACTTAAAAGTGGTAGGTTTGTCCAACTTGGCTCAATAGTTATAGTTCCTTGCAACAACGACCCCAATTGTTGGAGGTTTGTGCAATTTTCTCTTTCCTCCCGGGCGTCAATTCAGAAAAAAGTGCTGCTATGCGTACGGCAGTAAGCCTACGATTTTTGTACGACACCACATGCAGTCTGTCGATGAGTTGTTTGTAGCACAGCAGGTACGTCAGATTTGATGTCGTACCCGGATCAGACACACAAAGTCGTACGCACAGCAATATTGTTCAGAAAAAAAGACCCCTCGGTGTTTGAGCCTAAAAATAGAACATGATTTGTTTGTTACAAAAAATTATATCTGAAATATGAATCCAATAGTTGGAGTATATTATATTTTATTTGTTAAATTTGTCAAAGTTGGAATCGAAAATAAAGGAGCCAGAACGGAGTTAGAATTACGAGTTTTTTTTTGAAGTTTAAAGAGCTTTATTCAAAAGAAGGCACTCCTAGAGCAGTCAGCCATAAGGCTAGCTACTAGGAAGAGGGGGTACTGTCTCCACCCAGCTCTCCGTGACCAAAAGCGAACAAGCTCGCTTGGCACTAAGATGAGCCGGCAGATTAGAGTGTCTGTTTACATGTAAAAAGCTAAAGGAAATGAAAGTACTCGAAAGCTCAGCAATATCTAACAAAACGGGAGCCACAATAGCACGAGAATTGTGGCGAATATTCCAGAGGTTCACCACCTCCAGGCAGTCTGTTTCCATTATCACTTTAGCGAAGCCTCTTAATTTTGCAAAGATGACGCCATCTCTCAAAGCTTCAGCTTCAGCGATCAACGGATCCGTGATACCCTCATGGGGTTTACACCAGGCACCAATCAGGGCCGTCGAAGATCTAGCAACCCCTCCGGCTCCCGCCTTGCCCTGAGCCGAATCAATCGCGGCATCGGTATTAATCTTGATAAACCCCTGGTCTGGTGGGCGCCAACCATGGCCAGGTAGAACAGATGCAAGTGCAACTGGAATATCAAGCAAGGATAGATCTTCCTTTATGCGAATAATGGAAGAAATCGGATCCAAGGTCTCTTCATCATGAACTTTTCTATTTCTTGAGTGCCAGATCGCCCATATTACTGTTATGATCTTGGCTCTGTCAGAAGAAGAAAATCTTGGATCACACATGATATCTTTATCTCACGTTAGAGGATGCAGATTTGGCAGTCTGAAATCAAATCTCATCTGAGCTTCATCCCAAAATCTCCTGGCGTGTGAGCAAAGAACTAATGCATGCATCAAATCTTCCTCCTTTGCCAGACATACACGACATAAACTGATAGATTTTATATGTCGGTTTTTGAGTGTAGCTTCATCAGGTAGAATGCCCCGCAGGACACACCACCAGAATACACGTGACTTGGGCACCACATTGAGCTTCCAGAGAGAGCTCCACATCTGTTGATTAGTCATTGAAGTGCTTGTAACCGCCCCTTCCACAGGAGACAAATTCTCCTTAATATTCATTAGAGAGCGGTACGCGGATTTAACAGAGTATATCCCATTTGGTTCATGTGACCAAGCAAAAGAGTCGTCGTCACCACCATGCCTCAGAGGAATATTCAAGATGGCATCGGCATCGGGTCTAGAAAAAGTGGCACGAACTAAATCTGTTCGCCATGCCCCAATATCCGAATCAATCAGATCACTGACAGTGTTCACTGGTGGATCAACCGGGGCAGACTCAGGTACAGACATCGGAGCCATGGAAGCAGTGGATGGAATCCACTTATCATTCCAAACCGAAATACTTGATCCCGTGCCAATAGTCTTATACAGACCTGCACGTAAAGCTTCCCGCCCTGCTATGATCGCACGCCAGATAGAGGAGGCAGTCTGCGGCACAGTAGCTTGCATAAAATCACACGCAGGGAAGTAACGGGTCTTCATTACCTGAGAGCATAGAGAGTCAGGTTTTTCCATAAACCTCCAACCGTGCTTACCGAGCAAAGCAATATTGAAAAGTTCCAGGTCACGGAATCCCATACCTCCTCGTATTTTCGGTGGAGAGAGTTTTTTCCACGAGATCCAATGCAAAGATCTCTTGTCAATTGAACTACTCCACCAAAACTTCGCCATATTAGAAGAGATACTCTTGCATACCTTTTTTTGTCAATTTAAAACAGCTCATACTGTAAGTAGGTATAGCCTGTATCACAGATTTCAGCAAGATTTCCCTTCCAGCACATGCAAGGTTCTTCTCGGACCACCCCTGCATCTTGCCACGAGCACGATCACCTATGTGGTCGAAAGTTCCACTCGTGATCCTTCCCACTGCTGTGGGCAAACCCAGATATCTGTCACTAAAAGTCTCCACCGAAATCCCCAGCCATTGCTTCATGTCATCTCTCCTGGATCTTGGGGTATTTGGTGAGAAGAAAACTGCACTTTTGGCTTTGTTGACACACTGACCCGAACAGTCTGCATAAATATCCAGAATTTGATTTATACGTGCAGCACTTCTGTCATTTGTGGTCATGAAGATGAGACTATCATCTGCAAACAATAAATGGTTAATCCAGGGTGACCGATAAGAAACACGGACCCCTCTATCAATATAGTTCCCACCAAACTGATTCAACAAGGATGTAAAACCCTCTCCACAGAGCAGGAAGAGGAAGGGCGAGATCGGATCCCCTTGTCGAAGCCCACGTGAGGGGGTAAAGAATGGGAGCAGCTCCCCATTAACTCGTACTGAAAACCGTACCGAGCTGACACATTTCATGATCAGCCGCACAAAGCTGATGCCAAACCCCAATCTGAGAAGAATAGCCTCCAAATAATGCCACTCAACCCGGTCGTAGGCTTTCATCATATCTAGTTTCACTGCACATGAGAAGTTTTTGCCTTTTTTCCTCCTCCTCATAGCATGGATACTCTCGAAAGCAACAAGCGCATTATCCGTAATCAGACGTCCAGGAACAAAAGCACTTTGCTCTTCTCCAATAATATCATCCATCCACATTCTCAACCGGTTTGTAAGAGCTTTTGCTGCAATTTTATAAGCTACCGGACAGAGAGAAATAGGTCTATATTGAAGAATGGATTGGGGATTTAACACTTTGGGGATCAATGTGATAGAAGTGTCATTCATACCTATGGGTAATTCCCCACCATTCAGAAAATCCAAAATCGCCGGGACAAGATCACCTTGAATAAGATCCCAATGGCGTTGGAAGAAGCCCGCTGTAAATCCATCCACACCAGGGGCTTTGGAAGGAGCCATTTGAAACAACGCCTTCCGAATCTCCTCTGGATCGAAGGGTTTTTCCATCGAAAAATTCATGTCAGGAGTCACCTTTCTAGGGACACAATCGAGCAGTGCATCCATATTCCGAAATCCCTGGGACGTGTACAGGTTCTGATAAAATGACAACACCTCGGCCTTGTCTTCACTTTCATCAGAGAACATGGAACCATCGATCCTCAACAGAACACGGATTCGATTCATCCGTTTCCGTTGCGTCGCTTGGGTATGGAAATATGATGAATTCCGATCACCCGTCCGCAACCACCGTACCCGTGAGCGTTGGCGAATCCACACTTCTTCCTGCTGAAGTAGATTTACGAGCTTGGAAAGCGTCCGAATGCCCTGGGGAATGGATGGAGCAGTATTCCTCTGCAATCAATGGCTTGACGGCCCGATGCCTCGATCCTCCTGTAGTGGCAGTCAAAAGGTGCTGATATTGATACTCCCTCCGTCCGGGTTTGTTAGTCCCCTACTCAAAATCTATTTGTCCAGAAATTAAGCCCCCATAAGGCCTGTAAGCATTTAATTTCATAAATTAACGTGGCGAAATTTATGGCGTCATCCCTCTCGGCCGCTCGTTCCTCTCCCCGTATGTTATTCTTTCCGGTTTTCTCTCCTGTGTGAAACAGGTTGTTTGCATGGCTCACATGATTAGGCCGCTTGATTGGTTACTGGCTGTTTGCATGGCTACTGGCTTTTAGGCGAAAACGGAACTGCCTCTTGATTGGTTGTTAAGGATATTTCTCATCAACAGGCCAGTAGCCTCACGTTTTGGTCGCGATGCAAATCCGCACGGGACTAAGGGCATTTCCAGTCGCCCCCCCAGGCGGGCTTTTTCGCGCCGGAAGCGGCGAATAGCGCCGTTTCCTCACCAGTCGGCCCCCCCCAGAAGCCCAAATAGCGCTGTTTCGGCGCTATTTCGCGCCGCGGCACCCAGGCCAAACCCAGCCCGCTGGGTTCGGCCTAAGGGCATCTCCAGTCGCCCCCCAGAGCCTCCCAGGCGGGCTTTTTCGCGCCGAAAGCGGCGAATAGCGCCGTTTTCTCACCAGACGCCCCACCAGAAGCCCAAATAGCGCCGTTTCGGCGCTATTTCGCGCCGCGGCACCCAGGCGAAACTGCGCGGCAGCACGCGCGGGCCAGCTCTGTCAGTGACGCGACGAAAAGCGCGAGAACAGAAACCCCCGCCGTGACCTTCTTCTCGGCGCCCGCGCCATCAAAGGCTGCCCGGAGTAATGGCGTGGCGGCCGCCCAATGCATGCGCCCCAGTTAAAGGCTGCCGACGTAATGGCGTGGCCGCCGGCCAGTGCATGCATGGCGGGGGCGGCAGCGGTGACACGCGCGGCGCAGGGACTGGCCCGCCAGGCTATAAAAAGGGCGCTCGTCTCTCGCCGTTCTGCCATTCTCGCTTCCTCCTCCTCGCCGTCCTCCCATTCGCGCCTCCTCCTCCTCGCCTCCTCCTCCTCGCCGTATCTAGCAACGATGCCTCGCCTCTGGGATGCGTGGCCCGACAGCGACGAAGAGGAGGAGCAGCCGGCGCAGCAAGTGGCGCCCGAGCAGCCGCCGGCGCAGGGAGCGGTGGCGCCTGAGCAGCAGCCCGCCCAGGGAGAGCTGGCGCCCGAGCAGCCGGCGCAGGCTGCCCGGCGCTGGAGGAGGGAGAGGAGGAGGCAGCCAGTGTGGCCGGAACAACACGCCGCCTTCCACTCCTTCGAGACCGCGCGGAACGAGGGAGCGTTCCACTAGGTTCTCGGCAGCCTCGAGCAGCCGGCGGCGGCGGCGGAGGCTGCCGCCGTTCGGGCATCTCTGGAAACGCACCAGAGGGAAGAGGCGGAGCGCGAGGTGCGCCTGCAGCTGGTCGAAAACGCTGCATCGGCCGAGCAGCATGCCATCATCGCGTAGTACGAGGCCGACCTGCGGCAGGTGGCGCTGCAGAGCGAGCGGCGCAACCGCCAGCCCTCCGAGCAGGTGCAGCTGCACCGGCTGCGGGTGCAAGGCCGGGCGGAGCGGCACCGGCTCGCCGCGGCGAAGGATGACGGCGAACCTGGCCCCTCCAACCGGCTCGCCATGGTGGCGAAGGGTAACCGCGAGGAGGACGACGATGAAGACGACGACGCCTAGGATAGTCCTCGCACTGTTTTAGTTTTATTTCTCAATGTTTTTAGTTTAAATTCGCGTCGAAATTGTACGAATTTTGTCTAAATTCAATAAAATGCGTCGAGTTCGAATCGAGTTTTTTTGGGCCGAAACTTGGGCTCGGGGAGCGACTGGGAAGCCTGCCCCCCAGGTTCCAGATTAGCGCCGTATGGCGCCGCGGCGGCCCCAAAACAGCGGCGTTTTGGGCCCTGGGGGGCGCAACGGCTGGAGATGCCCTAACAAACCCAGACGGAGGGATGACGCCATAAATTTCGCCCCGCCCCCTTTATAACAGCTGTCTTTAAATAAATATCTCACCTATCAAGTTGCACAGAGGGCCGTCTGCCTCGTCAGATCCCACCAGATCACCCATTGCACTAGCTACCATGTCTGCGTCGGGCACCCCGGCGGCGGCGACGCAACGTGTCACGATCAAGGTTTAGGGCCCCGACGGGCTCCCGATCTACTGCACCATGCGTAATACCGACAAGCTGCACGCCCTCTTCGACCGCTACTACGCCAGCGTGCCGACTGTGGATCACGGGACGGGTCGTTTCTTCTTTGGCGGCTTGCGGCTGCAGGCTTGGAACACGCCGGCCGACTTCAACATGGTGGACGGCGACGAGGTCGACTTCTTCGCCTCGTCTGCATCCACCATACCGGAAACGCAGCGCCTCAAGGTGGAGGAGGAGGAGGAGGACGGGCAGCGCATCACGATCACTGTGCAGGACACTGCCAGGTTCCAGGTCGATTACAAGATGCGGAAGACCGGCAGGCTGCAGGCTCTCATGGACTTCTACTACGACAGTGCGCCGACCGTCGACCCCCGCACAGGGCGGTTCCTCATCGACGGCCACCGGATGCAGGGCTGGCAGACGCCGGCCGACTTCAACATGCAGGACGGCGACGTGGTCGACTTCTTCACGGAGCTGCTCGGCGCAGGCGGACAGACGGATCGCATGCGCGCGTCCTCCCCGTAGGTAGCTAGATCGCCTGCTGGTCTATTCCTGCCCTTTGCAACCTATTTTATGATCACTAGAGGCCTCCTCGCCGGTTCTATGCTGTCCAATTCATGCATATGATGAGAGATATTATGTTGGTTCATGATTTTTTCTCTTCGGCGTATGTCCAGCTTCTAGTCTCTTTTTTGTTAATGGTGGAAGAATAATTTAACATGAAACTGCCAGTTTGGCTCTCATATCTTCTATATCTAAATAGGAACACCCCACTAGAGGTATTTCTCTCAACATGCGGCTATGCCACATCAACAACCTGCCACATCACCCAACTCATGTCAACGTCATTCCGTGCATGCAGAGTTGGAGACCAAGCGTGCGGCGGAGCCTTTGCAGCTTCCATAACCACGTCGCATCCTCTTCTAATTCTCTAGATAGAAACACTACCTCACAATTATATCATCCCTTCTGCTCCTCTAGATCTAATCTCCCTTCCGGTGCATGCCCTCCCAACTAAGCATAGCGTTCAGGAGATCAATGCAAACAAAAACCTCTCCTTCTTGGTGAGCGGATTCCTCTGCTTCATCTTCCGCTGCAACTCGCCGTTGTTACCCGCAAGGAAAACCATGCCCTCATGCTGAATCTGAATGCCCTCCATGGTAATCCAGCCCTGGAGGTCTGATCCAGTCTCGGGTGGATCTGTTGGCTCCTTTGGTTGAACTTCACGAGTCCAGCACAACCGGCTGCTGACCACACCAAGATGCCATCATGGCTGCCTTGCTCAGCACACAGGCACCACCGATCTAAATAGAAACACCCCACTAGAGGTATTTCTCTCAACATGCGGCTATGCCACATCAACAACCTGCCACATCACCCAACTCATGTCAACGTCATTCCGTGCATGCAGAGTTGGAGACCAAGCGTGCGGCGGAGCCTTTGCAGCTTCCATAACCACGTCGCATCCTCTTCTAATTCTCTAGATAGAAACACTACCTCACAATTATATCATCCCTTCTGCTCCTCTAGATCTAATCTCCCTTCCGGTGCATGCCCTCCCAACTAAGCATAGCGTTCAGGAGATCAATGCAAACAAAAACCTCTCCTTCTTGGTGAGCGGATTCCTCTGCTTCATCTTCCGCTGCAACTCGCCGTTGTTACCCGCAAGGAAAACCATGCCCTCATGCTGAATCTGAATGCCCTCCATGGTAATCCAGCCCTGGAGGTCTGGTCCAGTCTCGGGTGGATCTGTTGGCTCCTTTGGTTGAACTTCACGAGTCCAGCACAACCGGCTGCTGACCACACCAAGATGCCATCATGGCTGCCTTGCTCAGCACACAGGCACCACCGATCAGTATGTATGCATGTTCCTGCCTATCAGATCCGCGGCTTCCGAGACGGGCGCCCACGTCGTGCTCGAGTGCGCCTTTGCCCGCCGGTTCTGGTCGCACATTGGCTCCATCGAGGCTGTCTCTACTCACCTCGCCGCGGCGCCGCTCCCCCCGTCGCTACCTCCACGCACTGCAAACACTTTCAGGTTGCTGTGCTTCTGGCACCTCTGGAAACACAGGAATGGGGTGGTTTTCGACAAGCTCGAGCCCTCCCTGTCGCGCCTAATCAAAACTGTCGCGACGATGCCCTGCTTTGGAGATGCCGTCTTTCTGCTCACTGCCGTTGCGATGTCGACCTCTGGGTCTCCACCCTGCGTTTGAGCTAGGTTCAGATGGTTCTCCCCCCTCCCCTGTGTAAAAACCTCTCGGGACTCCGCTCTGTGTGCTCCCTGCCCCCCTCCCCCCCTTGTAATCACTTGTAGGGTTTTTCCCGCCTTGTCTTTATAATGGAAAATTCAGGTGAGCGCTTTGCGCTTCCCGGTGTATACTCAAAAAAAAGATCCTATTAAACATGAAGATCTGTTTATTAGTCCATGATCTATTCATGCATTAGATTCCGAATATTTGCAGCAATATATTGTTTTGGTCATCCTACACCATATATGTAGTATTTTTTTGGATTGGATTTGGGGGGAGGGGGGACCACTGAATGCTTCAGCATACTTCTGTATTTGAGTTGGTACATGCACGGTGAAAGTTACTGATTTTTTAGCAAATCCCCTCTTACATCTTAACAATGTCTACGAGAGTCAGGTTTCATTTTTCTTTATCTGGATAGCTAGATTTGAGTATGTATTTTTTTTGCAGGTTGGGAGTTGATACCGATACCACCAAATGAAAGAAATCATATGAGGCTGGATCATATCATGGATTTCCCTTGGATCAGTCAAAGTAATATTTATGACCTGGATTGTACTTTCTCTAGGCAAGCATTGCTAGGATACGTACATCGAGATAGATTAGGACTCTACGTGCCTTGTACTCCAAGTCTCTACCTACCCCATGTACCTTCTTTATATACCTCCATATGAGGGACAAATCAATACAACAAATATTAGGGTTTCAATATTTGAAGTTTTGCGCTTCCGTCGCTTCCTCCTCTCCGTCATCATCATCTCCACTCTCTTCCCTCCCGCAGTCACATCGGGAGTGGCGTGGACGCAAGTGACGACGCGGACGCTGCTGACTGGAGTTGTTGCCGATGTGTTGCTGTAGACGTAGCCTATGATGTCGATGTCGAGGTAGCCGACCTTGATGTAGCCGTAGTCAAGGTAGTAGTGGTCGATGTAGTACTCTTCGTAGTCGTTGTAGCCGCAATGCCGGAGGCGCAAAAAATTGAGCGATGTGTATGACGGTGCTGCAGTTGTGTTTCTTTTTTTACGACGTTTCGCACCTTGAGAGGTACCGTCGCGGGCGTCAAAGGACGCGGTCGTAGGTCATAAGTGAGTTCACCAGTTTTGCCAGGACTGGGAGAAGCTCACCAAGCACACAACGGTTTTGCCAGAACCGTGCGCGCGGTTTTAGGGGCTTTCACAATAGTGATGCCGGGTTGTCGATGCAGTCTTAGCCGTCGGACGCGGTCAGTGCCGTCGTCGGTGTCGTGGCGTCTTGCAGTTGTACTGTCAGAGGACGCGTGTCCAGCCTTGTGGACGTCGTAGTTGTAGAGGCGGCGGCGGTGTGTTGACGAGGTTGTCGATGAAGACCACGTGATGTAGACCTTGGCGATGTGGTGTCGGCGTAGGCGTGAGGTGGTACGTTGTTTGGAGGCGTCCCTCCCGACGGCGATGATGTAGATGCCTTGTTGTCGAAGAAGTATCCACACCGGCCTGCGTGTGGTGTCGCTTCTCGTAGATGTGCTCGATGAAGATTTTGGCTCGACGAAGATTTTGGGTCGTATCTTGGCGTAGTCGTACAGCTTGATGGTTCGGCTCCATGTAGTTCGGGTTGATGCAGGTGTGGAAGGCGAAGGCCGCTCTCGCATGATCGATGCCGTAAAACAGACATATGCTTATAGTCACCCGTGGTAATGCATTGGGAGCAGACTCGATCACGTCTTGCAAGCACAACGCACTGTGGAAGGCGAAGGCCGCTCTCGCATGATCGATGCCGTAAAACAGACATATGCTTATAG
Source organism: Alopecurus myosuroides (assembly GCA_028641055.1). Lineage (NCBI taxonomy): Eukaryota > Viridiplantae > Streptophyta > Magnoliopsida > Poales > Poaceae > Alopecurus > Alopecurus myosuroides. Next base: position 64,280,154 of record CM054061.1, on the reverse strand, counting down.
TCACCCGTGGTAATGCATTGGGAGCAGACTCGATCACGTCTTGCAAGCACAACGCACAGAGCCATGTTTTTTTTTTATGCATACCTACGTGTGATCTGGTCGTTGTGATCCAGTCGCAAGCGTCCGCTTCACTCCCGTTACGACTGAGGGGGATGTTAGCATACGTACATAGAGATAGATTAGGACTCTACGTGCCTTGTACTCCAAGTCTCTACCTACCCCCATGTACCTTCTTTATATACCTCCATATGAGGGACAAATCAATACAACAAATATTAGGGTTTCAATATTTTCCACAAGCATCTCTTGATGTGCGTTTCAGTTCTCGCGGTGGGTTTGAGAACAGCTCAAGTTTTATGCATCCATCTCCATGTAAATGTTATTTTCCTTAATGCAGGTAATATTTCTGTGTGGTTACAACTGACACTGACAACTCTCAATCAACAACACTTATCTAATCATTTTTTTCTCCCTGTTACACGTCACCAGTCAATATGATCCAGTCTCGTGCGTTTAAATCATTCAGTAACCGAAACTTTTAATAGTCCACCGATTTTTTCCGATCTTTAGATCTTCTTGCTAACCCAACAGCCAACGACCAACCAAATTCTCTACAAGAGAAACAAACAGTCAGTCCCTTTGACAGAAAAGTCTCTGCTCTCTCTTTTTCACTTCTCCTATTTACATTGGTGAAAGACACCGATCCTTCAGGTAATCAGGATTCCATTTTCTTTTCTCAAAATCTATCAAGCAATTTGGCTATAGCGCACTGCTCTTCTTTTCAACAGTTCACCTTCACGTTTTATCCATACGAGAATGATCTATTGATATTCTATCCAAGTATGGTGATTTTTGTCTTAATGAAGATATGATCAGTGGACATTTATGGATTAAACTCAATATTGTACTAATATTCAGCTTTACCCTCTCCAGTTCGGTTTCTTATATGTCTATTCAACTATGGATGAAAAGGTTGTATTACATTTTCCCTATCCTAAACTCCTTAGAGACAAAGATATGGAAGTTTTTATTGGACAACACATGGATTTCGTTTGTATGGTAATAGAGCTTTGATGGTGGATCGTACAAAATTCTGTTTGCTATGTACTACATAAACTTGAGCTTATATATATTAGGTGTCATCTTGAGTTGAAATATCAAATCGGTATTGGTTTCACACAACCTTTCCTACGCTATGAAATGCGTGCAATTACTTTTTTTGGGTACGCTCCAATCCGTTTTCCATTGTTTCCGTTTTGCACTGTATGCATTCACTTTGTTGCAGGGGACTTTACATATTGTACCGTCGTTGTACTGGAGTTGAATTAAGTGCATGGGATTGCTACCAATAAGTATGGTCGAAGCCTTACCAAGACGACCAGCTACTGTACAACTCGGACTCTCGCGTGCACTACGGGAAACAGCCAGTACGCCGACGGCCCCCCACTACGCCGACGGCCAAAGGTCGGCCCCCTCGGCGTAGGGTGGTCGACAGGATCGGTGGGGACGTGCCCGTCGGCGTCTATTCGCCCCTCGGCGTATGGAGGCTACCCCGAGGGCCACCGTCGGCGTATCTATCCCCCTCGGCGTAGGATGCCCCGTTACGCCCTTCGAACGCGGCCCGTTACGTGATAGGCTACCCTGAGGGGGTGCCGTCGGCGTAGGTGAATGAGTTTTTTTCCCCGCGTTCGATCGTACCGTGTGAGTGCGTGTGAGTTAAAAAAAAACTAACCCTACGCCGAGGGGGTGCCGTCGGCGTAGGTGGAGGTTTTTTTTCTCCCCGTTCGATCGTACCGTGTGCGAGGGTGCGTGTTCGATCATACCTAACCCTACGCCGAGGGGGTGCCGTCGGCGTAGGTATTGTTTTTTTTTTCCTTTGCTCGATCGCGATGCGTAGGCCGTTTGCGTGTGTGTTTTAGAAAAAACCTTTATTTTGCCAAACTCTTGGCGTATCTATGTTGAAATAGGTAGTTGTGTACCTAAAAATGATTTTTGCCAAAAATCATGAGCAAACTATGAGGTACCTGTAGTTCAAATTTGACCAGTTTCCAGCGGAATCGGCAGAAACTTCTGTTTTTCAAAAGAGGTGGATGGAAACCTTTTCATATGAAACAAATTGGTTATTTGTGCATATAACATGGTATAGTATTTTTAAAAATTATAGCTCTCAAGTTTTGCAACATATTTGCGGTAGGTCCTTCACAAAAAAAACCCATTTTTTACACTCGGGAAATGGAAAATGGTTTTTTTCTTCAATGAACAGAAAAAAGTCTTATATATGATATAAAATATTATATGGATGTCATATTTTAATTTCTCTCATTTTTCTAATCGATATAGACATATTATTTGTCAAATTTCGATTTACGGATTTATAGATATGAATTTTTCAATATTAAATAGAAAAGGCAAAAATGTTAATTATTATTTAAATTAAAGATTATTTGAATTCAAATTTATTACTAGTTATTATTTTTTACTTAAATAATTGTTTGAATTCACAAAATAAAATAGTGTGACATTGATGGTCCAAGGGTTAAGGTTAACAGGATAGATTGGATAATATTGACAACAACACATCCGTTGTTTCTAGGTATCTCACAGGGAAGAAACTACGAAGTTAAGCGTGTTGGGGCTGAAGCAATCTCATGATGGGTGACCGATCGGGAAGTGTTAGTAGAAACGAGTAATTTAGATTAAAAATAGAAATGGTTAAAAATAAATATAAATGTGACTATAGTGTGATTAAATGGTTAAATAAGTGAAATAAAAAAACTCAGAAAAAAAATTCAAAAAAGATTCTTTTTTTTTTTGAAAAAAATTGAAATATTGTGCCCCTATGCCGGGGGGGGGGGGGGCGGGCGTCGGCGTATGTACCCCTACGCCGAGGGGATGCCGCCGGCGTAGCCTCTGGCCAGGCCCGCAGGGGCCTCCACGTGGCCCTCAATACGCCGAGGGGCGAATCTTGGCCGTCGGCGTTCGTAATCCGACAGCACTGGGCCCCACCGAAGCATACGCCGACGGGGAACTCTACGCCGACGGCCAAAGTGCCTACGCCGACAGGGGTGTACGCCGAGGGGGCTACGCCGAGGGCCACCATCGGCGTAGGTATACGCCGAGGGGGATCTGGCCTACGCCGAGGGCCTTAGGCCGTCGGCGTCTCTGCCGATTCCGGTAGTGGTGCAACAACATTCCTAGTGTGGGTTCTTCTCATTTGGGATCCTAGATTGTAATTCACATAATTTTAAACAAGATAGAAAGATCCTAAAATAAAAGGAGGTAAGTGATGTTCTTCTTTATTTGTCGGCATCATCTCTTTCATTATTTTGAATTCAGGCATCCCATAAAAACTGATACGTGCATTTAACTCGGTTTTCTACTCTCTCCATTCCTAAATATAAGATGTTCTAGCCCCTACTCATATTGTCTAGATACACACTAATATGAGTGAACATATATGATAAAAGTTTTCTAGATACGTGTAGACATGTGTGGATGTAGAAAATGGCTAAAACATCTTACGTTTAGGAACGGAGGGAGTATGACACAACACGACCTATTATTTGCCATTAGCACGGAGGGAGTATGACACAACACGACCTATTATTTGCCATTAGCTTATTCTACCTTTTATTAGAAAATGTAGATAATAAGACATATGTTCTTTTCATCGGTAGAAATCTATTTGCACGTATTAGTACCTCTATGTCCCAATAATTTCTTCCTGGAACAACGTAAATTCTAAAAAAAAGTAAAATAAAAATAAGTTGCAGCTATTGCACTCTATATCATATTAATTACCCTTTCTTTTTCAACTAGGGGTTTCTACAAGGTTCAAGAGAATTCCCGCCGCAACGCGCGGGGTATCATCTAGTAACAATGATTAATACAATCTAAAAATACATGCATGTGGTGCTCGGTCCATACAAAATAATACCGAGAAGGATCATAGCGTAATTAAGAAGGAATTGAAAATTAAACATGTGGTCATTCTGCTCACTAACAGGACTGTCCCAAAGGAACCAACAGACTGTCCCAGATGACAAATAATAATTCATCCAAACAAAAACGGAGTGGCATAGGCCTTATTCAGTTACAAGGGAATGAATCCTATGGATCTGATCCAGACATGTCTTGGGTTGATCTGAGCTCTCGCCCAATCCCTTGTAATTTTCTTTCCCTGTTTAGGCCTTTTGATCAAACTTGGAAGGCACACTTATGAAATCTAGAAATATAAACAAATATATGCACACAAAGTAAAGCAATGATAGCCAACAAAGACACATGCATTGGAGCATACTGTTCGAGTGTATTGACTGTAAGCGATCTAGCTGAACTAACTTGCAAAACATAGCAACCATAGTACACATACCAAACAGACAAGGTATGTGGCATGGCAGAAGAGAATAGTTATCATGCTACCGTCGTTTGCACCAAAGCGAAGGCCCTGAGAGAAAATGAGGGATCATTGGGACCTCCCAACGGAATCCAGGTTTATCTATACTGGGGAAGACATTTGGTGCGGTTGGTACTGGACTTAGCTGGTTTATTTATACGCTGTTTGTGTGTGGGGTTTTGGGTTTAACATGCCGCAGCCTGTGGCTCAAGGCTGCAACAGGGGACTGTTCTAGACTTTGAGTGAAGCAGATTCGATAAACATTATGCTGTTTTCTCCCATGAGCTAGTGTTGTTGTGACATGATTGTTGTAGTAAATTCGCTGCCATCTAAGAAGTCAATCTGGGAATACATGTCAGCGAAATCATTATTGCCATATATATAGTCTTTATATCATCTGAAGTTTTCCCTGGCACATTTTATTTGTATTTGGCAGCACCTCCTTTTGTTTTTTGAACATCAATCGCATTGTGGATTTTGTTTCAGCAAGCTGTATGCTTTTTCTTTCTGTGACTTAGTTCATTCATCAATGGCTTGCTAACTGGAAATTACCTACCAGCGGTTATATCTAGTTGACTAGTTGTCCTTTCACTTATATTTGCTTGGGCGATAAGTTGTATACTTAGTTGAATATCACTTTTCACTGAATTTATTCTGATGCATGCGTAGAATGTGACTTTCAATTTTATGCATAGCTTTGTAGATTATGTTCTGTGTGTTATTGGTCATACCGAGCCGGCATGTTCAATCATGGATCACTGAGCCTTAACACCTGATGTTGGTTCTCGTTTATAATGTCCTGATGGCCACTGAACTAGATGGTTTCAGTTATCTTTAGAAATCTTGTAAGATTAATTAGCATATATTTTATAATTTTGTGAATCCTCTCCTTTGAATAAAGAAATGAAGTGACTGTGATGCTTTTGGCCTGTCTTTGTTAGGGCATTTTGTTGTATCATTGAGTGTGATTTTTTTTCCTAATGTTGTAAGGACTGTTCATTTTTATCTTGTCATAGGTAATTACTGCTACAGGCACAAAGAAAAATGAAGTTGTATTCAGCGAGATCCAGAGCCAGCTGAAGCACGAGAAATATACAGTGGATGTGAAAGCAACTTCAGACTCAAAGGTAGTACCCGGTCTCTGACCACATGTATACTCCTGTGTATCCTTTTCCTTGTATTATTAACTTGTCTATTCCCATGTCTTTCGCTGATGTTGGGGCCTCGCTTTCAGTATCAGTGACACAAGTTTCTTCCCTTTTCCCAGGTTATTACTTCAGTCACTATTAATGAGCTGTACACACCAGGCCTGAAGGGAACTCTATCCATTCCTACCCCCTACCATAAGTCTGCCCCTGGGAAGGTATTATCTCACTAGTTACATTTTCTAACTGAATGTTTAGAAGTCAATTGAATCCTGTCTGATCCCCTCTATTTGCCTGCCTCTGTGATTGTAGTGTCACTTTTACAGTTTACTTTTTTGGTTCGATAAATGTTTAGAAGCCAATCTGAATTCAGTTTAATCCCCCCTCTTGTGGTTTCAGGCTGAACTGCAGTACTTGCACCCCCATGCTGGCATCAATGCCAGTGCTGGCCTGAATTCAAACCCTCTTGTCAACTTTTCTGGTGTAGTTGGGACTAAAGCAGTAGCTTTTGGTGTTGATGTTGCATTTGATACTGCCTCTGGGGACTTCACCAAGTACAATGCTGGAGTGAGCCACACTAACCAAGATCTCACTGCTTCCCTGAATCTGTAAGTTGGTTCTACCAGTCACTGCTTTGGTGTATTTAACACTTTGCTGGATCTGAATTTGTCTAGTCTGTACATGTGTTCACATTCTGTTAGTCTCAGTTGCCCTTAGTTGCCTTGCTTGTTAATTTCTGAAACAGATTAGTTTATTGCTGAAGAGAGGGCCAAGAAGCACTTTACCTTGTGTTTACTGCATTACTATCTCTTGCATGATCTGGCACTAATGGTGTTCAATTTGCAAATGCAGGAACAACAAGGGAGACAACCTGGCTGCTTCCTACTACCACCAGGTGCACGGCACCACAGCTGTGGGAGCAGAGATTGCTCACACCTTCTCAAGCAACGCGAACACCGTCACCATGGGGGCGCAGCACCAGCTGGACCCTCTGACCACCGCGAAGGTGGGCTTCAACAACTTTGGCATCGCCAGCGCGCTCCTCCAGCACGGCTATCGAGAAGAGCCCCAAGTTCGGTCTGGCCCTGGCCCTCAAGCCCTGAAGTGGGTGGTGGTTGGCGTGCCTTTAGGATGCTAGCATTTCGATGATCTATTACTACCAGCAGCTCTAGTCCAGAGAACAATGAATGTCTGGACAAAAACTTGTAATGCCCTACCGACTTTGGTGATGCCACAAAACTTATCTGTCGTTGCCTTTTTTTAGCCTTTCTACAACGAGGGGTTTCTACCCAGTTGATCCGGTGCTACTACCGGTTTATTGCACTGTCCTGAAATCTGAATTGTCACTTAGATGCAACCTGCTTTTGTTTGGTTTTGCGAATTTAATTTTCGGTGTGCACTGTGTTGATTCTAGTTGTAGCTCGTCTTGGATTGTTTGAATTTTTGTTGGTTTCCATTCTGTTTATACCTGATCATTTTGCGGTGGAGTTTTCAGTTGGACTACAATATATAAGTAGTCTTTGCCTCGTTCAAAAAATAGAGTTGTTTTCTATGTCCTTTGAATCTTGCAGACATAAAAAAAGAGAGTAATCTTTGCGTTTCTATGTCCTTTGAATCTTACAGACCAACGGCCAGTAAACATGATCAGACACGAAGTATGAGAGCATAACATTTAATTGAAAGTTTAAGTTTCACTGTGTATAGAAAATAACTAATACTCCCTCCATCTCGGTTTATTAGTCACTTCTCGAATACCAAATAATATCAACAGTTGGGCGCAATTATCATTAATGATCTCCTAAAAATGCTCCCAGCCACTTCCTCTCCCCAATCTGCATGCAATTTAGCCAATGCTTGATTAATTAAGCCAATGCATGCACCTACGATTGAGTATTGTTGGTCTTTCCTAACTAATTGCATACTTTAGGAGTGATTATCTTGACCAATTCTCACTTACGTAGGTCGCAGAGAAAGCCGAAGTATGACTAATAAACCGAGACGGAGGGAGTATATGTAATATCAAGCCTATGTAGTATGAATATTAGTACGGAGTACAATACGAATTCTCAAATGTTGTTTTAGATGCTGATTTAGGAGCACAATCAAATTTAAAGTAGTTTGATTTGGGACAATCATAGAACTTAAATTAAGATGCATCTTTTATTTCGAAGACTACCAGCCGCAGCGATCATCAACATATTATACCAGCAGTAGCCACGATCAACATATTACAAGCTGGAGTATGACACATTATTATAGATAGGAGGCCAGGTGCCGGTGCAGGCACCACCACATCAGCGACTGTCGCCGGACAGTTAGACAGTCACCGATCGAGGCCTGGAGCAAGCGAGGCTGGGGACCCGAGCCTGGCCGCAGATGGATAGCACGGTGTTGACGTAGCTGTCGATTAGGGATGGGTCACTGGAGTTTGAGAAGGCGCTGCACAAGCATTCCACGGCTTCGGCGCTCGGCGTCGGACGGACAAACCCAAATCCACCACCAGGGATCGACCCAAATCCAGGGATCGACCCATCGGCGCTGACCAGAGGGCAGCAACGTCTCAAGCCATCCAAGATCCCCGGGAGGCGGACTCCGCCCAGCGGGCTGCTCTCGAAGCACTCTCTGAGCTGGGCTACCTTGTCAGGCGGGCACTGCCTACCGCCGGTGGGGGACGGTGCCACCGCCGGTGAAGGAGGCATGCTGTCGCCGCGTGCTTGAACGGCGGCAACGGCCAGGAGGATCGCGGCCAGGAGGAGGAGGCTGGAGTAGGCGGACGAGGTGGCTTTGGTGGTCGCCATTGTCGCGGATGGTTGCTTACTTGCTTCTTTCTTTGATATGAGATCAATGTGGCTGATGAGGAATGTGCAAACCGAGAGGAGGTGTTTATAGGGGACGCCATGGATTGATCGGATTGTTTTGAGCGAGCTCAAGGTCTTTGTGGCGGTTTGGTACCACCGTACCTACCTACAGAGAATCATCTGATCCAGCGCTTGTTTCTTTGGTACTAAAGCAAGAAATGATACTTTGGTACTGAAGGTACATTGCAAGTGCAAGCGTGGAATTTAGCCGCCGACTGAGAAATCGGCATTTTCTTTCGTACGATGCCATGGATTAACGTACGCTCATTGGATCGTTTTGAGCGATCTCAAGGTCCGTGCGGCCGTGCGTACAAAGAATAAAAGAATCATCTGATCTAGCTCTTCTTTCTTTGGTACTAAAGCAAGAAAGGAATACTTTGGTTCTGATGGTGCAAGCGTGGAATTTTGCCGCCGCCGACTGAGAAGCCGGCATTTCGTATTAGATGTAGAAATAGTATAGCACATAAGAAAATTTTGTTTTTTAATACTCCCTCCGATCCATATTAATAGGTGCTGAAGTGGATGTATCTAGCAATAAAACATGTCTAAATACATCCACTTCAGCACCTATTAATATGGATCGGAGGGAGTATGATAAGCCGTGTGTATCGGCTAGATGCAGAGGCTGAGATTTCCCGTTTAAAAAAAATATCACTACGGGAGAGCACATCTTTCCCGTGTGCTGAATTCTTTACCGTGTGCATTCAATCGGGCACACGGGAAAGATTTTCTTTGCCGTGTGTCGCACACGGTAAAGAAAAACGCACGGTCTAGTTACACGAAAACCACACGGTAAAGTTTGACACACGGGAAAGAATCAAAAAAACACACGGGAAAGAAAACACACGGTAAAGATTACGGCCACGTGGCCATTCCGTTGCGGGGCAGAACGGAACTGTTACGTCAGTCCTTTGCCGTGTGCAATATCCTTTACCGTGTGCATGCACACGGCAAAGAACTGACATCAAACAACACTGCCCGCGCCCGCGGAAAAATATTACTTTATTTCTTTGCCGTGTGCATGCACACGGTAAAGATTATTTCAGTCTTTGCCGTGTGCATGCACACGGTAAAGAATTTTTTTTCTTTTCAAAATAGCTTGTTTAATTTATAATTACAATATTTAATTTTATTTATCAATTTAAAAAAATTCCCCTTGTTTATTATGGCCTACCAGAAGCATGCAACTAGTTTTACATTTCTACCCTTTCGACGCCGTTATCGCGTGTTTCCGTATAAGTCCGGTATTTCTCCAGCGGCTCTAGGGTTTCACCGGAGGGGGGTCTACGGAGCGTCTGGATGCCAACACAAGCTAGGGGGTGCTATACCAAGTTAGTATGGTTGTGTTGTGTGCTTTGGATGGCAAAGATTGCACTCCGGGGTGTGGGCCGCTTCACCGGCATCCACTTCTCTCCCGTGAGTTTACACGCGCTTATAGGGTGAAACTCCCGTATCGGACGAAACGTCGTGAATCTTCCGAAGAGTTGTGTTGTACCAATGTGTATTAGGTTTCTATGGACTACCCTAACACAACCAAGCAACTAGTTCCACATTGCTAACCCCTTTCGACGCCGTTACCGCGTGTTTTCGTATAAGTCCGGTATTTCTCCAGCAGAGGTAGGGTTTCACCGGAGGGGGGTCTACGGAGCGTGTGGATGCCAACACAAGTTAGGGGGTGCCATACCAAGTTATTATAGTTGTGTTGTGTGCTTTGGATGGCAAAGATTGCACTTCGGGGTGTGGGCCGCTTCACCGGCATCCACTTCTCTCCCGTGAGTTTACACGCGCTTATAGGGTGAAACTCCCGTATCGGACGAAACATCGTGAATCTTCCGAAGAGTTGTGTTGTACCAATGTGTATTGGGTTGCTATGGACTACCCTAACACAACCAAGCAACTAGTTCCACATTGCTACCCCCTTTCGACGCCGTTACCGCGTGTTTCCGTATAAGTCCGGTATTTCTCCAGCGGGTCTAGGGTATCACCGGAGGGGGGTCTATAGAGCGTCTGGATGCCAACACAAGCTAGGGGGTGCCATACCAAGTTAGTATAGTTGTGTTGTGTGCTTTGGATGGCGAAGATTGCACTCCGGGGTGTGGGCCGCTTCACCGGCATCCACTTCTCTCCCGTGAGTTTACACGCGCTTATAGGGTGAAACTCCCGTATCGGACGAAACGTCGTGAATCTTCCGAAGAGTTGTGTTGTACCAATGTGTATTAGGTTTCTATGGACTACCCTAACACAACCAAGCAACTAGTTCCACATTGCTAACCCCTTTCGACGCCGTTACCGCGTGTTTTCGTATAAGTCCGGTATTTCTCCAGCAGAGGTAGGGTTTCACCGGAGGGGGGGTCTACGGAGCGTGTGGATGCCAACACAAGTTAGGGGGTGCCATACCAAGTTATTATAGTTGTGTTGTGTGATTTGGATGGAAAAGATTACACTTCGGGGTGTGGGCCGCTTCACCGGCATCCACTTCTCTCCCGTGAGTTTACACGCGCTTATAGGGTGAAACTCCCGTATCGGACGAAACATCGTGAATCTTCCGAAGAGTTGTGTTGTACCAATGTGTATTGGGTTGCTATGGACTACCCTAACACAACCAAGCAACTAGTTCCACATTGCTACCCCCTTTCGACGCCGTTACCGCGTGTTTCCGTATAAGTCCGGTATTTCTCCAGCGGGTCTAGGGTATCACCGGAGGGGGGTCTACAGAGCGTCTGGATGCCAACACAAGCTAGGGGGTGCCATACCAAGTTAGTATAGTTGTGTTGTGTGCTTTGGATGGCGAAGATTGCACTCCGGGGTGTGGGCCGCTTCACCGGCATCCACTTCTCTCCCGTGAGTTTACACGCGCTAATAGGGTGAAACTCCCGTATCGGACGAAACGTCGTGAATCTTCCGAAGAGTTGTGTTGTACCAATGTGTATTAGGTTTCTATGGACTACCCTAACACAACCAAGCAACTAGTTCCACATTGCTAACCCCTTTCGACGCCGTTACCGCGTGTTTTCGTATAAGTCCGGTATTTCTCCAGCAGAGGTAGGGTTTCACCGGAGGGGGGTCTACGGAGCGTCTGGATGCCAACACAAGCTAGGGGGTGCAATACCAAGTTATTATAGTTGTGTTGTGTGCTTTGGATGGCAAAGATTGCACTTCGGGGTGTGGGCCGCTTCACCGGCATCCACTTCTCTCCCGTGAGTTTACACGCGCTTATAGGGTGAAACTCCCGTATCGGACGAAACATCGTGAATCTTCCGAAGAATTGTGTTGTACCAATGTGTATTAGGTTTCTATGGACTACCCTAACACAAACAAGCAACTAGTTCCACATTGCTACCCCCTTTCGACGCCGTTACCGCGTGTTTCCGTATAAGTCCGGTATTTCTCCAGCGGGTCTAGGGTATCACCGGAGGGGGGTCTACAGAGCGTCTGGATGCCAACACAAGCTAGGGGGTGCCATACCAAGTTAGTATAGTTGTGTTGTGTGCTTTGGATGGCGAAGATTGCACTCCGGGGTGTGGGCCGCTTCACCGGCATCCACTTCTCTCCCGTGAGTTTACACGCGCTTATAGGGTGAAACTCCCGTATCGGACGAAACGTCGTGAATCTTCCGAAGAGTTGTGTTGTACCAATGTGTATTGGGTTGCTATGGACTACCCTAACACAACCAAGCAACTAGTTCGACATTGCTAACCCCTTTCGACGCCGTTACCGCGTGTTTCCGTATAAGTCCGGTATTTCTCCAGCGGGTCTAGGGTATCACCGGAGGGGGGTCTACAGAGCGTCTGGATGCCAACACAAGCTAGGGGGTGCCATACCAAGTTAGTATAGTTGTGTTGTGTGCTTTGGATGGCGAAGATTGCACTCCGGGGTGTGGGCCGCTTCACCGGCATCCACTTCTCTCCCGTGAGTTTACACGCGCTTATAGGGTGAAACTCCCGTATCGGACGAAACGTCGTGAATCTTCCGAAGAGTTGTGTTGTACCAATGTGTATTAGGTTTCTATGGACTACCCTAACACAACCAAGCAACTAGTTCCACATTGCTAACCCCTTTCGACGCCGTTACCGCGTGTTTTCGTATAAGTCCGGTATTTCTCCAGCAGAGGTAGGGTTTCACCGGAGGGGGGGTCTACGGAGCGTGTGGATGCCAACACAAGTTAGGGGGTGCCATACCAAGTTATTATAGTTGTGTTGTGTGCTTTGGATGGCAAAGATTACACTTCGGGGTGTGGGCCGCTTCACCGGCATCCACTTCTCTCCCGTGAGTTTACACGCGCTTATAGGGTGAAACTCCCGTATCGGACGAAACATCGTGAATCTTCCGAAGAGTTGTGTTGTACCAATGTGTATTGGGTTGCTATGGACTACCCTAACACAACCAAGAAACTAGTTCCACATTGCTACCCCCTTTCGACGCCGTTACCGCGTGTTTCCGTATAAGTCCGGTATTTCTCCAGCGGGTCTAGGGTATCACCGGAGGGGGGTCTACAGAGCGTCTGGATGCCAACACAAGCTAGGGGGTGCCATACCAAGTTAGTATAGTTGTGTTGTGTGCTTTGGATGGCGAAGATTGCACTCCGGGGTGTGGGCCGCTTCACCGGCATCCACTTCTCTCCCGTGAGTTTACACGCGCTAATAGGGTGAAACTCCCGTATCGGACGAAACGTCGTGAATCTTCTGAAGAGTTGTGTTGTACCAATGTGTATTGGGTTGCTATGGACTACCCTAACACAACCAAGCAACTAGTACCACATTGCTACCCTCTTTCGACGTCGTTACCGCGTGTTTCCGTATAAGTCCGGTATTTCTCCAACGGAGGTAGGGTATCACCGGAGGGGGGGTCTACGGAGCGTCTGGATGCCAACACAAGCTAGGGGGTGCCATACCAAGTTAGTATAGTTGTGTTGTGTGCTTTTGATGGCAAATATTGCACTCCGGGGTGTGGGCCGCTTCACCGGCATCCACTTCTCTCTCGTGAGTTTACACGCGCTTATAGGGTGAAACTCCCGTATCGGACGAAACGTCGTGAATCTTCCGAAGAGTTGTGTTGTACCAATGTGTATTAGGTTTCTATGGACTACCCTAACACAAACAAGCAACTAGTTCCACATTTCTAACCCCTTTCGACGCCGTTACCGCGTGTTTCCGTATAAGTCCGGTATTTCTCCAGCGGGTCTAGGGTTTCACCGGAGAGGGGGGCTACGGAGCGTCTGGATGCCAAAACAAGTTAGGGGGTGCCATACCAAGTTAGTATAGTTGTGTTGTGTGCTTTGGGTGGCAAAGATTGCACTCCGGGGTGCTGGCCGCTTCACCGGCATCCACTTCTCTTCCGTGAGTTTACACGCGCTTATAGGGTGAAACTCCCGTATCGGACGAAACATCGTGAATCTTCCGAAGAGTTGTGTTGTACCAATGTGTATTGGGTTGCTATGGACTATCCTAACACAACCAAGCAACTAGTTCCACATTTCTACCCCCTTTCGACGCCGTTACCGCGTGTTTCCGTATAAGTCCGGTATTTCTCCAGCGGAGGTAGGGTTTCACCGTGGGGGGGTCTACGGAGCGTGTGGATGCCAACACAAGTTAGGGGGTGTCATACCAAGTTAGTATAGTTGTGTTGTGTGCTTTGGATGGCAAAGATTGCACTCCGGGGTGTGGGCCGCTTCACCGGCATCCACTTCTCTCCCGTGAGTTTACACGCGCTTATAGGGTGAAACTCCCGTATCGGACGAAACGTCGTGAATCTTTCGAAGAGTTGTGTTGTACCAATGTGTATTAGGTTTCTATGGACTACCCTAACACAACCAACCAACTAGTTACACATTGCTACCCTCTTTCGACGCCGTTACCGCGTGTTTCCGTATAAGTCCGGTATTTCTCCAGCGAGTCTAGGGTATCACCGGAGGGGGGGTCTACAGAGCGTCTGGATGCCAACACAAGCTAGGGGGTGCCATACCAAGTTAGTATAGTTGTGTTGTGTGCTTTGGATGGCAAATATTGCACTCCGGGGTGTGGGCCGCTTCACCGGCATCCACTTCTCTCCCGTGAGTTTACACGCGCTAATAGGGTGAAACTCCCGTATCGGACGAAACGTCGTGAATCTTCCGAAGAGTTGTGTTGTACCAATGTGTATTAGGTTTCTATGGACTACCCTAACACAACCAAGCAACTAGTTCCACATTGCTAACCCCTTTCGACGCCGTTACCGCGTGTTTCCGTATAAGTCCGGTATTTCTCCAGCGAGTCTAGGGTATCACCGGAGGGGGGGTCTACAGAGCGTCTGGATGCCAACACAAGCTAGGGGGTTCCATACCAAGTTAGTATAGTTGTGTTGTGTGCTTTGGATGGCAAAGATTGCACTCCGGGGTGTGGGCCGCTTCACTGGCATCCACTTCTCTCCCGTGAGTTTACACGCGCTAATAGGGTGAAACTCCCGTATCGGACGAAACGTCGTGAATCTTCCGAAGAGTTGTGTTGTACCAATGTGTATTAGGTTTCTATGGACTACCCTAACACAACCAAGCAACTAGTTCCACATTGCTAACCCCTTTCGACGCCGTTACCGCGTGTTTTCGTATAAGTCCGGTATTTCTCCAGCAGAGGTAGGGTTTCACCGGAGGGGGGTCTACGGAGCGTGTGGATGCCAACACAAGTTAGGGGGTGCCATACCAAGTTATTATAGTTGTGTTGTGTGCTTTGGATGGCAAAGATTGCACTTCGGGGTGTGGGCCGCTTCACCGGCATCCACTTCTCTCCCGTGAGTTTACACGCGCTTATAGGGTGAAACTCCCGTATCGGACGAAACATCGTGAATCTTCCGAAGAGTTGTGTTGTACCAATGTGTATTGGGTTGCTATGGACTACCCTAACACAACCAAGCAACTAGTTCCACATTGCTACCCCCTTTCGACGCCGTTACCGCGTGTTTCCGTATAAGTCCGGTATTTCTCCAGCGGGTCTAGGGTATCACCGGAGGGGGGTCTACAGAGCGTCTGGATGCCAACACAAGCTAGGGGGTGCCATACCAAGTTAGTATAGTTGTGTTTTGTGCTTTGGATGGCGAAGATTGCACTCCGGGGTGTGGGCCGCTTCACCGGCATCCACTTCTCTCCCGTGAGTTTACACGCGCTAATAGGGTGAAACTCCCGTATCGGACGAAACGTCGTGAATCTTCTGAATAGTTGTGTTGTACCAATGTGTATTAGGTTGCTATGGACTACCCTAACACAACCAAGCAACTAGTTCCACATTGCTAACCCCTTTCGACGCCGTTACCGCGTGTTTCCGTATAAGTCCGGTATTTCTCCAGCGAGTCTAGGGTATCACCGGAGGGGGGGTCTACGGAGCGTGTGGATGCCAACACAAGTTAGGGGGTGCCATACCAAGTTATTATAGTTGTGTTGTGTGCTTTGGATGGCAAAGATTGCACTCCGGGGTGTGGGCCGCTTCACCGGCATCCACTTCTCTCCCGTGAGTTTACACGCGCTAATAGGGTGAAACTCCCGTATCGGACGAAACGTCGTGAATCTTCCGAAGAGTTGTGTTGTACCAATGTGTATTAGGTTTCTATGGACTACCCTAACACAACCAAGCAACTAGTTCCACATTGCTAACCCCTTTCGACGCCGTTACCGCGTGTTTCCGTATAAGTCCGGTATTTCTCCAGCGAGTCTAGGGTATCACCGGAGGGGGGGTCTACAGAGCGTCTGGATGCCAACACAAGCTAGGGGGTTCCATACCAAGTTAGTATAGTTGTGTTGTGTGCTTTGGATGGCAAAGATTGCACTCCGGGGTGTGGGCCGCTTCACCGGCATCCACTTCTCTCCCGTGAGTTTACACGCGCTAATAGGGTGAAACTCCCGTATCGGACGAAACGTCGTGAATCTTCCGAAGAGTTGTGTTGTACCAATGTGTATTAGGTTTCTATGGACTACCCTAACACAACCAAGCAACTAGTTCCACATTGCTAACCCCTTTCGACGCCGTTACCGCGTGTTTTCGTATAAGTCCGGTATTTTACCAGCGAGTCTAGGGTATCAACGGAGGGGGGGTCTACAGAGCGTCTGGATGCCAACACAAGCTAGGGGGTTCCATACCAAGTTAGTATAGTTGTGTTGTGTGCTTTGGATGGCAAAGATTGCACTCCGGGGTGTGGGCCGCTTCACCGGCATCCACTTCTCTCCCGTGAGTTTACACGCGCTAATAGGGTGAAACTCCCGTATCGGACGAAACATCGTGAATCTTCCGAAGAGTTGTGTTGTACCAATGTGTATTAGGTTTCTATGGACTACCCTAACACAACCAAGCAACTAGTTCCACATTACTAACCCCTTTCGACGCCGTTACCACGTGTTTCCGTATAAGTCCGGTATTTCTCCAGCTGGTCTAGGGTATCACCGGAGGGGGGTCTACAGAGCGTCTGGATGCCAACACAAGCTAGGGGGTGCCATACCAAGTTAGTATGGTTGTGTTGTGTGCTTTGGATGGCGAAGATTGCACTCCGGGGTGTGGGCCGCTTCACCGGCATCCACTTCTCTCCCGTGAGTTTACACGCGCTTATAGGGTGAAACTCCCGTATCGGACGAAACGTCGTGAATCTTCCGAAGAGTTGTGTTGTACCAATGTGTATTAGGTTTCTATGGACTACCCTAACACAACCAAGCAACTAGTTCCACATTGCTAACCCCTTTCGACACCGTTACCGCGTGTTTTCGTATAAGTCCGGTATTTCTCCAGCAGAGGTAGGGTTTCACCGGAGGGGGGGTCTACGGAGCGTGTGGATGCCAACACAAGTTAGGGGGTGCCATACCAAGTTATTATAGTTGTGTTGTGTGCTTTGGATGGCAAAGATTGCACTCCGGGGTGTGGGCCGCTTCACCGGCATCCACTTCTCTCCCGTGAGTTTACACGCGCTTATAGGGTGAAACTCCCGTATCGGACGAAACATCGTGAATCTTCCGAAGAGTTGTGTTGTACCAATGTGTATTGGGTTGCTATGGACTACCCTAACACAACCAAGCAACTAGTTCCACATTGCTACCCCCTTTCGACGCCGTTACCGCGTGTTTCCGTATAAGTCCGGTATTTCTCCAGCGGGTCTAGGGTATCACCGGAGGGGGGTCTACAGAGCGTCTGGATGCCAACACAAGCTAGGGGGTGCCATACCAAGTTAGTATAGTTGTGTTTTGTGCTTTGGATGGCGAAGATTGCACTCCGGGGTGTGGGCCGCTTCACCGGCATCCACTTCTCTCCCGTGAGTTTACACGCGCTAATAGGGTGAAACTCCCGTATCGGACGAAACGTCGTGAATCTTCTGAATAGTTGTGTTGTACCAATGTGTATTAGGTTGCTATGGACTACCCTAACACAACCAAGCAACTAGTTCCACATTGCTAACCCCTTTCGACGCCGTTACCGCGTGTTTCCGTATAAGTCCGGTATTTCTCCAGCAGAGGTAGGGTTTCACCGGAGGGGGGGTCTACGGAGCGTGTGGATGCCAACACAAGTTAGGGGGTGCCATACCAAGTTATTATAGTTGTGTTGTGTGCTTTGGATGGCAAAGATTGCACTCCGGGGTGTGGGCCGCTTCACCGGCATCCACTTCTCTCCCGTGAGTTTACACGCGCTAATAGGGTGAAACTCCCGTATCGGACGAAACGTCGTGAATCTTCCGAAGAGTTGTGTTGTACCAATGTGTATTAGGTTTCTATGGACTACCCTAACACAACCAAGCAACTAGTTCCACATTGCTAACCCCTTTCGACGCCGTTACCGCGTGTTTCCGTATAAGTCCGGTATTTCTCCAGCGAGTCTAGGGTATCACCGGAGGGGGGGTCTACAGAGCGTCTGGATGCCAACACAAGCTAGGGGGTTCCATACCAAGTTAGTATAGTTGTGTTGTGTGCTTTGGATGGCAAAGATTGCACTCCGGGGTGTGGGCCGCTTCACCGGCATCCACTTCTCTCCCGTGAGTTTACACGCGCTAATAGGGTGAAACTCCCGTATCGGACGAAACGTCGTGAATCTTCCGAAGAGTTGTGTTGTACCAATGTGTATTAGGTTTCTATGGACTACCCTAACACAACCAAGCAACTAGTTCCACATTGCTAACCCCTTTCGACGCCGTTACCGCGTGTTTTCGTATAAGTCCGGTATTTTACCAGCGAGTCTAGGGTATCAACGGAGGGGGGGTCTACAGAGCGTCTGGATGCCAACACAAGCTAGGGGGTTCCATACCAAGTTAGTATAGTTGTGTTGTGTGCTTTGGATGGCAAAGATTGCACTCCGGGGTGTGGGCCGCTTCACCGGCATCCACTTCTCTCCCGTGAGTTTACACGCGCTAATAGGGTGAAACTCCCGTATCGGACGAAACATCGTGAATCTTCCGAAGAGTTGTGTTGTACCAATGTGTATTAGGTTTCTATGGACTACCCTAACACAACCAAGCAACTAGTTCCACATTACTAACCCCTTTCGACGCCGTTACCACGTGTTTCCGTATAAGTCCGGTATTTCTCCAGCTGGTCTAGGGTATCACCGGAGGGGGGTCTACAGAGCGTCTGGATGCCAACACAAGCTAGGGGGTGCCATACCAAGTTAGTATGGTTGTGTTGTGTGCTTTGGATGGCGAAGATTGCACTCCGGGGTGTGGGCCGCTTCACCGGCATCCACTTCTCTCCCGTGAGTTTACACGCGCTTATAGGGTGAAACTCCCGTATCGGACGAAACGTCGTGAATCTTCCGAAGAGTTGTGTTGTACCAATGTGTATTAGGTTTCTATGGACTACCCTAACACAACCAAGCAACTAGTTCCACATTGCTAACCCCTTTCGACACCGTTACCGCGTGTTTTCGTATAAGTCCGGTATTTCTCCAGCAGAGGTAGGGTTTCACCGGAGGGGGGGTCTACGGAGCGTGTGGATGCCAACACAAGTTAGGGGGTGCCATACCAAGTTATTATAGTTGTGTTGTGTGCTTTGGATGGCAAAGATTACACTTCGGGGTGTGGGCCGCTTCACCGGCATCCACTTCTCTCCCGTGAGTTTACACGCGCTTATAGGGTGAAACTCCCGTATCGGACGAAACATCGTGAATCTTCCGAAGAGTTGTGTTGTACCAATGTGTATTGGGTTGCTATGGACTACCCTAACACAAACAAGCAACTAGTTCCACATTGCTACCCCATTTCGACGCCGTTACCGCGTGTTTCCGTATAAGTCCGGTATTTCTCCAGCGGGTCTAGGGTATCACCGGAGGGGGGTCTACAGAGCGTCTGGATGCCAACACAAGCTAGGGGGTGCCATACCAAGTTAGTATAGTTGTGTTGTGTGCTTTGGATGGCGAAGATTGCACTCCGGGGTGTGGGCCGCTTCACCGGCATCCACTTCTCTCCCGTGAGTTTACACGCGCTTATAGGGTGAAACTCCCGTATCGGACGAAACGTCGTGAATCTTCCGAAGAGTTGTGTTGTACCAATGTGTATTGGGTTGCTATGGACTACCCTAAGACAACCAAGCAACTAGTTCCACATTGCTAACCCCTTTCGACGCCGTTACCGCGTGTTTCCGTATAAGTCCGGTATTTCTCCAGCAGAGGTAGGGTTTCACCGGAGGGGGGGTCTACGGAGCGTGTGGATGCCAACACAAGTTAGGGGGTGCCATACCAAGTTATTATAGTTGTGTTGTGTGCTTTGGATGGCAAAGATTGCACTCCGGGGTGTGGGCCGCTTCACCGGCATCCACTTCTCTCCCGTGAGTTTACACGCGCTTATAGGGTGAAACTCCCGTATCGGACGACGTAGCCGTGCCGGGGTGACCGGGGGAGGGGAGCGCACGAGCGCCAGCCGGGACACCGCCCGCGGCGTCGCCAATGGCATCGCCCTCAGAGTCGCCTAACGGCTCTTGGGAGCAAATTTTCAAGGCAGATGACCCAGCTCAGTACCCATCGTGCACGGTAAAATCCCTTGACCACAATTTGAGACGCTGATTCAGTGATTCGCAAACTAGAAGTGCGCCGTTGTCAGCCAGCATGAGATTGAATTTCTGTTGGAAGCTATTGTCAGGTGCGTCCAACTGGGTAAGGCTGTGGCTGGCCAAGTCATACTCCAGGATGGCCTCACCGTCAGACAGGAAGTAGAGCAGCGAGTTTCCAACGAGCACGCTAGAATACCATGTGAAGTTGGCGATCTGGCCGTGCAGCGAGGTCGGCTCGCCCCACGTGCCGGTCTCAGACGAGTAGACGGAAGCAGATATGACATAATCCTCCTCGTCAGTGTCGTCATCATAGATGGCGGTGAAGACGAAAACCACGCGGAAAGGTCCCCGGAGGCAGTCGCATCGGTCCGCTGCATAGAGCACGGCCGCAGTCGGGCTCCTACTCTTGAAGGCCGCGGGAACCGGTGCGCGCTGCTGGGCTCCCACAGGAGCAGTTCCCAAGCACCCTGCTAGCTCCTTTTGTGAGGGAACGCGTGTTGCTATACCATGTATTTACAAGCTATGGGATAGACACATAAGTTGAACACTTCCCTATATATAGCGACTCTTGGGTTTTGCCGGACACAACGCCGGTCAGCGGTGGAATCCAAACACAATAATATAGGGAGTTTCATAATAGGTTGGAGTAATAATATTCTATAATAGTAATAATTTAATTATGAACGTAATAATATTAATAATAAATATAGGGAGTTTCATAACAGGTTGCGCTCCGGGTTGTGTGAGGGTTCACGGAGCGGAGGTAGGGCTTCACCGGAGAGGGGTTCGAGAGCGTCGAAATCTTTTCAATAAACATGTTGATATTAATTACTTAGTACAAATAATAATAATTGTTTTAATAATATTGTATAAAAGGAAAAGTAAAAAGAAGGGAGAAAAAAAATAAAAAAATTCTTTCCCGTGTGCTTGCACACGGTAAAGAACCTATAAATCTTTACCGTGTGCCTGCCGGTTCTAGGTTTTTTCTTTACCGTGTGTCGCGATATTTGACACACGGTAAAGAGCAAGCACATACACACCGTTCAGCCGTCGATTTGGGGAAAAAAAATCCCCAAATCACATCTCTCGTCGAGTCTCCGCCACCCACCTCGATCTCCAGACAACGACCCCGCCGGCGGCTTCCCGATCTCCGGCGACCCCTCTCGCGGCTCCTCGATCTCCGCCACCCACCTCTCCGGAGTCACGGGCGCCGCTAGGCCCTCCTCCCCTTTCACGTTGACGCCCGCGGTGCCCGCCTCCCCGCTCGCAACTCCGGCCGGCGCCGCGCTTCCGGCCACTCAGGTAAGACCTCCCCCTCCCTTCCGTCCTCACGTCGTCCTCCACTGTGGCCCGCTGCGGCGAGTGCGGTGGCGCCTCGGCCGTGGTGATGGCCCGCTCCCCGCCGGAGCGCGCGCGGCGCCGGTAGCACTAGGGGTAGGGGGCGCGCGGCGCCGGTAGCGGTAGCGGTAGGGGTAGGGCGCGCGGCCACTGCAACGACGTATCAATGGCCCTGGGCAGCGCGCCGGTACGGCCTCTGGCCACCCTTTGCTGTGCCGGCCGCAGGGGTGGACGGCGGCGCCCGCTCCCCTCTGTGCATCTGCTGCGTCTGTTGTAGCAGCTGCAGCTCCCCTGAGCTTCACCGGAGCAAGGAGTATGTGGATGGTGCGGGATCTGTAATATACAAATTGGTGTCAAAGTGGTCGTTTACAGAACTTGCTGAAGCAATTGAAATGTTTGGTTATTGTCAGTTTATTATCACCTACAGGAATTCATTAAGGTCACTGGTCGGCAGCCATATGCTATATATGTCTAGAATTTTTGTTTCTTTGTTCAGTTATTTCTCATCTCCAGTGTATAATATTTCTGAATCTTGAGTTATATCCCCAGAATTGAGTCTACTCTACAATAATAACTGGAGTATGTTATGCTCATTTGTTTGAGTT
Organism: Alopecurus myosuroides; assembly: GCA_028641055.1. NCBI lineage: Eukaryota > Viridiplantae > Streptophyta > Magnoliopsida > Poales > Poaceae > Alopecurus > Alopecurus myosuroides. Next base: position 64,257,835 of record CM054061.1, on the reverse strand, counting down.
ATTGAGCTGAGTATTAAGGTCACTTGTCAGCAGGCATATGTTATGTCTAGAATTTTTGTTCGTCTTTTCTGTTATTTCTCATCTCCATGTGTAATATTTCTGAATCCTATGCATGGAGATAGGAGATTTGATTTTTACCATTACCTAGATTTCTACCATGTGTAATATTTCTGAGATGGAGATAGTTTATTCTTTTGAACTAGTCTTTTGCACAGCAAACATGGAAACTGGGCGTCCAACGTGGTTTGAGGGACATGGTTAGCAGTAACATGTCCTTTTCTTTTAAAATGGGTTTCTTCCGTCTGGATATGTCATAGCAGCATGCTTGGTTCACTACTATGCTACTGTATTAATTTCGCACATTTTTGAAGGCGATGGTGATGTTGTTGCCGAGTGCGTCGATGATTAAATATGTTTTTGTTGTCATACAAATGTGCTTACATGTGTTGTTTCTATGTTTTCAGATGGACTAGGTCTCGTCATTCACCAGCGTAGGCCCCGCGTGCTCCGGTGCGCGTCCCCGAGCTTCTCCTTCCTTGCTGCTCCACCGTCTTCGCTTTCGCCCTGTGCGGTTGAGGTGAGCTAGAATTCCCTATCCTCCGCCCTTCCTCCCCTTGCTCTGCCCCGGCCTTCGAGCCGATGCCACATTTATTTTAATGCATAGTCGCGTAACCCTAGGCGTCTCCCGTCCGGAAGGGTTACAAATTTATAAATATGCAGGACTGTCCGTCTCTGCATATTTATAACCGTAACTCCTCCGGATTGTCCACGTTTTTGGACAGCCCGAGTATGTGTAGATTGAGTCGCGTTTCATGTTCTACCCCTTCCTGAGACGGAATTTCGACGGCACCTCCCTGTTGTTCTTCGGATGCACACCCTCTCGGCTTGATAAGCTCGAGACGTGTATTCTGAAGAACAGCGGGGAGGTGCTGCCGAAATTCCATCTCGGGTCGGGGTAGAACATGGAACGCGACTCAATCTGCACATACTCGGGTGGGATTAGGCCCCTACCTATTAGAACTGTAGGTGAACCCTTGCATGCTTTGAAACATAAAATTTGTCCGTAATTAAATTGACGACATTGAATAATTTTCTTATTACTTGCTTCATATTACTTGGCGATATCGTAACAGCTGTCAACCAAAAGAGTCGAGGAAGATGACTGACCGTGAGTGGATGTACATTGGCCGGGAAAGTGAAACCAAGATTAGTACTCACTGGTTTCGTAAGGTGGATGGATTCTTGGATCAAGCGTTTGCTGAGGGGAAATCTACTGCTTGGTGTCCGTGCGGTAAATGTAGGAACAACAAAATAAAAGTCAGGGATTCGATTGGAATAGACCTCGTTAAATATGGGTTTGTGGAGAACTACTACGTGTGGACGTACCATGGTGAGCAGGACCGTGTCATAGTGGAGGAGGCGGGAGAAGATGAGTCCGAGTCCGAGGACGACCGTGATAACGGGTTGTTAGGAGACATGGTAAATGACTTCCGTGATGCACAAGTGGAAGAAGAGGAGCCAGAGGGTGCCGCGAAGGCTTTCTATGATATGTTAGAGTCCTCGGCTGCGCCTCTTCACCCCCACACGGAATACAGGCAGCTGAAGGCCATCGGTGATATTATGGCTATCAAGGCCCGGTATAACCTTCCTCGAGACTGCTTTGATGACATAATGACCGTCGTTGGTCGCTGGCTCCCTGAAGGTCACATTCTGCCTTCGAGCTTCTACGGGTCGAAGAAAATCCTCCGTGCACTTAACATGCCGTACGAGCAGATCCATGCCTGTCCGGAGGGATGCGTCCTATTTAGGAAAGAATACGAGCAGTCCGGATACTGTCCCAAGTGCGGATCCTCAAGGTATGTGGAGGTAGACCCGGGTAATGGTCAGAAGAGGCAGAGCGCTGTCCCCGCCAACATCCTTAGGTATCTTCCGGTCGTACCAAGGATTCAGCGACTTTTCATGGACAAGGACACTGCGAAAATGATGACATGGCACAAAGATGGGAAAAGATACAAGGAAGACGCGAGCAAGAGGAAGATGATGGTACATCTGTCGGACGGTCAAGCATGGAAGAATTTTGACAACAAACATCGTGTGAAAGCAGCCGAGGCTCGGAATGTGCGAATTGCCATGTCGACCGATGGGTTCAATCCGTATGGTATGAAGGCTGCCTCATACAGTTGCTGGCCCGTGTTTGTTATCCCGCTGAATCTCCCACCCGGCGCCATTATGCAACGCAAGTACATGTTCCTGTCGTTGATAATTCCGGGGCCCAACTACCCGGGAAAAAATATGAGTGTGTACATGCAGCCGTTGATGGATGAGCTGAAAGAAGCTTGGGTTACGGGATTCCGGACATACGACCGAGCTACCAAGACACACTTCAATATGTTTGTCTGGTACCAGTACTCATTGCATGACCTACCGGCTTTTGGGCTGTTCATAGGCTGGTCCGTTCACGGAAAGTTTCCATGCCCGCAGTGCAAGAGTGCTATGGAGTTTTATTGGCTGAGTGAGGGTCGCAAGTATTGTTGCTTCGATCTGCATCGGCAGTTCCTTCGTGCTGACCATGAATTCAGACAAGACACTAAGAAGTTCACGAGAGATACCGTTGTCACAAAGACGGCACCTCCTAAATTGACCGGCGAACAGATACTCGCTCAGTTAAACGCCCTCGAGGATGATCCTGAGAATCCAGGCAAGTTCAAGGGGTACGGTGTCACACACGCCTGGACTCACAAGCCGTCCCTGTGGGATCTCCCTTACTTCCCGGATCTCGAACAGCCACACTACATAGATGTGATGCACACCGAGAAGAATATCGGGGAGTCCGTTTTCGCTATACTGTTTGACATTCTTGATAAGTCGAAGGATAACGTCAAGGCTAGAGTCGATCTAAAAAAGCTTTGCAATAGACCAAATCTTGAGATGCAGCCACCCGGCGGGGGACAGAGATGGAGGAAGCCAAAGGCCCCTTGGGTTCTTACAAGGGAGCAAAGGAGGATAGCGCTCATGTGGATCGCCTTGTTGATGTTCCCCGATGGGTACGCGGCGAATCTAAAAAGGGGTGTCAGGATTGATCTCATGAAAATCATCGGGCTCAAGAGTCATGACTACCACATATGGCTTGAGCGGCTACTCCCAGTAATGGTTCGAGGCTTCATACCCGAGGCAGACTGGAGGGTCCTGGCCGAGCTGAGCTATTTCTTCCGTGTTCTCTGTGCTAAGGAGGTATCTCCAACCGTTATTGAAGACATGGAAAAGGTGGCTCCAGAGTTGATCTGCAAGTTAGAGGCAATGTTTCCGCCTAGCTTCTTTGTTCCTATGGCACACATGATATTACACCTCCCCACCGAGGCGCGAATGGGAGGTCCAGTGCAAGGCCGTTGGATGTACGGAACGGAGAGGCTACAAAAGACCCTACGGAGCAAAGCTAGAAACAAATGTAAGATTGAAGCATCGATAGCCGAGGCTTTCATAATCGAGGAGGTGGCGAACGTCATCACAACGTATTATCCGCCGGATGTTCCCACCATGCACAATCCAGTGGCTCGTTACAACACTGGCGCCCTCGAGCACCAATCCGAGCTTAGCCTCTTCAAAGGCAAACTTGGAACTTCTGGCAGCCACAAGATGCAAGAATTGAGTCACAGCGTGTGGACCGATATAAGCTTGTATATCCTTACAAACCTACAAGAGGCGGCAGAGTACCAAGAGTAAGTGCTCTCCACGGTAATTTGTATCGCAACTCTTCACAAAATTCTGGGACCAAAACACTCAAGTTTCCCTTATTTTTTGTAGGGAATTTGTGGCGAAATATTGGTCGAGTGCCGACGAACCTACCATACACGAGGAGGACAAGTTACTCCGTGAGGGTGCCGGTAACAACCAACCAAATTACATTGATTGGTTACGAGGCAAAGTACTTTCTATTTCCCCTCGCTGATGTTTAACATACCTATCACGTCTTACATGCCGCTAATTAACGCTTTCCGGTTGAACCTACAGGCTAACGTAGACCATGATATGAACGAGGAGCTGAGAACCGTTGCCATGAGTTTTCACTATAAGGTCCGTAGGTACGACACTTACGACGTCAATGGGTTTCGCTTCCGAACCAACATCTACGAGCAGCTTCGGCCTAATCGAAGCACAACAAATAGCGGAGTGTTAACCGTATGCAATGGAGTAGAATACTACGGAATACTTGAAGAAATATACGAACTACAATGGAAAAGACTAGGAGGACCGCATCCTAAGGTTGTTCTTTTCAAGTGCAAGTGGTTCGATCCGGTGCATTATAGAGGAGAACCGGCTGTTGGGCTAGTCGAAATTAATCGAGAAAAGATATTGGACTGCCCAGATGTCTATATCGTGGCTCAAGAGGCGACGCAAGTATATTACCTCCCATACGCGTGCACTATCCCTCGTCTGCGGGATTACGATGTCCCGTACAAGGTGTCGCCATATGGTAAATTGCCAATGCCAATCGACTCCGACTATAACCCTCTCATAAACACGGACACATATGAGGGAGAATTCTTCCAAGAGGACGATGGTCTCACCGGCCATTTCGTGATCGACTTGACGGGAGGTGAGGATATGGAAGTAGACGTTGGCGGTGACGACGTCGAAGAAGAGGTTGAGGACCTTGAGGACTTGGCATTACTCGAGCGGTTAAGTGCACAGAACAACCACACCGCCGAAGAGGGGGAGCCCGACGTTGATGACACGCGTGATAGTGATGATGAGGCCGACGTTGATGACACTAGTGCTCCAGATCCAGATGATCCCGACACAAACCAATATATGTATGCTTTGTAGTAAATTTACTTAGTTCATTTTCTTTCCATGCTTTACATTTATTTCTGTTTGCTCCACACATGCTTTTCATTTATTTCTTATTTGCCTCAAATGCTTTATATTAATTACTAATTGGTTTAATGTTTGTCATTGCAGGCCACAGCAACATGGTAGGACCCAGAGCAGGCAGGAGGACCCCCTTGGGCGAGCCCGAGTCGTCCAGGGGCGGCAGAAGGGGCACGAGGAAGGGGCGGCCGATCGACGCGGTGTACCAGGAGTCCCTCCGGCAGGAGCAGGAGCGGAGGGCACAGGAGGGAAGCGGCGGAGGTTCCAGAACCGCCGCTACGTCGACTAGGACCGACAGTACTAGGAGGAGGAGGCAGAGGACGGAGGGGGAGACTGGCCGAGGGAAGGAGGTCATGGTGGAGGAGCCGCAGAGGCACGAGCAGGACATGGAGGACCAGGAGAGGGAGGAGGAGGACTATCTCCCGCCACCTGATGGCACGGAGGAGGACGACGAGGAGGAGGAGGAGGGGGGAGAGCAGGAGGTCACAAGCAAGGTGTACCTGCGGGGTCCGGTGTCGCTCCCAAACGACGTGCCCACCGCGTCTCGACCTTTGCTTCAGCCACAGGGCACCGGGTAAGATTTATAGTAATTATATTTTATTTCGCGCTACTCTGTCTATTGTTTTACAATTATTCTTGTATTTTGCATCATACATCTATTGTAAATATTGGAACTAATATTTTTTTGCTCTCTGATCTTACAAACAGGTTCAAGAGGCTCGGTCCGGGGCGTAGCGTGTCGCACGTCCTGGGTGCTCTTCTCAAGACCCACTACCCCGGGATGGTGTCACGCGGTGATGGCAGTCCAGCAGTGCCAGCTGTTCGCTGGTTGGACTACAAGCTCGGCGCGGACATCACCCACGGCACCAAGTATGAGGCCGTGCTCCAGGATTTCTGGGTAAGTAAAAGCTACCATATTTCCTGAACTACATCTCATCGAATGAACTAACACCACATCTTTTGTTTAAGTGTAGCGGTACTTTCGATGCGCTGAGGGGCAGGAGGAGGTGTCCCGGAAGATCCTCACGACGAAGGCGGTCAAGGCGGTGACAGACATGCTCTACGAGGCCCGTGTCGCCGCCGTGGTCCGGATCGAGGCGACGAAGGGGTTGGTCTGCGAGAGGAAGAACGCCATCAAGAAGTACCCCTCCGCCCAGGAGTATAACTCGGTAAAATTGCTTCTTCTTATTCCTCATGCATGTCAAACACTTGTACTTTTTGTTCATACATACTAACCTCGTAATCTTTTAAGTAGGCGAAGCCTACCTGGTGCGCCCACCACGCGGATGCGTGGTCCCAGCTGTCCCACATGTGGGACTCTGACGCGTGGAAGGCCAAGAATGCCGCCGGTAGGACGAACCGGCTCCTGGTGAAGTCCTATCACCATCAGGGTAGCCGGTCTGTTTCGGGCTACGCCGAGATCTATGTAAGTGCAATTTCTTTATGCAAGTTCTTCATGCATTCTTACTTATGGGTGGAACAATATGTGCTCTTCTAACCGTGTTATTTTCTATTGCAGGCGGCTCACAATAAGGTGGCGGAGCCAAACTCCTACCAGGCCTTCTTCATGGCGAAGGTGGCACCCGCCAAGCAGGCGAAGCCATATGATCCCAACCTCGGAGAAGAGGCGTATGGTAAGCCCACCGCTGAGCGCAAGAAGAACTACGACGGCTCCTTCAAGGGCAAGGAGGGGGAGGACGCTGACCCGAGCTCCCAGGACTTTGACCCGTTCCTGGTCATGGTGTCTGGGGGCGGGAAGAGGCACGGACGGCCTTCTGTTGGAGCGAGCGCCTTCCCCGTCGAGACCGAGAGCCTCCCTGCCATCAAGGCTCGGGCGACGAGCTCCAGCCTCCCGATCCTGAGGCGCGACGAGCCTGCACGTGACTTAGCTACGGTTAGTTTTGTGAACCTTTCATTTATTCTTTTTGCATGGTTTCGTCCTAACAACTACAAACCATGTCACCTGAATAGGAGTTGGCGGCGATGCGGCAGCAGGCCGAGGAGCAGCGGCGGGATGCCCAGGAGCAGCGGCAGCTGGTCGAGGAGCAGCGGCAGCTGGCCGAGGAGCAGCGGCAGCTGGCCGAGGAGCAGCGGCGCCAGCTCGAGTTGCAGCGGCAACAGATGGAGGAGCAGGTGAGGCAGATGGCAGCGGTGCAGATGCAGATGTCGTGGCTAGCGGTGAGTTTCATTCAAATTGCATAGTAGCGGTAGTCTTCTCGGCTATTACTAACCCGGTTTCTAAAACATACTATGCAGTCGCAGATGCCGCAGATGCCGCAGATGCCGCTTATTGGAGCCGGAGCCGGAGCCGGAGCCGGACAGATGGTGATTCACCAATCACCGAACGCTACCGTAAGTTAACATTTCCTTCTAACTTGTATCATGTCCTTCTAACTGGTGTCGTTTTCGTATAACTTGTATAATTTCCTTCTAACTTGTATCATTTTCTTCTAACTGCTTGCAGGGTACTGGTGCCTCTGCCGCGGGGTCGAACGCATCGCCCATGTCCACTACCGCACCTCAGCCACGAGAGCAGACAGGAGCAGAGTGGTGAGTTTGCTAAACCTACTATATTCCGCGTCAAAACTTACTTTCATGTCTCACTTAGACTTAGATCCATCTGTCGACTTGCTACTCGTCAGGTTTGCCGAATTTCTCGCTTCACTGCCTGAGTGGTGAGAGTGCAAAGTTTGATGTCTATGTCAATTATGTGTCATTTTGCATTCAAATGTTTCCATTCTCATGTCAATGTCGCTTTCTCTCATGTTCTAGATGGATTGGAGCTCGGAGGGGACATCGATGGCATGAGGACTTCCCGGATGTTTCCATTTGTCATGCAACATCGATGTAATGATGAACCCATTGTAAATAATGATGCTATGGATGCTATGAATGATATTTGTGCTATTATGGATGATTTTGTGCCGTTTCGATGCATTTTGGATGCAATTTGGTGTTGCTGTGATGATTATTGAATGTTATATCTATTGTGCAGTGTATTCTGTGATTTGGAACTGTAATGTTGAATGAAAACAAAAAAAAATTCAATTTTTTTTACCTCTTTCCCGTGTGCTTGCACACGGCAAAGAATTTTTTCACTCTTTGCCGTGTGCAAGCACACGGTAAAGAGGCCACGTGGAGCAAGCCTGTACGACCTGGCATTTTTGGCAACTCTTTACCGTGTGCTTGCACACGGCAAAGATCTCTAAATCTTTCCCGTGTGCAAGCACACGGTAAAGATTGCCACGGATGACAAGATGGTGGGAGGGCCAGCGGGGCCCATCTGTCAGTCTTTCCCGTGTGCAAGCACACGGCAAAGAATTTTGAATCTTTGCCGTGTGCTTGCACACGGGAAAGACTGACAGGTGTGGCCCACGGTGGGTTGGAAAAGGTGGGCCCAACATGTCAGTCTTTGCCGTGTGCAGGCACACGGCAAAGATTCAAAATTCTTTGCCGTGTGCTTGCACACGGGAAAGACTGACATATTGGGCCCACCTTTTTCCGTTCCCGTTTCGTGCGCGGCCAAGTGTGGGTGGGACCCATTTTTATCTTTACCGTGTGCCACGACAATATGCACACGGGAAAGAATTTTTTACCGTGCAATTATCTACCGTGTAATCTTTGCCGTGTGCCACGACGAAAAGCACACGGCAAAGACTTTACCGTGCGTTGTTTTCCCTTTACCGTGTGCTTCTGGCACACGGGAAAGGGGTTTTCTCCCGTAGTGTATAAGAAAATTTTGATTGTTAATCCGTGATTGCAAGGACACATGTTACACGCAATAGCAAAACAACGATGAAATTAAGCAAGATCGAACAACCGGGGACACGAGATTTTAACGTGGAAAACCCTTCCAACAAGGAAGAGAAAAAACCACGGGCGCCAGCCAGCAATACTTCACTATTTCGGGTAAGGTTACAAACGCGCAGGGATTTACAATGTGTGGCTTATTTCGTGCGGGGGCTTACAAGAGGTATATAAAAGCGGTTCTGACCTAACAAGGTCGGTAACGGTGAATCCAACTCCAAGTCGGTAACAACTCGTACCGTACCGCGGGGGCTGCCGCCCCCCGTACCCCCCGCCGTGCACGCGACGCGACAGGTGGGAACCATGATGGGAAAGTTCGGCTCCGCTACGCGAGGCCCGTCGCCTCGGTCCTAAGCCTCCGGCGACGGGCGAGGCCGAATTTTCCTTTATCTTCATATGAATTTGGATCACCACAAAATAACAACACACGCCCACACGTAGTATGATCGCCTTTTAGCTCACGAATCACTATTTTTCTGCTATAGCTCGCACAACTCTACTAAGTGTGTTCGTGTGACTTTCAGAATTTCAACATTTGGATTTGGATTTACACATATCAACTCACTCCTACCGTGTCATTCTTTTGCACAGGTTTTTTTTTTTTCGAAACCCAAATAGTCCCACTATGTCCACTTGTGTTTATTGATGGTCAGTAAGGAAGAAAAACCCCGATTGCACGGGAATATCATTGTCCAATTTTTTTTAAACGGAGATTATTCTGCTAATGCATATATTGTACATAAAAAATAGAAGCTAGTGTAAACAAATAAATAGAGGAAAATCAGATGAAGCTATCAACCCAATCCGAAAAACTTTATATGATTTTCTTGTAACTCTGCACTTAAGCCACTGCACTTGACGCATTGGTTGCACTCTACTCCATATCTTGCATTGTCGTTGATTCGCTTGTCGAAATCCATGTATATCTTACGTGTGGGATGTAGTCGTGGAATGCATTGTCGTTGATGCGCTTGTCGAACTCCATGTACATCTTGACGTGTGGGATATAGACGGAGAATGCATTGTTGTTGATGCGCCTGTTGAACTCCATGTACATCTTGAGGTGTGGGATATAGACGGAGAATGCATTGTCGTTGACGGACTTGTTAAACTCCATGTAGATCTTGATGTGTGGGATGTTGACGGAGAATGCATTGTCGTTGATGTGCTTGTCAAACTCCATGTAGATCTTGGCGAGCGGAATGTACTCCTTCCAAGTCTTCAAGTGGGTGTTGAGGTTCATGCGGTGTGGGGAGCCATGTATGGTAAATAGTCCATGCGAGCTAGCATGCTTGATAGGGTCACCAAATTTCTGCAAAAGAGACAACAAATATGGAGGGAGAGTTGGTAAGCCATTAGTGTCAATAAGCACAAATGAGATTTTGCTCTCAACTCTCAACTCACTTTTGGTGGAAATCAAGGCTATGCCTCGTGGAACACTCATGCTTTTACCACTCATTGTCGGCTTTTGGCTCCCACTAACGGGATGGTGGATCTCTCTCTCACCACTCATCTCACTAGAAGCTTGAGAGGAAACAATAGGAGGCTCCAAATTCTTGGCACTCGATGTTGGGTTGCTTGGAGGTGGCCGTAGTGCGATGGCTTGTGTCGAAGAAGGCTCGGTCATCTCCGTGATGTGGTAGTGTAAGCCATGCATTGTATCATTCTCAAGTGGTTGATGACGGTGAAGATGATATTCTTGTTGAGAATGGTGATGCTGACGTGGCCTTGGAGAGTTTGGAAAGGGATGACCATATTCCAAAAGGCCATATGCACCAAAGTCTTCATCATAGATTGGTGGTGCTTCATCATAGATTGGTGGAGCTTCGTCGTAAATTGGTGGAGTTGTGTCCTCCTGCTCATGGTGATGTCGATCTTGTGATATTGGAGGAGGAACTTTGCACCCTTGATGTTGTTGTTGCTGTTCTTGTGGTGATGAAGGATGCTCGTGCTCTTGCTCATGAATTCCATAGTCCTTCCTCATAGGATGTAGCACATGGAGTTTGTGGATCGTTGTTGGTGGTGAGGGCCATCTCGCCTCGTGCCTTGATGAAGGAGTAGGATCATGATATCCATGGAGAGGTTGGCCTTGATCATTGTCGATGGTGGGGCGCGAAGAGATAACACATGCTTGGCGGCGATGAGGTGGGGGCTCCCACTCATCATGTGGATGATGGAGATCATGGCCATTGAACCTAGAGACATTGAGGCGAAGGGCACTCAAATTTTTGTCTTCATATTGTTGATGGGGCCGCGCATGTGGTTCTTTATCAAAGATGGGAGGTGAAAGATCATGCGGAACATCCTCATTTTCTTGTTCTTGATGGGGTCGCTCATGTGGGTCTTCATCAAAGATAGGGAGTCACTCATGTGGGTCTTCATCAAAGATAGGAAGTGAAAGATCATTTGGAGCATCCTCAGTTGCTTGTTGTTGATGGGGTTGCTCATGTGGGTCTTCATCAAAGATAGGAGGTGAAATGTCATGTGGGTCATCCTCATTGACTTGGCGTTGGCGTTCATGATGGGGAGGGTGGCGCCAATGGTCATTGTGGTGAAGTTGGTGGAGGCATGCTTCACGACGTTCACTATCATCATTGGCATGGTTGCGTTGTTGAGGAGTGTCTTGCTCTTGGCGGTCATTGTGGTGGTGACGCGCATTGTGCCTTGAAAGCATTTGATGTGGGCGAGCACTATCCCCGAAGTCATGTAGACCACAGTCGTTAGCGGAGCTTGGCGGAGGTGGGTGATGATGTAGGTGAAGATCCGGCCGTAGAGGGTGATCTTGAAGAGGGTCACCACAGCCTTGTCGGTGTCGAGGAGGTGGTGATGGCGAGCTATCCTCATACCAATTTCTCCGAGGAGCTTGTGGAGATGACAATGGTTGTTGGTGAAGAGCCGATCGTAGAGGGTGATCTTGAATAGGGTCACCATGGCCTTGTCGGTGTCGAGGAGGTGGTGATGTGGTATCAGAGCCAGGTTTTCCACCATCTTCAATGTGGGGGTGATGATCATGGTGACGAGCTTGGTGATGAGCTTGTGATTATTGGATTGAAGGTCGCGACCTTGAAGAAGAGGATGATCCATGGCGGTTGGCGATGTTGGCCAAGTTGATGTTGATACACGCCATGTGATCATTCAATCGAGCGTGTTGAGCTTGTAGTCGACGTTCAAAGCGCTCCAATTCGTCACGAACAATTTGGCGAAGTTGGAAATGTTCGTTGTGGGTGACGAAGGTGTTGTAGTTCTCGTTGATGGAGGGGTTTCCTTCATCTTCCAAACTCGGACTTGTGAACACTCCTTCCCTAGCCATCTCAAAAGCACACGTGTGATATGAAAAATATATGTCTCACTTATCCAGCTTGTCTTTTTGGTCGTACTGAGACTAGTGGACGAACCTAGATGTAGGGCGGTATGTCAAAGGCAAGTTCAAAAATATCGAAAGAAAACCACAAACAACAACACACACACTTTATATGGAGTTCAAAATGGGTGAGGAAAGTGGCAAAGAAAATCAACAAAACCGAAGAAAAGTTTGTTGTCAAACATAGAAATGAATCACAATGAAATGTTAGCAAAAGAACCAAAGCCTAGTGGAGGATACAAAAATGGAACACACACACACAAGTGATAAATGGGGTTAACCTCCACTAGGCTGCTGATACCAGATGATGGAGGGGTTAACCTCTTGGATGGACCGATCTTCACGAATTGACCAAGAACTCAAAAACACGGCGAAGAACACGAAGAACACAAAAGGGGGGATCGAGGAGAGAGGGTAACTAGCGTGAACTGAAAGACTCGATCTCCCGTCAACTAAGTCACAACGGCCGCCTACGGAACGATCAATCCAACCGAACTCACCTTATCGGAAACCGATTCAACACCCGTGGCCGGTCCACCACGCCAATAGAATCTCAAGGGTTAGTTGAGGAGATTCGAAAGCTCCTAGCTGAATCCCAAGGGGAAAGAATAGGTAACTCAATGTAGCCTTGATACGATCCTAGATACACATCATAGGAGTAGCCTTGATACGGTCCTAGATACAAATCATCGGGGTAGCCTCACAAGAGGGGTATAAGAGCAAAACTCAATTCATCTAATATTCATCCTAACCTAGATGTGGTCCAAGGGGTCTCCTTTTATAGCCAAGGGAGTAGGTGAGGGGTGAAAAGATGGAAAAGGAGGCAAATTCCATGCGCGCAGGAAAGCCGACCTAGGAGGCCGGCCTGGCCGACATGTGAGGCCAGGGTGGGATGCAGAGCCGGCCTGGCGACGCAGGAAGGCCGGCCTCAGGCTGGGGTGGAGGCCGGTCCGCTCTGTTGTGGGTCCGGCCTGAGGGGCGGGGAGGCCGGTCTAGCCGGGCTGTCAGGCCGGGTTTCCTGGCCTCCTCCTCCTTCTTCCTCATCTTCATATACCTCGATGCCTTCTTCTTGAGCTTCTTCTCTAGCTTCTTAGGAATCATCTTGTACACGTTCTTGGGGTCCTTGGCCACCGTCTTGAGGCTCCATTGTGGGATCAAACATGAGCACACATATGGTAATTCCATGAGGTAGCGCACCATTCACCAAGACACATAAGGCATATAGAGGGAGGAGTGAGTTCACCTTGTCTAGTATCAATGTAGGGCTTGATGGAATGGGGTGTGCTTCATCATAAACATTCTGTGTAATTGTATTAAATGGAGAAAAAAATCTGCTACAATGCTGAAAAAATTGCCTCCCATGAAGAAGAAATTTTCTACAGTTGTTATATAAATTTGCATCAAAGGAGGACAAATTTTTCTATAGACCTTCAAAAATATTACACACATCAAAAAAAATTGCATCGGCTGAAGGAGAAAATTGCTATTAACATTCCATGAATTTGCATCAAAAGAGGACCAATTTTGCTAAAGACCTTGATTTTTTTTGCACGCGTCAGAAAAATTGCATCGGCTGAAGGTGAAATTTGCTATAAACATTTGATGAATTTGCATCCAAAGGCAACAAATTCTTCTATAAACTTACAAAAAAATGCACCACATGTAGAAAAAGAAAAGAAATCATCAAACAAGGAAAAATTGCTTCCCACGCGTACATGTAGCTTGCCCGTGGTCGCCGGATCTATGAAGACGAGATCCTGGTGCTACCAACCACCAATGAATCTGCTGCACGATGCCGCTGTAAGGGGATGATAGCTGCACAAGGAGGTTATATGCCGTCGTCTTCCTGTAGCACCGCCGTCTCCATGGCGGCACCTCCGCCGGGCGGAGGCGAGTACCTTCGCAGGATCGTCGGCCGTCGGGCAGGGTCCCCAGCGTGAGAGGCGCGCCTCGAAGCATCTCCATGGGCTCCCACCACAGAAACCCGCAGGGATCTAAGACGGGGACAACTAGACGGCGGCGTGGCGGAACTGCGATGGGATGAGGATGGAGCCGGTAATGGGGTGGGTGCGGCTGCGGCGGTGTGTGCGGTTGCGACGGTGGGTACGGACGCGATGGCGACGATAGGTGCGGGTGTGGAGGCCACCGCGCCTGGGGTTTCCCCATTGTTCTGTCAGTAGGCAACGCGAGGGGGGAAAGAAAAACGAGTGGGAGAGACGCGGCCGAGGTGGTGGGACCAGCCATTAGCGTGTCTATCGTGATTTCCTGACACGCATCACATGGTCGAGCCGGGGGCACGAGAGCGCGTTCCCCCGGATGATGGTTAGCGTTTTCCATTCCATAATCTCGCCAATTTTCTACTGTATCACACACAAGTGTGTTCACGTGACTTCCAAAAATTGAAATTTTGGAGGTGGAATTACACATATCAACTTATCCCAGGTGTCATTCTTTTGCACATGTTTTTTTTTTGAAATGAAAGCCCATAGGCGGGCATCCGCATCAAAATGATGCACACAACCAGTTTTATATTAACGAAGATAAAAATTCAGGGGAACACCCCATACATGTTAGGGATCACTTAAATTTGCTACAAAAATCAACCACGCAAAAACTACAATATCATGCATTGCGACGCCGATGATTAAGCCACCCAACCCGGCTGTAGATAGCCCGAACGACCACCATCATTCAAGCACAACCTGTATCCATAAGTCCTCGCTGATCGACAGGCAACATGAAGGACCAAGTCTGGATAGAAAACACCATCTTATTGGTAACCTGTAAGAAATGAGCAATTGGTTTTGTGTGAAATGCAATATCATTACGGCAGTTCCATATAGCCCATAAAACAGCTGACACGCATATCCGAATACGTGCCTTTGTTTTAGAATCTATACCATTTAACCACCAAACATATTCGCAATATTTGGTGGATAGATGCAAAATGTAAAATGAATGAGCCGCCAAATATCCCTAGAAAAGGAGCTGGAAATAAAAAGATGTTCCACTGTTTCATCCGTACCACAGAAAACACACTTTTTTTTCCCCAGTCCATCCTCGCTTAGCCAAATTATCTTTTGTCAAAACCAGCTTTCTATTAACAAACCAAAGGAAATTGTTTATTTTTAACGGAACCTTTAGTTTCCACAAATTTTATTCGTAAAAGTCTTGTAGAACCATGCAATAGATCCATATAATAAGATTTGACAGAGAACCTCCTGTTGGGTGTTAAGTTCCATCAAAATGAATCCGAGTCTTAGGATAAGGACACATCCATCAAGCACTCAACCAAATGAAACCATTGAGCTCTCCTATCACCGTTAATGAATCTTCTAAACTGAATATTAAGAGGACTATTTGATAACACGCTTGCTACCAAAACATTCTTATGTTGAGCAATACTATATAACAAAGGATATACCTGAGACAACGCAGTATCCCCTAGCCAAATATCTTCCCAAAACCATACCGACTGCCCGTTTCCCAACATGGAAGAGCATCTCTCAAAGAAATCGTGCTTCACTCTCATCAAACCTTTCCAAAAAGGAGAATCCGAAGGCCTAATTTCTACTTGAGACAATGTTTTGTGTTCTAAATATTTGGTTGCTAGAAGTTCCTGCCATACACCCTCCTCGTGCAAAAACTTATAGAGCCACTTAGTAAGGAGACATTTATTCTTAATATCTAACACCTCAATACCAACCCTCCTTGATCATTTGGATGAAAAACAGTATTCCACTTTGTTAACTTATACTTTTGCGTTTTACTATCACTCTGCCAAAAGAACCATGATTCGTAGAAGTCCAACCTTTTCCTAACACCTTTTGGTATTTCGAAGAAGGAAAGGAGGAACATTGGGAGGATCATTAGAACTGAATTTATCAAAATGAGGCAATCCCATATGTCAATAGCTTCCCAACCCAAGCACTCAAACTTTATTCAAATCATTCTTCTACCGGTTTCCATTCTTTGTTTAAAAGTTTTCTATAATGTATCGGTATCCCAAGATATTTAAAAGACAAGCTTCCTACCTCACAACCAAAAATGTGACGATAGTCATGTTGATCATCCTTAGCCTTACCAAAACAGAAAATTTCGCTCTTATGAAAGTTTATCTTTAAACCTGACAGTTGTTCGAACAATGCGAGAATAAGCTTCATATTGAGAGCATTTTGAACATCATGTTCCAAGAAAAGAATTGTATCGTCAGCATATTGCAGAATCGATACCCCACCATCGACAAGATGTGGTATCAACCCACCAACCTGGCCATCCTCCTTTGCTCGAGAAATGAGAATGGACAACATATCAGCTACTAGGTTAAATAAAATAGGGGACACCAGATCCCCTTGTCTCAGCCCCTTTAGAGTTTGAAAGTAATGACCGATATCATAATTAACTCTAATACCTACGATCCCTCCTTAAACAAAACGAGCAATCCATTCACACCACTTTTGAGAGAATCCTTTCATTCTTAGAACTTGTTGCAAAAAAGACCAATTAACTTTATCGTATGCTTTCTCAAAATCGATTTTAAGAAGCACACCATCCAATTTTTTCCTCTTAAGCTCATGAATTGTCTCATGCAAAACTACTACACCTTCTAAAATATTTCTTCGAGGAAGAAGTGCTGATTGTGATGGTCGAATAACTCTACTCGCTATAAATGTTACCCTATTAGTTCCCAGTTTGGTAAAAAACTTGAAACTCACGTTGAGAAGGCAAATGGGCCTGTATTGCTCCATACGGCTAGCATTTTCTTTCTTGGGCATCAACGTAATAACCCCAAAGTTAATCTTAAAGAGCCGCAATTCCCCCATATAAAGCTAGGAAAACATAGCCATCAAGCCGTCTTTGATGACTTCCTAGAAATGTTGATAAAACTCCATAGGAAATATTATTTTCCATTTGGGAAATCGCATCAAACACCTCCTGTTGCACAAATGGAGCTGTAAGAATAACATTCTCCTGAGGCAAAATCTGAGGCATATCATCATTCATTTCCTCGACTAATGAAACAAAATTTGGAGCCGGATAGTATTCAGAAATAAAAGTCCTCAAATTTGCTTCCCCAACAATCGTTCCCTCATCCTATTCTAGCTCAAATATTTTCTTCTTACGATTCTTACCATTAGCAATAAGATGGAAGTACTTCGTATTATGACCTCCTTCTTGAATATTTTTAACCTTTGCCCTTTGAGCCCATTTAGCCTCTTCATCTCGTCTTAATTTAGCTAAACAATCATCCCCTTCCTTTTTAGCCGCCGCTCAGCCGCATTTAAAGGAATCATTCAGATTTTATGTCAAGAGAATCAATCAACAACATTAATTTATGTTTTCAGAGTTTGTATTGCCCACTCAAGTTTTTAGCCCATCCCCTCAAGAATTGGCGCAAGTGACGAACCTTAAGAGATGTCCCCGTTGTGACCAATTTCCACTCACGGAGAACAATATCGTAAAAAACTTCGTGACGTATCCATGAAAGTTCGAATGAGAAGTGACTCTTATTACCTATGTGGGCATGCTCTCCGGAATCCAAAACCAATGGTGTATGATCTGACCCCATATGCGCCAAAGCGTGTAAGAGGATATTTTTGTTCTCATTCTGTACTAGCAAGAAATCTATCCAACTTTTTGTATGTTGGAATAGGTGTCCTACTAGACCACGTGTATTGACGTCCCGAAAGTTCTAAATCCTTCAAATCTAGACTTTCGATAATAGTATTAAAAATAGATGGCCATCGAGCATTAAAATTCTCGTTACTTTTTTCATCCTGGCGTCTAATGATATTGAAATCGCCTCCAACAAGGAGAGACAATGTCTCATTCTCACACACTCTGACCTACTCAGCTAGGAAATTTGGTTTCTTTGAATCCTGTGCAGCCCTGTAGACTATCACTAGGCTCCATAAAAAACCATCTGATTTTGTTTTGACGTGGAATTTAGCACAAAAATCACCAGACACAACGGTTTGTGCGATAAGTGAAGAATTATTAAAACCAACTAGCATACCACCAGAACGCCTGTGAGGAGGTATACAGTACCACGTAAACTCTCTTCCTCCCCGCCAAGAATTGTAAAAAATGAGAAGATAACGCAAATCTTCTCGTTCCTAGAAATGCCACAAAATCAAGATTATGCTCCTTCACAAACTCATTTACCGCTAAATGCTTTGCTTGATCCTCAAACCCGTCACTATTCCAAATTAAGCCTTTCATTGTACTTCTAATTTTCTAATGCATGCACTCCTTGGTTTTGAAGAACAACCACTAAATTTCTTACGGGTACGGTTACCCTTAAGAATCTTGGGAGATAAAATCAAATGATCAAGAACGGAATCTCCCTCCTCATTATCAAATTCTTCACATATTCCAAGAATGACAAGGGAAGATAATCTCGGACCATAGTTTGTTGCTTGTTACTCGGAAGTCAATAATACAGAGCTAGACGGGTGCATTCATTATGGGTACAAATAAGAAACCCAAATATAAGACTCAATATTGTATTTTCTCTCTTTAAACCTATGTTTAGTCTGGCAAAGGTCCGTGTGTCATGTTATGTAATTTTTCCGCATGTGAGATCACATTTCTGTTTGTTCACTATCTTGTTTTAGTGATATATTTTCCTTATTTGTATGGGTGTCTATTTCATTATAAATGTCGACCTTGTTGCTTGCATCATATCTCTTTGTTTCATTTCGAACCACGTAGGAGCACTGCATGTATAATACCCCCTCCGATCCATATTAATTGTCACTGTATCAGATGTATCTAGAAAAGGTTTAGTGCTAGATACATCCGATTTAATGATAATGATATGGATCAAAGGAAGTATTTGATTGAAGGAAATAAAGCTAAAGAATGGCTAAAGTATTACAAATATGTCCTCTGGCCAAAAGAAAGAAGGGGCAGCGACCGACACAACATTAAGTTACCAAAAGCTCACAACCAGCTTAACCTAAATGACCTAAGGCAAAACCACTAACCTAGATCAAGAGTAAAATGACCCGCACTGGCTAAGACCCATTCTTTGCTTCTTGTTTGATAAGTTTGATGAGTACGGTCCTTCAAATAAAAGATTTATCGATGGCCCTTTCATTTCTCTCTCGCCAAAACGTCCACACGAATCAACATGATTAGTGAATCAAGTCTCTTCCTAGTCTTCCCATTGATTGAACTTGTGCCTACACCTACCAATCGTTCAATTTGGCTTAGGAAGATGGTGTTAGCTACTGAACATTAGTCCAATTCAACAAATGTCCCCATATTATGTTAAAGACAACACATCTCATGAAAAGATGTTGGACATTCTCTTCTGATGTGATGCAGAAAATAAAATATTTTCACTACACTAGTCTCTCAATCATTGATGCACATAGTTTTTACCTTAGTATGGAGTTTATCCGACAGGAGAATGCAGCCCGTAAAAAAATCCACACAATAAAATCCAAGTTTAAGCACCAAGAAGCCTCATGACCCAAACCGGGACAAAATATTCCTGGTAAGCCACTCCAACTACTTGCACCAAGTTCCGTCTACTCCCAATATTATGATTTGTGAACATTGTAGGACTGAGAATGACCACAGTTAGTACATGAGAACAACACCTGTATAAAGGATATAGCTCTCTTCATTTAAACATGCTATAATTTCAACATAGATAAATAACTAGATTGATATAGCACTGTCCTCCCTTCAAATATAAGAGAATGAAGATCAAACTGTGCGACATATTGCGAGCCCAAATGATATTAAAAGCATAGTAAATTGTATGTTGTGCCAACCAAGCCATTGGAAGGTCAAAGAGCATGCTTTGTATGGTCTCTTGTTGAAAGCAAAACGTACACTAACTTTATAAGAATTACCTTCACAATATGAAAACCACATAAATGTTTAACTTTAAGCGAAGTTTGAGTTTTACTAACAAATGAAAATTTTTTACTAACAATGAAATACCCCCACAAATTACCCTTACTATATGAAAAGCACATGAATTACCTACGAACGAAACCACACATGAGAATTCAGACTTACCAAATACATACTACTAACATAAAAATACACCATGGTATGTAAATCCCATACAAAATTATCGTTCTACCTTGAGTAATATCCCATGCCAATCAGTTAGATGTTGACTAGTAAGAGTATGCCTCCCGTCGCCTCTTCGCCTATAAATTCACTTTAACCCTAAAAACGCCGGGGACGAAGAAATTTTTCACGAAATAGATACAGAGGCACCCTCACCTCGAAAGTCCAATCTAGGCCTTCTGGAGTCCTGCTCAAGCACCCTGCCGGAGATATGGATCATCACCGGAGGCCTCTACATCGCCAGAATTGCCTCTGGACAGATGCGTGAGTAGTTCATCCCGGGACTAAGTAGCTAGATGGTTCTCTTTCCACTTTGTGTCACCATGTTTAGATCTTGTGAGCTGCCCTACATGATTAAGATCACCGTTATGTAATTACTATATGTTGTGTTTGCTGGGATCCGGTGAACCATGAGATTATGCTTATTTTGTTCATGTCATATTGAGATGCTTCACTTATATCTTTGTAGATTTTTAATCCTGTCTTGCAATGCTCTCCAGTGTGTATGGTTTCCTTGGCCAAGTTATTGTATGCACCTCCAAGAGAGGGTTTATATGCTAGATAGTGGGTTCATGCCTCCTTTGACCTGCGTCCGAGTGACAGAAACAAATAGTTCTCTAGTTTTAGCAAGATGGGGAGATTGACAATCTTTTCGGAAAGTTGGGAGTAAGAGAGAGTTTGTATTTGTGTGCAGATCCACCCTTGTTGAAGCGCTAGACAACAAGAAATCTACTGAGAGACTTCGAAGACCTATTGGACTGATAACCCTGGTTCCATAACTGGAGAAAATACTGCTACGCTACAACATACTTCCTCTTGGGGTCTCCCAACGAATGTTGGATCTCACATCAGCCATGTACACGGTTAAATGCAGTGTTGAGAGGCTGGGAGATAGTTTTTCTCAACATGGATATCGGCTTAGTCTACGTACTAACCCTCAAACCCCACAAACATAGGTAAGATTTTATTCACCTATTTTATGCAACTTTATATACTCTTAATTCATAACTAGCAAACGTACACCTGTATTGTAGCGGGAGAAAAAAGTGCTCTATTACGTCATGTGCTATATTCCCCACCTTACTATATTAAAATTTTAAATTAAAATAGAATATAATCATGTGTTGTTAGCTGCTTTCATCGTTCTGCCTTCGAGAATGATAGGGTTTTCTTGACGGTTATCGTCTCAATAATTGATTCTTTGTCTTGATGTTGGCATGTCCACATGAAAAAAAGCCTACTACATGGCTATAGTCGAAAACCCAATTCGGATATGAACTTAGCACGACGTACATAGAATGGAAACTTTTTAGCGGGCTAAACAGATAACTTTACCATTTTAAACTCTTTATATTTTTTCAAGATTTTTTAATCTCTTTATCTTTGTTTGAAAAATATGTTGTGAGTCCTCCAAAAGGTAAAGGATGACTTCTTTTAAACTTTTGCTTATGCATAAGCAAGTTTCTAAATTTTGGTGGGAATAAACTGCGGTGGGCAGAAACTCCCGGAAACTGGCTGAGGGACTTCTTTTTGGCTATACTTCTTTTGGCTTATTTAGCGTGATGAGCTGTGAGATGTCTTTAACACCCCTAGATTTGATATGTGCACCAAATAAAGCGATTAAATCTTACTAGTTTCTTAAAAATACATCTCAAAATAGAATAAGAAGTCAGAAGATAACAAAAACATGGTTTCGTAGTATAATTTAATACATGTCAAAAAAAAAAAAAAATTCTTGTGGTTTTGAAATTTGATAATCATCTAATACCAACATATCAAAATTTTCATTATTTACATAGTACTCCCCCTGTTCCAAAATAGATGACTTCCATTTGTACAAACATGCATGTATTGTAGACATGTTTTAGTGTCTACACACATGCATGTTTGGACAAATGAAAGTCATATATTTTGGAACAGCGAGAGTAGTAATATAAGCTGATAGATACACATGGTCTGCACATATGTTTACAAACAGGAGAACCAGTCACAGAAAATAACCGGATTAATGTTTTGTATCCTTACAAACATTTAGATTACAGTTACATGTTAGAGACGGACTAGCGGATTAGAGAGCAGAAGGAAAACCCATAACGGCAGCAGGACACCTGCCATGTTTCCTAAAGGAAAAATCCTTAATAGACCAACTAATCAATCCATTGACAGCGTCGCTGTTTGTAGGCCAACCAATCAATGCTTTTACATGTAACGAACAATTTTTTCATCTGAGATGCTAGTGAACCTTCATGAACATTTCCTTCGCTGAACCGATATATCCAAACGATGCTACGATGATCCATTGGACTGCAGACCAAAACATGCATAAGAGCAATCTGAAACTGCAGTGCTTCACAATAACTGACGACCTTGCTGGGGAGGACATCACAGGTTGGGGAGAACGGCGCCGGCGGGTGGGCGCCGTGGCGCCGGGCATGGATTCTGGCGCCGAGGAACAACGACATCGCAGGAAAAGGAAGCCGGCGGCAGGGCTGGTCGGAGTGGGGCGAGTGAAGATGGGGCTAGTTAGGGCATGGCGATCTTGTTGGGGAGGACGGCGCCGGCGGGTGGGCGCCGTGACGCCGGGCACGGATTCTGGCGCCGGGGAACAAAGTCATCGCATGAAAAGGAAGCCGGCGGCAGGGCTGGTCGGAGTAGGGCGAGTGAAGGTGGGGCTGATTGGGGCAGTGCGACCTTGCTAGGGAGGATGTCACATGTTGGGGAGAATGGCGCCAGCGGGTGGGCGCCGTGACGCCGTGCATGGATTCTGGTGTCGGGGAACATCAACATCGCTGGAAAAGAAAGCCGGGGGCAGGGCTGGTCGGGGCAGGGCAACCTGCCAGGGATGTGGCCGCTTGACTCGTTGGGAAGGGCGAGCAGGGATGGAGGACGACGCCGTTTGACGAGCTCGCCGGTTTGGAGGAGGAGGGCGCCGCTAGAAGAGCTCTCCTCGGCTCAGGGTGCGAAACCCTGCCTCTACTGCATCTCGCTCTCAAGAAAGGCGTGGGGGAAGAAACGTACGCACAACGATGGGGACGGGGCCTCGAACATGGAGGACGATGGCGGTTGGTGAGGCCGGAGAGGGACGAGAGCGGTGCGGGCGTCCGGGACGGAGGCCGAGGCATCGGGGAGAGGCCGGGACGGAGGCTTGGTCGTCGGAGCGGGTGCCGGAGGCTTGCTCGATGGGCGAAGACCGACGGACTTGAGGAAGCTGTGGGATCGCGACGGGGCGGACCGGACCTGGTCGGGGCGCGGCGGAGCGGGGGCAGTCGGAGATAGGCAGGGCAGAACGGGATTCGGTCGTGGCGCACCGGGATCCGCCGGAGGTGGCTCCGAGCGAGGCAGCGGTGACGGGAGGAGTCGGGCTCGGGTGCTCTGCTTTTTTTTTTACTAGTGCAGTTGGAGAGAGACGATTTGGCTAGGGGCAGTGGCAAATGGACGCAATTATGCGCAACGAACTGACCTTTTTGCAGAAAACGTTTCGCTCCGAGATGAGAAGCTCCGGAAACGGCCTCCAAGCAGTTTCTCGATTCCTTCATAACTGCAGTTTCTCGATGGAAATAAGCAATACACGAGCTAGAGAATTCTTTTAGGTTTCTGCTTCCTGGGACCTAGAAGCCACCCAAAAACTCCAAAAGAAGTCACCCAAAGGCCCATATGCAGCCCACCCTTGTTAGCACGCAAGAAGGAGCACACCGAGCAATCGTTTTCCGCTGCCAAGGAAAAAAAAATGTTCCTATCGTTTTGTTAGGGAAGAACGGGGAGGGCAAGGCCTAGGAGATGAGGATTCCCGGGATGGCGCTCGGGGTAGTATGTGGCCAAGTGTGCTCGCCTTGTGTTCGGTCTGGGAGTAGGGTCACGGGCAGAGCGGAGGCGGCGATGCAAGATCAGGTGCATCGGCAGCGAGCACGAGCGAGGGAGGGGGATCTACGGCGCCCACAGGGAGGCCCGGAGATTACATCAGAGCAGTGAGAGGCACGTGGTGGAGCAGGGATGATTCCTTCGGTGCGTGGTGAGGCTTGACGTTGCAGGCGGCACGCAATTAAGGCAGGGCGTGCACTCCGTGGAGTAGTTGGGGTGCATGCCAGTGGTAGTGGTACACGACAGAGCAAGGTCGCAGCTGAAACGGGATGCATGAGAATTGGGTCGAACCTCGCACATGAGATTATGGACTGCGGGTCGAGATTTTACTTTTCTAGGGGTTAAAGTGTAAATATGGACTATGGGTTTTGCTGGGGTGGGTCGATGATTCATGGCCCATGGTCAGAGCGTGAAGAGTAATCGAGGGAGAGCAAAATGGTTGAATAGGATTCCCTCAAAAAAAAAAAAGGTTGGACACGAGTCGAAAGGTACAGATTACCATGGTGGATGGGAAAATGCTTCTCTTAGACCGACCTAAGGAAGCTAAGCTTAGGTCGCTGGTCGCTCTAGCGAACACATCTACTTGGGCCCGGTCTTCCTGCATGTAAACAGGTCCATTAGCAGCATTTTGATTCTTTCGGCCCATTTTTCGTGTGAGAGCATTTTTCATCAGCCCAACATAACTACTACATCTAGTCATTTGTACGCTAAGTGTTCTTTGCCATTTTGATCAACATTACGTACGTCTTTAAAATTTGTAACAATTTCGCACGTATTTTGTTGAGAAAGCACAAACGAGATGTTGCAATGTTTTTTGGATGATTTTCTAGAAAATGCGTATATGTTTTTAGAATTCATTTGGGATGATACGTTTATGCGCTCCTTCACATGTTGTAAACATGTGATTTTATTGTTGCCATCCATTCATTTTTTGTTGAAATAGAGGATAATTTTTGTTGCAACCGGAACGGTGACAAATTATTTTGTTACTTACCAACTTTTGATTAATGTAAATTTTTTTGTTGCAATAGGTTGTGATTTTTATTGAATTGTTCGAACTTTTTTGTTGCAACGCAATAAACATATTGTTTAACTATTTTTTGTAGCATTACTTATTTTTTGGAACAATTTGGTGCAATACTTTTTTTACACGGAGCGATAATTTTTGTTGCGATACCAGTGAATTTGTTGCAATGACAGTTTTGCAGTAGTTATCGAGATGACCGAGTATAACACAATATACCCCTGCGTTTAAGGGGGACTATTGTAAAGTGTGGGTTCTATATCCAAAAAATAGGAGGACTAAAATACAAAAGTGCGCTATGCTGATTTATGGACGTTGGATGATGATCGGACGGCTCACGAATGTATCTAAAATTGGTCTCGCCTATGGCGACCTATGCCTACCGCTGACCTTGTGGATGGATCGACGTTCGCGAGGACAGGTGGAGAAATGACGTACCGACCAAACATACCATCATGGCTTAACGCCGGTATTATCGTACAGAAGAAGATAGAAGTATAAGAGCAGCAATAACCATGATCAACATATGGACATCGTTAAGCAAGCTGTGTCCAAACCAGTACAACTTAGTAGGATGACACATTATTTAAGCAGTTCATATATATAGATAGTAGCAGATCGTCACCGGCTGGCGAAGCCACAGACTCAACCGGTCAAAGAGCCGGGGCAAGTGAGGCCGGGGACAGGAGCCTCGCCGCAGAACGCGAGCACGATGTTGCCGCGTTGATCGTTGACATTGGCGATGGCGCGGGCCTGGGCATCAGAGATCGAGAAGGCGGCGCACAGGCATTCCGCGGCGGCGGTGCTCGGTGCCCGACGGGAAAAAAACCCAGACCCACCGCGACGGGACACCAGTCCATTGACAAGCTCTATCTCAACTTGGGCGCGGATACCCCGGCAGCACCGGTCGCTCTCTTCCGGGCTCGTCCTGCCCAGCTGCATGTCGACGCACACTCCGAGCTCATCTACCACGGCGGGCGGGCACTGTCCGCCGCCCGCAGCAGATGGTGTCGTCACTAGTGGAGGCAGCAGGAGCTGCGCCTGGACGGATGCCGCGGCCTGGAGGATCATGGCGATGAGGAGGATGTGGGTGGACGCGGTGGTTACGGTGGTGGCCATTGCGGAGGATGGTTGCTTTTATGCTTTAGCTTCGCCTTGGTTGTAAGTATCTTCTTTCTTTGAGATGAGATTGATGGTGTGGAGGTATCTGCAAACCGGAAGGAGTTATTTATTGGGGACGCCATGGACATCGGGTCGTTTTTGAGCTGCCTCAAGGTCTCTATCTGGATCTGGTACGACCGTGCAGAGATTATGCTTCCGTTAGTCGTGCAGAGAATGTACACCTCTCTCTCACCCATACCACCTGTTTAATTTCTAGATCAAGTTCTCAATAGAATCAACAAACGACGCTTTCGTACCGAAGTTTTCAAAAATACACCTTGGAAAGGTGTATTATTTTCATAGAAGAAAAGGTCAAGAAGACACAAGATATTTTAGGCGCCATAGGATAAACAACGCTTCGTACCGAAGTACTCCCTCCGTTACATAACATAAGTTGTTTTAGGCGCTTTACAATGTAGATTCGGATTGAAATGAATGGAAACATATACTAAAATATGTCTAGATACATATGCGTACGTGTGAATGTGGAAAATGTCTAAAACATTTTATATTGTGAAATCGAGGGAGTACTTTGCAAGTACAGACCTAAAATTTATTGCCCAGGCCGGACTCAAATGCCTGTCCAGATTTCTTTTCTTACGGTTATACTGGAAATTCTTAGATGTAGAAGTAGTACATGAGGAATTTCAGATTGCCTTTGCAAGGACACTTCCCATTTGCCACACACAACATAGCTATACGCATCTAGAATGACACGAGAGCGCCATTTAGCTCATAGAGATAGGTGGCGATTCCCTGACCCTACTAATTTTCAAGTGTAGAGCCCACACAGTGTGTTTGTCCTCTCTCGAGGTCGCATCTTAAATCTTAAAACCTAAAGGTGATAGTACAATAGAAGTCATAAAAATGAGTAGGGTCTTTACGAGATTTATGCTTCCTACGACTTAAACATGTATAAATAACACCGACAGGCTCCATAATATAAATTTTTACAGGGAACACCGGGTCCCTTAGCCGAACTCCAATCTTTTTTTTTTAGAAAAAAGACCCACATCATCGTGAACCTTAGTCTCAACCCTACCCTTATACCTAAATTTATCAACTCTAAATCCTGAGATAGGAGAAAACACCTTCACCCACATAGTTTAATTTAAAAAAAAGTTCCTCGCACTTTATCATAAAGGTTCTAAAAGTTGTTTAGTTATCTTGTCTATTTTCTTAGTATAATTTTTTTCCGAAATGGAGGATGAACCCCACCTCTGCATCAAAATGATACACACAACATTTTCTGTATTAAATTTAATAGAAACAAATGCCACTAAGACTTACAAGAAAGTACATCAATCAGCCAGAAGCCGCCGTCCAGACGAAAAATCGTTACACCTACAAGCTTGATGAAGGGGGTGGACCTGATCGGAGTCGGTTTCTCTGACCTCACACACCTACGCACGCCAACTAAAACCGGAGACCTCACCCAAGCCGCCCGATGGAGAGACGGAAGCACAATCCGGTCCAGCAGACAGCCGGCGCGCGCCGATGCGCACACTGATACTCCGCCGCCGCCGCCGTCTTCCACCGATCTATCTTCCGGAATAATCAATGCAAAGACCTTGTCAGACCTGTCATCGACGCCGCTGCGAGGCCAGTGCCTCCACCCTTCGTGTGCACATCAACACATCCACCACCGAGATCCCGCTGCGCCATTCCGCCGAGACTCGCCGATGATGACGCGGTAGAAGAAAAACCACACAAAGACTGTCGACTAGACCCCTTGAAGCAAAACTTGTTCCAAAACGATGCCCCCAAGAGGGAAAACGATACCAGAGTGCCGCCCTCGTCCGAACCGGGCGACCCAAATCTAGAGTTTCCCCCGAAAGACCAGGGCAATGGGAAGGAGATAGCAGCAATGGCGCCATCAACAAGGTAATGACGCCTACGTACATCGCCATGGTCAGCCCCGACTGAACGAACCTTCGCCCCCAGATCCATCGGGATCCGCCCGCGCCATCGTAGCCTGAAGGATCTGAAGCTGCCGCCGGGAAGGGAGCTTCCTGCACATTAATCACCATCGATCCGCCTCGAGGAGGTCGACCACACAAGGTCGGCTGCCACCGCCGGACCATAAGCCGCGCTGACTGCTGCCCTCTTGTCAGACCACGGCTCTCCACTTGTGCTACCTCGGCGACGGCCCGCCTCCGTGCGTAGAGAGCCATCAGAACACCCCCCCAGTCGTTGTACAGGCCAGGCGTGGACGGCACCGCTGGCGTAGGCGACGACACCAGCCGTGGTGATGAGAACGAGCGGCGACCTCCTTGGGTGGGAAGCGCCCCTACAACGAGTATGCGGGGGGCGGCGACCACCGCGAGCTCCAGGTCCGCCTCGACCGGGAGCAAGTGGAGGAGCGCATGAGATATGGCGGCTGGGCGTCTTTGCCTTGCCGCTCGCACGATGGAGGCCGGAGGTGGGAGGGCCCACCTCAGGACGCTCAGCGCGCGGGTATAGCCGGGTTTCGGACAGAGGAATAGAAAGGCATGGTAAGACTCAGGAGGGGTTGGCTATGGGGGCTGGCACCTCCTCCGATGCGGGTGCTGCCCGCCGGCAACGAACTCCTCCAAGATCACCTGCTACAACTGTGGCAAGGTGGTTCATCTCCAAGTTGACTGCGAAGAAGAACCGTACTGTATCAAGTGTAACTCCAAGGGACATCTGTCTGCGGTGTGTAATGCGATGGACAAGAGGTTCGACCCTTACTGGGCTGGTTTCGGACACGACGGGATAGGTTTCATGTGCTTAGAGGTGGTTGAAGATGAGGCTGTGCTTGCCCCTCCAAACTCAGCCACTGTCTACATTGATGGGGCCAAGCTCTCCGTGAGTCAGGTTGAGGTTGAATTCGAAGAGTTAGTTGATCGAAATTGGGACTGACAGGTCCGGCAGCTGAGTGACGCCGATTTCGTGCTGGTTTTCTGATCTGCGGGGAACCTGCACATGGCCATTCGTGGTGGCGGGCTGCGCCTGCCAATCTCCAAGAACAAGGCCATCGTCATTGAATGATCCATGGATGAGCAAGCGTCAGAGGTGCCGTCGGAGGTCTGGGTCAAGCTCCATGGGGTGCCCCCTCCGTACTGCTGATACGTCATAAACTTATCCTTAATTTATGATGTTCCATGTTGTTTTCTTATTGTTACCCACATGTTTTCTATACACTTTATGTCCTTTTTTATCGATTTTCCGGACTAATCGATTGACAAGATGCCACAGAGCCAGTTCCCTATTTTCTGCTGTTTTTAGTTTCAGAAAAGTTGTTATAGAAATGTTCTCGGAATTGGAAAATTCGAAGCCCAGAAGTCTTAGAATTCCCGAAGGTTCCACGGAGTCCCGAAGAGACCCGGAGGGGGGCCTCAGGGGGCCCACACCATAGGGCGGCGCGCCCCCTGGCGGCGCCATAGGGTGGTGTGGCCCCCCCGGCCTCCATCGCCTTTTCCCTTTCGCCTATTTATACCCCCCGAGACGTAAACCCTAAATATATACCACTTCGTCCCGAAAAACACCCGAGGCCACTGCCATCGTCATCCCGATATTGGGAGGGTTCTGGAGCTCTCCCCGGCACCCTGCCGGGAAGGGAATTCATCATCGGAGGGGTCTACACCACCATGCCCTCCTCCAAAGTGATGCATGAGTAGTTCATCCCTGGACTACGGGTCCATAGCACTAGCTAGATGGTAGCTCTCTCCACTTTGTACCTCATGTTTAGATCTTGTCAGCTGCCTAACATGATCAAGATCATCTTTATGTAA
Organism: Alopecurus myosuroides; assembly: GCA_028641055.1. Lineage (NCBI taxonomy): Eukaryota > Viridiplantae > Streptophyta > Magnoliopsida > Poales > Poaceae > Alopecurus > Alopecurus myosuroides. The sequence goes on along the minus strand of CM054061.1, from coordinate 64,227,906 downwards.
TGCTACATGTTGTGTTTGCTAGGATCTGATGAATGTTGAATGCTATGTCTTCTGATTATCAATCTATCATCTTCATGCATATGTTATTTATGATCTTGCATGCTCTCCGTTATGAGTAGATGCTCTGGCCAAGTAGATGCTAGTAACTCCAAGAGGGAGTATTTATGCTCGATAGTGGGTTCATGCCTCCTTTGCATCTGTGCTCGAGTGACAGAAACGTGACGTATGGAGGATGTGCTATTGCCATTAGGGAGAAAACAACGGTGTTTACCTAGTTTACATTGTTTACATTACACACTTTGCTTACAGCGATAATCTGTTGCTAGCAACTTAATACACACCGTTTGTTCGGATGATATTCGGAGGGTGGATTATTAGACATAGATGCAGTTGGATGACAGTCTATGTACTTTGCTGTAATGCCCGCATGAATCACATAGTAATCTTTATGTCTTGCATATGCACTACGGTGCAGCCTTCATTTCTGTCAATTGCCCAGCTGTAATTTGTTCACCACACATGTTATTTATCTTTCACGGAGAGACACCACTAGTGAACTGTGGACCCCGGTCCATTATCCTCATACTGATAAAACACCTACTGCTTTCATACTGTTACTACGACTTTCATACCGTTCTCCTACTATTTTCCACACCATACGTTTAACCTCTTTGTGTCAGAAAAACCGGTGAGATTGACAATCTCACTGCTTCGTTGGGGCAAAGTGATTTGATTGTGTTGTGTAGGTTCCACGTTGCTTCTGAACCGACAGCGTGTCCTGCCATCGCAGCTGCTTCAACCTTCTGAAGTTACTCCTTTCTCCTACTGGTCAATTCAACCTTGCTTTCTTTCTGAGGGAAAACTTGCTGCTGCACTCTTCATACCTTCCTCTTGGGGTCTCCCAATGAACGTGTGTTCACACTCCATCGAAGCATTTTCTGGCGCCGTTGCCGAGGAGGAAGAGAATTTCTGCAAGGGGAGTCTCTCACTTCCAATATTTTTTCTTTGTTTTTGTTTTGCTTAGTTTATTTTATTTTGTTGTTTTCTTCTCTTTATCAAACACACAAAAAAATTAGTTCTTATTCTAGCTGTAGTTTTATTCCTGTTTTTAGTTTTGCTAAAATGAGTGTTCCTGAGGTTGAAGTTCATTCCTTTAAGCAACAAGGGGGAGACAGTTTGAAAGATGCTTGGTATAGGATAAGTAATGCTCATCATAGATGCACTAAGAAATACTCCACATTAATCCTTCTTAGGAATTTTTATGTTGGTATTACTATCTGGTATAGGTATGTTCTAGACACTCTTACAGGCGGTAATTTTCTAGGAACACCTGCTTTGGAAGCCTGTAATTTAATTGAAAGTTTAGTTGCAACAATGCCTACTAAGGTTGTTAAAACTGAGATCACTTTAGACGATGTTATTAAAAAGCTAAACTCTATGGAGAAAAATTTGCCAAAGTTCTTTGATAATGCTAGCAAAGTTAATGAATCAATAGTAAGTATCAACAAGAAAATCACTGTTTTAGAAGCTAGAAATATCCATGATAGTCAAAATATGAGGATTGGTAAATTAAAGGAGGATATGGAAACTTTAAGCTCAACCTTTTCTGCTCTTAAGTTTAAAAGAGAAAATCCTCTTGTGGGAAAAGAGAAAAAGTTATGTATGTCCCCAAGGCACCTAAACAAAAATCCCCTAATGTGCTTAAATTAATAAAACTTTTAGTGAATCTAAAAGTGATTTGCATGTTGAATCCTCTTCAGGGGTGTCTAAGGTACCCATTGCTAAAATTGGAGTTTTGGTGGAAATTATTGATTTGGATGCTTCTTCACTTGAAAATACTTGATTCCACTTTTCTGGGCCTAGCTAAAAGGCGTTAAAGAAAATCACTTCTTGGGAGATAACCCATGGATTTATTTTTGCTTTGTTTTTCTATGTTTTCTTTGAGTCAAGGGGTTGTATAATTCTGTAGAAAATCCTTTATATCTTTCTTTTCATGTTTTACTAGTGCCAAGTAAGGTTTCTGACGAGAGTTGGAGTTGGTTTTCGGATTTCTGCGCAGGAAACATATTTCCGCTTTCCACCGTAAAAAATCGTATAAATCATAGAAAAATCAGAATGACCTGAAATTTCTTATGCTTATTACTCATTAATTCCAAAACTTTTTTGTTCTTTAAATTTTTCTATCTGAGTAACATAAGTGCCTCGAAAAAATCCATCTTTACAGACTATTCTGGTTTTGACAGATTCTGCCATTTTTCTTGCATTTGCTCTTTTGCGATGTCAAGTGGGTTTCTTTGCTTCATGAAACATCAGTGGCTGTACCTAATGTTTAGAATTATTAATAGAACTTGTGCCATATAGAACCAATGGATTTTTAATTTTGCACTAACCCTCTAATGCGAATTACTGTTTGAGTGTGGTGTGAAGAAAGTTTTCAAGGGTCAAGGGAAGAGGTGATATATGTGATCAAGAAGAGTGCAAGGTCAAAGCTTGCGGATGCCCCCGTGGTTCATCCAAGCATATTTTTAGAAGACTCAAGCATATAATGTTGGGGATGCTGATACGTCCAAAACATATTTCCTTTTCCGAACACTTTTCTTATTGTCTTCTTCAAAACTTGTGAGTTTTGGATACCACTAACACGGACTAATGCTGTTTTCAGCAGAATTGCCTTGGTGTCTCGTTTTTGTGCAGAAAAATCAATTTTCGGGAAAATGTCCAGAAAATACCCCATTGGTCTTAAAACACAAGAAGACCCCGGGAGCCAGAAGGGGGCCAGGAGGGGGCCACACCACACCCGACGCGCCCCCCTTGGCTGCGCGCCTGGTGGTGTGGGCCACCCCGGGACCCCCTCGGACTCCCCTTTCGACTACATAACGTCTTCAACCCTAAAACAACAGGGGGTTCGTCATATTCCACAGACACACAACAGAGCACTGCCGCCACCCCGAACCTCGATTCGGGGATCAGAAGTTCCTGTTCGGCGCCCTGCTAGGACGGGTATTCGAAGGAGATCATCGCCATCGACACCGCCACCTCTTCTCCATCAACCATCCATGTTCCCCCCGTCCATGTGTGAGTAAACACCGCTGTAGGCTGAGAGGGATGGAAGTGATTGGATGAGATCGATCATGTAATAATGCCAGATTGTTAGGGCATAGTGCCTAGTATCCATTTTTAGTGTTTTCTATCGTTGTTGCAACTTGTTATGCTTAATGCTTGTCACTAGGGCCCGAGTGCCATGATTTCAGATCTGAACATGTTATTGTTTCATGAGTATAATGGTGTTTCTTGATCTTACTTGCAAGTTGTTTTATACATGTCATTGTCCGGAACCCGAGGCCCCAATTTGACAGAAATTGGGACAACCAGAGGGGATGGTTGTGATATGAGGATCACGTGTATTCACTGAGTGTTAATTCTCTGCTCCGGTGCTTTATTAAAAGGAGAACCTTAATTACTAGTAGTTTCCCTAGAGGCCCCTCTGCCACGGGCTGGTAGGACAAAAGATGTTGTGAAATTTTCTCATTGCGAGCACGTATGACTATATTGGAACACATGCCTATGGTTTGCCTACATGTTTGATGCTTTATATTATTATCTGCAATGCTCAAGTTATTATTATCACATGACCTATGTTATCCATGCAACGCCCGTCCATCCATTCCCTCTATGCCTACGGTACTTCCCATACTGCTGTTTTCCGCGATTATCACATGACCTATGTTACTTTTTTACTACTACTGTTGTTTTATTTCTACTGCTTCTATAAAATTGTTACCACTAATAAATTGTTGCGAGCAAGTCTACTTTCAGGTGCAGCTGAATTGACAACTCAGTTGTTAAGGCATATAAATATTCTTTGGCTCCCCTTGTGTTGAATCAATAAATTTGGGTTTTACTTCCCTCGAAGACTGTTGCGATCCCCTATACTTGTGGGTCATCAAGACTATTTTCTCGCGCTGTTGCCGGGGAGCATAACTTTAGTTATTTTCTCACTTGATCGTGATATTGTTTGCTACAAGCCATTCATCATGGGCAAGACTCGTGATGGAAAAGTTCCTATATTACCATCCACTACAAGAAGAGGTACAACTCTGAACACCCCTGCTGCTCTTGATTCACCGTCTGTTATGAGTAAGCTTCTTACTCCTCCACATGCTACACATATTGTTACTTCCGGTGAGTCTGAGAATGTTTCTGATAATTTTGATGACGCTTCTACTATGCTTGATGATACTAGTTCTCTAGGTCCTTTCCTAGATGCTACTATTGCTAGATCCAAACAAATAAAAAATGCAGAAATTTCTGTTGAAAATATTGGTACACCTACTAATTAAACTGATCTTATTGATGATCTTGATGAAACCTATACTGAACTTAATGATGCTTTTATTGAAGAAGCTCGTGCTACTACTGGTGCAAGTGCTCTTAAGAGTCTTCTTGCAAGACATGCTGTGCAATATAAATCTTCTCTTGATGCTAAGTTTGCCACATCTTCCATACACATTATAGACAAGGATTATGATTTCTCTTTAGATTTATATTATATATCTATTGTTGAGAAGGAACCTTTTTCTGGAACTGAAAGTAAAAGTGCTATGGAACACATGAATGAGCTTTCATCTTTGAGTAGTCTATTTTCTAATGATACTAAGCCGCGTACTTATTTTGTTACCAAGATCTTCCCTTTCTCATTGAAAGACGAGGCTAAAATTTGGTTTACAATCTGTCACCTGGGTGTATTACTGATCCTATGGATTTGGTTAATGCTTTCTTTCAAAAATATTTTCCTGCTATGCCCAACATGCTGCTGTGCAAGACATCTTCAACTTTAAGCAAATTGAAGGAGAAAAATTGCCTGAATCTTGGACAAGCCTTTGTTCTTTAATAAGAGCTAGCCCCGGATATCCATTACCTAAACATGAGCTCCTAGAAATATTTTACAATGGACTAACTGTTGAATCTAGGACATACCTGGATAGTTGTGCTGGTTGTGTTTTCAGGAAAAGAACTATAGAAGAAGCTAAGGAATTAATGGCTAAAATAGCCAATAATAATGATGATTGGAATATACATGAGCCTACACCTACACCACACTAGTACACAAACCTCTATCTGTGGCGCACCAAAATACAATTCTGTGGCGCACCCCCAATTTTGTTAGGTCCGCCAAAGAATTTACGCCACTAAAATATAATTCTGTGGCGCACCCACCACCATGCGCCACATAATTTTTGTGACGATATTTCTGTGGCGCGCCCACCACCATGCGCGACAGAATATTTTTTTGAATTAGAAAAAAGAGGATCTGGCCGCCGGAATTTCGAAATTTCGTCGAATTATGGCTTGGTCGATGGTGAGCGGTGGAGGAGGAGGGGGTCACCGAAGGTGGTGGTGGAGAAGGAGGAGGAGGTCGCCAGAGTTGGAGGAGGAGGAGGTCGCCGGAGGTTGTGGAGGAGGAGGCCACCGAAGTTGGTGGAGTGGGAGGAGCTCGCCGGAGGTGATGTTGGTGGAGGAGGAGAAGCTCGCCGGAGGTGGATGAGGAGAAGCTCGCCAGAGGTGGAGGAGGAGGAGTAGGAGTAGGAGCTCACCGGAGGTGGTGGAGGAGGAGAGAAGGGGAGAGGAGAAGTTGAGAAGTGGAGAGGAAAAGTGGAGGTAGAGGAGAGAAGGTTAGAGGAGAAGTGGAGAAGTGGAGGAGAAGGCGCACCCACCCACCGTGCGCCACCGAAATCAGCAATTCTATGGCGCACCCACCCCGCGTGCGCCACAGAATTATTTTTTCAAATTTTTATTGATTTTGTAGGAAAAAATCTTCTGTTTGAAATAACTTTTTTTTCCTTTTTGAATTTGGAGAATCTAAAAAAACCTCACAGGCCAAAGGCGGGTGGGGTTGAGTTCCTTTTTTTTATCTAGTTTTTTTTATATCTTGAACTTTTTTTCCCACATCGTATGCAAAAATTATTCCCATTTTACCTTTTTAACGAACTTTTGCTCACGAAGTCGAAATTCATTTTTCAAAATTTGATAAAAAAAAAGTAGACCTTAAACTCTCCGTGCATCTATAAGGAATTTATTTTTTGATGATTTTTAGACCTGGAACTCTCCCGCGGAAAACTAGAAAGGCGATCCGAGGGGGGGGGTGGAGAGATTTTTTTTGTGGTGCATGTGTATGGGTGCGCCACAGAAATGTTGGATTCTATGGCGCACCAATACACATGCGCCACAGAATATGACATTTCTATGGCGCACCAGATTACGTGCGCCACAGAAATATTTGACTGCAATGATTGAGGCGAGCCCCACCCAGTTTTTATGGCGCACCCTTCTCCTGTGCGCCACATAATTTTTCATTTATGTGGTGCATGTTTTTTCGTGCGCCACAAAATTTAATTTCTATGGCACACCATTCTCTGGTGCGCCACAGAAAGCCTTCCATAGAAAGGCATTTTCATACTAGTGCTAGAGCCAACACCAATACCGACACCCAAGAAGAGAAGGATGATTGAATTAAATGATGAAGTGATGAAGGAAGCCAACAAATCTCTTAAAGAGAGGGGTATTAAATCTTAAGATTTGAAGAATTTACCTCCTATAGAAGAATTATGTAAACGTATTCCTCATCCATCAACTGTTGAGGTACACTCTCTCCAATACTTTGATAATAGAGATATTCCTTATTCTAAATCACCTAATCAATGCTTACATGAATTTTATAATTATGTTGTTAAGCAAGACAACATTAATAGGAGAGTGCAAAATCACCTTATGGAAAACTCTAGAGCTATTGATAATTTGCATGGTATTATTGAGAGAACATCTAATGATGTTAAAATGCTTGTTAAACATTTTCAAATGGTTCAAACTCAAATTGATCAACTTACTTAAGTGCAAAAAGACATGCTAGCTAATGCTTCTAGAGATAAACATGTTTGTGGAATAATTACTAGAAGTGGTGTTTCTACTCAGGACCCCTTGTATCCTGAAGGACATCCTAAAAGAATTGAACAAGATTATCAGCAACCTAAAAAAAATAGTTCTCCTTCTAAGAAAAACAAGAAGAGACATAAAAATGTTGTAGAATCTCCTAAACCTGCTAAAGATCCTAATAGTATATCTATTTCTGATGCTAAAACTAAAAGTGGTAATGATAAAAGTGATGCTTCTGATAAAGAAGAACCTGTGGCTGAACCTGAAAAGCAAACTAAAACTACAAAGTATACTAAGGAGAATTTCACTGCTAATAAACATGGTAACGAAAGAGAGACTTTGCAATCAAAGGAAGAATAACATTATAACAAGTTTTGTGAATGGATGAAACCTCTGTTTTTGCAAATCCCTTTGACTGATGCTATTAAACTGCCTCCTTATTCTAAATATATGAAAGATATTTTCTCCAACAAAAGGAAAATTCTCTAATAAGGAAATTTCCACTATGCTTGCTAATTACTCTTTCAATGGCAAGGTTACAAAGAAGCTTGGAGATCCTGGTATTCCTACTATCCCTTGTTCTATTAAAAATAATTATGTTAGAACTGCTTTATGTGACTTGGGAGATGGAGTTAGTGGTAAGCCTTTCTCTCTTTATAAGCGACTCTCTCTTGAAAAATTGATACACACTGATATATCTTTGCAAATGGCTGATAAATCTAATGCTATCCCTGTTGGTATATGTGAGAATGTTCCTGTGCAAGTTGCTACTAATTGTTTGATATTAACTGACTTTGTTGTGTTAGAAATGCCTGAAGATGATAACATGTCTATTATTCTTAGGAGACCTTTTCTTAACACTGCAGGGGCTGTTATTGATTGCAATCAAGGAAAAGTAACTTTTAATGTTAATGATAAAGAGCATACTGTTTATTTTCCCAAGAAGATTGATAGAAGATATGTTTTAAATTCAATTGAAAATATTGAGACCATCAAGATTGGAGAATTTTATTTTCTCATTCCTGTACCACCAAAAGAATATGAAATTATTATGATTGGGAATGTGTCTATCAAGGTTGAGGTAACATAATTATTTAGTGATTAGCAAACTTTTTCTTCATATGAAAATTGTTCTGGTAACAAGACTTGATCACCCTTGTTAAAAAAATGATTTTGAATGAAGAGGACAATGTTTTCACCTTCCTCATTATGTTTTCACCATGTTTGCTTCTGTTATCACATTGCTACTTGAGTACAATCATGTTTTCCACCATCCATATGCATGTTTTCAACATGTTTTCACCCTGATTGCTGTGGTTATGCATGTTTTCACACTCATACTTTTGTTTTCACCACTACCACTTTTGTTTTCTTTGGATATTTTTACATTAGAGTGTCATATAACCTATGTAGTTCTAGTTTTGGTTTTGTTTTCTACCTTTCACTTTTGTTTCCATGGTTTTTTGTTAATTATTAAAATTATGGAAATACCTCAAAAATAAAGTTTCTCGCAAAATTCCAGAAAAAATATAATAAATTTCTACATAAAAAATGAGGCAGAGAGACGCCTGGGAGGACCCAGGGGGACCCACACGTCAGGCACACCATGGGGTGGCGCGGTCTGCCCCCTGGTGGCGCTAGCACATGGTGTGGGGCCCCCTAGCCCCCACCAACTCTCTCCCCTGCCAAAGTCTGTCTCTCACCCCAAAACTGAAACATTTCCCGGAACCCGTGTTCTTACTGTTCCTCCTTTAGATTTTTGATCTCCTTCTTCAACCCATGATTTGTGCTGAGATTTGGTGTGTTTGATCTCCGGTATGTAACTCCTCCGATGATCCAAGTAGAATTTTGTTTAGTGGAGTATTTCTTGAGCATTTTGGTACTGTAGGTGACAGCTTATGTGAGTTTGCACACTTGATTTGAGTAGATATAATGTAGTATTTGATGTATGTTTAGCTCTCATATAAGTCCCTATGGTAGTTTCCACCTTATAGTTGCTTGAAATTAATTTTTGTGATGATTGTTGAAAAATTTCAGAGATGGATAATTATAATTTTGGAGAGATATTTAGGAGTGATGCTCCTAGAAGGACAAGGCCCTCAAGATAATCCATTTAAGTAAGGCCATCGTACAATGAAGACATTATTGCACTGAGTATTGATGATGCGGGAGGTGATGGTATCACTAACCCATCTAGCTTTCCTTGCATTACATTTCTAAGAAGTGCATGTCTATTAGATGACTTTCGTATGCTTATTGAAAGAGTTGGTCTAACCAACTATATGGAGGATGAAGGGCCTCAGTATGAAGCCCTCACAAAATCTTTTGTTGAGAGTTTTCAATTTCAGAACAAACATTTTGGTCCCACTGTTGGCTTCAAATTATATAGTTGTCTTCTCCTCCTATGCCTCAATGTTTAGATCTCATGAGCTGCCTAACATGATCGAGATTGTTACTATGTAATTCTATGTGATGTGTTTGCTGGGATCCGATGAATATTGAACTTATGCCAAGTTGATTATAGTCTTTATTTGCATATGTTATTTATGATCTTGCATGCTTTCCGTTGCTAGTGGTTGCTATGGCAAAGTAGTTGCTAGTGACACCAAGAGGGAGTATTTATGCTCGATAGTTGGTTCCATGCCTTATTTTTTCCCGTGCTCGAGTGACAGAAACGTGACGGGGGAGGATGTGATGTTGCCATTAGGGAGAAAACAACGGTGTGAGTGCCCGCGTGCACAATCATTGCTTACATTACACACATTGCTTAATGCGATTATATGTTGCTTGCAACTTAATACCTAAGGGGGGACGGATGATAACCTGATGGTGGATTATTAGTCATAGATGCAGTTGGATTACGGTCTATGTATATTTTTGTAATGCCCGCACTAAATATCATAGTAGTCATCATGTCATGAATGTGCACTACGGTGCAACCTCTATTTGTCAATTGCCTAGCTGTAATTTGTTCACCTAGCATGCTTTCTTTTATGGATAGACACCACTAGTGAACCTATGAACCCTGGTCCATTTTCCTACACTGTTAAACAAACCACTACAATTCCCTGTTTTCTTTACTTACTACAAGCATACACTATTTTCCACACTATATGTCTAATCTTTGTTTTTAGCAAGACCGATGAGATTGACAACCTCACTGTACCGTTGGGACAAAGTATTTTGGTTGTGTTGTGTGCAAGTTCCACGTTGTTGCTGACACCAGTGAGGCGCCATCACCACCGTCAGTGGCATCAACCTTCCGAAGATCCTCTTTCTCCTACTGGATTGATAACCTTGGTTCTTAACCGAGGGAAATTCTTACCGCTGCACTCATCACACCCTCCTCTTGGGGTTCCCAACACACCATCCATAGCAACAAGAATTTTTGGTGCCGTTGCCGGGACTTAATCATCATCAAGAAGTCTCCCTGTCAAGGCACCATCAACGTGTGCATCAAATAATTTCTGGCGCCGTTGCCCGGGAGAAAGAATTCTTCCGGCAAGGGGAGTCTCTCACTCTCAACCTCTTTATTTTGTTTATTGTCTTGTTTCTATTTTTTTGTCTTGTTTTGCTTCTTTATCAAAAACACACAAAAATAGTTCTTATTCTAGTTGTTATTTTTTGCTTTATCATGCTTGCTATCAATGTTTGATGTCTTTGAAACTAGATCTTATAGGCAAAGTGGGTTCACAGATGAATAACAAAAATATTATAAGGAACACTGCTTGTCACAAAAAGAAATACACTTATGGGAGAAAATTAATAAATTGCATGACTATGCTAAAAACTTGTGCTCTATTTATAATGTTACTTATTGCTTTGATAAATCTTGCTGCTGTAGGAGATATAAACACCCCCTTTTCAATGTGAGTATAATGATAATGTTACCATATCTTCTTATGTTAAGGGAAATTATGAATTATATGATGTGGAACAAATTGAAGAATTTATTGCTTGGAAGGGTGCATTCAAAATTTCCTATTTGCTTGAAAGTATTGATGAAGCCTATTTGCTTGAAAGTATTGATGATGCACCTTCTAAATACGAGATTTATGATATACTTCAATATTGATTTGATAATTACTAGGATTGTAATTACTACATAATGGAATATCTTAATAAATGCTCTCAACCTAAGGAAGAGACTAATGTCTTGCAGGAACCTATGGAAGAAGAAACTGCTGAATCTGGAAGCCCATTGGATGAAAAAGAGGAGGAGAGTGATGATCAAGAGGAGGAATAATGGAGCTACCCATGTCTACTTCTCAATGATAGTAACTCTTTAAATCATACATTATTTGATGAAATTTATACTTGCTATACTTGTGACCTTGATACTCCCATGAATGAAACTTGTGAGAATGATATAGCTACTGTTATTTATGATAATTCATGCTACTTTGATAAATCCTATGATAATATTCTATTTATTCCAACTATTGATATGCATCATAATGAGGAAGTTTGTTTAGAAAATTTATATGATAATGCTCTTGATGATGGTCCTATGTTACTTGATGTTATAAATTATAATGCTACTGAAACTAGGATTGCAATAATGTGTCCTATACCTTTTATGAGTGATCAATCATCTTGTTTTACTATTGCTAAAAGTGGGAAGAAAGAGGAGCTGATCTTAAATCTTGATCCCACTATTTTTGAGCTTGATATGAATTGTGTGCTTTTAGACCATGACAAACATGATTTATGTGATAATTATGTTGTTGAGTTTCTTCATGATGCTACTGAAAATTATTATGAAAGAGGAAAATATGGTTGTAGTAATTTTCATGTTACTAAAACACATCTCTTTTTGCTGAAAGTTTTGAAGTTGCTCTTGTTCTACCTTCCCATGATTTCTAGTTTGAGCTTCTTTAATTTATTTCTTTACAAGATTCCTATGCATAGGAAGTGGGTTAGACTTAAATTTGTTTTATTATTACTTATTGATGCTCTCTTTTGCTTCAATTCATACTTCTTATGTGAGCATCTACTTGATTCCACTTTTCTATGCCTAGCTGAAAGGCGTTAAAGAAAAGTGCTACCGGGAGACAACCCGTTTTATTTCTCCGTTTTCGACCCGTTTTCCATCGTTTCTTTTTTTTCTTTGCACCTGGGTGTTGTCTATTTCCTTAGAAACCCTGCTGTATCTTTTCTTTTGTGTCTTTGTTGAGCCAAGTAAATCCTCTAGGGGAAAGTTGAGACTATATTTTGGATTTCTGCGCAGGAAACAGATTTCTGATGTTCACTGTTAAATTCGTATAAAATCACAGAAAATTCAAAATGACCTGAGTTTTTTGTGCGCAATCCTGGGCTATATACGCAATTTCTTAGTTGAAAACATTTTTTTTGAGCAACAGAAGATTTTTTGAAAAAAAATCATCTTTACCTGCTGTCCTGTTTTGACAGATTTCTGGCAATAATTGCACTTGCATCTTAATCTCTTTCTTTTGGTGTTCTTTTGATAAAAAGAGTTTTAAAAGAAGTTGTGGTAGTAGCTAATGTGTTTATGAGTGTTAGGATTGTGTTGAAACTTAACCATGTGAATTTATTATTTCGATTGCAGTAACATTGCTAATGAAGATTGTGAGAAGTTTGGTGTGAACGAAGTTTTCAAGGGTCAAGAGAAGAGGATGATATGATGTCATCAAGAAGAGTGAAAAGCCTAAGTTTGGGGATGCCCCGGAGGTACATCCTAGCAAATTCCAAGAAGACTCAAGTGTGTAAGCTTGGGGATGCCCAAGGCATCCCCTTCTTCATCGACAAATTATCAGGTCACTTCTAGTGAAACTATATTTTTATTCGGTCACATCTTATGTGCTTTACTTGGAGCGTCTTTTATTTTTGCTTTCAGTTTATTTTTTATTTTTTGCAATAAGATTGGTTGGACCCTAGCATTATTTTATTGGAGAGTGACACGCTCCACTTTTTCATGGTAATACTTTGTATTCTTAATCTTTGTCTGGCTGCTGCATTTATTTAGCTCTTGTTTTGCATGCATCTCTTATCTAGGAGCTGTTAGTTTTAGTAGTGTTATGTGAGTGCTCTCATGTTTTCTTGTTGTATCATGTAGAGTATTTTGTTAAACCATATCTTGTATGGTGCTTGTTGGGAAAAGAAACTGCTGCTTGAAGTAGAATTTTTAATGGTGCAAGTAGAAGTTTGTATAGACTGCGGCTAGAACTTTTTCATATCATGCTAGATGTTATTTTAATTTTAAAGCCTTGTGGTTATTGAGTACCATGATTATCCTCAAATGTCTGAGAGTGTTTAATGTGCCATTGAAAGAATCATGAGTTGTTCTTGTCATATTGAAGCATAAATTTGTGGTATTCTCTTTTGAATGTTTTATTTGGTTGACTTGGCGCATGCTCACACCATGTTTATGACTATGAACCAGTCACTAATAGCCTCTACGATCATTTAGTTTTTGAACTTGTGATACCGCTTATGCTTTGATTAATGATGTTTATGTCGTTATGCATGATTATGGTTCTTATGCTCTCTTGATTTGTCGCTCCCAGTCCTTTGCTAGCCTCCACCTGTACTGAGTATGGAATTCTACATGTGGTATTTAACTGCCACTCCAAGTAAATTGCTCATGTGTTACCTTTAAAACCTTCAAAATTACTCCTGCTTTGTGTTCCTGTTTTTGCTCATGAGGACGTAAATAGAGAATCTTTATATCACTTGTTGATTGGATTTCACACCCTGGACTAGTGGCTTAATCCGCTTATCCAATTGATAGAAGAGATGGCAGCGGGGTGTCCAGCCCCAAATGAATACACACAAAATCTCTTCACTATTTTTGCCCCTGTTTTATCAGTCAAAGCATAATTGTGTAAACAAAAGAGAAAGAGGGATGACCTTCTATACCAGTTGCGTCCTTCATATGGGAGCCGCTCTTGTGAAATCTAGTTGTCTTGTGACGTACTGCATTTTCTGTTTACCAATCACTGACATTAGCATACATCTCCCCAAATATAGACAGTCCTCCATGGTATGTGATTCTTGGCAGACCCCCGAGGATTCAGTTAGCCATGGTTTGTGAAAGATGGATGAGAGGAGTGTCAAACTTTTAATACCTCTGTTTAATAAAATAAAAGCTCTAGCACATGAGTAATCCCTGCTTCCCTCTGCAAAGGCCTTTCTTTTACTTTTATGTTGAGTCTCCATCTTCTAACTTTATGCACAGTTGAGAGAGCAATTTTGCCATTCTGAGTTTTATGTGCATTTGTCCCAGAAACATTATTAATTGATTCATGATGTTTTATTGCTTGTTCTCAAATTATTTGTTCTAGTCTTCCTCATAAACTTTGAAGGTGTCCTGGCATTTATGTTTTTCCCCACTCTTAAGGAATAGCGAAATACCACTTTGCCATACTTTCTCTATACTTGAAATAAACGTATATCTTTATTTGCATTGTTATTCATGATCTTTTATTTGAGATACTTCTCATGATGCAAAGTGAGTGCTATGCTTTATTATTAAAGTTATATTTATCATGTTTGTGTTAAAGTTCTATGATCTCAGCATACATATGCTTTTACATTTTTATGATCAAGATTGTGTGGTAGCATGTCACCCCAGAAATTATTTTGCTTTATTTTTTACCTAATCGAGGACGAGTAGGAACTAAGCTTGGGGATGCTTGATACGTCTCCAACGTATCTATAATTTCTGATGTTGCATGATGATATTTTGCCAATTGCTACATGTTTTCTCCCTTCTTTATGTCATTTTTATCGATTTTCCGGACTAACTTATTGACAAGATGACACAGAGCCAGTTCCCTATTTTCTGCTGTTTTTAGTTTCAGAAAAGTTGTTCTAGAAATATTCCCGGAATTGGAAAATTCGAAGCCCGGAAGTCTTAGAATTCCCGAAGGTTCCACGGAGTCCCGAAGAGACCCGGAGGGGGGCTCAGGGGGCCCACACCATAGGGTGGCGCGCCCACCTTGGCCACGCCGGGGGGTGGTGTGGGTCCCCCCGGGCTCCACCGCCTTTGCCCTTTCGCCTATTTATTCCCCTCCGAAGGAAAACCCTAAGCACCTTATCAAAAATCCCCGAAAAGTTTCGCAGCCGCCGTCGTCGTCAACCCTAGATCAGGGGTTCTGAAGCTGTCTCCCGGCACCCTGCCGGAGAGGAGATCATCATCGGAGGCCTCTTCATCACCATGCCTGCCTCCGGAGTGATGCGTGAGTAGTTCATCCTTGGACTACGGGTCCATAGCAGTAGCTAGATGGTTGTATTCTCCTCCTATGCCTCAATGTTTAGATCTCGTGAGCTGCCTAACATGATCGAGATTGTTCTTATGTAATTCTATGTCTTGTGTTTGCTGGGATCCGATGAATATTGAACTTATGCCAAGTTGATTATAGTCTTTATTGCACATGTTATTTGTGATTTTGCATTCTTTCTATTGCTAGTGGTTGCTCTAGCCAAGTAGTTGCTAGTGACTCCAAGAGGGAGTATTTATGCTCGATAGTTGGGTTCATGCCTCCTTTTCGCCTGTGCTCGACTGACGGAAACGTGACGGGAAGATGTGCTGTTGCCACTAGGGAGAAAACAGCGGTGTGCGTGCCTGCATGCACAATCATTGTTTACATTACACACATTGCTTATTGCGATTATGTGTTGCTTGCAACTTAATACCTAACACTACTAGGAAAAGCCTTATAGATGGAAAAGGTACCGCCGGCGCACTTAATTTCGTGCGCGCCGACGCTAGTTACCGCCGGCGCTCTAATAACACGCACGCCGGCGCTAAGGGACTACCGCCGGCACATCCATATTCGTCCGCGCCGGCATTATTGCGTGAGAAGGCCCCAACCCTCCTACTCGTACTTATCCCAGGCGCGCAAGACTCGCGTGCGGCGGCGCTACTTCGTACCGCGGGCGGGCACAACTATAGACGCACCGGTGCTAAAAAAAATTGGGCAGGGGAAGGAAAATTTGTAGTCAACCGCAGCCAGCAACACAACACCTCCCACGACAACTCTCCTCTCTGCCTCGTTCCCCACTCACCACCTCTCGCCTCCACAATCCCATCTCCCCGATTCAGATCTGCGCCGTCGTCGCCTCCTCCTCCTCTAGCCCTCGCCCCTCATCCCTTCCGCCGCACCCTTTCCATGTCCCTACCTTTCCTCCTCCGCAAGCAGATCAAGCTCGTCCCGCGAACCTCGTTGGGGAGAGATGCATCGCTGCCGACGAGCCGTGGTGTCCCGGCCTTCTTGCTCTCCAGAGCGCGCATGCAGCGATGAGCGGCGCTCTGTCGAGTTAGCTGGAGCGCGGCGCGCCAGGGCGTGGCCTAGGGTTTGAGGTGGCCATGCCGGAGACGGGTCTCCGGCCACCAAGACGCCGACGGACTCGTCCCGCCTCCTCTCTACCGCCGAGACTAGAAGAGAACCCATGCGTTACCGGAGGCGCATCGCGAGTACCGCCCCGTGAACCCGCAGATGCGTCCCTTTCTCGTCATCGCCATATGCGTCCTTCTCGCGGTGGGCGCGGCCGCCGCCGTGGAGCAGGGGAACACGGCCAACAAGATACGCCAGCGCGAGGCCAGCGACGACATGCTCGGACCCACCTGTGAGTCGCGCCTCTCCCCAGTCCCCCTCCCCACTAGTTCCTCCGAGTCGCTCTAGATCCTTGGCAATGGAGAGGATGGGACGATACACTAGTTTCCATGGTTTCTACTACTAGGCTCACTGCTACCGTTACCTTAGCCAGTCTGGGTATTGTTCTCGTGTACTCGTCGTTGCAACTGTTGAGCTCAACCAGTCTGATTGCTGTGCCGGTGCTCAGTTCATGCCTTTACACCACAACCTCTATAGTGTGCTTAGAATGACACGATGTGCAGATATATGGTAAGCCACTATACATTTCTGTATGGAATATTTATTGCCTAAGTTTTGGTCTAGTCGTCTTGCTTGGTACTCGATCACTGGTAGAAAAAAGGCCTTCCATACGCCCCCATTAGTCCCCAAACTTCGCGCGCCGTGACTAAAGGGGTTTTAGTCCCGGGCCGGGAGAAGACCCGCGACCGAAGGTCATGCCTCGTGGGTTGGGAAACGCGTGGAGGCGCGTGGAGGGCTTTAATTCCGGTTGGCGTCGCCACTCGCGACTAATGGTTCCCGGCCGCTGGCCTCCCTGCCTTTAGTCCCGGTTGGCCTGGCCACCCGGGACTAAAGATACAAACTGCTCGCCTCCCGCGCGGCGGTTTATTTCGCGAGCGAGAGGCAGAAGGGCGCCATTGCTAAAGTGCGCACCCGAGTCTCTGTTTCTTCTTCTCTCTTCTCTTCTCTTCCCTCTCTTCGATCTTCCTCCACCAAGCACCATGGCTGAAGTTTGGAAGAGATATGGTGTGGCCACACCATGCGGCAAGAGTCTCGACGTGTGCTACACCGACAATTGCGAATGGCTCCCCGGTGCTCTTGCTCATTTGACCGATCTCTATTTCTCCTCTTCCGATGAACACCGGTTCTTCGGGCTTGATCTAGAGTATACGGCGGATTAACGGGATGTTGCCGTCATCCAGATTGCGTTCAAGGAGGCCGTTTTGGTCTTCCAATGGTCAAGGTAACGCACACGTACAATCTTGCATCTTCGATTTGTTTGTTGCATCTGAAGAATACATGTGTTGCAACATATCTAACACGTATCAAATTTTTGTTTTTGCAGTAGTTCAAAGCATTCTCCAGCACTTGTTGATTTTCTTGTCAACAAGGGGTATGACTTCTGCAGCGTTGACATCACGCAAGACCGTCAGAAGTTGATGCGCTTGGGTATTGTGATACCTGAAGATCACTACATTGATCTTCAGGACCTTATCCATTTTGATGATTTGAACGGGCCCAAGACCGGGATGGCTCCCATGGCAACTGCATTCATCCACGAGGGCTACGAAACCATGAAGTCTCGTTTCCCCTCCAGGAATCACAGGTATTGGGGGAAGACCCCACTGGACTGGACCAACATCAAGTATGCAGCCATAGATGCATACGTTTCCTACGAGTTGTTCCGCATCTACTCGACGGAGCCATAGATGTATGCGTTCGATATATGCATGTAATGGATATCTTAGTATGTAATGGATATCTTAATTAGTATGTAGCTCTTGAAGCATAGCTTGTATTGTGAGACTTATGTTTGTGTTATGTGTGATCGTAAGACTCTATGTTATGAATGTGATATGATTGTGTTCTATTCACTTGTCTTTTGTTGTTCATAAAACTATTTTTGTTTCCTAGTTTTAAATGACTTGGAAAAATTTGCAAAGTGTTGCAAAGTGTAATGGATATTATTTCTATATTAATTCCTAGCTATACTATTTCTATATTATGTCAAACACACATTTCAAAACAAACAAACAAAAACACATCAAGAAAACAAACAAAAACACATCAAGAAAACAAACAAAAACACATCAAGAAAACAAAACAGAATAATTACAGTTTCTATATATATGTTCACCAAAAATTAATCTAAGCCAGGAAAACATATATCTAGTCAATACTAGAACTAAGACCCATGATCTAAAAATGAAAATCTACAGTAGCATCATGAATAGATTCAACAATATGAATATCACATAAAACATTCTTATCATGAGCCACATGCATAAAACAATCACTACTCTCCACATAAGTAAAATCCTCATTAGTGATAGTGGGAGTTAAACATTCATAATTTTCATTGCAATCATCATATATAGGAGGCATAGTATCATCAAAGTGAATTCGTGTGGTTGTCACAATTAGTGAAGCACATGTTTTAGTCTTAGTTGTTTCTTCTAGGAAGGAGCCATGAATAGGTATAGTCAAGTAAATGATCTACAACCCCTTATGATGGATCATGTGTCCAAGTAAATGACTGCACAAGATTGATTAAGACATAAAGTAATGAATTAGTTTTATTTTCTGAATATTTTGATATATTAATAGTATTTTTAGATCATGGGTCTTAGTTCTATTTTTCTTAATTTTTAAAATACATTTTTGAACTCATCCAGTTGGATTTATTTCAAAATACATTTTTGAACTCATTCTAAAAATAATAGAAGAGCCTACTGGTCTTTTTAAGATTTTAAAATGAATTAGTATTATTTTTCTTAATTTTTTGATATATTATTTGTATTTTTAAGATTTTAAAATGAATTAGTATTATTTTTCTTAATTTTTCGATATATTATTTGTATTTTTAAGATTTTAAAATGAATTAGTTCTATTTTTTTAATTTTTTGATATATTATTTGTATTTTTTAAGATTTAAAAATGAATTAGTTTATTTCTGAATATTTTGGTATATTAATAGTATTTTTAGAAATAATACAAATTAAAAAGTTAATGTTTATTTATTTATTCAAAATTATTAATTACATCATTACTTTTGTTTATTAAAAGATTTATTTGAAATTCAAACAATAAAGAAATGTGGCATCGACCAACATGTTAATAAGATTGATATGATACTACTATCACATACATGCGTGCGAAACACTTGGATGCGGGACGGGATGGAACTCGGAAGTTAAGCGTGCTAGTGCTAGAGTAGTGGGAGGATGGGTGACCGAGCGAGAAGTTTGACCACGAGTAAGTAATTTGACTAGAGATAATTGTAGTTAGACACTAAGCAAATAATACAAATTCTGAAAAAAAAGGAAGTGAAAAAAAGGGAGTGAAAAAAAGGGAGAGAAAAATTGGTGTGAAAAATAATTAGAAAACCAAATGAATTAAGAAAATAAACGAAATAAAGTTTAGTTCCTGTTCATGTGACCAACCGGGACTAAAGATCCTCCGACCCCCGGCTCCGCCACCCACCCACGTGGCCCGGCCTTTAGCCGCAGTTCGTAAGCGGCGCGACTATAGGGGGGTCTTTAGTCGCGCAGAGCTAGTCCCGGTTGCGCGGCCGGGACTACTGGCCCTGGCGAACCGGGACTATAGGCCTATTTTCTACCAGTGGATCTATTTAAGAAGTAATTAACTCATACTATTTGGGTCGGTTGTCATGTAATATGTCATGGTATACAGTTAAGCAAGCTCCTGCTGTTGCAATTCTGATAGTACATGATGATCTGGTTGCTTAAATAAAACCTGAGCCGTTTACCTTGTGTCCTTAGCCCTCCACTGCTAGTCATCATGTTTTCTGAAAATATACAACATAATGCAACTTAAGTACAGCGAGATTGATCGACAGAAGGATTGCTTGCCTGATGCTAGTCGTAGCTCTTGGAATTTTGTTCCCTCCATGTATATACAAGTCAGTACTATCTATAACATAGTTGAAGCTCCTGGAATTTCTAAACATGCATAAGTCAGTTCTATTTGTAACATACTTCTAGCTATATGCACAAGTCATGATGATTTCCCCCTATATGTATCGCTCATGTTCTACAGTGCATCAAGAGTCTGAGCACGCAGGAGGTGGAGCTGGCGGAAGACGAGAAGCAGCGAGAAGGTCGGCGGAAATTCGTCGAGCAGGCCAGCAGCAAGCGCGTGGAGCAGCGCTGGAGCGAGGCGAGCTTGTTGTTAGGAGTCTGAGGACGCAGGTTGAGGAGCTTCCCATATGCGCGGGGCAGCGAGAAGGCCAGCGGAAATTCAGCGAGCAGGCCGGCGGCGAGCGCGCGGATCAGCGGGTTATTAGATCTAGCAAGTTAGCAAGTTATTAGATTTGTACTACATGTGTCTGATAGGATCTAATATGGCTAGAGTCTGATGGTAATAAAAAAATGTATGGGATGTGCGCATGCGGAGCAGGCTATTTTTTTTTAAAAAATCTTAAACATCTTACCGCCAGCGCGCTTCCCCTATGCGCTGGGGTATGTAGCACCGGCGCAGTTGACTTGTACGCTGGTAGTATCTACGAATACTACCGGCGAACCTGGGCTATGCACCGGCGGTACGCATATACCACCGGCATGATGATCGCTGGCGGTAAGCCAATTTGGCGCGCCGGCGGTAACCTATTCCCTAGTAGTGTAAGGGGGTTCGGATGATAATCTGAGGGTGGATTATTAGTCATAGATGCAGTTGGATTACGGTCTATGTATATTGTTGTAATGTCCGCACTAAATTTCATAGTAGTCATCATGTCATGAATGTGCACTATGGTACAACATCTATGTTTCAATTGCCTAGCTGTAATTTGTTCACCGAGCATGCTATCTTTTATGGAGAGACACCACTAGTGAACCTATCCCCGGTCCATATTCCTACACTGTTAAACAAACCACTACAATCCCCTGTTTTCTTTACTGACTGCAAGCATACACTATTTTCCACACTATACGTCTAATCTTTGTTTTCAGCAAGACCGGTGAGATTGACAACCTCACTTTACCGTTGGGACAAAGTATTATGGTTGTATTGTGTGCAGGTTCCGCGTTGTTGCTGACACCGGTGAGGCGCCATCACCCCCGTCAGTGGCATCAACTTTCCGAAGATCCTCTTTCTCCTACTGGATTGATAACCTTGGTTCTTAACTGAGGGAAATTCTTACCGCTGCACTCATCACACACTCCTCTTGGGGTTCCCAACACACCATCCATAGCAACGACAATTTCTGGTGCCGTTGCCAGGGACTTAATCATCATCAAGAAGTCTCCCCGTCAAGGCACCATCAACGTGTGCATCAGCCTCCCGAGGACCACAACACGCAGTACACCGGCGCATCCTCGAGCACATATCAGGAGGAGGGTTCCTCCTTAGCATAGTACGGAGGCGCCACCTCATGGTCCCCTTGGTGATTTATCTCCACTTTGGCCAAAATCCTAAGCTTGGGGGGAGGTATACCGACATCACACTCATTTATATATCATGTTCGGTTGGTTCTTTGTATATCCATATTTTCGTTTCTTTTGTTTGTTTTCGTTTTCTTTTGTTTCTCTTTTTTTTATTGTTCTGTTCTTGTTTTCCAAAACACAAAAAGACCAAAAGTATTTCTGTTGTTTCTCTTTATTTGCTCCTTTAGTTTGTTTAGTTGGTTTGTTTTATTTTCTTGCTTTGGTTTAGTATTCAAAAATCCAAATATATTTTGTTTCATTTGCTTGTTCTTTCTGTTCTTGTTTTAATTCGAAAGCCAAAAATATTTGGTGTTCTTCTTTGGTTTTGTAAAGTTTGTTGCAGAGTTCACCGGACTTCCGTGTCTCCATTGGAGCTTGATTATCACTCTATATTATTCTGGTGTTTCTCTTTATTTGCCCCTGTTAATTTTGTTTTGTCGCAAGCATGATTATGACAGTTGTTGCTCTCTTGATTGTCGCTCCCCGTCTATTGCTAGGATCCACTTGTACTGAGTATGAGCTCTACTCGTGCATCCAACTCACAAAAAACCAAAGTTTGCCAAATGTGTCCACCATACCTACCTATTTATGTGTTATTTAACTACCACTCCAAGTAAATTTCTCGTGTGCTACCTTTAAAACCTGCTAAAAATTATTCCTGTTTTGTGCCCCTGTTTTAGCTCATGAGGACGTAAATAGAGAATCTTTATCTCACTTGTTGATTGGATTTCACACCGTGGAATAGTGGCTTCATCTTCTTATCCAATGTTAGAAGAGCCGGTAGCGGGGTGCCCAGCCCCAAATTAATAACACAAATTCTCTTCACTATTTCCCCCCCTGATTTATCAGTCAAAGCATAATTGTGTAAACAAAAGAGAAAGATGGATGACCTTCTACCCAGATGCGTCCTTCTATGGCAGTCTCTCTTGTGAAGTCTAGTTGTCTTGTGACGTATTATATTGTCTGTTTACCATTGGTTGACATAAGCATACACCTCTCTCAAAAATGTTTTCAATACCTCTGTTTAATAAAATAAAAAGCTCTAGCACATGAGTTAATCCCTTCTTCCCTCTGTGAAGGGACTTTCTTTTATTTTTATGTTCAGTCTTCACCTTCTCACTTTATGCACCTTCTTGAGAGCATGGTTGTTGTTCTTAGTGTAATGTGCTTGTCCCAAAACACGGTTGATAGTGGTATAACTTTGATGCTTGTATCTTTGATATCTTTATTTCTAGTCTTCATTTGAACTTCAGAGGTGCCCTGGCATTTATGTTTTGCTCCACTATTAAGAGCAAGCGAGTACACTTTATCATACCCTATTATGAGCATTGCAATCTTGTAGATTTAAGTACTTCATGTTGTCTATTATTAGTTTGTTGGCATCTTTTCATGGTTTTCATAACTGCGGGGTGACTTTTATTTTCCATATATCTTATTATGAATTGCCTCAACACTTGATTATGTAGTGAGTATATTTACATCATATAAAACAAATGTGTTCGTAAAAGTCTTTTATCGCACTCAGTTGTCACTGAATTTCTTGAGGACAAGCAATAAGCTAAGCTTGGGGGGAGTTGATACGTCCAAAACATATCTTCTTTTCCGAACACTTTTCTTATTGTTTTCCTCTAAACTTGTGAGTTTTGGATACCACTAACACGGACTAACGCTGTTTTCAGCAGAATTGCCTTGGTGTCTCATTTTTGTGCAGAAATATCAACTTTCGAGAAAATGCCCAGAAAAGACCCCATTGGTCTTAAAACACCATAAGACCCTGCGAGCCAGAAGGGGGCCAGGAGAGGGGCCACCCCCTGGCGCGCCTCCCCTTGGTCGCGCCGCCTGGTGGTGTGGGCCACCCCGGGACCCCCTCGGACTCCCCTTTCGACTACATAACGCCTTCAACCCTAAAACAACAGGGGGTTCGTCATATTCCACAGAAACACAACAGAGCGCTGCCGCCACCCTGAACCTCGATTCGGGGATCAGAAGTTCCTGTTCTGGCGCCCTACCGGGACGGGGATTCGAAGGAGATCATCGCCATCGACACCGCCACCTCTTCTCCATCAACCATTCATGTTTCCCCCGTCCATGTGTGAGTAAACACCGCTGTAGGCTGAGAGGGATGGAAGGGATTGGATGAGATCGATCATGTAATAATGCCAGATTGTTAGGGCATATTGCCTAGTATCCATTGTTGGTGTTTTCTACCGTTGTTGCAACTTGTAATGCTTAATGCTTGTCACTAGGGACCGAGTGCCATGATTTCAAATCTGAACATGTTATTGTTTCATGAGTATAATGTTGTTTCTTGATCTTACCTTCAAGTTGTTTTACACATGTCATTGTCCGGAGGGGATGGTTGTGATGTGAGGATCACGTATGTTCACGGAGTGTTAATGCTTTGCTCCGCTGCTTTATTAAAAGGAGCACCTTAATTACCTGTAGTTTCCCTAGAGGCCTCGCTGCCACGAGCTGGTAGGACAAAAGATATTATGCAAGTTTCTCATTGCGGGCACGTATGACCATATTGGAACACATGCCTATGGTTTGACTACATGTTTGATGCTTTATATTATTATCTGCAATGCCCAAGTTATTATTATTACATGACCTATGTTATCCATGTAACGCCCGTCCATCCATTCCCTCTATGCCTACGGTACTTCCCATACTGTTGTTTTCCACGATTGCTACTACTGTTACTGTTTTACTACTGCTGTTATTTTATTTCTACTACTGCTATAAAACTGTTATCACTGATAAATTGTTGCGAGCAAGTCTACTTTCAGGTGCAGCTGAATTGACAACTCAGTTGTTAAGGCATATAAATATTCTTTGGCTCCCCTTATGTTGAATCAATAAATTTGGGTTTTACTTCCCTCGAAGACTGTTGTGATCCCCTATACTTGTGGGTCATCAGATGCCCAAGGCATCCCCTTCTTCATCAACTATCTATCAGGTCACTTCTCGTGAAACTATATTTTTATTCGGTCACATCGTATGAAGTTTACTTAGAGCGTCTGTTTTTTTTTTCTTTTGTTTTCCTTTGTTTTATTTTTTTTCCTTGCTGCAAAAATATAGTTGGACCCTAGCATTCTTTGTTTGGGAGAGAGACACGCTCCGCTTTTTCGTTTGAATACTTGCTATGCTAGTATTCTTAGTTTTTCTTCTAGTTGCTGCAAAAATTCCTGTTTAGCTCTCGTTTTCATTGCATCTCTTGTTTAGAGCTGTTAGTTTTATTAGTGTTATGTGCGTACTCTCATGTTTGCTTGTTGTATCATTTAGAGAGTTTTTGTTAAAGCATGTTTCGTATGATGCTTGTTGGGAAAAGAAACAGCTGCTTGAGGTAGAATTTATAACGGTGCAAGTAGAAGCTTGTATAGACTGTGGCTAGTCTTTTTCATATCGTGCCAGATGTTATTTTAGTTCGAAATCCTTGTGGTTATTTAGTAGCATGATTAGCCTCAAATAGCTGAGAGTGTTTCATGTGCCATTTAAAGAATCATGTGTTTTTCTTGTCATATTGAAGCATAAATTTGTGGTTTTCTCCTTCGAATGTTTTATTTGGTTGACTTGGCGCATGCTCACACCATGTGTATGACTATGAACCAGTCACTAATATCCTCCATGAACATTTAGTTTTTGAACTTGTGGTACCACTTATGCTTTGATTAATGATGTTTAGGTCGCTATGCATGATTATGGCTCTTATGCTCTCTTGATTTGTCGCTCCCAGTCTTTTGCTAGCCTCCACATGTACTGAGTATGAGCTCTACTCGTGCATCAAACTCCCAAAAACCAAAATTTTCCTATTGTGTCCACCATACCTACCTACATGTGGTAATTAACCGCCACTCCAAAGTAAATTTCTCATGTCTTACCTTTAAAACTTCCAAAATTACTCCTATTTTGTGCTCCTGTTTTAGCTCATGAGGACGTAAATAGAGAATCTTTATCTCACTTGTTGATTGGACTTTCACACCGGGGGCTAGTGGCTTCATCCTCTTATCTAATGATAGAAGAGCAGGCAGCGGGGTGCCCAGCCCCAAATTAATAACACAAATTCTCTTCACTATTTTTGCCCCTGATTTATCACTCAAAACATAATTGTGTAAACAAAAGAGAAAGAGGGATGGCATTCTACCCAGATGCGTCCTTCTATGGGAGCCTCTCTTGTGAAGTATAGTTGGCTTGTGACATACTATATTTTCTGTTTACCATTCGTTGACATAAGCATACACCTCTCTTAAAATATAGAATCTCCTCAACGGTATATGATTGTTGGCAGGCACCCGAGGATTCGGTTAGCCATGGTTTGTGTAAGATGGTTGGGAGGAGTGTCAAGCTTTTTATACCTTTATTTAATAAAATAAAAGTTCTAGCACATGAGTTGATCCCTTCTTCCCTCTGCGAAGGGCCTTTCTTTTACTTTTATGTTGATTCTCCATCTTCTAACTTTATGCACGGTTGAGAGAGCATAGTTGCCATTCTGAGTTTTATGTGCATTTGTCCCAAAAACATTACTAATTGATTCATGATGTGTTATTGCTTGTTCTCTAATTATTTGTTCTAGTCTTCCTCATAAACTTTGAAGGTGTCCTGGCATTTATGTTTTGCCCCACTCTTAAGGACTAGCGAAATATCACTTTGACATGTTTTCTCTATACTTGAAACAAACGTATATCTTTCTTTGCATTGTTATTCATGATCTTTTATTTGAGTTACTTCTCATGATGCAAGGTGATTGCTATGCTTTATTATTAAAATTCTATTTACCATGCTTGTGTTTAAGTTCTATCATCTCAGCTTGCTTATGCTTTTACATTATTGATGATCAAGTTTATGTTGGTAGCATGCCACCTCAGAAATTATGTGTTTTTAGCGTTTACCTACTCGAGGACGAGTAGGAACTAAGCTTGGGGATGTTGATATGTCATAAACGTATCCTTAATTTCTGATGTTCCATGTTTTTTTCTTATTGTTTACCACAAGTTTGCTATACACTTTATGTCTTTTTATCGATTTTCCGGACTAACCTATTGAGAAGATGCCACAGAGTCAGTTCCCTGTTTTGTACTGTTTTTAGTTTCAGAAAAGTTGTTCTGGAAATATTCTCGGAATTGGAAAATTCGAAGCCCGGAAGTATTAGAATTCCCGAAGGTTCCACGGAGTCCCAAAGAGACCCGGATGGGGCTTCAGGGGGCCCACACCATAGGGCGGCGCGCCCCTGGCCGCGCCATAGGGTGGTGTGCCCCCCCGGCCTCCATCGCCTTTGCCCTTTCTCCTATTTGTACCCCCGAGACGCAAACCCTAAAGATATACCACTTTGTCCCCAAAAACACCCGAGGCTTTCATCATCGTCATCCCGAGATCGGGAGGGTTCTGGAGCTCTCCCCGGCACCCTGACGGGAGGGGAATTCATCACCGGAGGGGTCTACACCACCATGCCCTCCTCCGAACTGATACGTGTGTAGTTCATCCCTGGACTACGGGTCCATAGCAGTATCTATATGGTTGTTCTCTTCACTTTGTACCTCATGTTTAGATCTTGTGCGCTTCCTAACATGATCAAGATCATCTTTATGTAATGCTACATGTTATGTTTGCTGGGACCTGATGAATGTTGAATGCTATGTCTTCTGATTATCAATCTATCATGATATCTTCATGCATATGTTATTTATGATCTTGCATGATCTCCGTTATTAGTAGATGCTCTGGCCAAGTAGATTCTAGTAGCTCCAAGAGGAGTATTTATGCTCGATAGTGGGTTCATGCCTCCTTTGCATTTGTGCTCGAGTGACAGAAACGTGACGGATGGAGGATGTGTTGTTGCCATTAGGGAGAAAACAATGGTGTTTACCTAGTTTAGATTGTTTACATTACACACTTTGCTTACGACGATAATCTGTTACTAGAACTTAATACCCAACGTTTGTTCGGATGATATTCGGAGGGTGGATTATTAGACATAGATCCAGTTGGATGACAGTCTATGTACTTTGTTGTAATACCCACATGAATCACATAGTAATCTTTATGTCAGTCATATGCACTACGGTGCAACCTTCATTTCTGTCAATTGCCCAGCTGTAATTTGTTCACCACACATGTTTTTTATCTTTCACGGAGAGACACCACTAGTGAACTGTGGACCCCGGTCCATCTTCCTCATACTTATAAAACACCTACTGCTTTCATACTGTTACTACTGCTTTCATAATGTTCTCCTACTGTTTTCCACACCATACGTTTAACCTCTTTGTGTTCAGCAAAACCGGTGAGATTGACAACCTTATTGTGTTGTGTAGGTTCCATGTTGCTTCTGAACCGGCAGCGCGCCGTTCCATCTCAGCTGCTTCAACCTTCTGAAGTTACTCCTTCCTCCTACTGGTCGATTCAACCTTAGTTTCTTTCTGAGGGAAAACTTGTTGCTGCACTCTTCATGCCTTCCTCTTGGGGTCTCCCAACGAACGCGTGTTCACACTCCATCAACCGCAACACCGGGCGCCTTCTGGTGGGCGCTGGCGCCCTATGCTGGTGGATGACGCGACTTTCGACAACCCCAAGATGTCGATCCGTATGCAGTTTGGGTGCCGAGCAGGGCGCAAGATCTCCGAGTTGTTCTTGCTCTGTGTCAATGGACGAGGCTACAAGGTTAGAGTCAAAGTGGAAAAGGGCGCTGCGGGCGGTGCGTCTCTCCCTCCTCCTCCACCGCCCCCGCAAGGATGACGAAGACGATGACCTCTTGGAGAGGTCCTCCGATGAAGATGAGGAATGGGATGGAAAGCGTGGCCGCCACGACAAGCTCAGCGCGAAGGATCCAAAGCTAGGTGGAAAGACCCGTGGCTCCAACGTTGTCGCGGGAGTGTCCGCGGCGGTGTCTGCTGCCGAGACGCCTGGGAGCCCTATTATCAACGAGTATGGTTCTACTTTCCTCTCAGGTGGCGGTGCAAAATCTCACGCCAAGCTCGCTCCTGGGCTGGTCCCTGTGCCCCTGATCTCGGTGTCTACCATGTCAGTTAGTGACCATACCCCAGCCTCCCCTGCGCTGGACTCGTCCCTGCGCCCCTCTGCCACCTCCGTCCTAGAAGCTGCTGCCCTAACTCCCTCCAGCGGGAGTTCCAAGGCTGACTCGCTTCAGAGCAGGGAGCGCTGCAGTAAGGCCAACACCGACCGCCCCGCTCGGGTGCTGGCCTCATCGCTCGCTGCTTTCCCACAGCCGGACTTCTCCGGCGACTCCTCGCTGGGTGATGGAGTTGTTCGGGCCCTCTCGGCCCCCGTGGCTCGGGGCCTGCGTGCGGTCCATGTTCAGACCTCTCGCAAAGAGCGCCCGTGGAGTGGGGCTCATGAAGGCCCATGTCATGGATCGTGCTACTAACTGGGCCAAGATCATCAACTCTGCAGGTACGCTCTCCGTCTAGGATTTCTCTGTTTTACCTTCTCTGTCGGATGATCACTTGCTGTCAGTTGGGCGCGATAGTTGTGTCTGGTTTGGTTCACCTCTCGGCCCCCTGCAGAGGCTCTATCTTTATTCCGCGCCACCAAACTTTCCCAAGCAGAACTTGCCCTTGCAAGAGAGACTCTAGCCAAGTAACAGGCTGAAGCCAAAGCTTTCGAAGATCGTGAGAAGGAAGCCCAGGCGCTAGCTCTAGCAGCAGCAGGGGCTGCTGCTGGCCCCACAACCATAGGCACAAAGGTGGGAGGGGCCACTTCCGGGGAGGACAATTCTCAGGGGGAAGATGGGACCTCGGGTCCAACCAGGAGAAGACAAACTAAGAAGGGCCAGATGGTTCCCACTAGAACTCCCTACATGCGTCAAGCCAAGAAAAGCCTCATCAAGTCCAAAAAACCTTCCACCCGCCGAGCACGGGTTTCGCGGATGGTGTCCTAATGCGGTGGCTGATCTTGAACATTCGTGGTTTCAGCGTGCCGGGTCAGCGAACCATGATAAAAGAGCTAACCGGAAACACAAGATAGATGTATTTCTCTTCCAAGAAACAATTAAACAACCTTTCTCTAACGCGGAGCTTCGTAGTCTAGGTGGGGGAGAGCAGTTCTTCTGGAACTGGCTCCCAGCCAACGAGCAATCTTGGGGGATGCTCATTGGAGTTCGAGACAGTCTGTTTGACGTTGGTACCATGGACAACGGCCAATTCTTCCTTAGCCTGTTAGTTTTCCACAAACCCCTCCAAGGAAAAAAATTGAGTTCATCGACATCGACGGCCCCGCGGACCACTCCTTCTCAACTAGCTTTCTCGATGAGATTTCGGCAAAGATTGCGAGCTGCACCGTCCCACTGATTATTGGGGGGGGGGGGGGTTAACCTGATTCGAGATAGCTCCGACAAGAACAACTACAACATTAATTGGCCAAGGCTCGCCCTCACTACTAGGGAAAAGGCTACCGCAGGCGAACCAAATTAGGCTACCGCAGGCGAATATGTGTTCGCCTGGGACCACATCGCCAGCGGTAATGACTTACCGCAGGCGAACAACAAAATGCGCCTGGGGTAGCTTGACATACCCCAGGCGAACGTGCCCTGTGCGCCTGGGGTAAGCCTTTTACCTGAGGCGAACATGCAATGTGCGCCTGGGGTACATATTCGCCTGGGGTATGATTTCTTATTCACCTGGGGTATGGTTTTGCTGTGTCAAAAATAAAAGAAACGAAAATAACAGAATTACAGCAAATTGACAGTAATAAATATGAAAATGACAGCAAAATAACAGAAATATTCTCGATCATCACCAAATAGTCTCGATCATCACCAAATAGTCTCGAAGCGAATAGTTTAGTTACAAGCATAGTTCAAACACTAGGAGTATAGTCCAAACAAATTGATAGTTTAGTTATCTAGACAAGCAAAACAACAAGTAGCATCAACACTAGCTAGGAGTATAAGCACGGCGATGGCGAAGGTGGTCATCCGGGCCCTCGTCTTCTCCGTCTTCTCTCTCGCTAGGTAAGTGGCGTATCGAGCTTCCGCCTCCACCATGGCATTGGTCCCAGTCGTCGTAGACTCCGGGAACCCTACCGACATACACAACATTACCATGTCATCTGTGCATAGGACAAAAATACGAGTTTAGCATCGAAAGTGATAATAGACCGCAAATAACTATCAAAAAATAGAAGCATCAAGGTTTACGAATAAAACACGACAAATAAAGGTCTAAAAGTTATATGATGCAAGTGTATACTAACATTTTGTCAATCCTATAGTCTCGGCGGGAACGGACGAACGCCTTGTAGCGTGTTGAATGTCCGGGTGTCACGTTGCTCTCGTAGGTGTGCTTCTATGTCACGGTTGCTCGGTGGTGCGTGGCCGTGGAAGAACAAGCCACCCCGAGTGATGACATCCGACGAGAGTATCGTGCAGATCCTCCGCTGGATGCGACGGAACTCAGCCCGCACATATTCATCGGGGGTGTTGGCCATCTTTGTGGTCAGGTCTCGGAGATCACTTGGTAGATGGGCCTGTTGGGCATCCTTTAAGTACTCCCTCATCTGAAAGATGACATACCAAGCTTCCAACTCAGATTCTTGCTCCGATTGCTTGAGGCAGGGGAAGTTTGTTACGTGGGTGCACACGTAGGCGCCTCGGACTATTTTCTCCTTTTATAGGGGCTTGCCTAAATCGGCGGCGAAGCCGTTGAGGGCACTATTAAGAACAGCTCTTATGTCGGTGTAGTCCTTCTGCACCGCCCTACCCGCATCGAGATAAGTGCATTGTGACCAATGCGGTTCCATGACGATGAGTATGCATCCTCCGTTTCTGCGCAGAACATTTCGAACAAGCCATCAATATCATCAATCGGAATACTAAGGAGATTCTAGAAAGAATGTAACGACGTGATACGGCCTAAGTGCGGCCTTTTCAGAGGGTCCTGGCTCTTTGTCTTATTGTACCCTCTGATGAAAGGCTTATCCCACGCGACTTTGGCCGTCGACGTCTGCGACGAGGAAGATTCAAGTTGTTGTTCTTCTAGCCGCAGAAGCAACATATAAACGGTTTAGAATTGGTTTCGTACTAGAATGAAATCATGGACTTGATGATGACGAGTTGCATGAAATGGTAAATTTCTTACCACTAGCTTCTCAGCATTCTTCACGCTATCGTCCGTGACCAAAATAACACCCTCCACCATCTTCGGGTCCGAGACAAGTTCCCCGGTCGGAGTTACTTTTCTGTACCTCGACCTCATGAATTTCTGGAATTGCGGGTCATGGGCATACTTGGCGTAAGGGTTCTCAATCCCTTTTTCAATGTAGGCCTGGTCCTCTTTCGCCCAAACTGGCTCCTTCCCGTCGTAGCCACGACAGCGGAGATTGTGGTGACCGATGTTCTTCGACGCTAGATCCTTCCCCCATCCCGTTTGCTTCTTAGTGACATCAAGCGACTCGTTATTTAGGAAAGTGTTGAAGTCATCTGGCGTAATCCGCGGGAAGTGGCGTTGGATCTCTTCGAATGGTGTCGATTCCCTAATCATCGCCCTCACCATAGTCTTGTAATTGCTCAGGGCTTTGGTGAATCTAGTGAGGGCGAGTTTGTTCACGAGGTTGCCCTTCAGATTCTCGTTGTTGTAGGGGGGAGGGAACTCGTACCGCGCGTGTAGCCTCGAGATGAGTTGGGCGCGCAGAGTTGGCTTCTTCTTGAGAGTCGGCTCGTTGACATTGACGACATCTCGAAGTATCGCGCCAAGTTGGAGGAAGTACCCCTTCACAAGGTCCAATGGCATTACAGGCGTGCCACTGGAAGGGTCCACCTCCGTGAATTTCTCTCGAACGGTGCCGACCTTGTTCGGAGCTCGCTTCCGACGCTTGTTTCCCGTCGTGCTGCTCCCTGAGGGACCCCCGGCGCCACTATCAGTGGTTTCCTCCTCGCCACCGGTGAGCCCGTCATCATTGTGGGGCTCGACATCATGGTCAGTTTGTGTCCGATCTTCCTCTTGCGACTCTCGGGCCATAAGGATGTAGTGGTCCAATAAAGCCGGATCCGTAGTAGAAGAAGACATGCCCTAGCTAGCAGTAGACAAAACATATACTGTTAGTCACCGGAAAAATTCGGCGTGACCTCGGCTATAAATGGTCATGCCGGAGTGCCAGAAATTCGCCGGAACGGAAATGAATCAACGTTCCGACAAAACATTGGCACTCAATGTACCCGCAACATAAATTGAATGCACACATGCATGGCCACAAAAACAGTTCCTTGCATTGCTGTCATCACATGGCACAAAAACTCCCAGGAAATTCATATATCATGCCAAAAAAACCTCCATATATATTGATCAAGTAAAATACTGCACTTAATTAATAACAAATCACAGAGAATTCTAGCAGTGTCCAAAGCTTCAGTGTTCTATTCACATGTAATTAGTAGGTGATTCAGCTAGTGTAAGAAATATAGCATTAAGAAATTCATATATCATGCCAAAAAAACCTCCATATATATTGATCAAAGTAAAATACTGCACTTAATTAATAACAAATCACAGAGAATTCTAGCAGTGTCCAAAGCTTCAGTGTTCTATTCACATGTAATTAGTAGGTGATTCAGCTAGTGTAAGAAATATAGCATTAGGTGATTCAGCTAGTGTAATTCTAGCAGATCGATTTCCACTATGAGCTGAACTACCAGAATCCAGAAATAATGGTACATGATCAGATCCAGTTCTAGCTAAAGCATGTATGATGGAGTAGCAACAGTAGTATGAGGGCGTTGGAAGAGGGGGGGGGGCTGACCTGGGTTCGTCGTGGGCGTGGGCGACGGCGGCGTGGGTGACGACGGCCGGCGTGGACGATGACGATGAGAGGGACGGCGCGCGGCGTGCTCCCGCTCCTCCTCCCCTGCTGCTCCCGCTCCTCCTCCGCTGCTGCTCCTGCTCCTCCTCCTGCTGCTGCTCCCGCTCCTCCTCCTCCTGCTCGACAACGACGACGGCGGCGTGCGATGAGAGCTAGAGACGACGGCGGCGTGCGGTTTGGGATCGATATGAAACGAGAGTGATATGCGGGTTGGGCGTTAGCAGAGCGAGGACTTACAGGCGCACAACGAGTGAAATGCGCCTGCGCTATACATTACCCCAGGCGAACAGGCCGGAATGGGCCTGCGCTAATGTTCGTAGCTATTCGTTATGCGCGGGCCCACAGAGCCATACCCCAGGCGCGTAACGTAAGAAATGCGCCTGCGCTAAACATTAGAACCGGTTTGTATCACAAACCGGTTCTAAAGGGTGTGTCCCCTGGGCCCCCCTCTACCAGCAGCAAATGGCCGCAGGCCTTTAGAACCGGTTTGTATAACAAACTGGTCCTAAAGGCCTGCGGCCATTTGCTGCAGGTAGGTGGGGCCCAGGGGACACACCCTTTAGAACCGGTTTGTGATACAAACCGGTTCTAATGTGCTTGGCTCGAGGCCCTGTTATGCGCGGGCCCACAGATCCATACCCCAGGCGCATGACCTAGAAAACGCGCCTGTGCTAAAATTCGTAGGGTTTTGGTTTGCGCGGGCCCACATAGCATTAGCCCAGGCGCATGTTCTGTTAAAAGCGCCTGTGATAGAGTTTACTGCAGGCGCATTTTCTCGCGGATGCGCCTGTGCTAAGATTTTCTAAATTACGCAGCCCCACCCCGGCCCGAGACACATCGAGCAATACGAATGCTATTATATGGGGCTCCCCCACGTTGGTTTTCACTTAAAAATTACATACATATATGAAAGTTAACATGTGCAAAAATATTTAATATGTCGCATCGAGCGTAAATAGATTGATTTAGCGAGATACCGCAAGTGTTTCTCTCTGAAAACACATTGTACATAGTAGCTATTAGCATGTTATATCGCGAGTATTTCCCTCTCTCAACCTTTCGTCACAATCTTACTCTTGCCTTTCTTGGTCGATGTTGAATACGTGACCGCCATATTGTGACTTCTTCTTGTGAATGGAAGACCTGCCCTAGGTAGTGTGGTCCTGCTTCTTCTTGTGGTGTAAGGTGCATCGTCTTCACCGGGTTCTTCCATCATCGGGTCTCCGACTAAGCCGTCGAAGTTCTTCTCATCGGCGACTCCATCCATTCCGATGAGGGCCCTTTTTCCTCTTCTTACGACAACACGACTATGCTTTGCCGGGTCGGTTATGAAGAAGCATTGCTCCACGTGCTTAGCCAATACCCAGGGCTCATTTTGCGCGGTGGGGTTCTTGGACTTGGGTTTGTTGGCTTCAGACATCGACATAGTGGTGAAATATTCGTCTTCTTTCGTGACGTTTGTAGCCCATCTGACATGGAACATCGGCAGCTTTACCCCAACGTAGTCAAGCTCCCAGATTTCCTCGATCTTTCCGTAGTATCTTCTAATCTCTTCGCCCGTGTAAGATTCCATCGTTATAGACGAGTTTTGATAGTCGCTACTTTTGTCTCTTTCCTCCGTGTAGAATGTGTACCCATTGATGTCGTATGCTTGATAAGTCATCAGATTGGGCGCGGGGCCATATGACAAGGCCAATACAATTTTATCTTTCTGACATGTCATTGGCGGGGGATCGGCATCAATCTGCTTCTTGAACCATGTCGCGAAAGAGGAGTTGTGTGCTCTAAATATCTCATCTCCCGTCATCGGCCTGCGAGCACTGTTTTTTATCGCGGTTTTGTGCTCTTCTATCCCAGGGTCGACATCCTCGATGTGTTGTAACACTACTAGGTGGGCCCTTTCAAAGTCGGCTCTCCGACCACACGAGTCCACGTCCATTACCCTTTTGCCAGTGTTGTGGCCTACCCCCATGAACCTGTCAAGGTGCTTGTTTGCGGGCAAACCAACAGCTGGCTTCTCATCGCCTAGAAAATTCTTGCAGAAAGAGATGCATTCTTCGGTGAGATATCCCTGGACGATGCTTCCATCCGGGTGTGCCCTGTTACGAACGAATGATTTGATGATCCCGTTCATTCTTTCTAACGCCATCATGTTGTGCAAGAATGCCGGCCCAAGATTGGTGATATCGTCCACGATATGGACCAAGAGATGTACCATAATATCAAAGAAGGCAGGTGGGAAGTACATCTCAAGCTCGCATAGGATGGTGACGATCTCTTCCTGCAGCCTTCCGAGTTTCTTCACGCTTATCGACTTCCGAGTGATGACATCGAAAAAGTTACAGAGGCCAGTGAGCGTTTGACGGACGTGCGGTTCCATTATCCCTCTGATTGCAACCGGAAGTATTTGCGTCATCATCACGTGACAGTCATGATACTTCTTCCCGCTGAAGATTTTTTTCTCCGCGTCTAGGTATCTGCTTATCAGCCCCGCGTAACCTAAGGGAAATTTCACTCCGAGGAGGCATGTGAATATTTGCGCGAGCTAGTCGGGGCTTAGAGTGAAGCAAGAGGGTTTCAGGCGGTGAGTTTGGTGTTTCTTAGCCCTTTTCCGCTGGCGGTCGTCCATCTCCTCCACCTCATCCTCGTCCTCCTCCGTCTGTTCACGCGTAGAAGGCGGTAAGTGAAGCTCGCTCCTGATATTCAGGACCATCAGGTCGTATCTTGATTTTGGCCCGTCTTTGGTCCTATCTGGCATGTTGAACAGGGTGCCAAGCAAGCTCTCACACACATTCTTCGTGATATGCATGACATCAAGGCAGTGAGGCACTCCGAGGATTGGCCAGTACCGCAAGTCCCAAAACACGGACCTCCTTTTCCATACCCCCAAGAGCGGTCCTTCTGGCGGAGGACACTTTTTCTCTCCTCGCTTCCGCTTTTGTACCTTTCCCGACGAAGGACACGTTTTCCAATTCTTCAATAGAGTATCGATCTCTTCTCCTCTTCTCTTGCGTGGAGGTAGATCGATCTCATCTTTACCGTTGAACATGTCTCCGCGCTTTCTCCACGGGTCGTTCAGTGGTAGCCACATTCGATGCCTCATGTATACGGTTTTAGAAGATCCGGGATCCTTGTGTAGCTGTAGAAACGGGGTAAATTCCATGCACCTGACACAAGCCTTGTGTCCATGGCACACCTGACACGCAATATATCCGTATCCGAGATAGTCCTGCACCGTCGTGATCAGTGCGGCTCTCATACGAAAAGTTTCTTCTTTGAAGGCGTCCCATGTTTCCACCCCTTCCTCCCACAACGTGTCTAGCTCCTCCTTCAATAGCTCGAGATACAGGTTGATATCGCTCCCTGGCTGGGTCGGCCCTTGAATCAGCATACTCATGTGTATGTACTTCCTCTTCAGACACAGCCACGGGGGGAGGTTGTACATCCATACAAACACGGGCCAGGTGCTATGTTTGCTGCTCTGATTGCCAAACGGATTGAGACCGTCGGTGCTCGCACCAAGCCTGATGTTCCTTGGGTCGTTCCTGAATTCTTCATCGAATGCGTCTAATGCTTTCCACTGACGTGCATCCGAAGGGTGTGTTAGCACTGGTTTTTCAACACGTTCTGGATCGCTCAGCACCGCCTTCTTTCTGTCATCGTGCCAGCGCATGAGCTTTGCTTCCTTGGGGTCCACGAAGTACCGCTGCAGACAGGGAATGAGTGGAAAGTACCACACAACTTTCCTAGGACCTTTCTTCGTCCCCCTCTTGTAACGATCAGCACCGCACACCGGACATTTGATCTGGTCCGTGTGCTCGTTACGGTAAATTATGCAGTCACGGACGCAAGCGTGGTATTTTGTGTGCGGTAAATCGAGGGGGCACACGATTTTCTTGGCCTCCTGTAGACTACTAGCACATGTGTTCCCTTCAGGTAAGTGCGTCTTCAGGTATCGCAGAAGATCGTCCATGCTTGTGTCGGTCCATCCGTGTTTTGCCTTCATCTCAAGAAGATCCAGAGCTACTCTCAAGCGTGACTCCTCCGTCCCGCGACTTGCGTCATATAACGGAGTTGCAGAGTCTATCTCTAGTTGCGTGATCTTAGATTTACGTCTGGCGTCGGTCGACGTGTTTTTGAGAAGAAGATCTTGAACATGAGGGTCCCGCACGACTGAAGTTAGCGGAGTGTTCATGTCCTCGTCTTCATGTTGTTGATCACCATGACTCCCTTCTTCTTCATTATAGTCGTCTCCGTCGACAGCCTCTTCGTCCTCTCCATTGCCATGTTCAGACTCCTCCTGATCATCTTCACATGTCGCCGCCCAATTGGTCTCGACGTGATCATCGTCTTCATCATCATCCATCCACTTAGTGTGGCCCTCCATGAAACTATACCTGAGCAGGTGCTTCTCCACATTACCAGAATCTGGTTTGAACAAAGACCCCAGCTTGCATTTCCGACACGGACACTCTATCTCGGTGCGGTTGTTTCGATGCATCTCGGCCGTCGCGCGTCGCACGTACCTATGCACCACGCTTGTCCTCATCGCAATGACCATTGCTACAAAATGCAAGAGATAGAGGTTCCATTAACTAGATCCGGTTTTCACGGAAAATTTCGGCATGACCTTCCTACAAAAGGTGTAACGCGGAGCGCCAGAAATTTGCCGAAAAGGAAATGAATCAACATTTCGGCAAAACATTGGCAACTCATCCTCATGGCAATACAATAAAATGAAAAAGAGAACGAATTCTCATCCACCGACCAATCCCACGCACCTATTAAGATGACACACAATGCAAAATATATAGACGCGATGACGACGTCGAAGATCACCGAAGAGACGAGCGATAAGAGAGTGATAGATCTAGAAGTAGCTAGTGGTGCATTTGTGGTGAGATCTAGTGTCCGGTTAGTAGATCTAGTGAAGAGATTTGGAAGAGGGAAAGTGGGGTAGCATACTAGTTAAAATATAACAAACATGATTGGTTAAATTAGCTAAAAATGGTGGAGGGGTGTGGGGGATTGAGCTAGGAGCACTAATGGCTCGAGTTTGGATTAGTGAGTGAGTGAGTGGGGTGGATAGGGGTGGTGGTGGGTGGCTGGCCGCACTTATATTGGGGACAAAAATTACCCCAGGCGAATATGGTATAGATGCGCCTGCGCTAAGTGGTGCTACCCCAGGCATTTCTTTATCCCAGGCGAACAGATCCTCGGTGCGCCTGCGCTAAAGGGAGCTACCGCAGTCCACT
This sequence comes from Alopecurus myosuroides, assembly GCA_028641055.1. NCBI lineage: Eukaryota > Viridiplantae > Streptophyta > Magnoliopsida > Poales > Poaceae > Alopecurus > Alopecurus myosuroides. The sequence goes on along the minus strand of CM054061.1, from coordinate 64,189,131 downwards.
TTTTACCCCAGGCGCTTCTATATTTATTCGCCTGTGGTATCTGTTATACCGCAGGCGAACCGGTGGGCTGTTCGCCTGCGGTAAAGGGAGCGTGCCATGGTCGGCCGTGCTTGGCCCTGCCACACTTTACTCCAGGCGCTTCAGCTTTCTGTTCGCCTGGGGTAACAGACTTACCCCAGGCGCACAGATCTACGCTTCGCCGGCGCTAATTAACCCGGGCGCACAGGTTTTCTTGTTCGCCTGTGGTAGGATATGCCGCTATAAGCAAATCTCTAGTAGTGCCCTCTTCAACGTCCACATCGCTAACTAGGGTTTGCGAGAAGTTCAAAGATCTAGAGCAAGGTACAGTTGGACTAACAAGAGGTTAAACCCTGTGAGATGCGTTCTGGATAGGGTCTTCATTTATCCATTGATTGATCTTTTCTCCCCCCTCCTCTCACTGGTGGCGGAGAAAAACTTAGGGTCTGATCACACACCTCTCATCCTGGACTCGGGAGAGGGCTCCCCAGTCCGTAGCAATCGTTTCTTCTTTGAAACTGGGTGGTTCGAACTGCCAGAATTCCAATCACTTCTCCTTACCTCTTGGGAGAGGCTGTCTAAGGAGGTGCGTGGTCGGTACATCATTGACTTGTGGCAATTCATGAGCGGGAAACTTCGCCAAATTCTCCGGGGTTGGAGTCAAAATCTAGGCAAAGACGCTAGACTCAAGAAGACATCGCTTCTATATGCTATCAAAGCCATAGATCCGAAAGCCGACTCCACTGGTCTGGACGATGAGGAGTGGGCCTACCGTTACCATTTAGAGGAGCAGCTGCTACAAATTTATAGGTTAGAAGAAGAGTACTGGCTTCAATGCGGAGTGGTTCAGTGGGCTCTACAGGGGGATTCCAACACTGCTTACTTCCATGCGGTGGCCAACGGGAAAAGAAGAAGTGCAACATTTCCTCCCCGATTTCTCATGATGGGATCATCACAGGGAAGCTGCCTCTACAGTTACACATTTATCCCTTCTATAGGGAATTATTAGGCACCTCGGCTTCCCGCATCTGCGGCTTGGCCCCCAACTTATGGGCAGGGGCCCAACAAGTCTCCCAAAGAGATAACGAGAACTTGTGCCAAAAATTCTCGGAAGCCGAGCTAGAAGAAACTGTAAGGAGATGAAATCTGACACAGCGCCCGGGCCGGATGGGCTCCCGGTACCTTTCTTCAAAAAGTGCTGGAACCTTGTCAAGCATGGGGTTCTACACATTCTCAACAACTTCATCCTAGGCCGGTAGACATTTCTCGTCTGAACTTTCGGGTCTTATCGCTTATCCCAAAGATCCCAGGGGCGGAACGCATCTCTCAATTTAGGCCCATCGCTCTCATCAATTTGATCTTCAAGATTATCGTAAAGGCTTTTGCTTCCCGTCTAGACCCAGTGGCTCTTAAAATCATCAGCCCCAATCAAACAGTTTTCATCAAATGGCGGTTCATCCTGGATGGTGCCTTGGCCCTCCAGAAGATCGTGCATGAGCTTAAGTTCAAGAAGCTCGGGGGCATCTTATTTAAGCTATACTTCGAGAAAAGCCTACGACGGAGCGAACTGGGAGTTCCTCATCGAGGTCCTGCATCGTAAAGGGTTCGATGCGGGGTACATTCATATAATTTCCCAGCTAGTTTTAGGTGGTCAGACGTCCATCTCCATCAATGGGGAAATGGGCCCGTTCTTCAGGAACAAACGGGGAGCGCGGCAGGGTGACCCGCTTTCCCTGCTGCTTCTTAACTTTGTAGTTGAAGGGCTCTGAGTGATCCTATCAAAGGCAAACACAGCTGGCCACATTCGGGGTGTGATCCCTCATCTAGTGCTCGGGGGGATTACCCATTTGCAATACGCAGACGATAAGATCATTATCATCCAGGGCAGCGACCTAGAAATAGCAAACCTTAAATTTCTCCTGATGTGCTTTGAGAACATGTCAGGCCTAAAGATTAATTACCATAAAAGGGAAGTCATCGTGCTTAACCAGCCCCAGGAGGTTCAGGCCAGGGTGGCCAGACAGGTCAACTGTGTGCTGGGAAAGTTTCCGATGACCTATCTGGGGCTTCCCATCGCAGACTCTAAACTTAGTAAGGAACAATTGGAGTTCCTCATCCAGAAGTTAGGCCGTAAGATTGAACCCTGGATGGGACGTTTCTTGTCCTCGGGTGGACGTCTCATCCTCTCTAATGCTTGCCTTGACAACCTCGCCATGTACGCGATGTGGCCTTTTCTCCTACAGCTCGGCACTCACAATCAACTAGAATCTCCCAGGTCAAGATTTATTTGGGAGGGCGCAGGCCCGGATCGTAAATACCAAATGGTGAATTGGCCAGCGGTGTGTCGCCCAAAGGAATTCGGGGGCCTTGGGCTGACTAACTCGCACAAGATGAATGAGGCTCTCATGCTTAAATGGATTTGGAAGCTCTACCAGATGGATGACTCCATACAGGATGGGGTCATCCGTAACAAATACACTAGATCGGGGGACATTTTCTCTAGCTCCCCTAGAGGGGGATCTCAATTTTGGAAAAAGCCTGCACAAAATAAAGCATCTCTTCAAGTCCGGGCCCAAACATGAGGTGCATAACGGTCTATGTACTTTGTTCTAGATGGACTGGTGGCACGGGGAGGGCCCCCTGTGTCACAAGTTCCTCCTCCTCTTCAGCATTTGCGACGATCAATTGGCGATGGTGGCACAGATCGTAAGGGATGGCTGCAGATTCCGCCGGTCGCTGGACCAAGCCGGCATGGCTCAATGTGCTGAGCTTGACAACATTGTCAACTCCACGCCTATCTCCGAGGCGTTGGATTCCATCTCTTGGTCTCTCGAACCCTCTGGCATTTATTCGGTTAAATCTATGTATGCGGCACTGTCGCAAGGGATTACCCCTTAAAATGAAAATATTTGCCAGACAACTTATCATCGACAGACTTTCGTCCGGCCTCCAGCTAGCAACTAGATCCGGCCCTTCCGACGGAAACTGTCCTCTTTGTGCCGCGCCGCTCAACATATCTTCTTTGGTTGTTCGCTTGCTAAATTTGGGTGGTGTGTGCTTAGACAGGTTCTGGGGAGAACCTGGTACCCCGAAAACTTTGCGCAATTCCATGCAATCCTTTCTATCCTTTCAGGCGGTTTTCGTAGAACTGTTTGGGCTGTTTTTCTCGCCCTAACTTGGGTGCTTTGGCATATTAGAAATAAGCACACTATTGAGGGTCTGATTATTCGTCATCCACCTGATATCATCTTTAAATCTTTGATTTTTCTTCAGCTTTGGATCCCCGCGATGAAGCCTGAAGACAGGGACGAGGCAAGACGGATCGTGGTCAACCTCAAGCAGGCCCACCTGAGCTCCCGCTACCCTAGTAGTTCCCGGCCTGCTTAGTTAGCTGTGCCGCTGTCATGTTTCTGGTTGTTTCTGTTTTGTCGGCGAAGCTGTATGCCTCAGCATGTATGCTCTCTTTCAGTTTTTCTTCTTGGCAAAGCTGTATGCCCAGCATATGTAAAACGTTGACTGTCGAGCTTTGTTAACTCAAAGCTGGGCACTTGTGCCTTTTATCTAAAAAAAAACTTGCACGGAATATCCTCACACTTCAGCTCATCCATTAAGATCCGACTAGCTTTGCGTGTGGACCAAAAATGTTTTTATTAATGTTTTTTTTTTCTTCAAGGATGTCCTCGGAGACGTCTCAGATTCATAGAAGGGAGGCCAAGAGGCCGACAATTTGTGTTGTATTATTTATGTTCTTCCTCCCTCTTTATACTCAGTAATGCCCTCATTCTCATCATGTATAAACACATTCGTGTGTATCATTTGCATGCAAAGTACGAGAGGAGAAGATGCCGTCAGACGGGGACAACACACAACACGTACGGTGTAAGTTGAAGTTTCATTTAGAAGACCAACAGCAGGAGCCATGACCAACATGTGGGCTAAAGCTGGGTTCAAACCAGTACACATCTGGAGTGTGACACGTTATTTAGGCAGATACGTATATATAGCAGGCCAGGTGACGCTTTTATGCACGCCGGTGCCGCCTCAACCCGACGTAGAGGCGGGGCAAGTGAGGCCTTTGATCTCAGGCCGGTCGCAGACTTGGAGCACAACGTTGATGTCCTTGCCGAAGTCGGAACGGTCACGGACGTCGGGGGCACGCCTGAAGGCGGTGCACAGGCAGTCGGCGGCGCTGGGCTCCCCGCGGACATTCCGGCAGCACCGCTCCCTCTCGTCAGCCAGGTTCTTGAAGCGGAGATCGACCCTGCCCAGGCGGAAGTCGACGCAGAGTCCAAGCTTCGATAGGTAGTCCAGCGTGCACTGCCCCCCGGCGGTCGGTGACGGCGCGGGGGCCATCGCCTTGCCCTCGACGGAGGCCGCAGCAGCAAGGATTGCGGCGAGGAGCAGGAGCAGGACGCGGGAGGACTCCATGGCACTGGTGGTTGCCATTGTTGCTGCTCAACTGCTGGATGGATCGATGCTTCTTCTGCTTAATTTGAGGAGATGTGTTGCTGCCGATGTTTGTGCGAACCGGGACGTATTTATAGGCGGCTAAATGGCCAATTAGTGTACACGTATGTCCAATCCGTAGCCACGCGATATGGCCAAGTACGTCAAGTAAATGTGCGCGCCTACCTACGATCCATCTAGCTCTTGTTTCTTCCACTATGGTCAGTACCCAGTGCTCGTGCTTGAAGCAAGAACTAATTGAAACCAAAGGTACATTTTGCATAGAGGGTGGAATATTGCCGACCCTAGCTGCGGAGATTTATTTTGCGATTATACAAGGACACAACTCAAACACGTTAACAGCTCCACAACCATAGTGTTTTCTTAACTCGCGGAGATCTCAGGCGATTCCACGATCCCATTAGTTTCCAATAGCGCACACACATGTCTCCACGTGACTATCACAGTTTGAAGCTTTTGGATTGAGCACACATAACCTCGACCGTGGTATCAATCTACCAAGGTCATTGTACGTGGTGGCTTTTCCCCACCCCCTGCAGCTCTTGAGAGTCCGCCGAGGCTCCCCGTGTCCGGCCTCTCCCGCCGCCGGCGCTAGCGCTGGTTGGTGTCGAGATGGGCTGGGGTGGCTCCCCCAGATGTATAGAGTAGAGATAGGTAGTGGTAGATGTAGTTGTATGGTTCCCTTCGTGGTGTTCGGCGCTGTGCCGAGGAGGGCTAGTCGGCTGGCGCATCCGAGCTGCGCCAGCTTGCTGCTCGTAGCTGCTTCTCTCTTCGCGGTGCTCCGGTGGTCGGAGTCGGATGCGAGGCGGGAGGAAGCTGCCACCTCCTGTGAGAATAAGCTCGAAGGTTGGTCTCCTCGTTTGGAGGTCAACGTTGGCCTGGAAGCGGACGAAGGCGGTGGCTCTTTCTTTCTTCTCAGCTGGCGAGGTGCAAGCCGAAGGAGGAAGACGGGTGCTGTCTCTGATCTTGCTTGCAGGTGGCCGTATCGAAGACTGAAGCTGCAGCATCAAGGAGTTCATCACACGGTGGCCATGGTCTGCCGCCGTGATCGAAGGCTGAAAAGGCAGCCACTCCTTGCGCCTCTGGCGCTCGTTCAACCTCCAGAAGTGAGGTCTTGCAGAGGATTCGAGCCGGCGTCCCACATCTCTTCTTCCCCAAGTGGTTTTGTCCCCGGTGGCGGTAGAGATGGCCGGAGTTCGTCTCCTCATCGTGGTGGCGGAGATCAAGGACTCGATCGCGTTTTTGTAACTCGTTCGAGGGTGTTCCTTGTTAATTCGGAGGACTGCTTTGTAATTTTTTTTCCTTTCTCCTCCTCACTTTGTACCCCCACCGACGATATTAATGCAGCTAGGCCCTTCGGGCCACCCTTTGTTCAAAAAAAAAAAACTCGACCGCTCGAAGCGGAGGAGATCAGTACCGCAAACGCATCAATAACCATTGGTGACCCTGTAGCGAGTGGATCCGAGTCTCATGGAGTTCAAAAGGTGCTTACGCCGGGGGTTGTATTATCTCCACTTGTCACATCATCCTTGTTGTCCGCTCGCAAGGGATTGGCTACACTACACCACGGTACACATTTAGGAGCACTTTGGCAGGGACACTTTTAAAGTGTCACTATAGACATGACCTATTGTGGCACTTTGCCAAAGTGCCACTATAGACATGAGCTATTGTGGTACTTTCATAAAGTACCACTAAATGAGGCACTTTAGCAAAGTACCACTAAATGACGTGTCTATAGTGGCACTTTAGCAAAGTGCCACTAAATGACGTATCTATAGTGGCACTTTGACAAAGTAGCACTAAATATCATAACATTTAGTGGCACTTTGACAAAGTGGCACTAAATGTAGTGGCACTTTAGCAAAGTGCCACAATATGTCATATCTTATATGGTTATTTTGTCAAAGTGCCACTAAATGTACTATCCTATAGTGGTACTTTGCCAAACCGTCACTATATATCATGTCGTTTAGTGATATTTTGCTGAATTGCCACTAAATGACATGTTTAGCTAATACAGTACGGGCCATATATAACTTTACGCCTTGATTACGACTTTACGGGCATCCGTGCGGCGCTGTCAGATTCAAAAATACGCATGTGCCTGTCTTTTGCGCCGTCTCGTTCCGTGTGTGCGCTCGGCGTTTGGTCCAATCTGCGCACGTGTGAGTTCTCTGTCTAATCTCGGAAAGAAAAAACGCTACATGGACACATGGTACCGTAGTTTGTAGACACGATACAGAGCCCGCTAGGCCGCTACATTAACTAGCTAATAGACATGCTATTATCGCACCTACTGTTGCACAACACTGAGTACCTACTATAGCCCAGAGTAATACTAGTGTTCCTGCGTTGCTCATGGTACCTGGCACATGCTAATTCAAAGATTAGTCGCACTTGGCTATACAAAAAAGATCATGCGTTACACTGATGAACTACGGTGAATCAAGTCAAAAGTAGAAATTAAGTTGATGAGAGAGTCAACATCTATTGTTTCTCAGCTATTTGGCTGAACTTCTGTTATTTTCATGATACGTTCGTAGGAGGTATTGATTCTTAAACACTATCAGTTCAGCATTTGGTAGAGAATTTACAGAAATGCTCTTTTATATAAAATCACTGGTCTAAAATATAATTGGTGGACGAAAATGATACATTTGAAGTAATTACTGAGAATTGCTGGTAGTGTTGAGGATGATATTATGGTGGATTGTTTGATTGTGACGGTTGATGTTGGTCTATGTGCTGCTATAGGATTTAACAGAACACTATAAACATTGGGAGAACTTTTTTCCAAGACCGCCAATGAGATAATTATGTTGAGAATATTTATTGTAAACACTCCTCAGCTAACTTTCTGCCCTGTTTAGTTAGCCCGCTACAGAGATTGTACATATGTTTGGGATTCACAACAAGATTCTCTTAAAATATGAATATAGATGGTAATTTTTAAAACATGAGGAACACAAATTTGGCAGAAGAGGAACACAATAGTATGTTAAATGGAACAAAGTTTTGACATGTGATCTTCAAATTTTATTATAAGTAATCAACAAATCAACTACTTCCAAAAAATTTAAGGATCTTTAAATAATTATTTTGGGTACCTTATAAGACCGTCAGAAGGTCTGCCAGAAAAATTTGGAGCAAACCCAATTTCATAAAATGACTTCCCCAAAATACATATATTAGGGCATCTTCAACAGAGGCGCTATAAAAACTACAGAAATGCCACGCATGAGTCAACGCGGCGCGGTCCAGCAGACGCGGGAAAAGCCGGCACGCGGAAAAACGGGCGCTCGCGGTAGCTTGCGAGGGGAGAGTGGCGCGTGGCGGCCCGCGTGCGCTACAATACGCAGCGACTGCGCCACACCAACCATTGCGAAGTTTCATTCCCGTGCCTTCTCGTCTCTTCTCTTCCGCGTGCCTTCTCCGTCCCCCCACCCGCCCCCACCGCCGCTTCAGGGCCACAACAGCCGACGCGCCGCCATGGCTCCGTGCAGCCGAAGCAACTTCGGCTATCGTGGCGTCCGCTCGCGCCCCAACGTCACCTTCTCCCCCGAAATCCGCTACGACAGAGACTGCATCAACCTCGGGTCGTACCCGACGGCGATCGAGGCTGCCCGCGCCTACGAAGCAGCGTCTCCAACACCTCTGACGACTCGGATTTCCCCTCCAACGACGACTAGTTTAGTGCATCCAATTTCTCCATCGAGAAGACGAGTATTTTATTTTAAATTTAAGTTATATCGCCCTTATTATGTTCAAATATAACATTAAGTTTTAAATTTAGTTTATTTTCTGTCCGAGTTAGTTTTAAATTTAAATTTTGAGTTTTATTGCCCGAATAGTTTATTTTCTGTCCGTGCCGCGCCAGTTTTAGCTCCTTTGGATTTCATCTCACCACCGTCGCATGCAAAAGTAACGCCTCGGGTTTTCCTCCCACCGCCGTCGCGCACAATGATGCTAAAACATGTGCTATAAAGTCATTTTAGCGCGCCGAAATTTACGGCGTCCGCTAGCGATTCACTCGATAAGTTTCATTTGTTTCTCTTCCGTGCAAAAAAATGAGTGGCACCGAAACAGTTAAAAGTAATTTATCTGAATTCGTCATGTGTGAAAAAACACAACTTAACTACAGGGGATGTCATTTATCGATGATCACTAACCCTGTATGAAGGCATTTTATCATATGAACCATTCAGTGACAGATCCACATGGTACGCCAAAGTATGCACCGGCGTACCCCCCCCCCCCCCCCCCCCACCCCCAACCAAGCCATGCAATGGTGAACTACTATTACTATGGGGAAAAAAAAAGGCTGATCGATTTAGTGCAAAATTGGTCACAGCTCGTTACAGGTTTAGTCCCGCCCTTGTAAAGTAGTAGGGAAAAAAAGAGCTGGTTGATTAAAGATTTAAAGTGCAAAAACTGGTGAGTTTCATGCGTGCAGCATATGCGGTCGTGGAAAAAAAAAGAAAAACAAATGCGTGCAGCATGCGGCCGTGAGTTTTACGTCTATCAACCTACGCCTCACGGAGCGCACAACACCACGCGCCCAACCCAAACGCACCACGAGACAAAGCGCCTTCAGTTTTGTCCCACGTCGCAAATCATGCATGATTTTAGTCCTAAGCTTATGTAAGCGGGCTGTAAGGATTAGAATAATATTTTTGTGGTGACATGGAAGAGAGAGAAGAGGAGAGAGAAGGAGAGTGGGCTCTCATGCAAGAGCTAGCTGTAGCACGTGCTCCTAGGCACTTTGTGAGAGTGAGAGGTGGGCCATGTATCAATAAAGTTACCCATTTTTACAGCTCACTATTGTACATGTTGTCTGTATAGTTGGCTATAGGTGACGTGGCAATTTCTTATAGCCAGCTGCTAGCTCTACTATTGAACTTGCTCTTAAATACCCACAAGTCGTAGAGACAGACACCAAGAGCGTGTCGCTTGGTCAACTGGACAGCAGGCAAACTAAGTAAGGCATCTAGCCCAATAATGGACCGCATACTCGGCGTCACGGAAGGCCTCCAGCCCGTCAATAATGGGCCGCACACTTTGGCTGGACAGCATCCAGATCCCTAGAAGGGCTCAGCACAATAATGGGCACATCATCTAGGCCCAGCCGAGCGAAACGGTTTCATCGAACTGCCTGGAGAGCCCGAGCCCTAGTACAGGGCCGATCCCTAGAAGGGCTCAGCACAATAATGGGCACATCATCTAGGCCCAGCCGAGCGAAACGGTTTCATCGAACTGCCTGGAGAGCCCGAGCCCTAGTACAGGGCCGATCCTTTAGAAAGTGCCACTATAGACAATTAGTGGCACTTTGGCGACCCTTTAGAGACACGATCAACCGGGGAGTGCCCCTAAATATACGGATGCAAGTGGGATGGACATGGGCAGCCCATGTCCACCTAATTTTGTCCACCGGATTTATGTGGGTTAATTGGGAGATTAGGAGGTGGGATAAATGGGCTACATGGGACCCAGAAAGAACGCATCAATGGAAGCTACACGGGAGATTACGAGGGTGTGTCCGCTTCAGCTATTCTGCGCGTTGCCTGCGCGTGGTAGCAATATACTAGTAGTAAGCGGTAGCAGTTAGATATGTGGGCTAGGTGGGTTAATCCCGTTTAATCCATCTGGGATAAGTGGGTTGTTTAATGGGATAAGTGGGTAGATATTGGTGGGATGGGAGGTGGGATTTGTGGGAAATCCCATCCCACTTGAATCCGTACCTAAATATCTACCGTGTTGTATAGTTCTAAGGATAGTAGAGGACAAACAACTTCATCATGATGCTCAAGTGACAGAATCTTCCGAGGCTCAAGCACTAGGTGGAGAGCTTGTGACGTGCGTGGCCACCCAGTCGAGTATGTATGTCCGCACCGTTGGCCACTGCAGTGTAGCTGGATTCTGGATGCAGCAAAAAACGTTGCAGGGCAGCCGTTTTCAACCTCTTTTGCTGCAGGGCAGGAGGGCGTCCTTTGTGCAGCGTTTTTCATCGGTTTTGGCTGCAGTGTAGCCGAAAGCAGCACCATTCGCTGCAGGTAAGCCGGAGGGGATGGCTGTGAGGTCACGCCTTTCCTCTACTTATAAGTTGGCTTATACTCTGTTCCTCGAACCATCCTTCTGTTGGTGGGGTCGATTATTGGAGAGGCTTGGTATCGTTCCGGCGCCTAGGGGAGGTCTTCATCGGGGAGGCTATAGGCAGCTTGGAGTTGGGAGTGTCTGAGGATGTATTCGCCAGGGGGTTTACCACTCACGTCAACCAGGCGGGTTGGGGTTGGGAATTGTAGCTCCATCGTTACATAGACCCTCGTAGGTAGAGGCGTTAGGGTATGGAGGTCTTCACAGAGCGGCCATGCAGGTCTTCCTACTTTATCACAAGAGTTCTCAAAATTAATTTTGTAAGATGTTGCATCAATAGTGCCATGTATTATAACCCCCCTTGATAATAAAGTGATTTGTTCAATGCCACATATATAGGTCACACGGTTTGTTCCAACCGTTGTAAGGTTATGGCACATATGTATATTTTTTTCTGCAACTCTAGCAATAAGGTTATTGCACCAAATTTAAACTTTGTGGTGGTATGCTCGCTTCATTAAACATAGTGGTATCTTAGCGCGGTATCATAGATTTGCTAATTGTGACTAAGGCTGGTCACAATAGGGAGTAACATAGACTAGTAACATACACATTATCCTATGCTATGTTACCACCTCCACAATGGGTAGTAACCAAAATATAGTGTCATGCAAAACTCTATTAATTAGCTTATAGACTCACACTGCCTTGGAATATGTGATGTTCCAACCCTCTCTCTCCTTATTAAATGTTTGCCACATCAGCTTTTTGTCCTACGTGGCATCGATGTTACTAGTGAAGTTACTCCCACTGGGACTAGCCTAATAAACCGAGATGGAGGGAGTACTATAAGATATAACTCTCGCACGGTATCATAGGCAAAAAAATGTTGTTTTCCCAATCACACATAAAGATAAGACCAAAATCATTAAATGCCAATATATTAAGATACAACTCTTAAGAGACAATGCATTAGGATGTTGTCTTTTATAATTCACCATCACCTAAGATACCACGATAAGATACAATGAATTAAAGGAAGGCCTAAGGGCTTTTTTTATCAAAGGAATATATTAATATCGAAGACACCAATTACACCCAGCCTCTGCAACAACATGTTGTCAGAAAGACAACCCGGATGCACACAGGCAAAAAAAGACCCCGTCGAAGTGATGATACACACGCAACAGCTACACTCTAACCACCACCGGATACAAGACCCGGACCACATATGAGATTCTTCAAAGACGACGCCTCCAAGAAGAAAACAAAGCACAAGAGTTGTCGTCGCCTGATCAAAGATCTTGAGTTTTTACCCTGAAGAAAGTCTGAGTTCACAAAACAATGTCTTCAATGAGACCATTGCGAGTCACAACCAATTAAGACCAGAGCTTGGGCTTTCACCCTTGAACTCACAACTCGGTACTTGATGATCATCATCCCAAAAGCAGTCCACCTGTGTTGTCGCCCCTTCTTGCCAAGGCCGCTGCTGCAAGTGCCCAACACTCGACACACAGGAAGAACCCTATGTCGCCATTCTTCATCCCACCAATACACCTCTCTACCAACACAACCCTCTGATCGAATCCACCATGAATTTATTCACCTCCGACAATGTCATGAATCTAAATAAGATATGTCACATGACACCGTCAAGAAAGCGAAGCTTCGCGCCACTCCCACATGACGCAATTGGCCAGATATAGGGGAGCGCATGACCAGATCAATTCCAATCTAGATATCCAGTGGTGTCGTGCGTCAAATGATGGAATCACTGAGAGGAAGACCTGAACACGTTGGCATCTCAATCAAGGAGGCTCTCGTTTGAGGTAGATCAACGACATGGCTTTCGAAGAATTGCATGATCAACCACCTTTATTCAGCTCCGAGCCTGTAGCCCCCACACTGTCTCCCGGCTCCCGACGATCGGAACGAGCGGGCCAATGACCACGTCGCTGGTGGGTTGGGAAGGGGTTGGCAACCCCCAGCCGAAATCCAGTGGGATCAATTGGCTGGAAGGCCAGAGCGCCCTGATCCCTTCCGCCTCCATCGAGCTGGAGCAGATGGCCAGTCAATGGCGCCCCACCCCATCCTCACCAACACGCCGCCGAGAGCTTCTCAGGCGCCGGCCTCGGACCGCGCCGGCCCATGTCTGCCGTCTGCGCCTTATCACATCCTTGAGCCACCACCGCGGGGCACCTCCTCTGCCCCCCGTCTTCAACGGTTGGGGCGCCGCCACCACCGCCAGGACCGACAGCAACGGTGGCAGAGGCCTTCAATCCGTGGCTTTGCCTAGTTCTAGGTTGGGGCGCCCCCGGAGCCGCCGGGAGGGAGGCAGCTCGGGAGGTTGTGTTTGTGCTAATCCTTCTTTGCCTTACTTGTCTTACCCTTTAATCCCGGTTTTTTAGGGCCATTTGTCCCGGCTGCCCAACCGGAATGGGGCAGCCGGGACAAATGTCCCACCCCCCCCCATTCGTCCTGGTTGTGTTAAGAATCGGGATGAATGGGTCGTCCACGTGGCCGCTGAGTGCTGGTCCCTGGCCAGGACCATTCGTCCCGGTTCTTAATAGGAAGTGTGATGAATACCCCCGCTGCCGCGGCAGAAAATTATATTTTTTTTTCTATTTCTTGTTTTCCTTTTAGGGTTTGGTCTGTTATATTCAATTTTATTAGTGGGCACTGGGGGAGAAGAAAGTACTCCCCCCTGTCATTACTGTCCCAGATCAAGAAGATGTACGAGGCCCCCCCGAGCGATGAGGTTGGGGCAACCTCCGCCGTAGTGGGCACCGGGGGAGAAGAGGCTGCCCCCACCGATCGGGAAGCGAGCGCGACGCTCTTTTTCTCACTGGCGCGGGGGATCCCGAGCCACCATGATTTTTTATTGTATTCCATTTTAGTAGAATATACAAGTATATATGGTGAACGCATTAGAATATACTTGAAAAATATACAAGTAAGTACGCACCATGACACGAATATACAAGTAAGTAATATGCATCAAGGTACCCTTTTCCATAAGTAATCGAATAGACCACCACATGCACCATGACTCGAATATATAGGTAAGTACTATGCATCTAAGAATTCGAGTCTCAAGTTCATCACATGCTAAAAAGGCGATAGTATTCTTCTTCTGGGTTTAGGACCTCTGCATCCAACAATCCGCAAAGGGAGAAGACCGTACTGCAGCCGTTCGATCTAATATAAAGAAGAGTGAGCGCTATTTGACACCCAGGGTGCAGAATAGTTATTCTACACCCACCCTGTATCTTTTGAACCGTACATGATTTTTACGTCACATAAATTTTGTCGTATTCAATATGTCAAGTAGAACGTAATAAAATATATACATGACATAAAACTTTTATTTACGTGACGTTACAAAAAAATGAAAAAATACACATTTTTATATTGTTTTTATGACTTTTATGTTGCTTTGACTCATATTTTTCATTTGTATGCCTACTATTTTGTTATGGATCAAACATTAACATAAATAATTACGTATGTAACATAAATTTTTGACTTGGGAATATAAAATAAATTGTAGGTGCAAAATAAAGTTTCTGCACCCAGGGTGCTAAATAGGGTGTCTATTAGGTGCATGCTCCTATCTGATTTAGCGGGTTGCTGGTTATCCGATTTGCAGTTAGCTATTCACGAGTAACTTTTCATGCATGCTTTCATGCGTTACAGTAACAAGATCCAAGAATGTAGGGATACGGCACCTCAGCATTTGAAAATCCTGTGATCCGGTGCATGGTTTTTCTACTAACTGATTAGGTGCATGCTTGCTCACAATCAGGCACTACTACGCTGGACATGATCTTTTCATTTATTTTGTTCTCACACATATCACAGATCGGTGTAGTGACATCTGCGTGTGGTATGCCCTAATACTTTCTTTCTTTTTTGGTATAAAGCGGTATGTACTTCATCTTTTTAGAATCTGTACAGTATATTTTTTTCATGGGGTATAAAACCATTTTTCTAGCGGGTACGTATATACTTCTTTTTTGAAAGAGTATATACCTGTTTTTCTTCTATTTGTTGAGTATATACTTCCTTTCCCGTGAGAGGGTATATGATACATCTTGGTCTGAGAGGTATATACTACCTTGTGAGTGAGTATATACTCTATGAAATGATATATACCTACTTAAGTTTAAAATAATATATCCATGAATTATAGTTTCTAGCTAATGTGTGTACGGCCAATGAAGATATTCACTGCTTAATTTTGATGATCAGTAAAGAATAGCATGGGAATTATACATGCTAGCCACGAGCCTCACATATCCCAACTACGTACATAGGGATTAGGAAGAGATGTAGAATGCGTAGCAAAAATGATAGTTGATATATACTGATGTTTTGTTGAACAGATGAAGTATGTACCACATCCAGGAGGTATATACTGCCCACAAAAAAAATTATAAACTCTTTGTAAAGTAGTACATGTTGTGTCAACGCCTCGTGTTGTCTCCGTCGTTGAGCCGGCGCTGTCTCCATGCTCCGTCGGCCACACATTGTCCTCCACCGCTGAGGCGCCCTGGCCGGCCGCATGCCTTCTTCATCTTCGTCAGCCTTGGCATGTCGAGTCCGTTATCGAGCCGCCGCTGGCCATATGCCGTTGCCGTCGTCGGTAGCAAGCCTTCTCCATCTTCGAGATCGCTCGCCGCCATTGTCAGCCGCAAGTCTTCTCCGGCGTTGAGACGCTGCTGGCCGCACAACATTTCCATCGTCTTCTCACGGAGCGGCCACCCGGCAGGATCTCATCTCATTGAGGTACCCAGCTGTCAGACTACACTGCGACATCAGGAGATGAATGCATGCAAAACAAAGAACACTGCATTAGCCCAAGTTGTATAAATCAATGGAAGAAATCCACCAAGTGCAAAAAACGATCAGTTGATCTGATTCCTGAACTTGCCGACGGGACACGACAAGCTAAATTCATACCCGTCCCTGAAAAAAGTCATATACTCTTGACATAGATACATACCACGCGGGCTTCATAGCAGTCATACAGAGGAAAAAGAACTAGCTCCATACCCTTGCAATAGAGAAATATCACGTGACCTTCGTATGCATCATCGGCAGAAGAAAAAAAATCAGCAGCATACGACTTGACTGCAGCGCGTATACCTGGGGCGGAGATGATCGCTGGCCCATATGGTTCATCAGCGGACCGGTGACTAAGCTGGCGGCCTCGCAGCTAGATCAAGATCGGCGACTAAGCTGGCGGCCTCGGCGTCGGTGTCAGCAGTGGATCGGGTGGGCGGCGGCGTAGTTGCCGCTCACGGCCTTGTAGATGCGATCGAGAGCGCTAGTTCTGGAAAGTCAGGACTCGCTCCGTGGAAAAAGGGTTCTGTTAGCCAACAAGAATTCAAACCGTACCTCCTCTATTATATATACGGAGTAATTAATTAAAATTAATAGTAATGGAGACGGGGCTTAGGCTGATCAACCCGTTAGAGATAGGGCCTAGACGTGGATTGACAGGGGAGTACGTACTCCCAGGGATATATATATATAAAGGACTGTCAATAGATGGTAACTAATAAGATAAAAATTATTGTTGACGTACACGAAGTTTTTCAAAATCTCTGCCCCTGTCGCAGGTCGTCTGACGAATTAACTCACAGACATAGTATCCACATAAGTGGTTCCCGTCTCCCTGGTCCAAGCATTTTACAAGAACATGGTTTCAATAAAAATAGTAATCAAGCATTATAATGGTATCGAAACTAGAATCAAGTAGATGCGCGGATCTAGCTAGTAGTACTTACTGGAATATGTTGAAATGTAACCTTCTGTTTCCATGGTCCAAGAGCCTTTCTTGTGAACCGTTTCCAAGCACTACCCGACAAAGAAAATAAACAAAGGGAGTTATCAGAAAATAAACAAAAGTTGTCGATATAGTGTCATAAAGATTGAAATTACCGCTGGATCACTTGTTGCATGTCGGCCCACAACTCAAGGGGTTTATGTTTCGAGTCCATTATCGATACTTTTCTTTTTCCAGTTTCAAATATGAGAAGAATATAGTGGAAGCGGCGCAAACATAGCTCATCAGTTATACACTTATCATCGACTAAGGAAAACATAATGTTTACAAGACAGTAACACTCACCCGAAGTTGCAAGGAAAAAGTATTTCCCTCTTGGTTTCGTGAAACCTTAACGCCATCACAATACTATCTTCTGTCTCCTTGGGTTTTGTCTCCAGAGTTTTTTCATTAACCCAATATGGGTCAATGAACCCAATGTCATATATTTGTCCTCTTTTGCATTCGAGAATCTTCATTCTGCAATTATAATATAGCGAGTGTTATTACAAATGCAATGTACAAGGTGAGCTAGCTAGAGACTTAATTACATTAATAAATACTTACAGACAATAGACACCCAGGATAGATTTGTCGAGAGCCTTCTGCTGGAATAGCTGAAACAATTCTACAAATTGAATAAGGATAATCCTCTCTTCGTACTCGTGATGCTCGTTTCTAACTCCCATTTGTAGCCAGTCATTAGATTCCTTCGAGGCTTCCATGTACCAATTATGCACTCTACGCATTTTTGTTGGTAGATCATTCCCCCCCCATGTCTGACTAGAGGATGCCCGTGCCGGTATTGGTAGGCTAATTCAGAATCGAAGAAGGTTGATAAGGTCAGGATATACTCCTGAATGGACAGACCCGTAGCAGCGGCCGCTTGTCCATACAGTGCAATAAACTACAGGTCAATTTGCTCGCCCGCACCTGTGCTCGGCCCCACCTCGGTATTGGAATACACTATGAGTGGGGGATGGATTGATTCTTCTGTTGTCTGAGCTGGTCAACTAATTTCCCGCACTTCCCGCTTGAGCTACTGCTCTTCTTCGACCGCACCGCTTTGTTGTGTGACTTCTGAATAGAGCGGTTATAGACCGATGACAGCCTCGGCTCGGGTTTATAAAGGGTCTTCACCATTTTCAATGCTCGAGCTTTGTCTTCTTCGGTGTTGCGAAAATCTGGCTCTTTTGGCGCCTTCTCCTTAGATTTCCACGCCTCGTATTCGTCGATCTCCTTGGTTTGCTCATCAGTATAGTGGTAAGGTAACTTGGGTAGATTCTGATTAGGTACTTTTGGTAGAGGCGACAGTCGACGCTTCGGTGATGCGGTGGTTCTCCTCCTCTTTTGGCTGCCCTGAGACGTTGTGGGTGGAGACGCCTGACGCGGCGGCGTAGACGCACGCGCTGGAGACGGCGAGCGAGACGGAGAGTACGAAGACGACTATTGCGCTAGATACTGGTCTTGAGGCGGCGGAGAAGGATGCTTTGGCTTCCAATTTGGAAGCACGATGTGTTTCTTTAGACATACAATGGCAAGTTCTTGGTGTCTCCAAGTTCAGTCACCTCCCCGTCTTCACCTTCAGGATAGTCAAGCTTCACCAGCTCGAATCCGTTCATAACCTCATCCACCCCGACAACAGCGTAGCCCCGTGGAACGGGCCGACCATGTTGAGTAGGTTCAGGGCCCATTGGTTTCACATAGCCGACCGCTGCCTTAATGGTTATGTTGACGACTTTCGCATGCAGCTCACAAGGTTTCATCTCGGTTATATGATCCACCGGGTGCATCATCGGTGGTACATCATCATCATCACCCTGGATCTGCAAGGAAGCAACGCTACTTTTCCGATTTGATGATGCGGCGCCGGTACTATCGAATGCACCGTCTACCATATGCGGGGCAGTACTTTGCTGCGGGGTCCGTGTTTCAATTTGTTCCCGCTGCCGCTCACCTCGCTCCAGCTGCCGCTTTAATTCTTCGTCAATTTGCTGCCACCGGTCTACCTGACTCTGGGCTTCAGCTTCCAGCAAATTCTTTCTCCTCTGACGGCTTCTATCTGGATATTTCTTCTTCTCTTCGGAAAACCAAAGTTTCCACGGAACATACCCTATTGTGGTTCGTGTCCGTCCATAGTGTTCCTTATTCCCAAGGGCGCGTGTGAGCTCGTCGTTCTCTCTATCTAGCTAGAACTTCCCCTCTTTAACATCTTATATTGCTTCTCTCAGCCTTTCGATCGGGTAGAGGATTTTATTCATGTCTTATATTATATATGCACTTCCCTTCTAAGTCCAACGTGCCCCCATGCGCGAAAAACCAAGACCTTGTCCGTTCGTCCCAGAAGAGTGTCTCTGGAACGATTTCCTAAGCCAACAGGCCGTCCTCAAGTTTATCCCACTTAGGCATGCTACCCCTGTAGCCAGCTTGCCCCATAGTATGGTGATAGATCTTTTTAGCGGCATTTGCCGCATTTCTTTTAGACCTTGTCAGAGCTTCTTCCGACTTCTTGTACGCAACAAATTCTGCCCAGAAAGGTTTTATCTTCTCATACGTCCCAGTGAAATTCGGAGTCTTGTCTTTCTTGATAAAGGTAAGGTGCAAATTTTTCTGCCAGTTGCTGAATTGTTGGGCCATCTTCCTTAAAGTGAACGCCTTGACCAGTTGCACTAAGGCTTCTTCCTTTCGCTGTAAGATCACTTCAGGACCCTCTTCATTCTCATCCACCTGATCATCCTGACACACCTCCAGCGTCGGTAGGGTGAAATTAGCCATCATCTTTTTGAAAAGATCTTCTTTGGCTTTGTCACCGACATATGAGATTCCAGCGGCCTCACGTGGCATATTCCACTCCTGAACGGTGACCGGAATGTGGTCCCTAACAAGCACTCCGCATTGCTTCACATATTTTTGGGCAACTTCTTTGGGAAGCTTTGATGCGCCGTCCGCAGAGATCTTTTCGATCTTGTACCTTTCATGCTCCTTCAACTTCTTTGTTGCGCCTCATTTAGTCTTCTTTCTAGTGGATTTGCTAGATCCGGATGGCTAAAATAAGAAAAAGTGTTAATACATGTATACAGAAAATAGATGCTTCATTTAATTAACATATATATATATATATATATACACTAGTGGAAACAACCCCTCTCGTCCAGGGGGCCAGGGGCAGCTGTCCCGGTTGCAACCGAATCCGGGACAAATGCCATGCTTTGGTCCCGGTTCGTGCGCCCGGGGCAACAGGAATCGCCTGGGGGCATTGGTCCCGGTTCGTGGGGACATATCGGTCCCGGCTCGTGCCACGGACCGGGACCAATGCGTAGCCACATGCCACGTAGCACGCGCATGAACATTTGTCCCGGTTCAGTCCACGAACTGGGACCAAGGCCCCCCTTCCCCTATATATACTGGCCCAGCCCCTCCCCCCTTCCATCTTTTTTTTGCTTGGAGGTGTGAGAGAGTGTGGTGTTAGTGTGTTTTATTTTACTATGCACACGAGGTGTTCGACGAAATTCCCGAGCCGCACATAAGCTCACTGAAAATGGTATCTTCGACCGAGGTTAACAAACTTATCTTTTTCATCTGTAACTGATACATAAAAAAGTAGTATTTGTCGTATTAATATGTTATTGTAATGTATTTTGATAAACTTAATTATACGATGCAGCTGGATGCACGGCAGCGATGGATGTATGGTGACCGACGCACTTCCGAGTATATGGCAGGCCTGAATGCATTTCTTGCTGTAGCTCAGGCGAACAAAGATAATGGCTTCATGTGTTGCCCATGTGTTGATTGTCGGAACGTCAGAGAGCACTCTTCCGAAAGAATCATTCACGGCCATCTACTTCGGAGAGGTTTCATGCCCAGCTATAATTGCTGGACGAAGCATGGAGAAAGAGGGGTTGTGATGGAAGACGATGAAGAAGAAGAAGAAGATCCTTTATTCCCTGAATACGACGATACTGCAATGGAAGAGAATGGAGAAGAAGGAGGTGATCAAGAACAGGCATCAGAAGAGCCCGATGATGATCTTGGCCGAGTTATTGCTGATGCAAGGGAAGACTCTGAAAATAAATTGGAGAGGTTGAAGCTGGACAAGATGTTACAGGATCACAAAAAATTGTTGTACCCAAATTGCGAAGATGGTAGCACAAAGCTCGGTACCACACTGGAGTTGCTGAAATGGAAGGCACATAATGGTGTGACTGACAAGGCATTTGAGAGTTTACTTCAACTAATGAAGCCAAAACTTCCAAAGGATAACGAATTGCCTGAGAGTACGTACGAAGCAAAGAAAGCTCTCTGCCCTCTAGGATTAGATGTGCAGAAGATACATGCATGCATTAATGACTGCATCCTCTTCCGCGGTGAGAAGTACGAGAATTTGGATGAATGTCCGATATGCACTGCACTGCGGTATAAGATCAGAGCAGATGACCCTGGTGATGCTGACGGCGAGCCCCCCCGTAAGAGGGTTCCTGCTAAGGTGATGTGGTATGCTCCTATAATACCACGGCTGAAACGTCTGTTTAGAAACAAAGAGCATGCTAGGTTGTTGCGATGGCACAAAGAAGACCGTAAGAAAGACGGAAAGTTGAGGCACCCCGCCGATGGATCGCAGTGGAGAAAGATCGAGAGAGACTTTCCAGACTTTGCAGGAGAGGCGAGAAACTTATGGTTTGGCCTAAGTACAGATGGCTTTAATCCTTTTGGGGAGCAGAGCTCTAGTCATAGCACTTGGCCTGTAACTCTATGTATGTACAACCTTCCTCCTTGGTTGTGCATGAAGCGCAAGTTCATTATGATGCCAGTTATCATCCAAGGCCCGAGGCAACCTGGCAACGACATTGATGTGTATCTAAGGCCATTAGTGGAAGAACTCTTACAATTGTGGGGCAAACCAGGTGTACGTGTGTGGGATGAGAACGAACAAAAGCCATTTGACCTACGGGCGTTGCTTTTCGTAACCATCAATGATTGGCCTGCTCTTAGTAACATTTCCGGACATACAAACAAGGGATACAATGCATGCACACACTGTTTAGATAATACTGACAGTGTTTTTTTTGGATAAATGTAAAAAGGTTGTATACCTGGGGCATCGTAGATTTCTTCCGATCAAGCATCCCGTAAGAAAGAAAGGAGGGAAGCATTTCAGAGGTGAGGCAGATAATCGGAAGAAGCCTGAGCTGCGTAGTGGTAATGATATATTCGATATGGTCAAGGACCTAGAAGTAATCTTTGGTAAGGCTGCTGGCAGCCAACCAGTTCCGTACGGCCCTGATAAGCGCGCACCCATGTGGAAGAAGAAATCTATATTTTGGGAGCTACCCTATTGGAAAGTTTTAGAGGTCCGGTCTTCGATCGACGTGATGCACGTGACAAAGAATCTTTGTGTCAATCTGCTATGCTTCCTGGGCGTGTATGGGAAGTCCAAAGATACGCCAGAAGCACGGGAGGACCAGCAACGTATGAAAGACCCAAGCAACAAGCACACAGATAGGCGCCATTACTTAAGCAGCTACGCTCTTACTAAAGCAGAGAAGGAAATATTCTTTGAAGTCCTTTACAGTATCAAGGTTCCGTCTGGCTTCTCGTCGAATATAAAGGGAATAATAAACATGGCAGAGAAAAAATTCCAAAACCTGAAGTCTCATGACTGCCACGTGATTATGACGCAGTTGCTTCCGATTGCATTGAGGGGGCTTCTACCGGAAAATGTTCGAGTACCCATTGTGAAGCTATGTGCATTCATGAACGCAATATCTCAGAAGGTAATCGATCCAGAAAGTCTGACAAGATTACAGAGGGATGTGGTCCAGTGTCTTGTTAGTTTTGAGTTGGTGTTCCCACCATCCTTCTTCAATATTATGACTCATCTCCTGGTTCACCTATGTGAAGAGATTCATATTCTTGGTCCGGTATTTCTACACAATATGTTCCCCTTTGAGAGGTTCATGGGAGTCTTGAAGAAATATGTTCATAACCGTGCTAGGCCAGAAGGAAGCATCTCGAAGGGCTATGGAACAGAGGAGGTCATTGGGTTCTGTGTTGACTTTATTCCTGACCTTAAGACAATTGGTGTTCCTGAATCGCGGCATGAGGGGAGACTGAGGGGAAAAGGAACACTGGGAAAGAAAACAATGATACCTAGGGACGGGCATTCTTTGACCAAAGCACACTACACAGTTCTACAAAATTCTATGTTCATGGCTACGTATCTCGAGGAACACAAGAATATTGTACGGTCTGCAAACCCGGGGAAGGATGACTCATGGATTAAACGCGAACACATGGAGACTTTCGGAAGTTGGTTGCAAACACGTCTTATAAATGACACCACTGTTGAAGATCAGCTATACATGTTGGCAGGGTCACCATCTTCGACTATTGGGAGTTTTCAAGGGTACGAGATAAATGGGAATACATTTTACACGAGCTCCCAAGATAAGAAGAGCACCAACCAAAACAGTGGTGTCCGCTTTGATACAACAAACGAGAATGGAATAAATGACACATACTATGGTTACATAGAGGAGATATGGGAACTTGACTATGGACCTTATTTTAAGGTCCCTTTGTTCAAGTGCAAATGGGTCAACCTGAATGGAGAAGGGGTAAAGGTAGACCCGCTTTATGGAATGACAACAGTGGATCTCAACAATATTGGTTACAATGACGAACCATTCGTCCTAGCCAATGATGTGGCTCAGGTCTTCTATGTGAAGGACATGTCTTCCAGACCGAAGAAAAGAAAAAATAAGGAAACAAATTCATCATACGATGAGCCGAAGCGTCACATAGTTCTCTCAGGGAAAAGAAACATCGTGGGAATCGAGGACACGGCAGACATGTCAGAAGATTATAATAAATTTGTTGAAATTCCACCCTTCACAGTGAAAGCTGACCCCACCATCCCGTTAAATAATGAAGATGCTCCATGGTTACGGCCGAAGCGATCATAAGCAAGGGACACGAAAAAAATTCAGAAGACTAGATAGGGATGTTGTTGGTGATGTGTAATAATAAACGTGGAATACATGATCATAGTTCTTATAACGCAGTATGAACGAGATTTTGTTAGCCAAAAGGATATTTATACATATTCTGTGATTATGAATGGAGTAGGTGCAAGTTTGACCAATAATTTGTATTGATCGGTCAAAAGCTGGCAAGCATTGAGTGCTTGACAACTATGACCAGCCTGACTTCATTATTGCAGGATTATAACTACTTTCGAGATGTAGTATGTGTTGACACACGGTATAGAACAAATGATTATGGCAGGTCTCTATTGTTATTCATTGGAGTTAACCACCATAAACAGCCGAAAACAGTTTTGACTGACTGCTTTACATCGATAGGGTATGCAGTTGCTTCTGCTTGGCCAGGGACTGTCCACCGCTCGGATATATATCAAAATGCAACGAAAGTATTAAGGGATATATTGCACTGTTCGGAAACTTTCGCTCATGATTTTAGTAGGTCTTGGCGAAGTACAATCTGAAGGATAACGAGTGGCTAAGTAGATTGTATGAGGATAGAGAAAAATGGGCTTTGCCTTATGGGTGTCATATATTCTGCGCAAATATTGCAGTCACACTTCAAAGTGATAGCAGGGATACCATCCTGACAGATATCCTTAAAATAGAAATAGAGCTTCGGTACTTCTTTAACAGATATGATAAATTTTTGGAGGAGAAACGTCTAACTGAACAACGAAGATCCCAAATGTTGAA
This sequence comes from Alopecurus myosuroides, assembly GCA_028641055.1. Classification (NCBI taxonomy): domain Eukaryota; kingdom Viridiplantae; phylum Streptophyta; class Magnoliopsida; order Poales; family Poaceae; genus Alopecurus; species Alopecurus myosuroides. The sequence continues at coordinate 64,164,984 of CM054061.1, read as the reverse complement.
GGCGGAGGGGAGCGCGACGGAGACGGCGGACGAGCAGAGGAGAGGAAAGCGCGACAGCAACGGTGCGGTCTCCCCCGCCCGACCGCCCGTCTCTGCTTTAAGTCTGATGCTCCCGCTGAGTCTTGCCGCGTACACGGAAGTTACTATGTTTTCAAGTGGGGGTCGGGATAAAGGGAGACGAAGATCTCAAATTCACCGTGTCAATAAGGTACAACTCGCTTTGTCGAACTTTATATAAATCACCCGGGATGCCTTGTATGCTCTGGACTAACTCGGAAGATCACGAGAGAAAACAAAAATTGTAACATTTTTATATTCAAATTATATACAAATGGTAAAATAATTAATAGTTTCAATAGTTAGAAAGATTATTTAGTTAAACGAAAAATGGATTTAAATTAGTTATGCAAATTCTAGTGTTTTTCATGTTGGAATTTTTGTCAAATTCGAAAGTATATATAAAAGTTGTTAATGTGCAAACTTAATAATTTTCAAACTTTGGCGCTAAAAACTTTTGGGCGCGCAGGGTGCCACCCCCAAAATCCGAAATATGTTTTTGGTCCCGGCCCGTGGTACCAACCGGGACCAAAGGGCTCTAGTCCCGGTTGGTGGCACGGGCCGGGACTAGAGGCCCGGTTGTATAAATATCTCGGCCCTCTCTCCAGGCCGAGCGACCACCCAGCAGGACAACGGACATGGCTTGGCGAAGCCCTGCCGGCGGCGGGAACGAGTAGGAAGATCCCGCCGGCGCTGGTTCCGCCGGCGGGGTTGGACTAGGGACGCGTTTTAGTCGACACAAACATATATTAAAAAGGCCCGGGGGCCGTGCTTACATAGGGGGGCGGCGGCGCGGCCACAGGCGGCCGGCCGTTTCTTGGGGGGGTAGGTAGCTTAGCCTAGGGGGGGCGCACCGGCGCCGATCTACTCCTCCTCGTCGGAGGAGATGCACTGGTAGGGGTGTGGCTGCCACAGGTGGGCAGGCGGCTGGGCCGGGCCCGGCGGGGGCGGAGGCATCGGGGGCGCGTACGGCGGTGGCGGGGGCAGCACCTCCTGCGGCAGCGGCGGTGGCGGGGGCAGCTCCTCCTCCTCCGGCGACCAAACGCCGCCGGTCCAGGCCCAGGACATGCCGTACTCCAGGCTTGGGGGGAGCGGCTGCGGCGGCGGCTGGTCCTCGGACGCCTCCCACTCGGCGTACAGCGCGTGCCACCAGGGGGTAGGCTCGGTAGGGGGCGGGGGCGGCATGGCGGCGGCGTTGGCGGCGGCGGCGGCCACGACCCGCTCCCACCGCTTGATTTCGTCATCGATGAGGGAGCGGCGGGAGGCCTCGCAGGCCTCCTCCATGTTGGCCCGGAGCTCGGGGTCCTCCTCCCCGGAGAAGTCCTCGATGTCCTCGAGGAACCACAGCTCCCTCTCCCGGCCGGGCGGTGCCGCGGGGTAGTCCGCCACGTTCACCTCCTCGTGGGGGACGGGGATGAAGGAGCGCCGGCGCTGCTCGTGCTCCTGCTGGAGCCAGGTGGCCCAGTAGGGGGAGCTGCGCGCGTACGCGCGCTCCCTGAGGAGGGGGGCCGGCAGGAGGCGGCGCCGGCGGTCGATCTCCTCGAGTAGCGCCTCGCCGGTCGGGGCCGGCGGCACAGGTATCCGCTGGGGGTTCAGGTGCCAGCCGTCCGGGAGGTGGACGTCTGGCCAGAACACCGGCGTGGCGTTGTTCCAGTGCCACTCGGCCTCCACCACCCGGATGTACCGGCGGAAGCGCTTGCCCTTGGGCGCGGCGCGGGGCGGCGGGCGTGCCGCCGGAGGTGGCGCGGGGACGCGCGGCGTCCCGCCGATGCGGACACCTCCAGGGCCGTAGCCGAAGGCCTCCGCCGGCGGGGGTGGGACGCGGCCGGCGCCGCTCGAGGAGCCTTCGTGGTCGTTCCTGGGGCGCTTGCCGGAGCCGCTCGAGAACCAGCGGGACATGGTTGCTTTGCCTTGGGCGCGGCCGGGGTGGATGGGTTGTACGGGCGGCGGGGGCCCTTTAAAAAGGACCCGGGGGGTTGGCATGCCAACCGGCGGCCTGAACGTGGCGGCGGTTGCAGGCGGCCATGAATGCGGGGCGGGAGCCGAGGCGTGGCGGCGGTTGCAGCTGTGGCACGCGCGCGTGGGGAAGTGGGGGCGCGGGAAGCCGAGGCGGGGCGGGAAGACGAGGCGACAACGGGCCCTTTGACCGCCCCCTGTGGTCTTAATATAAGGGACCAGACGAGCCAGCCACTAGGCCGCTGGCCAGTGGCCCCTTCGAACCGTTGACCGACCATAAAAAAAGACTCGGGCCAGTGGGCTCTTTTGACCAAAAAATGTGGCCAGTGGGCTTAATAAAAGACGTGGGTCTGGACGCGGTTGGGGAAGGGGGAGGCCGGCTGGAGATTGGGAGACAGGAGCCCAAAAAACGAAAAAAAACCTGCCGCGGCAGGCGAAAATTGACGGCTATATACTTTTTTTTTTAAAAAGTATCCATCCCGGTCCCTTGAACGAACCGGGACGAACTCCCTGGCCGACCCCTGGCCCAGGTTCGCCACGTGGCCTATCCTTACCATCCCGGGTCCTGGCACAACCGGGACCAATGGGCGAGGGCCATTTGTCCCGGCTAGCCCATCCCGGTTGCACAACCGGGACAACTGGCCCTTACGACCCGGGACAAAAGGCCCTGTTTCCACTAGTGATATGCACCGCGCTAGAGTGTGTAATTTCTAAGGTTGGACCGGAGCCATCGGCTTCTCTCTCATCGGAGCCATCGGCTTCTCCATCATCATCTCGCTCGACGATGTTGTAAGCTAGTCCCTCAACGGAGCCGTCTGTTCGGGCGAACTCCAGATCTACCTCATCGGAGCCGTCTGTTCGGGCGAGCTCCGGATCTCCCTCACCAGAGTTATTCATCCACTTGGCGACATCGGGGTCTTCCCCGCCCCCGCGGATAAAATTCGCGAGTATGTCTTCCGCGGCTTCGTCTCTGATGTTTGGGTCCACACTTTCTGCAAATAAAAAATTGCAAGTAAGTAAAATGGCTCAACAGTTTTTTTTAAAAAACAGAAAAACAGTTTGTAATTGATTTGCTATTTATTTGCAGCCCCTACTTTTCACTAGTTTTAGCAGAAAAATGACTTAGCAATTTTTTTAGAAAAATAGCAAAATAGTTTCATCATCCATTCTAATAACCATGTTTTCAATGCCTAAACCATTTGTTTCAAACTATTAAAAATGGTAAAATGAAAGTAGACACTTCAATCTTTAATCTCACATTTGAATTTCTCAATTTGGAATTGATTTGCTATTTATTTGCAGCCCCTACTTTTCACTGATTTTAGCAGGAAAAATGACTTAGCAGTTTTTTAGAAAAACAGCAAAACAGTTTCATGATCCATTCTACTAACCATGTTTTCAATGGATAAACCATTTGTTTCAAAAATATTAAAAAATGGTAAAATGAAAGTAAATAGGTCAATCTTTAATCTCACATTTGAATTTATCAATTTGGAATTGATTTGCAGCCCCTACTTTTCACTAGTTTTACCTAATGGTAAAATGACATAGCAGTTTTTTAGAAAAACAGTTTCATCGTCATCCATTCTAATAAACAACAAAAGACATAGAGTAACACATTTAATAACACATAGAATAAAACATAAAATTACATAAACACATAAAATAACACATATAATAACATGTTCTCTAATAAGGAAGTAGATAAGTAGATGGAAAACAATGGTACTAGTGTTTGAACCTCACTAAGGACTAAGACTTGGTCCAAAATAGCCACATCACATGAAAATATATATTCAAAATATTTTCTAAGACAAGGGTAACATGATGTGAAACATATGTGTGAAAATTTGGCCAAGTCTTCATGGAAATAGTTCTAGTATTGTCAAGTTGTTGGGGTACTGGTTTCTATGGTATAAGGTTACCAAATGGAGCAACTTTGCTTAAGAAAATATTTTCTAATTATTTATAGAATTTAAATTATGTCTAAGTACCCAAATGGCCATCTAAAATCTAAAACACTTCAAAATAACAAAAATAGGATTTTGGGCGGTGAGTACTGCTACGCCTCAATGGTTCTAGGAATGCTTGCTGGTTGTGATGGCGTGTTGGGAACCCAAAGAGGAGGGTGTGATGAGTGTAGCCAGTAGGAGAAAGAGGATCTTCGGAAGGTTGATGCCACTGAAGGTGGTGATGGCTCACCGGTGTCAGCAACAACGCGGAACCAGCACACAACATAACCAAAATACTTTGTCCCAACGGTACAGTGAGGTTGTCAATCTCACCGGTCTTGCTGAAAACAAAGATTAGAAGTATAGTGTGGAAAATAGTGCATGCTTGCAGTAAGTAAAGAAAGCAGGAAATTGTAGTGATTTGTTTAACATTGTAGGAAAATGGACCGGGGTTCATAGGTTCACTAGTGGTGTCTCTCCATAAAAGGTAGCATGCTGGGTGAACAAATTACAGCTAGGCATTTGACAAATAAAAGTTGCACCGTAGTGCACATTCATGACATGATGACTACTATGATATTTAGTGCGTGCGTTACAACAATATACATAGACCATAATCCAACTGCATCTATGACTAATAATCCACCCTCAGGTTATTATCCGAACCCCCTTAGCTATTAAGTTGCAAGCAACAAATAACTTCATTAAACAATGTGTGTAATGTAAGCAATGATTGTACACGTGGGCACTCACACCGCTGTTTTCTCCCTAGTGGCAACAACACATCCTACCCCGTCACGTTTCTGTCACTCGAGCACAGGCGAAAAGGAGGCATGAACCCACTATCGAGCATAAATACTCCATCTTGGAGTCTCTAGCAACTACTTGGCCAGAGCAACCACTAGCAACGGAAAGCATGCAAGATCACCAAAGCATATGCAATAAAAACTATAATCAACTTGGCATAAGTTCAATATTCATCGGATCCCAGCAAAAACAACACATAGAATTACATAAGAACAATATCGATCATGTTAGGCAGCCCACGAGATCTAAACATGGAGGCATATGAGGAGGAGACAACCATCTAGCTACTGCTATGGACCCGTAGTCCAAGGATGAACTACTCACGCATCACTCCGGAGGCAGGCATGGTGATGTAGAGGCCTCCGGTGATGATCTCCTCTCCGACAGGGTGCCGGGAGACAGCTTTAGAACCCCCCTGATCTAGGGTTGACAACGACGGTGGTTGTGGAACTTTTCGTGAAGTTTTGATCAGGTATCTAGGGTTTTCCATCCGGGGGGAATAAATAGGCGAAAGGGCATAGGCGGTAGAACCCTGGGGGCCCCACACCACCAGCTGGCGTGGCCAGGGGTGCGCGCCACCCCATGGTGTTGGCCCCATGGTGCCCCTCTTCGACTCTTCGGTCTTCTGGATGTTTCCGGGAAAAATAGACATTTCGGGCTTTGTGGGGTCCAATTCCGAGAATATTTCCAGAACAACGTTTCTGAAATAAAAAACGGCAGAAAACATGGAACTGGCACTTGGCATCTTGTTAATAGGTTAGTCCCGGAAAACGTGCAAAAATACTATAAAGAAGGGACAAAACATGTAGCAATTGGCATAATATTATCATGGAGCATTAGAAATTATAGATACTTTGGAGACGTATCAAGCATCCCCAAGCTTAGTTCCTACTCGTCCTCGAGTAGGTAAACGATAAAACAAAATAATTTCTGAGGTGACATGCTACTAACATAAACTTGATCATAAAAATGTAAAAGCATATGTAAGCTGAGATCATAGAACTTCAAACACAAACATGATAAATAGAAATTTAATAATAAAGCAACGCAATCAATTTTCATCATGAAGAGTATCTCAAATAAAGCATCATGAATAATAATGCAAAGAAAGATAAATGTTTGTTTCAGGTATAGAGAAAGCATGGCAAAGTGATATTTCGCTAGTCCTTAAGAGTGGGAAAAAACATAAATGCGAGGACACCTTTAAAGTTCATGAGGAAGACTAGAGCAAATAATTGAAGAACAAATAATATCACATCATGAAGCAATTATTGATGTTTATGGGACAAATGCACATAGAACTCAGAATGGCAAAAATGCTCCCTCAACTGTGCATAAAGTTAGAAGATGGAGACTCAACATAAAAGTAAAAGAAAGTCCCTTCGCGGAGGGAAGCAGGGATCAAATCATGTGCTAGAGATTTTAATTTTATCAAACAGATGTATTAAAAGTTTGACACTCCTCCCATCCATTTTTCACAAACCATGGCTAACCGAATCCTCGGGTGCCTGCCAGCAATCACATACCGTGGAGGAGTGTCTATATTTTGGGAGATGTATGCTAATGTCAACGAATGGTAAACAGAAAATACAGTACGTCACAAGCCAACTGGATTCACAAGAGCGGCTCCCATGTGAAGGACGCATCTAGGTAGAAGGTCATCCCTCTTTCTCTTTTGTTTACACAATTATGCTTTGACTCATAAATCAGGGGCAAAAATAGTGAAGAGATTTTTGTGTGTATTAATTTGGGGCTGGGCACCCCGCTGCCAGCTCTTCTATCATTTGGATAAGCAGATGAAGGCACTAGTCCAGGGTGTGAAATCCAATCAACAAGTGAGATAAATATTCTCCATTGACATCCACATGAGCAAAAACAGGAACATACAGCAGGAGTAGTTTTGAAAGTTTTAAAGGTAAAACATGAGCAATTTACTTTGGAGTGGCAGTTAAATACCACAAGTATGTAGGTATGGTGGACACAGTGGGAAAACTTTGGTTTTAGGGAGTTGAATGCATGAGTAGAGCTCATACTCAGTACAGGTGGAGACTAGCAAAAGACTGGGAGCGACAAATCAAGAGAGCACAAGAGCCATAATCATGCATAGCAACATAAACATCATTAATTAAAGCATAAGCGGTATCAGAAGTTCAAAAACTAAGTGGTCATGGAGGCTATTCGTGACTGGTTCATAGTTATAAAAATGGTGTGATCATGCGCCAAGTCAACCAAATAAAACATTCGAAAGAGAATACCATAAATTTATGCTTCCTTATGACAAGAACAACTCATGAATCTTTCAATGACATATTAAACACTCTCAGATATTTGAGGCTATTCATGATATTCAATGTCCACAAGGCTTTAAAACAAAAATAACATTTAGCATGGCATGAAAAAATTCTATCCACAGTCTATACAAGCTTCTACTTGCACTGTTATAAATTGTACTTCAAGCAGCAGTTTCTTTTCCCAACAAGCACCATACAAGATATGTTTTAACAAAAATACTCTTTATGATACATCAATAAAACATGAGAGTACTCACATAACACTACTAAAACTAACAGCTCTCATAAGAGATGCATGCAAAACATGAGCTAAATAAATGCAGCAGCCAGACAAAGATTAAGAATACAAAGTATTCCCATGAAAAAACGGAGCGTGTCACTCTCCAATAAAATAATGCTAGGGTCCAACCAAGCTTATTGCAAAAATAAAAATAAACTAAAAGAAAAAATAAAAGACGCTTTAAGTAAAGCACATAAGATGTAACCGAATAAAAATATAGTTTCACTAGAAGTGACCTGATAATTTGTCGATGAAGAAGGCTATGCCTTGGGCATCCCTGTAACGTCCGGGGTTTTTCCCCAAATAGAATTGATCGTTGTTTTTCTTTTTGCATCGCATGGCATACCGCATTATCACGCATTTCAAACTTACAAACTAATATAAATTAATCAAATCATGTTTTCATGAATTTACTAAAATTGATTTGATGTTTAAATCTATTTTTTCTTATGGCCTAAACACTTTCTGGAAAAAAATAAAACAAAAAAAAGAAATGTTTGGGGGCCAGCCGAGCCAAGCCAGGCCGAACTAGGTCCAGGAAGGCCCAGCCAGCCTCCCCACCCGAAACCCTAACATTTTTTGCTTCCTACCCCCCTCCAATCTTGCAGCCACCCTCCTCCCTTTTCCTATTTTTGCAACTAGGCCCCCCCACTCCTATCCAGACAGAAACTAACCTGCACGCACACGCACGCTCACGGGAGGGGATCGATCGATCCCCTCGTCAACGCCCCGATCCCCTCGTCCTCCTCTCGCTCGACTCCTCCTGCCCGCTACGTCCTCGCGCAGCTCACCGCCGCCTCCCTCCTGGCTCTCTCTCCCTCTGCCGGCCGTCGTCCCTCTTCCTCCCGTCGCCTCCACCCTCCACCTTCCACACCGGCGCCTCTCCGTCCCGGCCTTCTTCCTCCCGCCGGCGAGCGGCGCACCGGCGCCTCCCTCCGGCCGTCGCTGCCGCCCCTCCCCTCCGCCGGTTCGAGCTCCGGTCGCCCCCCCTTCCGTCTGCCTCGTCCCCTTTCTCGCATCCTCTCCTCCCCATCCCCGAGCTACTCCCTGCCCGCAGCCACGGAAGGCCGGCGCCCCGCCGTGGCTCCTCCTCCACCTCGCCCCCAAGCGCCGCCCCTGCCCCCCCTTAACCTCCGGCCGACGGCGAGTTCCGCCTCCACCCGCAGCAACTCCGGCACGGGACGGGAGCCGGCCTCCCTCTCGCAGCAGCTGCCCCCTACCGCGGCCTCCTCTCCATGGCCGAAGCCGTGCCCCGTCGTCGGCATCCTCCCCACCTCCGAGCTCGTCGCCGTCGCCCCTCGCTACTCACAGCTCATGCCCGTGTCCTGCAGCCACCTTGAAGATGATGCTCGCCGGGTGTTTTCCGTATTGGCCGCACGCTGCACCGCGTCTCTCCGTCCACTCCAGGCCCGTACCTCGTCGCCATGATCTTCTTCGACAAGGACGTGCCGTGAACGACTACCGCCGCCCCACATGTACCTCGTCGACAAGATCCGCCACGACGCCATGACCGACAACGACCACGGGGATGTGTGGGATCGAATACCGACCACCGACACGAACTCTCGTCGCTCGCTGTGTTCGTTTTGCGTTGTCCGCCTTTGCGCGTGTCAGGGAGAGGATGTCGTGAACCCCGAAGACCGGAGAATCGCCCAGTTCGCCATCGACCACAAAGATCGGAACCACCAAGATCTTCTATACGGACGCGGCGAGTACCTCGACCTCGACCACGTCTACTTCCTCTTCAGACCTCGATGAAAAGATCGACAACGACCACCGATGACGTGAACGACTACCTCGGCTACGGAACGAGAACGACTAATGCGACTACCTCCTCGACGTCGACTACTTCCTCTACTATGACTACGTCGACTAATTCCACGACATCGACGACTTCGTCTACTTCCCATTCTTCGTCTACTTCCTCCACGTCCTGAAGGCACCGGCGTTGCCCCGAAGATCTCCTCTTTCCGGCGTCGAACACAAAGATCCTCTCCACACGTGTGCACCCCAAACCCAAACCCCTATACCTATGCCCTATTTTCTATAACATATCAACTATAATTAAAATGTCATCTCATTCATGTGTTGCATTGCATTTTTGTGGGTAGATAAATAACTCGAACCTCCTAAATTAGATGTTGGGCTTCCGGCTCAATTTAAATTGATTTATTTGCATAAATCATAACTAATTCATTTTCAACTCCAAATTTGAAAAGTAAAATATTTTTTCCAATCAAAATTCTCTAAACTTTGCAAATATCAACTTTGTTTTATGTTTTGAATAAATTAAATTGCTGAAAACAACTGTTTCTTAATTAATGCATTTAAAATTGTCAATTTAATAACTTGCTCAATTCAAAACCAAATTCCACATATCAAATATGTTTTCCAACCAGAAAAATGCAAGGAATACTAATATGCCATCCATGTTCATGTTTGCACCTTGCATTTTGCATTTGTAGTAGTGTTATGTATGTTCACCTAATAAATAAATATGGAATGTGTTGGGGTATTTAATTCAATTGTTGCCCTATTCCATTTAATATTGCTAACTCACCTATTTACTGTTTTCCATGCTAAACAATATTTAAATTGATGGTTAGATAAACAACTTGAACCAATTCCTATTTCTCCGGACTCCGGTTCCGATTAAATTGCTTAAGTTGTTTCCCCTGTTGCATCTTGCCATGCCATGCATATAAAATAGGATCATGCTGGATCTTTTGCCGTAGTAGTAATTGTTGCATCCGGTGTTTGTTCGAGGTTCGTTGCTTCTTCCCGGATAGGACGTTGAGATGACGTGAGCAACGACAATTTCTTCGGATGTACCTCTACTTGTTGGATTCCAGGCAAGTATACTTACTTGCTGCCAAATGGCTGCCTTTCATCACTTGTTACCGATTCTTTCCGTTGCCTTTATTCTAGCCTTTTGATTCGATGCTTGTGTCTTGATCCTATTATATGTTTACCTTGCAGCCATGATATAGCCTTCCTTCCACTTCCTATTAACTGTTGTTTGTTTACCTTGTTGGCCCTCGTGTCGTAGTTGCATGCTTAGTGTTGTTTGCGCTCAAGTCTTGTTGTCCGTCTTATCACCTGTTTAGTTTGATAGCTGGGTTTCAATTCAATCAACAACATGTTAATGTGTTGGGTAATATTAATTTGATGATAAGGCACCGGAAGGAGGCCCGTCGTGGTTTTGAAGCCTGCTAGTGTCGCCCTTAATTAGGAAAAGGGTCTTGTCTACTGATCCATGATGAGCGCACTAACCGCATGTGGGAAGCGTGTATGGGCGCCCCCCGCAATTCTGATTCGATTCGCATCTCGTCCAAATCGCCACACTTAGTTCGGGCTTTCCATTTGATGCATGCATATGCAGGTGCGAACCCTTGGCGCCAGGGTGGAACTTTTGTAGTCGGCATTTAGGGAGACACGTTCTTAGAGTGCTATGAGGGTCCCCTTTTCTTCGTGGGGCTTGATTAGCCGTGCGCTCAATTGCACGGGGTTCTTTGGGCTTGATACGAAGAAGAGTTGGGTTGTGTTGAGTGCCTCGCTTGGTGGAAGTGCATTTCCTATCTGGCGGGGTATTCTTACGTGTACGGCCAAATTGGTGCATGCCTGCAGGGTTAAATCTTCTCGAGAAGCCGTGTTTTCCGCGGTTATGGATGACTTGGTGAAAGTACTGGCTAACAAGTACTCAGAACAACTTACACCTAACTAATGATAACTTGACTAGTAATAGTCTTATTGACACAATAACTTGAACTATCATTAATCCAACTGTGTGAGTTATCCTCGGATTGCTTCTTTGGATAAGGGGCGAGATCCAGGATGGGTTTGTTTGATGTTAGTTGTAGTTGGTTACGATACGCTATCTTATCCCCCTCTTTTAGCCGGATGTTGTAGCGTGTTTCTGTAGTTAGTTAGTGCAGCCCGCTGCCGCTTCTTTGCAATAATCCTTTCCTTTCCGTTGAACCCAAAGTATTTGTATCTTGTGATGATTGGATACGCTGGTATCTTGTGAGTATGGGTTTATCCACTTGCCAGTACTTAATCGTACTGACCCACGAATCCATTTCGTGGCTGCATATTCCACATTGCAGTCAACAGGTTTGAAGTCTGACGATGTTAGCTTGGGAATCCATCCGGCTTGGCCTGGGCAAGTGTCGGATATATACCGAATAGGGGTATAGAAGATGGTAGACAAAAGTGCCGCACTACCAGGGTGGCCCAAGCGGTAGTGGGCTTAGGTCCATTGGGCGGCCCAGTAGCCCGACGCGCAGAAGCCGGATTCTAGAAGAACCCGGATCACGGCCCGCGTGATCTGGCTTGGGGGAGAAGACGGATTCCTTACCGTCCAAGTTACCAGTTAAACGTAGTCTTCTAGGTTTCCTAATCTGTAAGCCCTAGTCCGGCTATTATATAAAGCCGGACAGAGGATAGATTTCATAAGTTCTAAGTTGAATAAGCTCTAAGTTCTAGGTTATCTCGCCGAGAAGCTGATCCTCGCCGAGTAAAAGCTAGATCTATTCCCTCACACTGTAAACCCAGAATTACGGGCTTTAGTCCCTTATAGTGAGAAAGGCAGGAGTAGGTACGCCGTACTGTCGCGACGTACCGAACCTGGGTAAAATCCCGTGTTCTGTGTTACCACGCCGTTCCGTTACCCCACGTCTCTACCGTAGTCTCATGGCACCCCAGTCTATGAAAACTACTACGATGTCTCGACAGTTGGCGCCCACCGTGGGGCAGACGACGTCAGGCGTGAAGTTCCGATCTGGGATATTAGGCGGAATCGGAAGATCGATCACTGTCGGAAGCTTGGAATTCGACAACGACGTCGGGCGCTTCCTCGACAACGGATCCTACATCCCGGCGCAAAACCATCTGGTAAGTGCCTGCGTTTTACCGATTGGATCTGCAAATATCTTTATCGGATTAACCGCGGAAGCAATGGGGTTTTGCGGTGAAAGCAATTATCTCCCACCCGCCCTATACCCAGTCGAAGACGACTATGATGCCGGATTTTGCTCCGATCGTCGACAAAACAGTGATACCCACTTTATCGGCATGGTGCAATCCGAGATCGCCGAAAACACGGATGACGGAAATCCCGTGCAAGAGGCAGACAACAATACACCCGTCCCAGAGACGGAAGAACCAATACCCGTCACAGAAACGGAAGATCCGACATCTGTCAACCAGACGATGAACTCGGAAACAGAGTCCGTGCTCGCCGTCATTGAAGCGAGATTGGAGTCGGAAACCGGATCGGATAATTTCTCCGAAGACGAAGATGACGATGCCTTCGTACGAAAAGTTAAATCCTTTCAAGAGGGATTCCATGAAGTGCTAATGGCAAAACCAGCCGATACAAAGGGTGCCGATAGCCAGGAAAGCCCTAAAACCCCTCCGCCAGCAGACGAGAGGGAAGACGGAGAAACTTCTCCGATATTTCCTAATGTTAAGGAGATGACAGAGGATGAACCTGTCAAAAAACCTCCATCTTCCAAGAAAAAGCACCGTGCTTCTAAAAAACTCCAGTACAAACTCCGGAAGAAACAGTTAGCTGATCTCGCTGACGAAAACCTGGAAGTTGGAGATGTTAGTGGCACAAAACCTGCGGAAAAGAAATCTAAGGAAATCACTGCTCCGCCAATGACAGAACTGGAAGAGCAAGAACTATTACAAACTCCAGTGGGACTCAATGAACCCCCTGAGATGCTGGAAGCCAGGAGACAAGCTTTCCAACGGCAACAGCAACAACTGCTTAGATCTCGGCAACACCTCCAACAAACCCATAATGACATCAAAATTATGAAGCAAGAAATTGAGGAGTACGAGAGAAAGCACAGATCTGTCTTAAAACCTACAAGGTTACCCGGAATTACAAAACCGGAAGAGCTGCCGCCGAAAGAAAGGTTCTATAACCCATCTTGGCAAAAGCAGCTAAACGGCAAAGATGCCAAGGGTGAACCAATATACAAAACCGCAGCTGAAAACGCGGAAGCAGCGTTCGCCATCCTGAACAATGATCTGTATTCTAACGGGGAAAAACTCCAAGGGGTGTATGCTTTCCTAGGAAAAGCATTACAGCAGCAACAGCGAGGACAAGAGCGATCAGGGAGGCTGCATGATAATTCCGCCCTCTGCAAAACTGTTACTTGCGCTGCTGGAGCACCTGGACCGGAAGAACCAGGAGATTCGGACAAAAAAGAGGATCCGAGAAAAGACAAGAAAAACCCCGACAACCGGGACGCAGCGTCTAGAACCGGACCTCATCTCCCGAAAGATGGATATAAACCACACGATCGGGAAGACAAACACCGGAATGACGGCAAAATAATGCCACCTCCGAGAAACCCAGCCGAAAAAGCTGGAAGATACGATACACCTCACAGGCGTGAAAGATCTCGGACACCGCCCAAAGATAAGGAAAGGTACAGGAGCAGGACTCCACCTAATCCCAGAGGGCGTGACAACGGAAGAGATAGAGATAACCTCGGAAAAACGCGTCCGCGTAACAATGGAAAAGAAAGGAGTAGATCCCCTTCTGTCCATTCAGCCGGGAGATATTCTGCGCATATTGACAGAGCAGAAAAGGATGATCTATACTTTGGTCCTAAGTGTTTCACTGACAGGATCCGAAGGATAACCCTGCATTCTGGCTTTGCCAAAGTTGGTCCAACCTACCAAAAATATACCGGCAGTACAAACCCGGATACCTGGCTTTCAGATTATTACACAGCCGTCCAGATCAACAACGGGACAGACCTGGAAGCTGTCAAGTTCCTTCCCCTAATGTTGCTAGACGGAGCCAGAGATTGGATTAATGGTTTACCATCAAGAACTGTCGACAGTTGGGATGATATGGCGAGAGTATTCACTCAGCATTTTCGAGGAACATACAAACGCCCAAATAGCATCAACCAGCTGAACCGTTGCACCCAATTTGAAGACGAACCATACGTGGATTTCATCTCCAGATGGACTGCAATGAAGAATAGTTGCTCTGGGGTAACTGACGTACAAGCAATGCATGCTTTCGTCAATGGCCTAAAACCCGGACTCGTACCGTTCATGGTTGGCTCTAAAAAGCACAAAGATCTCGGGTCTATGCTTACAACCGCTAATGAGCATGCTGCAGCCGAAGACGACATTAGAGCAAGAGGAGGCAACATTGAGTCACTAATACTGGCCAAGAAAACACCTCGTTCTGATAAAAAAGCAACCCCGGAGTCAACAACAAAGCCCAAGGAGGTTAACTTAGCCTTTGGAGGAGAAAAAGGGAACAAGTGGAAAGGCCGCAGTCCGGATCCCATCAATTACACTCCTGAAGAATGGGAGAGAATTAAGTCGGAACCCTGCGTCCACCACTCCCAATTTGGCAAACCTACCCATACAAACGCGCAATGCCGACTAAATAAGCATATGAAAGGCAATGCAGGATCCGGGAATAAGGGGAAGGGCTCCAAGAGGAAGCCCGCCAGACAAAAGCCAGAAGCTGACAAAGAAGACAGTGAATCGGACACTGATAACAAAATCCAGGAACAACAGCGGCAAGGCGAACCCAAATTTCCGAGAGTTGATGGAGAAGCAATGTTAACTTTCCTAGCAACTCCATCAGCAAAGGTGGCCAAAAGAACACTCCGGGAGATAAACGCAGTCATTCCTGCAACCCCGAAATTCTTGAAGTATTCCAACACACCAATAATCTGGGATCAGTCTGATCATCCCGGAAATATCCCTGAACCCGGCACACAAGCTCTTGTTGTAAGCCCTATTGTTCAAAACACTAGGCTAAGAAGAGTGCTGATGGACGGAGGATCCAGCATCAACATAATGTACCTAGATACATTGAAACACTTGAAGATATCCGAGTCCCAGCTCAATTACAGCAATATACGCTTCCATGGTATTGTTCCTGGCAGGCAAGCACGCTCCCTAGGAGAAATTTCCCTAGATGTCACCTTCGGAGATAAAGATCACTTCCGACAGGAAAAAGTATCCTTCGAAGTTGTGCCGTTCGAGAGCGTGTATCACGCAATACTCGGACGTCCGGCTTTCGCCAAGTTTATGGCAAGATCTTGCTACATCTACAACAAGCTGAAGATGCCAGGACCCAAAGGAGGAGTAATCACCATTGCCGGTGATTTCAAGCTGGCAAACGAGTTGGAGAAGCAAAACGCCCTTTGCGCTCAAAGAGTTATAGCTCAGGAAGAACTAAAGGAGTTAGCCAAGGAGGTATCGCCGAAAGAAATGCCGGCAGGGAAAGAAACTCGGAAGCCAACAGATAGCTTCAAGGCATCCGAGAATACAAGACAGGTAATCCTAGATCCCAAAGATCCGACAAAATTCGTCGTTGTAGGAACTGGGATGACCAACAAATAGGAAGGCGAGCTCATCAAGTTCCTCCGTGAGAACTGGGATATTTTTGCCTGGTGTCCAGCTGACATGCCAGGCGTACCCAGGGAACTTGCTGAGCACCAACTCAAGGTTATTCCCGGATCAAAACCCGTTAAACAAGGTCTCCGTCGATTTGACGGAAGAAGACGGAAGGCTATTGGCAAGGAAATTATCCGGCTTTTAGCAGCGGATTTCATCAAGGAGGTAATCCATACTGACTGGTCCGCAAATCCGGTATTAGTACCGAAGAAAGACACAACTGCACTCAGAATGTGTATAGATTACACAGGATTGAACAAGTTATGTCCGAAAGATAGGTTTGCGCTGCCGCGAATCGATCAAATAATAGATGCCACTGCAGGCTCTGAGCTTTTATGCTTTTTGGATGCATACTCCGGGTACCACCAAATACGCATGAAAAAGGAAGATCAAATCAAGACTTCTTTTATAACCCCGTACGGGACGTATTACTACGTAACCATGCCTTTTGGCCTGAAGAACGCAGGTGCAACCTACCAGCGTTGCATGCAACGTTGTTTGCATAGTCAGATTGGAAAAAACGTCCATGTTTACGTGGACGATATTGCTGTCGTAACCAAGGAAAAAGATTCACTCCTTGAGGATTTGCGAGAAACTTTCGATAACTTGCGCACCTATCAGATGAAGTTGAATCCATCTAAGTGTGTATTCGGGGTTCCCTCAAGTAAACTTCCGGGTTTCATCACTTCTCATAGAGGAAAAGAAACAAACTCGGAAAAGATCAAAGTAATCTCGGACATTTCAAATCCTACGCATGGAAAAGGTGTTCAAGAATTGCTGGGTTATGCCACAGCCGTGAAAAGATCTATTAATCGGCTGGGGGCTAAAACCCTTGAAATCTACAAGTTGCTGGAGAAATTCGACAAAGTCAAGTGGATTACAGAAGCTTGGAAGCGCCTTACAAGTTATGTCCCCTTCTGTACTCAGTTCAAATCTATGTAAACATCTTTTGAGATCATGAAATAAAGTTGTCGGAATGCTGTCATCCATATTTCTTATAAGTGCAAAGTGTTTCCGCCTCATCTATTTCCCGATGATCTTACAAATTTCTCAATGTTAACCCGAATTGTGCTTGCGTACTCGGCGTTACATAACTGAATGATTTTTCAGCCTTTTAACGGCTAAAGGAAACTTGAATTGCCTGCGTGCCCAAGTTTCACTTAAAACTTTCCTTGTTTCTCTAAGTCTTATCTGATCGTGCGTATGCTGGGTTACTGGAACTAGTTAGTAAAAATGCCTTTAGCACGATTCATGTTTTCGAGTTTCAAAACTGCTTGGTTCGTCCCCAGTTACTCGGCATAACGATTCATAATGCTATTTGAGCCATTTCAAACACTAAGGACAGTTAAAGCATATACACCAGAGAACTTAGAAGATAAAGGAATGGTAAAATTCAAACAACTTGCAAAGTAATTTCATAGTTTAAACTGCAAAAGGCGGAATTTTCATTAATACATAAGAAGCATTACATTTTGGATTACAAATGAAAGAACAGTAATGCTCCTATTGTCTACATCTTCTATCCAGGTTCCAGGTAAACCCTTCAAGAATCCGACTCCTCCTCGCTGCTTTCTTCATCGGGAATCGGAGGAGCTTCTTCTTCTGGATAGTGGACGCCGACATTTACCATGGCGGCAATCTGGGTGGCGTGGCCCTTAACTTCACCAAAGATGGTGGATCGTTGTGCATCCGTGTATCCCTGAGGGACACCGGTGGCCACACGCCAGGATTTGGCACTAGGGTAGTGCATGCGCATAAGGCCTAAGGACATGCGCGCACCACCCCGTGCAGCGGAGCGGAGAACGGACTCCTTGGACTCCGCCACCTCCATGATGATACCCGGAAGTTTTTCAACTTCCGAGCACTCCCCAGATTTTTCGGGAAGAAACTTGCCTACCAACTGCGTTGCAGCAGCCTTCATCAAGTTCCATGTTTCCCCGAAAGCTCGGATGCCTGCAGCCCGAGCGCCATCTGGGGTGTCTCCTGTTTGATCCGATAAAGCATACAAAAGGGTTAAGGAGACAAACAGAGAAAGCAAAACATGGAAATATGAAGATAAGGGTAAAAGTTTACCGATGAGTTTATCGATCTCGGAAACTTCCTCCAGGCGAAGGTTCAGAGCTTCAGTCAAATCCTGGATGGTGGATTTGTCTTTCTCCGCCTGCTCGGAAGCCTTGGAGTTAGCCACTCCAAGGGCCAGATTGCTGGCTTCCAGGTCTTTTTGAGCCTTCACAAGATTCTTGTGAAGCTCAAAATTCTCATTGCGGAGAATCTCGGCGTTGCCGGAATCTTCCGCTGCTTGTTTAGCTTCAGCTAAAGCAGCTGAAAAAACAAAGGGCAATTCCGAGTTGATCAATTTCCTCGAGAAGAAAACCACAACAAAGTCTTAAACCGGAAATGTCAAAGCGAAAAAGCCTACCTTTCGTTTCCGTCAAAGCGAGCTGAGATGATTCCAGCTCCGCCTCTCTCTCCTCAAGAATAGAAAGAAGACTTCGAACTTCTTTATTCTTGATAGTGAGCTTCCTGAAAACTTCAAGGTTTATGGCCTCGGAGGTTTGCTGAAACACAGCAAGGAAAAGTATGGTTAATAAAAACATCAAAGCAAAAAAGCACGCATTTTGTTTAATGCTTGGGGGCTAGAGTTACATACCTGGCTCAAACGCTGCAAACCTGCCAAGTTTTCTTGGAATCCTTTTGCGTATTCTGCAAAATGGTTCCCGGCTGCGTCCAAGCCTTCATTGATCGCCTTGAAATCCTTGTCGAAGGTGGGGATTTCCTCGTCAAAAGTCCGAGAAGATTCCCCCACTTTCGGGGCCGCCCTTTCCCTCGTGTCCGACTCGGACACAACGGGCTGGCTGGGCTCTGGGGGCTTGGTGGTGGTGGTGGTGGCAGTAAGTTCTTCCGCCATTGACTGCGGCGTATCCGGGGCGACGGCGGGAGATGGTTGGCTGCCTCGGTTGGAAGCAGCTTTGAGCTTCTTCAACTTCCTCGGCTTCAAGGTGGAGGGGGGCAAGCTAAAAACCAAAATCCGGATAAAAGTCAAAACACCGAAGATGGATGAAAAAAGCTCCCATGAAAGAAAAATCCAGAAGAACTAACCTGGACGTGGCGACGGGGATTCCGTCAAGATCGATAATTTCCTCAGAGGAAACTATCTTCTTACGCTTGCGGCCACCAGTAGTAGCGGTGCGCAGCGCGTCCAGCTCAGCCTCGGAGGCTAACTCCGAGTCTGGAAGATCCGCAAGCTGTCGGAAAAAACTAATCAAAACCAAAAGGTAGATTATCCAAGAATTGAAGTTGTACCCAAATGACGGAAATTTTACCTTGGGAGCGGGGTTGTTGGCCGTGTACATTGGCCGACTCTCCGCGTACTGGTCGCGTGATGCGACCAATTGATTGATGCGCCGCTTAAGCTCTTTCGGGGCCCAATCCTTGTCGGCTGTCCGCATAGGATCTTTGGCCCCCGAGTACTCGCACAAAAGGCGGCCTTCATGGTTCGCCAACGGCTGGATCCGCCTGTTCAGCCAGCAGATGACCGTGTCCATACCGGTCAAAGGTGGCTTTGAGGAGGTGAGCTTGGCGATGCGCCTCTTGATCCTTAGTAGATCAGGAGGCAGAACCTGGACGGCCTCTGTCACCCAGTTATCCTGGGGAACGGCGGCGGAGTTTACAAAAGGTGGAACCCCGACGGCCTTTTTAGGAAAGGGCACGTCGGGGTGATAGAAGAAAGAGCCCGTCCAAAATTTGACGGACTCGGAAGTTTTAATCTTGGGGAACCAATCCTCTCGGAATCTCCGAAGAGTAAAGGAAATGGTCCCGCAAGTGGGGAGAGCACCCTCCACAGAGTTGCGTTTTACCCCAAAACAATACATCCAGAAATCTAACCTAGGCTCTATTCCTAGGTAACCCTCAAACAAGGCCTGAAAGCCGGCCATGTATAGAATAGAGTTGGGAGGGAGATTATGTGGTTGGATGTTATAGTGGGATAAAACCTGGAGAAAAAAGGAAGAGGGTGGAAGCCCCATACCTCGCAGAAGGTGGGAGGTAAGGAGCACTCTTTCGTTCTCCTGGGGCGTAGGCTCGGTCTCTTCATCTGGGACCCGCCACTTCTTCTTCAGCACCAGGCCCTCCTTCTCCAAGTTAGGAAGAAGAGCCGGAGGAATACTGCAGGCACTCCAGTTGCCTGCAGTTTCCTCTTCTTCGTCTCCACCGGCGGCGGCAGCGGACGCGGCCCTCGCGGCGGCGAGCTGCTCGTCAAGGAGCTCTACTTTCTCCTCCACCGTTTCGGGAGCGAACGGTGGAGTCGATTTGGTGCTGGACCCCGCAACATCTGCGGTGGCGGAAGCATTTCCTCCGCCGCCCGCCGCGGACGCCATGTTCTTCTCTGGCTCGCCGCCGGCGTGCTTGGGCGACCCAACTTGGGGATCTAGATCGCCCAGAAGTTCGTCGATGGAGGCGCGGGCCGGTGATGATTTCGGGGACGCCATCGTGCCTGGTGGTGCTGGTGCGCTCCGGCGTAGCAAGGGCTCGTCGGGGCAGGGACTAGCTTTCGCTCTCGAGCTTGCGTTCGTACCAATGGTGAAGGCAGTGAGGGAAGTGAAGAAGATTGCCGATGGGCTCGAGGACGGCTATTTATAGCTGGAAATCGTTTAGATACGTGCCAACGGCTCTTTTGACCGTTGGATGTTCGACGCGTGTCGCTCGCCGGAAAATCCGGGAAACGGAACGACAGAGGAATGATGGCTATCTCCTCGTTTCTCGTGAGAATCTGTCAGAGATACGTTGCAGGGTTTCCCGCGTGAAACCAAGCGGCGCTTGCGTCAGCATGATTAAAGCGCTGATGTCACGTTTTCCTTTTCCGCGAAGGATCGCGAGAAGAAAAGCCGGATTTTCATAGTTCCGAGTTTTATGTTACCATCTCCTTTGAAAGGAAAGAAGAAAGAATCAAGACTGCTGAATCAAGTTTCCCGGACAAAATGTATTTGACGAAAGGCGGAGTTTCAGAGTTTTGATCCTTCCTGGGGGCTACTGTCGGATATATACCGAATAGGGGTATAGAAGATGGTAGACAAAAGTGCCGCACTACCAGGGTGGCCCAAGCGGTAGTGGGCTTAGGTCCATTGGGCGGCCCAGTAGCCCGACGCGCAGAAGCCGGATTCTAGAAGAACCCGGATCACGGCCCGCGTGATCTGGCTTGGGGGAGAAGACGGATTCCTTACCGTCCAAGTTACCAGTTAAACGTAGTCTTCTAGGTTTCCTAATCTGTAAGCCCTAGTCCGGCTATTATATAAAGCCGGACAGAGGATAGATTTCATAAGTTCTAAGTTGAATAAGCTCTAAGTTCTAGGTTATCTCGCCGAGAAGCTGATCCTCGCCGAGTAAAAGCTAGATCTATTCCCTCACACTGTAAACCCAGAATTACGGGCTTTAGTCCCTTATAGTGAGAAAGGCAGGAGTAGGTACGCCGTACTGTCGCGACGTACCGAACCTGGGTAAAATCCCGTGTTCTGTGTTACCACGCCGTTCCGTTACCCCACGTCTCTACCGTAGTCTCATGGCACCCCAGTCTATGAAAACTACTACGATGTCTCGACAGCAAGGATTGGACGCCATCGGTTATCTTCAGGACTCTTAGTCCAATTTGTATCTTGTCCGTAGTCGGACGCTATGTTGTTTCTTCCGCTGTTATTTGGATCTTTGTATGGTATCAGTTGTATCCTTGACTCGTTTGAGTCGTCTTGTATATATCTTTTCTGTTGTTGTTGTGGATTATTCGTGAACTGATGTAATGTTATCACAAGTGGCAACCTGAAATCGGTTATTATGCGGATTTGGGTGGAAATGCCGAAATCTGCATAGTGCCCGATCTCAGGGCGTCACAAATGGTATCAGAGCCTGGTTTACGATTCCCGATATTGTTTCGATACGAATGGTTATCGAAGCAACGGGTCCGCAAAGCCTGTAGGATAACCTCGCTAACGGTCGTGTT
The DNA here is from genome assembly GCA_028641055.1 of Alopecurus myosuroides. Classification (NCBI taxonomy): domain Eukaryota; kingdom Viridiplantae; phylum Streptophyta; class Magnoliopsida; order Poales; family Poaceae; genus Alopecurus; species Alopecurus myosuroides. The sequence goes on along the minus strand of CM054061.1, from coordinate 64,143,204 downwards.
TGTAGAGTGTCAAAAAACTATTTCTGCTAAACTATTTTGGAAACATCTCAATAGGATTCTTGTTTTCTCCTTATCTCTATTCTATTTCTCCTCCTACCTTATTTGTTTTGGAGTCTACTCTCGTACCTATCTTTCAAAGTTTTAGGATCCTACGTGTGTGGACGTTTTCTGAGCCGTTAACCTAATAGGTTCGATCATCGGAAGATTCCTGGTGGAAGAAGATCGTCATCAACCCGAGCAAGAATCTCTTGTTAGTGGTGTCGAGAAACCCTTGTTAGTGGTGTCGAGGAGATCAACAATGCGGCCGAAGACTCGATAGATCTGACTTCCTCCCTCTCCCGTGGTTGTGAGCGGATTGCGAGGGCGCAATCCCTTGTTAGTGGTGTCGTCTGTAACGTCCGGGTTTTTCCCCAAATAGAATTGATCGTTGTTTTTCTTTTTGCATCGCATGGCATACCGCATTATCACGCATTTCAAACTTACAAACTAATATAAATTAATCAAATCATGTTTTCAAGAATTTACTAAAATTGATTTGATGTTTAAATCTATTTTTTCTTATGGCCTAAACACTTTCTGGAAAAAAATAAAACAAAAAAAAAGAAATGTTTGGGGGCCAGCCGAGCCAAGCCAGGCCGAACTAGGCCCAGCAAGGCCCAGCCAGCCTCCCCACCCAAAACCCTAACATTTTTTGCTTCCTACCCCCCTCCAATCTTGCAGCCACCCTCCTCCCTTTTCCTATTTTTGCAACTAGGCCCCCCCACTCCTATCCAGACAGAAACTAACCTGCACGCACACGCACGCTCACGGGAGGGGATCGATCGATCCCCTCGTCAACGCCCCGATCCCCTCGTCCTCCTCTCGCTCGACTCCTCCTGCCCGCTACCTCCTCGCGCAGCTCACCGCCGCCTCCCTCCTGGCTCTCTCTCCCTCCGCCGGCCGTCGTCCCTCTTCCTCCTGTCGCCTCCACCCTCCACCTCCCACACCGGCGCCTCTCCGTCCCGGCCTCCTTCCTCCCGCCGGCGAGCGGCGCACCGGCGCCTCCCTCCGGCCGTCGCTGCCGCCCTCCCCTCCGCCGGTTCGAGCTCCGGCCGCCCCCCTTCCGTCTGCCTCGTCCCCTTCCTCGCATCCTCTCCTCCCCATCCCCGAGCTACTCCTTGCCCGCAGCCACGGAAGGCCGGCGCCCCGCCGTGGCTCCTCCTCCACCTCGCCCCCAAGCGCCGCCCCTGCCCCCCCTTGACCTCCGGCCGACGGCGAGCTCCGCCTCCACCCGCAGCAACTCCGGCACGGGACGGGAGGCGGCCTCCCTCTCGCAGCAGCTGCCCCCTACCACGGCCTCCTCTCCATGGCCGAAGCCGTGCCCCGTCGCCGGCATCCTCCCCACCTCCGAGCTCGTCGCCGTCGCCCCTCGCTACTCACAGCTCATGCCCGTGTCCTGCAGCCACCTTGAAGATGATGCTCGCCGGGTGTTTTCCGTATTGGCCGCACGCTGCACCGCGTCTCTCCGTCCACTCCAGGCCCGTACCTCGTCGCCATGATCTTCTTCGACAAGGACGTGCCGTGAACGACTACCGCCGCCCCACATGTACCTCGTCGACAAGATCCGCCACGACGCCATGACCGACAACGACCACGGGGATGTGTGGGATCGAATACCGACCACCGACAGGAACTCTCGTCGCTCGCTGTGTTCGTTTTGCGTTGGCCGCCTTCGCGCGTGTCCGGGAGAGGATGTCGTGAACCCCGAAGACCGGAGAATCGCCCAGTTCGCCATCGACCACAAAGATCGGAACCACCAAGATCTTCTATACGGACGCGACGAGTACCTCGACCTCGACCACGTCTACTTCCTCTTCAGACCTCGATGAAAAGATCGACAACGACCACCGATGACGTGAACGACTACCTCGGCTACGGAACGAGAACGACTACTTCGACTACCTCCTCGACGTCGACTACTTCCTCTACTATGACTACGTCGACTAATTCCACGACATCGACGACTTTGTCTACTTCCCATTCTTCGTCTACTTCCTCCATGTCCTGAAGGCACCGGCGTTGCCCCGAAGATCTCCTCTTTCCGGCGTCGAACACAAAGATCCTCTCCACACGTGTGCACCCCAAACCCAAACCCATATACCTATGCCCTATTTTCTATAACATATCAACTATAATTAAAATGTCATCTCATTCATCTGTTGCATTGCATTTTTGTGGGTAGATAAATAACTCGAACCTCCTAAATTAGATGTTGGGCTTCCGGCTCAATTTAAATTGATTTATTTGCATAAATCATAACTAATTCATTTTCAACTCCAAATTTGAAAAGTAAAATATGTTTTCCAATCAAAATTCTCTAAACTTTGCAAATATCAACTTTGTTTTATGTTTTGAATAAATTAAATTGCTGAAAACAACTGTTTCTTAATTAATGCATTTAAAATTGTCAATTTAATAACTTGCTCAATTCAAAACCAAATTCCACATATCAAATATGTTTTCCAACCAGAAAAATGCAAGGAATACTAATATGCCATCCATGTTCATGTTTGCACCTTGCATTTTGCATTTGTAGTAGTGTTATGTATGTTCACCTAATAAATAAATATGGAATGTGTTGGGGTATTTAATTCAATTGTTGCCCTATTCCATTTAATATTGCTAACTCACCTATTTACTGTTTTCCATGCTAAACAATATTTAAATTGATGGTTAGATAAACAACTTGAACCAATTCCTATTTCTCCGGACTCCGGTTCCGATTAAATTGCTTAAGTTGTTTCCCCTGTTGCATCTTGCCATGCCATGCATATAAAATAGGATCATGCTGGATCTTTTGCCGTAGTAGTAATTGTTGCATCCGGTGTTTGTTCGAGGTTCGTTGCTTCTTCCCGGATAGGACGTTGAGATGACGTGAGCAACGACAATTTCTTCGGATGTACCTCTACTTGTTGGATTCCAGGCAAGTATACTCACTTGCTGCCAAATGGCTGCCTTTCATCACTTGTTACCGATTCTTTCCGTTGCCTTTATTCTAGCCTTTTGATTCGATGCTTGTGTCTTGATCCTATTATATGTTTACCTTGCAGCCATGATATAGCCTTCCTTCCACTTCCTATTAACTGTTGTTTGTTTACCTTGTTGGCCCTCGTGTCGTAGTTGCATGCTTAGTGTTGTTTGCGCTCAAGTCTTGTTGTCCGTCTTATCACCTGTTTAGTTTGATAGCTGGGTTTCAATTCAATCAACAACATGTTAATGTGTTGGGTAATATTAATTTGATGATAAGGCACCGAAAGGAGGCCCGTCGTGGTTTTGAAGCCTGCTAGTGTCGCCCTTAATTAGGAAAAGGGTCTTGTCTACTGATCCATGATGAGCGCACTAACCTCATGTGGGAAGCGTGTATGGGCGCCCCCCGCAATTCTGATTCGATTCGCATCTCGTCCAAATCGCCACACTTAGTTCGGGCTTTCCATTTGATGCATGCATATGCAGGTGCGAACCCTTGGCGCCAGGGTGGAACTTTTGTAGTCGGCATTTAGGGAGACACGTTCTTAGAGTGCTATGAGGGTCCCCTTTTCTTCGTGGGGCTTGATTAGCCGTGCGCTCAATTGCACGGGGTTCTTTGGGCTTGATGCGAAGAAGAGTTGGGTTGTGTTGAGTGCCTCGCTTGGTGGAAGTGCATTTCCTATCTGGCGGGGTATTCTTACGTGTACGGCCAAATTGGTGCATCCCTGCAGGGTTAAATCTTCTCGAGAAGCCGTGTTTTCCGCGGTTATGGATGACTTGGTGAAAGTACTGGCTAACAAGTACTCAGAACAACTTACACCTAACTAATGATAACTTGACTAGTAATAGTCTTATTGACACAATAACTTGAACTATCATTAATCCAACTGTGTGAGTTATCCTCGGATTGCTTCTTTGGATAAGGGGCGAGATCCAGGATGGGTTTGTTTGATGTTAGTTGTAGTTGGTTACGATACGCTATCTTATCCCCCTCTTTTAGCCGGATGTTGTAGCGTGTTTCTGTAGTTAGTTAGTGCAGCCCGCTGCCGCTTCTTTGCAATAATCCTTTCCTTTCCGTTGAACCCAAAGTATTTGTATCTTGTGATGATTGGATACGCTAGTATCTTGTGAGTATGGGTTTATCCACTTGCCAGTACTTAATCGTACTGACCCACGAATCCATTTCGTGGCTGCATATTCCACATTGCAGTCAACAGGTTTGAAGTCTGACGATGTTAGCTTGGGAATCCATCCGGCTTGGCCTGGGCAAGGATTGGACGCCATCGGTTATCTTCAGGACTCTTAGTCCAATTTGTATCTTGTCCGTAGTCGGACGCTATGTTGTTTCTTCCGCTGTTATTTGGATCTTTGTATGGTATCAGTTGTATCCTTGACTCGTTTGAGTCGTCTTGTATATATCTTTTCTGTTGTTGTTGTGGATTATTCGTGAACTGATGTAATGTTATCACAAGTGGCAACCTGAAATCGGTTATTATGCGGATTTGGGTGGAAATGCCGAAATCTGCATAGTGCCCGATCTCAGGGCGTCACAAATGGTATCAGAGCCTGGTTTACGATTCCCGATATTGTTTCGATACGAATGGTTATCGAAGCAACGGGTCCGCAAAGCCTGTAGGATAACCTCGCTAACGGTCGTGTTTGTAGAGTGTCAAAAAACTATTTCTGCTAAACTATTTTGGAAACATCTCAATAGGATTCTTGTTTTCTCCTTATCTCTATTCTATTTCTCCTCCTACCTTATTTGTTTTGGAGTCTACTCTCGTACCTATCTTTCAAAGTTTTAGGATCCTACGTGTGTGGACGTTTTCTGAGCCGTTAACCTAATAGGTTCGATCATCGGAAGATTCCTGGTGGAAGAAGATCGTCATCAACCCGAGCAAGAATCTCTTGTTAGTGGTGTCGAGAAACCCTTGTTAGTGGTGTCGAGGAGATCAACAATGCGGCCGAAGACTCGATAGATCTGACTTCCTCCCTCTCCCGTGGTTGTGAGCGGATTGCGAGGGCGCAATCCCTTGTTAGTGGTGTCGTCTGTAACGTCCGGGTTTTTCCCCAAATAGAATTGATCGTTGTTTTTCTTTTTGCATCGCATGGCATACCGCATTATCACGCATTTCAAACTTACAAACTAATATAAATTAATCAAATCATGTTTTCAAGAATTTACTAAAATTGATTTGATGTTTAAATCTATTTTTTCTTATGGCCTAAACACTTTCTGGAAAAAAATAAAACAAAAAAAAAAGAAATGTTTGGGGGCCAGCCGAGCCAAGCCAGGCCGAACTAGGCCCAGCAAGGCCCAGCCAGCCTCCCCACCCAAAACCCTAACATTTTTTGCTTCCTACCCCCCTCCAATCTTGCAGCCACCCTCCTCCCTTTTCCTATTTTTGCAACTAGGCCCCCCCACTCCTATCCAGACAGAAACTAACCTGCACGCACACGCACGCTCACGGGAGGGGATCGATCGATCCCCTCGTCAACGCCCCGATCCCCTCGTCCTCCTCTCGCTCGACTCCTCCTGCCCGCTACCTCCTCGCGCAGCTCGCCGCCGCCTCCCTCCTGGCTCTCTCTCCCTCCGCCGGCCGTCGTCCCTCTTCCTCCTGTCGCCTCCACCCTCCACCTCCCACACCGGCGCCTCTCCGTCCTGGCCTCCTTCCTCCCGCCGGCGAGCGGCGCACCGGCGCCTCCCTCCGGCCGTCGCTGCCGCCCTCCCCTCCGCCGGTTCGAGCTCCGGCCGCCCCCCTTCCGTCTGCCTCGTCCCCTTCCTCGCATCCTCTCCTCCCCATCCCCGAGCTACTCCTTGCCCGCAGCCACGGAAGGCCGGCGCCCCGCCGTGGCTCCTCCTCCACCTCGCCCCCAAGCGCCGCCCCTGCCCCCCCTTGACCTCCGGCCGACGGCGAGCTCCGCCTCCACCCGCAGCAACTCCGGCACGGGACGGGAGGCGGCCTCCCTCTCGCAGCAGCTGCCCCCTACCACGGCCTCCTCTCCATGGCCGAAGCCGTGCCCCGTCGCCGGCATCCTCCCCACCTCCGAGCTCGTCGCCGTCGCCCCTCGCTACTCACAGCTCATGCCCGTGTCCTGCAGCCACCTTGAAGATGATGCTCGCCGGGTGTTTTCCGTATTGGCCGCACGCTGCACCGCGTCTCTCCGTCCACTCCAGGCCCGTACCTCGTCGCCATGATCTTCTTCGACAAGGACGTGCCGTGAACGACTACCGCCGCCCCACATGTACCTCGTCGACAAGATCCGCCACGACGCCATGACCGACAACGACCACGGGGATGTGTGGGATCGAATACCGACCACCGACAGGAACTCTCGTCGCTCGCTGTGTTCGTTTTGCGTTGGCCGCCTTCGCGCGTGTCCGGGAGAGGATGTCGTGAACCCCGAAGACCGGAGAATCGCCCAGTTCGCCATCGACCACAAAGATCGGAACCACCAAGATCTTCTATACGGACGCGACGAGTACCTCGACCTCGACCACGTCTACTTCCTCTTCAGACCTCGATGAAAAGATCGACAACGACCACCGATGACGTGAACGACTACCTCGGCTACGGAACGAGAACGACTACTTCGACTACCTCCTCGACGTCGACTACTTCCTCTACTATGACTACGTCGACTAATTCCACGACATCGACGACTTTGTCTACTTCCCATTCTTCGTCTACTTCCTCCATGTCCTGAAGGCACCGGCGTTGCCCCGAAGATCTCCTCTTTCCGGCGTCGAACACAAAGATCCTCTCCACACGTGTGCACCCCAAACCCAAACCCATATACCTATGCCCTATTTTCTATAACATATCAACTATAATTAAAATGTCATCTCATTCATCTGTTGCATTGCATTTTTGTGGGTAGATAAATAACTCGAACCTCCTAAATTAGATGTTGGGCTTCCGGCTCAATTTAAATTGATTTATTTGCATAAATCATAACTAATTCATTTTCAACTCCAAATTTGAAAAGTAAAATATGTTTTCCAATCAAAATTCTCTAAACTTTGCAAATTTCAACTTTGTTTTATGTTTTGAATAAATTAAATTGCTGAAAACAACTGTTTCTTAATTAATGCATTTAAAATTGTCAATTTAATAACTTGCTCAATTCAAAACCAAATTCCACATATCAAATATGTTTTCCAACCAGAAAAATGCAAGGAATACTAATATGCCATCCATGTTCATGTTTGCACCTTGCATTTTGCATTTGTAGTAGTGTTATGTATGTTCACCTAATAAATAAATATGGAATGTGTTGGGGTATTTAATTCAATTGTTGCCCTATTCCATTTAATATTGCTAACTCACCTATTTACTGTTTTCCATGCTAAACAACATTTAAATTGATGGTTAGATAAACAACTTGAACCAATTCCTATTTCTCCGGACTCCGGTTCCGATTAAATTGCTTAAGTTGTTTCCCCTGTTGCATCTTGCCATGCCATGCATATAAAATAGGATCATGCTGGATCTTTTGCCGTAGTAGTAATTGTTGCATCCGGTGTTTGTTCGAGGTTCATTGCTTCTTCCCGGATAGGACGTTGAGATGATGTGAGCAACGACAATTTCTTCGGATGTACCTCTACCTGCTGGATTCCAGGCAAGTATACTCACTTGCTGCCAAATGGCTGTCTTTCATCACTTGTTACCGATTCTTTCCGTTGCCTTTATTCTAGCCTTTTGATTCTATGCTTGTGTCTCGATCCTATTATATGTTTACCTTTCAGCCATGATATAGCCTTCCTTCCACTTCCTATTAACTGTTGTTTGTTTAACTTGTTGGCCCTCGTGTCGTAGTTGCATGCTTAGCCTTGTTGTCCGTCTTATCACCTGTTTAGTTTGATAGCTGGGTTTCAATTCAATCAACAACATGTTAATGTTTTGGGTAATATTAATTTGATGATAAGGCACCGGCAGGAGGCCCGGCGTGGTTTTGAAGCCTGCTAGTGTCGCCCTTAATTAGGAAAAGGGTCTTGTCTACTGATCCATGATGAGCGCACTAACCGCATGTGGGAAGCGTGTATGGGCGCCCCCCTCAATTTGATTCGATTCACATCTCGTCCAAATCGCCTCATTTAGTTCGGGTTTTCCATTTTCCGCATGCATATGCAGGTGCGAACCCGTGGCCAGGGTGGAACTTTTGTAGTCGGCATTTAGGGAGACACGTTCTTAGAGTGCTATGAGGGTCCCCTTTTCTTCGTGGGGCTTGATTAGCCGTGCGCTCAATTGCACGGGGTTCTTTGGGCTTGATGCGAAGAATAGTTGGGTTGTGTTGAGTGCCTCGCTTGGTGGAAGTGCATTTCCTATCTGGCGGGGTATTCTTACGTGTACGGCCAAATTGGTGCATCCCTGCAGGGTTAAATCTTCTCGAGAAGCCGTGTTTTCCGCGGTTATGGATGACTTGGTGAAAGTACTGGCTAACAAGTACTCAGAACAACTTACACCTAACTAATGATAATTTGACTAGTAATAGTCTTATTGACACAATAACTTGAACTATCATTAATCCAACTGTGTGAGTTATCCTCGGATTGCTTCTTTGGATAAGGGGCGAGATCCAGAATGGGTTTGTTTGATGTTAGTTGTAGTTGGTTACGATACACTATCTTATCCCCCTCTTTTAGCCGGATGTTGTAGCGTGTTTCTATAGTTAGTTAGTGCAGCCCGCTGTCGCTTCTTTGCAATAATCCTTTCCGTTGAACCCAAAGTATTTGTATCTTGTGATGATTGGATACGCCGGTATCTTGTGAGTATGGGTTTATCCACTTGCCAGTACTTAATTGTACTGACCCACGAATACATTTTGTGGCTGCATATTCCACATTGCAGTCAAGAGGTTTGAAGTCTGACGACGTTAGCTTGGGAATCCCTCCGGCTTGGCCTGCGCAAGGATTGGACGCCATCGGTTATCTTCAGGACTCTTAGTCCAATTTGTATCTTGTCCGTAGTCGGACGCTATGTTGTTTCTTCCGCTGTTATTTGGATCTTTGTATGGTATCAGTTGTATCCTTGACTCGTTTGAGTCGTCTTGTATATATCTTTTCTGTTGTTGTTGTGGATTATTCGTGAACTGATGTAATGTTATCACAAGTGGCAACCTGAAATCGGTTATTATGCGGATTTGGGTGGAAGTGCCGAAATCTGCATAGTGCCCGATCTCGGGGCGTCACAATCCCCAAGCTTAGACGCTTGAGTCTTCTTGGAATTTTCTGGGATGTACCACCGGGGCATCCCCAAGCTTAGGCCTTTCACTCTTCTTGATCACGTCATATCATCCTCTTCTCTTGACCCTTGAAAAGTTCCTTCACACCAAACTTCTCACAATCTTCATTAGCAACATTAGTGAAATCGAAATAATAAATTCACATGGTTCAGTTTCAACACATGCCTAACACTAAAAAACACATTAGCCACGGTCACAACTTCTTTTAAAACTCTTTTTCTCAAAAGAACACCAAAAGAAAGAGATTAAGATGCAAATGCAATTATTGGCAGAAATCTGTCAAAATAGGACAGCAGGTAAAGATGATTTTTTTCGAAAATCTTCTGTTGCTCAAATAAAAACGTGGTCAACTAAGAAAAGTTGCGTATACAGCCCAGTATTATGCACTAAAAAACTCAGTTCATTTTAAATTTTCTGTGATTTTATAGGGAATAAACAGTGGACATCAGAAATCGGTTTCCTGCGCAGAAATCCGAAATATAGCCTCAAGTTCCCACTAGAGGCTTTACTTGGCTCAACAAAAACACAAAAGTAAAGATACAGCGGAGTTTCTAAGGAAATAGAAACCACCCAGGTGCAAAGCACACAAAAGAAAACAGGTCAAAAACAGAGAAATAAAATGGGTTGTCTCCCGGTAGCACTTTTCTTTAACGTCTTTCAGCTAGGCATAGAAAGCAACTCAAGTATTTTCAAGTGAAGCATCAACATCTATAACTCCCTCTAAATCATTATTTGCAGCATTAGGTACTCTAGGTGTTTCTGAAGATTCAAAGACTCGTAGATATTTCTAGGCATAAGACAAAAATTCAGTCATAATATCGCAATGAGCATGAAAAGTTTCACAATTTATAACAACTTTTACTGTAGGGATCCACATTGAAGGTTCAAAGTTTATTGGAACATAATCATAACAAGCTCGAATCTGGTTATAGGCTTCTTTTAAACATGATATATTTGTTTCAAAAGTATTTAATCTAGCTTGAAAGCTCACAAGGGATGAATCAAATTTACTAGCTGAGCTAGAACTTGCAATCGACTTTTTAATGGCATTGATAGATTGATCCCCATCACAACATAGATAGTCTCCTCCTACTGCAAAGTCTAAAGCATATCTATAACAAAGAACAAGACCAAAGTAAAAACTACTAAGAAATAAATTAAGGGTCATCATGGGTTTAGTTTTACTATAAGAATAAGAAATCCTAGACCAAGCTTCCTTGAAACTCTCCTCACTCACTTGCTTGAAATTGAATATTGTTTCTTCCGATGACATAGTGACAGGAACAAAACTAGACATAAAAGCAAGCAAATAAATAACAGCTATTAATTAAACTAATTTTTTTTTGTGTTTTCGATAAAGAGAAGCAAAACAAGACAAAAATAAAAACAAGAGAATAAACAAAATAAAGAGGTTGAGAGTGAGAGAATCCCCTTGCCAGAAGACTTCTTGCTCCCCGGCATGGGCGCCTAATTTCTTTTGATACACCTCAATGGTGCTAGGAATTCTCGCTGCTTGTGATGGCATGTTGGGAACCCAAAGAGGAGGGTGTGATGAGTGTAGCGGTAAGAACTTCACTCGGTTAAGAACCAAGGTTATCAATCCAGTAGGAGAAAGAGTATCTTCGGAAGGTTGATACCACTTACGGTGGTGATGCCTCACTGGTGTCAACAACAACGCGGAACCTGCACACAACACAACCAAAATACTTTGTCCCAACGGTACAGTGAGGTTGTCAATCTCACCGGTCTTGCTGAAAACAAAGATTAGACGTATAGTGTGGAAAATAGTGTATGCTTGCAGCAAGTAAAGAAAGCACGAAATTGTAGTGGTTTGTTTAACAGTGTAGGAAAATGGACCGGGGTTCATAGGTTCACTAGTGGTTTCTCTCCATAAAAGATAGCATGCGGAGTGAACAAATTACAAATGGGAAATTGATAAATAAAGGTTGCACCGTAGTGCACATTCATTACATGATCACTACTATGATATTTAGTGCGGGCATTCCAACAATATACATAGACCATAATCCAACTGCATCTATGACTAATAATCCACCCTCAGGTTATCATCTGAACCCGCTTTGGTATTAAGTTGCAAGCAACAGATAACTGCATTAAAAATTTTGTGTAATGTAAGAAATGATTGTACACACGGGTACTCACACCACTGTTTTCTCCCTAGTGGCAACAACACATCCTCCCCCGTTACGTTTCTGTCACTCGAGCACATGCGAAAAGGAGGCATGAACCCACTATCGAGCATAAATACTACCTCTTGGAGTCACTAGCAGCTACTTGTCGAGAGCAACCACTAGCAATGGAAAGCATGCAAGATCACAAATAGCATATGCAATAAAGACTATAATCAACTTCGCATAAGTTCAATATTCATCGGAACCCAGCAAACACAGCACATAGAATTACATAAGAACAATCTCGATCATGTTAGGCAACTCACGAGATCTAAACATGGAGGCATATGAGGAGGAGAAAACCATCTAGATACTGTTATGGACCCGTAGTCCAAGGATGAACTACTCACGCATCACTCCGGAGGCAGGCATGGTGATGAAGAGGCCTCCGGTGATGATCTCCTCTCCGGCAGGGTGCCGAGGGACAGCTTTAGAACCCCCGCGGAACTTTTCACGGATTTTTGATCAGGTATCTAGGGTTTTCCATCCGGGGGGAATAAATAGGAGAAATGGCAGAGGCAGTGGAGCCCTGGGGGCCCCACACCACCAGCTGGCGCGGAAAGGGGGCGCGCCACCCCATGGTGTGGGCCCCATGGTGCCCCTCTTCGACTCCTCTTCGGTGTTCTGGATGCTTCCAAGGAAAATAGGCTCTTCGGGCTTTGTGGGGTCCAATTCCAAGAATATTTTGAGAACAGCTTTTCTGATATAAAAACAGCAGAAAATAGGGAACTGGCACTTGGCATCTTGTTAAAGAAGGGAGAAAACATGTAGCAATTGACATAATATTATCATGGAGCATCAGTTATAGATACGTTGGAGACGTATCATGTACTGTTAGTACACATTCTAAGGAACCCAAAGAAATTTGGTTTTCTTAAATTGGATTTACAGAATTTGAATTATGTCATATTTCATCAAACAAGAATATTTGAACGTGAACATATTTTAAATGGTCAAATTTAAATTTAGCCTGTGTGAAACTATTCTACACATCCATAGGATTTCAAAATGTCCAAGTTTGTTAAATTAGGAGTTGTGGTTGAAAAGTTATAAGGTTTCTAAGTTGCAGGGACTTTTCTGCAAATTTGTTATTCTATTTTTCAGGTGGGCAAAATTTAGCTATCTGTCGCGTGGTGCGATGTATAACGACACGGTTATGCGCTGCGCCGAGCGACAAATAAGGAAAAAACGCGCGTGCTGACAAAACGGGCCCACGGTGACGTCATCGATGCGTCATCACTGCTTCACCAATGGCTTCCGCCGGCAGTTGTGATCTCCGCCGGCGAGTGCGGACGTTCCGGGCTGCGGTTTCTCGCTCCTCGTGCTCGCGGGGGCCTCCTGGACCTAATGCTGGCGCAGCTCATCGGACTACCTCTCCAGAGAGCCGCCGACGACGAACAAATGGCCGCTCGGCCGCGGGAGAGAGAGGGGAGAGGGCGCAGGCGCGAGGGACGTACCTCTGCGCGCATGCGCGGCAGGCGGGGTGGCGTGCGGGGCGACGAAAACGAGGAGCGGGTGCGGACGGCGGCCGGGAGACGACGGTGGCGTGGGGCAGCCTGGCGGCGTCGTTATCTGTCCTCCTCCACGCGCGTTCCTTTGCGAAATGGCTAAGTTCCGGGCAGAGGAGGTGGGCGAAACTGCTAAGTGGGGGGCATTCATCCCGGTTATTGCTAACAACCGGGATGAATGAACCATTCATCCCGGTTCTTAGCAATAACCGGGATAAATGCCCCACCCATTTATCCCTGGTTATTGCTAATAACTGGGACGAATGCTTTGGACGCTGGAACGGCGCGAAGAGGGGCATTCGTCCCGGTTATTAGCAATAACCGAGATAATTTCCATGTTTTTTTAATTTTTTCATATTTGCAAACTTTCCCGCCCTATTTAAATTTTGAATTTGTATATCTTCTAGTTTAATAATCAGAAAAATATGAAGAAGATACCAAAATATTTAGAAAATTATAAACTAACTGATTATATTACTTTCAAACATATTTGGTGAAGTCAAAATTTTGAATTATTTGAATTTGAATTAATTCAGTTAAGAAATGGAGAAAATATCAAACAATTCAATAAATTCTGAAAATTGCAAGTTATATATCAAAATGATCAAAAATATAAATGAAACTCACTTATGATGTTTTAAAACTCATTGGGGCGACCGATAAGGTGGACTTTTCTCCAGCGGGGCTAGGGTTTCGCCGCGGAGGGGCTCCGGAGCGTCGGGATGGCACCAAAAGCTAGGAGTTAGCATACCAAGTGTTTACATGTGTTCTCAGGGTTGTACATGCCAAATATTCACTCACTCTTTGTGTTGGGTCTTCACAGGCATCGATTCCTCTCTCCGAGTCTAAGTACTTATAGGCTGGAAGTCCCAGAACCGACGGACGGGAGGGAATTTTGTGTAGAGGTGGTTCATGCCATTGTTTTGGGACTTCCTAGGGTCCACCCTAACACAACCAAGCAAAGAGTTGCACATTCCTACCCACTCCGGGCTCCGGTCAAAGCTATAGACCGATAAGGTGGACTTTTCTCCCGTGGGGCTAGGGTTTCGCCGCGGAGGGGCTCCGGAGCGTCAGGATGGTACCAAATGCTAGTAGTTGGCATACCAAGTGTTTATATGTGTTCTCCAGGTTGTACATGCCAAATATTCACTCACTCTTTGTGTTGGGTCTTCACCGGTGACGGGGGGATGATAACCCGGTATGCCAGACTCCAAGGAGTAACCCGGTCCAAAGGACGGTGCGCAGGATCCGGCTAAGGATAAGAAAGCTTGTGGAGGCCCAAGTTTGTAGGCCCAGCAACCCGGGTTGTGGGGTATTGTAAAGGAAAGCTAGGATTTGTGCGCCGTGTCCGGGTAGGATCCAGGGTGCGCCTTGGGGAATAAGCCGGGGGGCACGGGTGCTTTATAAACCGACCCCCAGGCCTAGTTTTAGACAGAGATCTAAGAACCCTAGCAATATCGCGTGACATCGAGCACCGAGTGTAATCCCAAAGTTGAGTTATTATATCAAGATCGGAGACTCGGCGACTTTGATTGCCGGCTACCAGATCGAATTGCACCATGTTTTCCTCTGGGCTAAACCCTCTCCCAAATACCTGTGTCATCTTGCCCCAAGATCAGTTACCCCCGGTAACATCTGCCGTGATTATCCCACGACAGTTGGCGCCCACCGTGGGGCCTGCGTCCAAAGGTGTTTACATCACGGGAGAAGCTCGGAAGGGCATGGAGAATCTTGTCATTGGCGAAATCTACATCGACCACGAAGGAGAAAAGATGGTGGACGATTCCGGCTGGGGGCCAGAATCGGATCACCTCGAGTCCGGATCTATGGTGACGATCGGCCGGATCAACATCTTCATCGGCACGGTACGAACGGCTAATTTAAAAGGACAATATCATGTGCATACTACAGGAACTTCCAGCAGGAACAAGGAGACATTAAAGCAAGCGGCAAACTCGGTTTCGTTGGCCGCGCCGGGATATCTAAGATGGGCGGAACAAGAGGTAACGTGGAGTAGAAAAGACCATCCGGAGAAAGTAGAGCGTCCAGGAGTCTTGGCATTGGTGGTTGCTCCACAGATTAATGGTTACGAATTGAAGAGGGTCCTGATGGACGGTGGAAGTAGCATCAACATCCTTTATTGGGAAACCTTCTTACGGATGAGTCTCAAAGAGTCTCAGTTACAAAAAAGTTCGACAATCTTTCATGGGATCGTGCCAGGTCACTCGGCAAGCCCCGAGGGAAGGATCACCTTGGAAGTTGCTTTTGGAGAATCGACGGATAATTATCGAGTTGAATGGCTCACGTTCGAGGTGGTCAAATTGCGCAGTCCTTATCACGCGCTGTTTGGGAGGCCGGCTTACGCCCTATTCATGGCTAGGCCGTGCTACGTGTATTTGCAGCTGAAAATCCCGGGTCCTAAACGGACCATCACTATACATGGGAACCGGGATATAGCGGCCGAGTGTGACGAAGGAGATTCGGTTATGGCTGAGCAAGCATGCAGAAAGGAAGAACTCGAATATTACCGGTCTCAAGTAAATCCGGACGATAGAACAACCTTGAAAAAGCCGAATACCGAGGATGAGAGAGCGAAATTCAAGGCAGCACAAGACACCAAGAAGATAGATTTTGTCGAAGGGGATTCCACCAAGCAGTTTACCATAGGGTCTAACTTGGGAAAAGAGCAGGAGGAAGCGCTCGTGGAGTTTATTCGTTCGAATGCAGATGTGTTTGCCTGGACACCTAGCGACATGCCGGGTATCCCTACAGAACTGGCTGAGCACAGTTTGCATGTGGATCCCAAGTCCAGGCCCGTGAAGCAAGGTTTGAGGAAAATGAATGAGGAAAGAAGGAAGGCTATAGGCGAAGAGATCGCTCGGCTATTGGCAGCCGGCTTTATCATGGAAGTATTTCACCCGGATTGGCTGGCTAACCCGGTTCTAGTGATGAAAAAGACCAATGAGTGGAGGATGTGCATTGATTTTACGAGTCTCAACAAACATTGCCCAAAGGATCCGTTCGCGCTACCAAGGATAGATCAGATTATAGATGCAGTAGCTGGAAGCGATCTGTTATGCTTCCTGGACGCATATTCCGGGTATCATCAGATTAAGCTCAAGAGGGAGGATTGGGAGAAAACATCATTCATAACCCCCTTTGGGGCCTTCTGTTATAAAACTATGACGTTTGGGTTGAAGAACGCCGGCGCAACTTGCCAACGGTGTATTCAAAAGTGCTTCGAGGACCAAATCGGACGCAACGTCCATGCCTATGTGGATGATGTGGTCATCAAGACCAGGAAGGCGGAGACATTTATCGATGATCTAAAGGAGACGTTCAAAAACTTGAGGAGGTACCAGATGAAGCTTAACCCGACAAAGTGTGTGTTTGGAGTTCCAGCTGGGAAATTACTCGGCTTCATAGTTTCCGAGAGAGGAATCGAGGCAAACCCGGATAAAATCAAGGCCATCCAGAGTCTGAAAAAACCGGAAAATTTGAAGCTTGTTCAAAAGCTCACGGGCTGCGTAGCAGCCTTGAGCCGATTCATATCCAGACTCAGAGAAAAAGCAATACCCTTGTACCGGCTCTCGCGGAAATCAGATAAATTCGTGTGGGACCAAGAGGCGGATGAGGCGTTTGAGGCGCTAAAGAAGCAGTTATCTGAAGCACCAGTACTAGCGGCGCCGGGTCCTAAAGAGCCTATGTTACTATATGTGGCAGCTGGCCCCCGAGCCGTCAGCGCAGTAGTTGTTGTGGAGCGCAAAGAGGATGGGAAAGGTTACCCGGTTCAGAGGCCGGTTTATTACGTCAGCGAAGTGTTATCAGAAGCAAAGCAGCGCTATCCACATTGGCAAAAGTTGGTGTTCGGGGTCTTTATGGCCAGCCGGAAGTTGAAGCCGTATTTCCAAGAACATCCCATAACAGTGGTTAGTTCAATACCAATGTCGGATATCATCAGAAACTCGGACGCGACGGGAAGAATAGCCAAGTGGGCAATAGAGGTGGGGGATTATCACATCAACTACGATCCCAGGTCAGCAATCAAGTCCCAAGCTTTAATTGATTTCGTTAACGACTGGACACATACAGGCATGACTACGACGGTTCCGAGTTCCGAATCATGGATCATGCACTTCGATGGATCCAAGCAATACGAGGGATCAGGAGCTGGGGTGGTGCTAACCTCACCCAAAGGAGATAAATTAAGCTACGTACTACAAATTCACTTCGACTGTTCCAACAATGTGGCCGAGTATGAGGCCCTATTGCACGGCCTAAGGGCAGCTAAAGAGATGAACGTTAAGAGGATACGGTGCTTCGGAGATTCGGACCTTGTGGTACAGCAGGTATCAGGAACTTGGGATAGAAAGGATGCAACTATGGCAGCATATCGCAGGGAAGTTGATAGGGTTGCAGGATGTTTTTCCGGGTATGAGGTGGAGCATATAGACAGAAGAAAAAACGAGGCAGCCGACGCGCTCGCTAGACTCGGCTCGCGCAGAGAGCCGGTTCCACCTAACGTTTTCCTGGATGAATTATGGCGACCATCGGTTAAAACCGAGTCAGAGGAGGAATTGGCAAACCAAGACCCGGATTCAGGACTTGTGGCTACAGTACGTATTGTTCCCGAATGGACAGAACCATTTTTGGCCTACCTGTCGCGGGGCGAGTTACCACAGCAGGAGGTGTTAGCAAGGCAAATTTTGAGGCGAGCAAAGGGATATTCTATCATCAATGGAGAATTATACAAGAGAAGCGCAGCAGGAGTCTTTTTGCGCTGCGTAGCGCCAGAAGAAGGCCGACAGATTCTCAAGGAAATCCATGAAGGCGACTGTGGACATCATGCATCCACAAGGTCTCTTGTGGCTAAAGCTTATCGACACGGATTTTTCTGGCTCACGGCTCTAGCAGATGCGGAGCGATTGGTAGCAAGATGTGATGGATGTCAAAGGTACGCTCGCCAAACCCATGTGCCGGCTATGGAGTTACGGACCATCCCATTAACTTGGCCGTTCGCTGTCTGGGGTATGGACATGGTCGGCCCCTTTCATATGTCACCATGCAAGAAGACACATGTTTTGGTGGCTATTGATAAGTTTACCAAGTGGGTTGAGGTTATGCCAGTTACTAATTGCGAAGCAGCTACAGCAGTCAAGTTCCTGAAAAGGATTATCTACCGGTTCGGATATCCCCACAGCATAATTACCGACAATGGAACCAACATGTCCCTTGGTGAGATGGAGAAGTTCTGTGGCAACAATGGAATCCGGCTCGATGTTGCATCGGTGGCTCATCCGCAGGCCAATGGACAAGTGGAGAGGGCAAACCAAGAATTGCTTCGTGGATTAAAACCACGATTGCGAGTTCCCTGTGTCAGGGCTGCTGGTGCATGGGTCGAAGAACTTCCTTCTGTGGTTTGGGGTATCAACACTACACCTAACAGATCCACTCAGATGACACCCTTCTTCATGGTCTATGGTGCGGAGGCAGTGTTACCGAGTGACATTATTCACGATTCACCGCGAGTATCAGCTTACGTCGAAGTAGAGAACGAAAAAACCCGGCAGGACGCCGTAGACATGTTAGAAGAGCAAAGAGAGCAAGCCCTGGAAAGATCAGCCATATATCAGCAAGATCTACGGAGGTATCATAGCCGGCGCGTGAAAACCCGGGTATTCCAGGAAGGAGACTTGGTTCTGCGCCTGGTACAGTCAAACGAAGGAAAACACAAATTATCACCACCATGGGAAGGACCATTTATCATAAGCCGGAATCTGCATAATGGATCATATTACTTGATAGATGCAAGGGAAGAGTCGGCTACAGTCAACGACACCGCACACACCACTTCATCTATGCAAGAACGAGATAGACCATGGAAAGTGGCTCAGCTACGTCCATATTATGCTTAGTAAAGACTATACTGGCAAGTGGAATTGCACGATGTAATAGGCAGCAGGTTTTCAGACGTACTCTTTTCCTATCCAGGGTACCTTTGGGGACTGGACGGGTTTTTAATGAGGCGGCTTGCTGACCTAGATTTTTCATATCAAGTAAAGAGATGGTTATCAAGAAAAGAGATGGTTGTTATCAGGTTATGTACTCTCAGTACGATGCGTATATCTAGGTCTTGGGGGCTGGTCGCTTGAATAGCACAGTTACAAACTCAAAGACCCGGCCATGATGCCTATGAGTTATAAGGGCCGATTACTTGCAAACGAGTACGGCTACAATCTTATAACCGGACAAAGAAGTCCAAATTCCTTGGCTATTCTTACTTAAGCTCGATGTGACTCGCATTAAAGTGGTATGATTTGTTCGCTTACGATTGCAGTCAGTCATGAAACCCGACGGGGCTTGGCTGGCTACGTCTTCGTATGGATGTAACAACATGGTATCCACGCGAAAGCCGGCTTACAGTACAAGATAGTCAAAAGGGTCATCTAAACCACAGGTTATGCAGAGTACAAGGCTGAACAGCTGGAAACTCAACGACTATTAAGCATAACTTCAAAACCTATGTGAAACAACTCAGGGATCTTTGCGAAATTAACAGTAGGCAGTTGTTCCCCTTTCAAGATCAAGTGTCCTAGACTCGGCGATCCGGGTCCGGTGGCTTGAAATCTTGAAAAGAGAAAAAGTGGCTTACTTGTATAATTGCAAAAACCCAAATATCCGAGTCTTGGGGACTTGGGGACTTAGAAGCAAAATCCGCTTGTCAATACCCATGAGACCCGGAAACTGAGTTTTCACAAAAGGAACAATAAATAAAACCAGGTATCGAGAATAGATGAGCTTAATAATGGATAAACTTAAAAAGGCCGGAACAGGCATCGAGTATATCAAGGCCTTAGCGTGCATTACAAAATCCTGGCGAAAAAATATCAAAGGTGCACAGGCGCACCACCCAAAATATAACTGTTTCAAAAAGTATGTTGACCGACTGGTGCTTAAGAAGAGGCATTAGAAACCATATATCACTCGGCGTTCATCTTGGCCTTACCCTTGCCATCATTGGTGGTAGCAGCAGCACCCGGGCCAGCAGTGCCAGCCCCTACAGGAGGCGGAACGACTGGTGTTGAGGTGGCAGGAGCAGAGCCGGCTTCAGCTTGCTTCTTGGCAGCCTCCGCCCTTATCGCAGCAGCTTCCTCCTTCCACCGAGCCAGCATATCATACGGCTCAGGAAGATCTGACTTAATTACTTCACCGGCAGCATCATATGCTGGAACAAGTATATTAACGTCCAGTTCATCAGCAATTACGCTGGCCGGGTATAGGACCTCCTTCTGGACGGCCTGAAAATCCTTCACTGAGAACTTGGATCCGTCAAGCTTGAACTCTGGGAAGCCGCCCATAAGCTTCACTAGCTCGAGCTTGGGGAGATAAGCCTTGGCAAGTGCAAGCCCCCGGGTCACTCCAACCCGGCAAGACGAGCGCTTCCAGTGCCGAATCCACTCGGGAACAGTGGAGCAGGCGTCCAGCATCCTCTTCAGATCAATATGTCCTCTACCCGGCCACCGCAATTCCTCAAGGATCCATCTGGTTCCGGCACATAACTGCCGGATAACGCTCTTCATGGTTTTCAGCTGGGCCATGTCATCCTCTTCCGGCATGGTTTCATCCGGGCCTGAAGAAATGGAGACGTAAGTCGGGAAACTGTTACTATCTATCAAAAAGATAAACCGGAGGAGGAAACGTACCAAGTAAAGCACGATATGTGTCCGATATTTGGACGGAAAGGCTTGTTAGGTCATCTTCTGCTCGGTGAGCCCTTTTCCTATATTTTCTCATTATCAACCTATTCCTCCTAGACTCGGCTTCGGCTGCTTCACGTAAAGCTACCTCCTTTTCGATGAGCTTGGAGGCGTCCGCCAGTTTTTTCCTCAGATTGAGTTACGAAAGCCTGCATGCATGCAAACAAGGGTCAGTTGGGCAGAGGAGCAAGTTATCAGTCGCTTGTATAATAAAGTCCCAAGTAAATTATGAGTCAATTCACTCGGAACTTGGGGACTGGACAAAGGCATAAGAAACATTAGTCGGATTTACCTCGTGTTTGGCTATCAAAGCTCCCAAGATGTTCTCTTCATTAGCCCTTAAAGTGCGAAGGGTTTCTAGCATCTGGGTAAAGGTCAGTTCCTCGGATCGAGCACCGGAAGAGCCGGCAGCTTGGTCGCTTGGTGGGGGGCTCTCCCCGCCCTTGGAGTTGAGACCCGGACGGTTTGGGAGGCCGGGTTGGGAGAACTCATCCTTGTATCTAGAACTTCGATCTCCTCGTCTACTGGTTCCGATGAGGAAGGAGATCCGGCAGCCCGGGGAAGTGGATTGTTCAGAGGGCCTTGTTCTTGGTTATTTGCTGTATCATCGCCGGTCGCGGCGTCTGCATTGTCAGTCGGTTTCTCCGCCTGATGGTTATCTGCTTCTATATTTTCCGGGTCACTGACGACGGCTTGAGCGCTAAAAGAAAGATGAGAAACGGCGGTTATTAGTGATGATGGTGGCTTGAGTGGAAATTTGTTAGGCGTAAAAGGAAATCATGTAGCGTAAACTTACCCGTCGTTCACGGTGTAATCAGGCGGGAGCTCGCCGCTGGAAGCAGATGAGGTCGCCACGGGAACTACCAACGGGACCCGGAATTGCCCGGCACGTGGATGGTTAGGAGAAGGGTGGCGTTGAGGAGAGTCGGAAGGACGAGGCGGAGAAGCGCCGCCACGAGGGACCGAGGGAGTAGAGATACCCGGGTTAAGGGGATCTTCACCCGGGGAGCTCCGAGTTACCCTGCGTTTGGCTGGGAAGGAATCCTTCAAGCACGACGAATTTGATAATTGATGGTTAAGTTGTCGCATGGCGTCAAAGGAGTAAGGTTCAGAGGATAACGAGGAAAAAGGAACCTTGGACACTGCCCCTCTGGCCTTCCTCTTGGCTCCGACTGTTGTTTCTTGGTCTGATTCGGTTGCCTCCGGGTCATCCTCGTTGGCCTCACCTTCGTCCTCCATCCCTGCGAATCGGGTGTGTGTTAGTTAAAAAAAAGGTAAACGAAGGGAAAGTAATACAAGTAAAAGATACACAGATCCTGTGTAGATACCTTCACTACCATCAGCCGGCTCGTCCTCGTCTTCCGGGTCTCTGGAAGGAGGGGAGGGTTCAACTCTCCAGAAAGGATCATCGGCCTAAGTCAAAAGAACGAGATTAAGGGTCAGAAGTTGTATCAAGTCAAGGTATGGAAATAAGCTATGAATGTCAAATATTACCGCTGGAGCTGGGTTTTCCCGAGTGAACGGGGGTAACCCGGTGATACCCTTTATCACCTCTAGCTTCTCTGTCAAGAAGCCCTTGATGGTCTTGTTGGTGTCGCCGGTCGCAAAGCTTTTGGTGGAGTACCGGAGTGCATCTGTGGTGTGCCCCGAATACTCGCACATCAATTTGGTGCGGATGGAGTTAGGTTGGATCCGAAAATCAACCCATGTTTTTACTAAATTTAGCCCGAGGAGGCCTTGGGCTGAAAGGATGGCTACTTTGGCTAATGAGGGAAGGATCGCCTCCCTATCCGAATCTGGAGCAAAGGCACTAAAAGACTCGGAAGGCTTGAGGAGGCTTTCCGAGTAACCCGGTAGTTTCTTTTCGCTGTCTGGGGAAGTATCGTGGCAATAAAAGTAAGACAGTTGCCAATGTTTGACGTGGGAGTTTAAATTGAGGGTTGGCATCGGTGAATTCTTGCGGCGCTGGATAGATACCCCGCCACAAGTGAGAAGTGCACCGTCACCACTTTCACGGCACGTCTTACATTGGAATAGTTCAATGAAGAGAGTCAAGCTAGGCGGCATGCACAAGTACGACTCGGATAGAACGATGAAGTGGGTAATATTCAACATAGAGTTAGGCCCTATGTCGAATACCCGGAGGCCATAATGGTTTAAGACCTCCCGGAAGAAAGGGTGACCCGGAGGACGGAATCCCCGGGTCACGTGCTCTACGAAGCAGATTACCTCGTTATCAGCAGGTGTGGGCCGGGTCTCGTTGCCCGGCGCCCTCCAGAGAATGTCCTTCTGAGAAGGAAGGATCCCTAATTCGGCTAGCTCGTCCAATTTGGCTTTTGTAACTGTGGAACGCCCCCAGTTGGCGGAGATGGTTTGGGTAGTCCTCGCTTGAGTCGGTGGTTTTCCTTGTCGTTTGGGAGCCATGGGATCAACCTGCAAAACACGAGAAAAAGAGGCGTATGAAATAAGACCCGGGAGTATTGAATTATCCGAGTATAAGGTATCAAGAAAGTATGAAGCTAAGAATTATCCGGGTATCATGCTATGAAGTGGAAATCACAAGGTATCCGGGTGTTAAGTGCATTTGGGGAAATTGTTGGTCACTTACGTATGGAAAAGTATTTGGGGATGATGGATGGTTGCCCATGTTTATACCGCAAGTAAAATAGCTGGAAAAGGAGGGTTTTCCGGGTGTTAATGCAATGAGCGGAAATCAAGGAGGAACGGATCTAGATGGGAAAGTTTGCGGGCAATTTTTCAGTAGATTTGGCGATTAGTAATGGTTGGAGGATCAGTTGCGGCTATCAAGCAGATGATTAAAGGAGTTGGCAAGCATCGAATCGATCTAATCTGATGCAATCGGACAAATGATTCGCAGGTTGACTTAGATCTGATCTTGGATGAATTGAAAAATTGCAAGGCTGAATTAAACGGCTGCGAGAGGCTTACTGGGGAGATTGGAATCTAACGTGATGGCGGCGAGCGGCGTGGCTCGAATGAGAGGAGTGGAGGCGCGACGGTGACACTTGACGGCGGCGCAAGATGACTCGAGGGTGGGCGCGGCCGATGGTGATCCTGCGTCGGTAACACGCACGAACTCCTTGCGGTGGCACTATGAGGGTGTTAGGAGCACGGAAGGAAAGGGGAAGCTGATGTGTAGTGACGGGCTTAGGGTTACCCTCTAAGTGCTATTTATAAGGCGAGGGTGATTCTATCTTAACGGCCGGAAGCCGGAAATCGTGGAGTAATGGTTGTCCACGAGGATTTTGCGAGATATGCGCCAAACGTTGAGCAAAGCGTTTGGATAAAAGAAGAAGGGGATCTGCCTCGTGATGACAGGATTGATTATCGAGCATGGGATCTTGGCATTTTTGTTATGGTTTGGACCTGGAAATTTGAATCAAAGTGTTCGGAGGAAAAACCCGGGTTATTACATGGCCACCGTGGAGTGAGGCCTAGCTGAATATCAAAACATCTCAACCCGGCCTCCATACGCCCGTATGTTTGATATCTTTGCAGGGAATAGCAAGCGCTTCAAGGAGGATCCATGAAGCCCAGGCTATTCTGGGGACTACTGACGGGGGGATGATAACCCGGTATGCCAGACTCCAAGGAGTAACCCGGTCCAAAGGACGGTGCGCAGGATCCGGCTAAGGATAAGAAAGCTTGTGGAGGCCCAAGTTTGTAGGCCCAGCAACCCGGGTTGTGGGGTATTGTAAAGGAAAGCTAGGATTTGTGCGCCGTGTCCGGGTAGGATCCAGGGTGCGCCTTGGGGAATAAGCTGGGGGGTACGGGTGCTTTATAAACCGACCCCCAGGCCTAGTTTTAGACACAGATCTAAGAACCCTAGCAATATCGCGTGACATCGAGCACCGAGTGTAATCCCAAAGTTGAGTTATTATATCAAGATCGGAGACTCGGCGACTTTGATTGCCGGCTACCAGATCGAATTGCACCATGTTTTCCTCTGGGCTAAACCCTCTCCCAAATACCTATGTCGTCTTGCCCCAAGATCAGTTACCCCCGGTAACATCTGCCGTGATTATCCCACGACAACCGGCATCGATTCCTCTCTCCGAGTCTAAGTCCTTATAGGCTGAAAGTCCCGAAACCGACGGACAAGAGGGAATCTTCTATAGTAGTTGTTCATGCCATTGTTTTGGGACTTTCTAGGGTCCACCCTGACAAAACCAAGCAAAGAGTTGCACAATGGTACCCACTCCGGGCTCCGGTCAAAGCTGTAGACCGATAAGGTGGTCTTTTCTCCATCAGGGCTAGGGTTTCGCCGCGGAGGGGCTCCAGAGCGTCGGGATGGAACCGAAAGCTAGAAGTGGGCATACAAAGTGTTTACATGTGTTCTCAGGGTTGTACATGGAAAATATTCACTCACTCTTTGTGTTGGGTCTTCACAGGCATCGATTCCTCTCTCCGGGTCTAAGTACTTATAGGCTGAAAGTCCCGGAACCGACGGACGGGAGGGAATATTGTGTAGAGGTGGTTCATGCCATTGTTTTTGGACTTCCTAGGGTCCACCCTAACACAACCAAGCAAAGAGTTTCACATTTATACCCACTCCGGGCTCCGGTCAAAGTTGTAGACCGATAAGGTGGACTTTTCTCCAACGGGGCTAGGGTTTCACCGCGGAGGGGGCTCCGGAGCATAGGGATGGCACCAAAATCTAGTAGTTGGAATACCAAGTGTTTACATGTGTTCTAAGGGTTGTACATGACACATATTCACTCACTCTTTGTGTTGGGTCTTCACCGGCATCGATCCCTGTCTCTGAGTCTAAGTACTTATAGGCTGAAAGTCCCGGAACCGACGGACGGGAGGGAATCTTGTGTAGAGTTGGATCAAGACATTGTTTTGGGACTTCCTAGGGTCCACCCTAACACAACCAAGCAAAGACTTGCAAATTGCTACACACTCTGGGCTCCGGTCAAAGTTGTAGACTGATAAGATGGACTTTTCTCCAGCGGGGCTAGGGTTTTGCCGCGGAGGGGCTCCGGAGCATCGGGATGGCACCAAAAGCTAGTAGTTGGCATACCAAGTGTTTGCATGTGTTCGCAGGGTTGTAAATACCAAATATTCACTCACGCTTTGTGTTGGGTCTTCACCGGCATCGATTCCTCTCTCTGAGTCTAAGTACTTACAGGTTGAAAGTCCCGGAACCGACGGACGGGTGGGAATCTTGTGTAGAGGTGGTTCATGCCATTGTTTTGGCACTTCCTAGGGTCCATCGTAACACAACCAAGCAAAGAGTTGCACAATGGTACCCACTCCGGGCTCCGGTCAAAGGTGTAGACCGATAAGGTGGACTTTTCTCTAGCGGGGCTAGGGTTTCGCCGCGGAGGGGCTCCAGACCGTCGGGATGGCACTAAAATCTAGGAGTTGGCATACCAAGTGTTTACATGTGTTCTCAGGGTTGTACATGACAAATATTCACTCACTCTTTGTGTTGGGTCTTCACCGGCATCGATACCTCACTCCGAGTCTAAGTACTTATAGTCTGAAAGTCGAGGACCGACAGACGGGAGGGAATCTCGTGTAGAGGTGATACGTCTCCAACTTATCTATAATTTCTGATGCTCCATGATTATATTATGCCAATTGCTACATGTTTTCTCCCTTCTTTATGTCACTTTTATCGAATTTCCGGACTAACCTATTGACAAGATGACACAGAACCAGTTCCCTATTTTCTGCTGTTTTTAGTGTCAGAAAAGTTGTTCTGGAAATATTCTCGGAATTGGAAAATTTGAAGCCCGGAACTCTTAGAATTCCCGAAGGTTCCACAGAGTCCCGAAGAGACCCGGAGAGGGGCCACAGGGGCCCCACACCATAGGGTGGCACCCCCCTTGGCCCGCCGGGGGGTGGTGTGGGGCCCCGAGGGCTCCACCGCCTTTGCCCTTTCGCCTATTTAATCCCCTCCAAAGGAAAACCCTAGGCACCTGATCAAATATCCCCGAAAAGTTCCGCAACCGCCATCGTCGTCAACCCTAGACCAGGCGGGTTCTGAAGCTGTCTCTCGGCACCCTACCGGAGAGGAGATCATCACCAGAGGCCTCTTCATCACCATGACTGCCTCTGGAGTGATGCGTGAGTAGTTCATCCTTGGAATACGGGTCCATAGAAGTAGCTAGATGGTTGTCTTCTCCTCCTATGCCTCAATGTTTAGATCTCGTGAGCTGCCTAACATGAAAGAGATTGTTCTTATGTAATTCTATGTGTTGTGTTTGCTGGGATCCGATGAATATTGAACTTATGCCAAGTTGATTATAGTCTTTATTGCATATGTTATTTGTGATCTTGCATGCTTTCCGTTGCTAGTGGTTGCTCTGGCCAAGTAGTTGCTAGTGACTCCAAGAGGGAGTATTATGCTCGATAGTGGGTTCATGCCTCCTTTTAGCCTGCGCTTGAGTGACAGAAACGTGACGGGGGAGGATGTGTTGTTGCCACTAGGGAGAAAACAACGGTGTGAGTTCCCCGTGTGTACAATCATTGCTTACGTTACACACATTTCTTAATGCAATTATCTGTTGCTTGCAACTTAATACCTAAAGGGGTTTGGATGATAACCTGAGGGTGGATTATTAGTCATATATGCCGTTGGATTACGATCTATGTATATTGTTGTAATGCCCGCACTAAATATCATAGTAGTCGTCATGTCATGAATGTGCACTACGGTGCAACCTCTATTTGTAAATTGCATATCTGTAATTCATTCACCCAACATGCTATCTTTTATGGAGAGACACCACTAGTGAACCTATGAACCCCGATCCATTTTCCTACACTGTTAAACAAACCTCTACAATTACCTGCTTTTCTTTACTTACTGCAAGCATACACCATTTTCCATACTATACGTCTAATCTTTGTTTTCAGCAAGACCGATGAGATTGAAAACCTCACTGTACCGTTGGGACAAAGTATTTTGGTTTTGTTGTGTGCAGGTTCCGCGTTGTTGTTGACACTGTTGAGGCGCCATCACCACCGTCAGTGGCATCAACCTTCCGAAGATCCTCTTTTTCCTACTGGATTGATAACCTTGGTTCTTAACTGAGGGGAAATTCCTACCACTATGCTCATCACACCCTCCTCTTGGGGTTCCTAACACGCATTGTCATCATCAAGGACTTTTTCTGGCGCCGTTGCCGAGGAGAAAGAAGTCTTCTGGAAGGGGAGTCTCTCACTTCCAATCTATTTACTTTGTTTTTCATAGTTTATTTTATTTTGTCTTGTTTTCTTCTCTTTATCAAAAACACAAAAAATAGTTATTATTCTAGTTGTTATTTTTGCTTTATCATGCTTGCTATCAATGTTTGATGTCTTTGAAAATAGATATTATAGGCAAGGTGGGTCCGCATATGAACAACAGAAATATTATAAGGAACACCGCTTGTCACAAAAAAGAATACACTTATGGGAGCAAATTAATAAATTGCATGATTATGCTAAAAACTTGTGCTCTACTTATAATGTTACTTATTGCTTTGATAAATCTTGCTGCTCTAGAAGGTATAAACACCTCCCTTTTCAATGTGAGTATAATGATGATGTTACCATATCTTCTTATGTTAAGGGATATTATGAATTATATGACGTGGAACAAATTGAACAATTTATTGCTTGGAAGGGTGCATTCAAAATTGCCTAATTACTTGAAAATATTGATGATGCACCTTATAAATACGAGATTTATGCTATACTTGAATATTGCTTTGATAGTTACAAGGATCATAGTTACTACATAATGGAATATCTTAATAAATGCTCTCAACCTAAGGAAGAGACTAATACCTTGGAGGAGCCTATGGAAGAAGAAATTGCTAAATCTGGAAGCTCATTGGATGAAAAAGAGGAGGAGAGTGATGATCGTGAGGAGGAAGAATGGAGCTACCCATGTCAACCTCCCAATGATAGTAACTCTTTAACTCATAATTTTTTTGATGAAATTGATACTTGCTATACTTGTGACCTTGATACTACTATGAATGAAACTTGTGAGAATGATATTGCTACTATTATTTATGATAATCCATGCTACTTGGATAAATCTTATGATAATGCTCTTGATGATGGTCCTATGTTACTTGATGTT
This sequence comes from Alopecurus myosuroides, assembly GCA_028641055.1. Lineage (NCBI taxonomy): Eukaryota > Viridiplantae > Streptophyta > Magnoliopsida > Poales > Poaceae > Alopecurus > Alopecurus myosuroides. Next base: position 64,114,388 of record CM054061.1, on the reverse strand, counting down.
ATAAATCATAATGCTACTAAAAATATGATTGCTATAATGTGTCCTATGCCTTTTAAGAGTGACCAACTTTCTTGTTTTGATATTGCTAAAAGTGGGGAAAAAGAAGAGCTGATTTTAAGTTTTGATCCCACTATTTTTGAGCTTGATATGAATTGTGTGCTTTTAGACCATGACCAACATTCTTTATGTGATAATTATATTGTTGAGTTTGTTCATGATGCTACTGAAAATTATGATGAGAGAGGAAAATATGGTTGTAGGAATTTTCATGTTACTAAAACACCTCTCTTTTTGTTGAAAGTTTTGAAGTTGCTCTTGTTCTACCTTCCCATGATTTCTAGTTTGAGCTTCTTTAATTTATTTCTTTACAAGATTCCTATGCATAGGAAGTGGGTTAGACTTAAATTTGTTTTATTATTGCTTCTTGATGCTATCTTTTGCTTCAATTAATACTTCTTATGTGAGCATCTACTTGATTCCACCTTTCTATGCCTAGCTGAAAGGCGTTAGAGAAAAGCGCTACCGGGAGACAACACGTTTTATTTCTCTGTTTTCAACCCGTTTTCTGTCGTTTTATTTTCATCTGGGTGTTGTCTATTTCCTGATAAACCCTGCTGTATAGCTTTTCTTTTGTGTTTTTGTTGAGCCAAGTAAAGCGTCTAGTGAAAAGTTGAGACTATATTTCGGATTTCTGCGCAGGAAACAGATTTCTACTGTCCACTGTTAAATTTGTATAAAAGCACCAAAATTTCAGAATGGCCTGAGTTTTTTTTGCGTAATCCTGGGCTATATACGCAAGTTTTCTTAGTTGAACACTTTTTGATTTGAGCAACAGAAGATTTTAGAAAAATATCATCTTTACCTGCTGTCCTGTTTTGACAGATTTCTGCCAATAATTGCATTTGCATCTTAATCGTTTTTTTTTATGTTCTTTTGAGAAAAAGAGTTTCAACAGAAGTTGTGACAGTAGCTAATGTGTTTATGAGTGTTAGGCTTGTTTTGAAACTGAACCATGTGAATTTATTATTTCTATTGCACTAACGTTGCTAATGAAGATTGTGAGAAGTTTGGTGTGAAGGAAGTTTTCAAGGGTCAAGAGAAGAGGATGATATGACGTGATCAAGAAGAGTGAAAAGCCTAAGCTTGGGGATGCCCCGGTGGTACATCCCAGAAAATTCCAAGAAGACTCAAGCGTCTAAGGTTGGGGATGCCCAAGGCATCCCCTTCTTCATCGACAAATTATCAGGTCACTTCTAGTGAAACTATATTTTTATTCGATCACATCTTATGTGCTTTACTTGGAGCGTCTTTTATTTTTGTTTTTATTTTATTAATAAGCTTGGTTGGACCCCAGCGTTCTTTTATTGGAGAGTGACATGCTCCGCTCTTTCATGGGAATACTTTGTATTCTTAATCTTTGTCTCGCAGCTGCATTTATTTAGCTCCTGTTTTGCATGCATCTCTTATCAGAGCTGTTAGTTTTAGTAGTGTTTTGTGAGTGCTCTCATGTTTGATTTATGTATCATGAAGAGTATTTTTGTTAAAACATATCTTGTATGGTGCTTGTTGGGAGAAGAAACTGCTGCTTGAAGTAGATTTTTTAATGGTGCAAGTAGAAGCTTGTATAGACTGTGGCTAGAACTTTTTCGTATAATGCTAGATGTTATTTTAATTTTAAAGCCTTGTGCTTATTGAGTAGCATGATTAGCCTCAAATAGCTGAGTGTGTTTAATTTGTCGTTGAAAGATTCATGAGTTGTTCTTGTCATATTAAAGCATAAATTTGTGGTATTCTCTTTTAAATGTTTTATTTCATTGACTTGGGCGCATGAACCAGTCACTAATAGCCTCTATGGTCATTTAGTTTTTGAACTTGTGATACCTCTTATGCTTTAATTAATGATTTTTATGTCACTATGCATGATTATGGCTCTTATGCTCTCTTGATTTGTCGCTCCCAGTCTTTTGCTAGCCTCCACCTGTACTGAGTATGAGCTCTACTCGTGCATCCAATTCCCTAAAACCAAAGTTTTCCCACTGTGTCCACCATACCTACCTACATGTGATATTTAACTGCCACTCCAAGGAAATTGCTCATGTGTTACCTTCAAAACCTTCAAAATTACTCCTGCTTTATATTCCTGTTTTTGCTCATGAGGACGTAAATAGAGAATCTTTATCTCACTTCTTGATTGGATTTCACACCCTAGACTAGTGACTTCATCCACTTATCCAAATGATAGAAGAGCTGGCAGTGGGGTGCAAAACCCCAAATTAATACACACAAAATCTCTTTACTATTTTTCCCCTGATTTATGAGTCAAAGCATAATTGTGTAAAAAAAGAGAAAGAGGGATGACCTTCTATACCAGTTGCGTCCTTCATATGGGAGCCGCTCTTGTGAAATCTAGTTGGCTTGTGACGTACTATATTTTATGTTTACCATTCGTTGACATTAGCATACATCTCCCGAAATATAGATACTCCTCCATGGTATGTGATTGTTGGCAGGCACCCGAGGATTCAGTTAGCCGTGGTTTGTGAAAGATGGATGGGAGGAGTGTTAAACTTTTAATACCCCTGTTTAATAAAATAAAAATCTCTAGCACATGAGTGATCCCTACTTCCCCTCTGCGAAGGGCCTTTCTTTTACTTTTATGTTGAGTCTCCATCTTCTAACTTTATGCACAGTTGAGAGAGCATTTTTCCCATTATGAGTTTTGTTGGAACGTGTAGAGATAAACAAAAAAAATTCTACGCGGTACTTCCAAGATCTAGCCGAGGTAGAAGGCCACGAGGATTACCACTACACGCGCAGGTGCGGATTATCGATGAAGCACGTTGATGCAGTGTAGTCCCACGATCTGATCCAGCTGATCCAATCCCACGAACGTCAAAGTGCTAATCGTACAACACCTCTGCCGGTATCCACACGTACGAGGAGGAGCTCCGACGACGGACTGCTAGGTCCGGTGTGGCGGCTGGACTGAGTGGGGCTAGGGTTCCAAACGCATGGGAGTGTAATAACGTGCCCGCTGGGCAACCTGCACCCCTCTTTATATATAGAATGGTAGTGGACTTCACAACTCTTGTGGCCCATTCCGTTTGTGAGTCCAACTCACTAATTCAGTTCATTTCCGGTTCGGGTCCAACCCGACCAATATACTTGCTCCCTCTCTTAAGTGTGCGACCCTGTAGGCTCATGGCGACTTGGACACGACTGGAGTCCGACTCCCAATCGATCAATCGGTAGTGGCTCCTAGAAGAACGTGCCGACTCCCAAGTGCCATAGAGTCATGACGACATACCTTTCAATGTGACTTTCATCTGAGTCCCTTTTGCCTCACGATATACCTTGTTGAACTATAGGCGAATTATCGTCATCCCTTAAATAGCTCAACTCTCTTCTCGGTCCGTGATATATGATTCATCTGACTAACTCTTAGTCAACAGACTCAGTTAACACTTAACCGAGTCGCGCATGGCCATGCTTCCGGAATCATATCACTCGAGAGGGCCCAGAGAATATCTCTCCATATAGAGGGGCAAAATCCCATCTTGATTATCCACATCATGCAGCTTGCTTCTCATTCGACCCGAATTTTGCCTTTATAACTGCCTTGTCACGGAACAGCGTTTGACAGAACCTAAGTCAGTGATTCACAACTCGGATGTGCGGCAACCTCAGGTCTAAGGATTACATTGATTGAGACATGCAAATGACGACTTGGTCGTTGCATCTCAATATGGGTCAGTCCGACTTGCTAAACTCTTTAGCAGAGTCTGTGAACGTTGGAATGGCATCGCCATGCCCATGAAAAGTGGAACCGAGTCATCAGCCAACACTCACATTAGTCTAGGGTGTGTGCCCAACACAACCTTAATGACAAAGGAAAATTTAGCATGAACAACATGAATACATAGTTCCACAATCAAATCACATATTCAATGACATATATCAGATGTTAAAAACAAGGACGACTTTATGAATACATTGGGAATTACATCATACATGATTTCCTCTAGGGAATATTCCCAACAAGTTTTATGTGCATTTGTCCCAGAAACATTATTAATTGATTCATGATGTGTTATTGCTTGTTCTCAAATTATTTGCTCTAGTCTTCCTCATTAACTTTGAAGGTGTCCTGGCATTTATGTTCTGCCCCACTCTTAAGGACTAGCGAAATATCACTTTGCCATTCTTTCTCTATACTTGAAACAAACATATATATCTATCTTTGCATTGTCATTCATGATCTTTTAGTTGAGATACTTCTCATGATGCAAAGTGATTGCTATGCTTTATTATTAAAGTTCTATTTATCATGTTTGTGTTTAAAGTTCTATGATCTTAGCTTACATATGCTCTTACATTTTTATGATCAAGTTTATTTTAGTAGCATGTCACGTCAGAAATTATTGTGTTTTATCGTTTAACTACTCGGGAACGAGTAGGAACTAAGCTTGGGGATGCTTGATACGTATCCAATGTATCTATAATTTCTGATGCTCCATGATGATATTATGCCAATTGCTACATGTTTTCTGCCTTCTTTATGTAATTTTTATCGATTTTCCGGACTAATCTATTGACAAGATGCCACAAAGCTAGTTCCCTGTTTTATGTTGTTTTTAGTTTCAGAAAAGTTGTTCTGGAAATATTCTCGGAATTGGAAAATTCAAAGCCCGGAAGTCTTAGAATTACCGAAGGTTCACGGAGTCCCGTAGAGACCCGGAGAGGGGCCACAGGGGGCCCACACCGTGGGGTGGTGCCCCCCTTGGCCGCGCCGGGGGATGGTGTGGGCCCCCCAACGCTACACCGTCTTTGCCCTTTCGCCTATTTAATCCCCTCCGAAGGAAAACCCTAGGCACCAGATCAAATATCCCTGACAAGTTTCGCAGCCGCTGTCGTCGTCAACCCTAGATAAGGGGGGTTCTGAAGCTGTCTCCCGGCACCCTGCCGGAGAGGAGATCATCACCGGAGGCCTCTTCATCACCATGCCTGCCTTCGGAGTGATGCGTGAGTAGTTCATCCATGGACTACGGGTCCATAGCAGTAGCTAGATGGTTGTCTTCTCCTCATATGCCTCAATGTTTAGATCTCGTGAGCTGCCAAACATGATTGAGATTGTTCTTATGTCATTCTATGTGTTGTGTTTGCTGGGACCTGATGAATATTGAACTTATGCCAAGTTGATTATAGTATTTATTGCATATGTTATTTGTGATCTTGCATGCTTTCTGTTGCTAGTGGTTTCTCTGGCCAAGTATTTGCTAGTGACTCCAAGAGGGAGTATTTATGCTCGATAGTGGGTTCATGCCTCCTTTTCGCCTGTGCTCGAGTAAAAGAAACGTGACGGGGAGGATGTGTTGTTGCCACTAGGGAGAAAACAGCTGTGTGAGTGCCCGCGTGTACAATCATTGCTTACATTACACACATTGCTTAATGGGGTTATCTGTTGCTTGCAACTTAATACCTAAGGGGGTTCGGATGATAACCTGAGGGTGGATTATTAGTCATAGATGCAGTTGGATTATGATCTATGTATATTGTTGTAATGCCCGCACTAAATATCATAGTAGTCATCATGTCAAGAATGTGCACTACGGTGCAACCTCTATTTGTAAATTGCCTAGCTGTAATTTGTTCACCCAGCATGCTATCTTTTATGGAGAGACACCACTAGTGAACTTATGAACCCCGGTCCATTTTCCTACACTGTTAAACAGACCTCTACAACTTCCTGATTTTCTTTACTTACTGCAAGCATACAAAATTTTCCACACTATAGGTCTAATCTTTGTTTTCATCAAGACCGCTGAGATTGCCAACCTCACTGTACCGTTGGGACAAAGTATTTTGATTGTGTTGTGTGCAGGTTCCGTGTTGTTGCTGACACCGGTGAGGCGCCATCACCACCGTCAGTGGCATCAACCTTCCGAAGATCCTCTTTTTCCTACTGGATTGATAACCTTGGTTCTTAACCGAGGGGAAATTCCTACCGCTATGCACATCACACCCTCCTCTTGGGGTTCCCAACACGCATTGCCAGCATCAAGAGGTGGTTCAGGCCATTGTTTTGGGACTTCCTAGGGTCCACCCTAACACAACCAAGTAAAGAGTTGCACATTGCTACCTACTCTGGGCTCCGGTTAAAGTTGTAGACCGATAAGGTGGACTTTTCTCCAGTGGGGCTAGGGTTTCACCACGGAGGGGCTCCAGAGCGTCGGGATGGCACCAAAATCTAGGAGTTGGCATACCAGGTGTTTACATGTGTTCTCAGGGTTTTACATGACAAATATTCACTCACTCTTTGTGTTGGATCTTCACCGGCATCGATTCCTCTCTCCGAGTCTAAGTACTTATAGCCTGAAAGTCCCGGAATCGATGGAAGGGAGAGAATCTTGTGTAGAGGTGGTTTATGCCATTTTTTGGGACTTCCTAGGGTCCACCCTAACACAAACAAGCAAAGAGTTGCACAATGGTACCCACTCTAGGCTCCGATCAAAGCTGTAGACCGATAAGGTGGACTTCTCTCCAACAGGGCTATGATTTCTCCACGGAGGGGCTCCGGAGCGTCGGGAGGGGCTCCAGAATTGAATGATGTATTAAACCTTTTGTCAAACCTGTTATGCCGGAGGTAGAAGAAAATAATCGGTATCGCAAGCATATAGCCCGACTGTGGCTCCTGAGTGCATATATGCATATCAAATGCACGGTCAGACGTACGCTGGCGAATCCGGATGATTTGTATTCGGTCGATGAACTGAATGATGTATCAAAAAAATTGTCAAACCTTTAATAGGGGATGTATAGCAAAACAATCGGTATCCCCAGCATACAACCCCACCGTGGCTCCTAAGTGCTTATATGCATATCAAATGCACGGTAGGACGTATGCTGGTTGGTGCTCTTCTTATGTTGGGCGATCGTGTCAAATGTATTCCCATTTATCTCGTACCCTTGAAAACTCCCAATAGTCGAAGATGGTGACCCGACCAACATGTACAGCTGATCTTCAACAGTGGTGTCATTTATAAGATGTGTTTGCAACCAACTTCCGAAAGTCTGCATGTGTTTGCGTTTAATCCATGAGTCATCCTTCCCCGGGTTTGTGGAGCGTACACTATTCTTGTGTTCCTCGAGATTCGGAACCACGAAGGTGGAATTTTGTAGAACTGTGTAGTGTGCTTTAGTGAAAGAATGCCCGTCCCTGGGTATCATAGTTTTCTTTCCCAGCGTTCCTTTTCCCCTTAGTCTCCCCTCATGCCGCGATTCAGGAACACCAATCGTCTTAAGGTCAGGAATAAAGTCAACACAGAACCAAATCACCTCCTCTGTTCCATATCCCTTCGAGATGCTTCCTTCTGGCCTAGCACGGTTATGAATATATTTCTTCAAAACTCCCATGAACCTCTCAAAGGGGAACATATTGTGTAGAAATACCGGACCGAGAATATGAATCTCTTCACATAGGTGAACGAGGAGATGCGTCATAATGTTGAAGAAGGATGGTGGGAACACCAACTCAAAACTAACAAGACACTGGACCACATCCCTCTGTAATCTTGCCAGACTTTCTGCATCGATTACCTTCTGAGATATTGCATTGAGGAATGCACATAGCTTCACAATGGGGACTCGAACATTTTCCGGTAGAAGCCCCCTCAATGCAATCGGAAGCAAGTCCCCTTTATATTCGTCGAGAAGCCACACAACACCTTGATACTATAAAGGACTTCAAAAAAATTTCCTTCTCTGCTTTGATAAGAGCGTAGCTGCTTAAGTAATGGCGCCCTGTATCCGTGTGCTTATTTCTTGGGTCTTTCGTACGTTGCTGGTCCTCTTGTGCTTTTGGCATATCTTTTGACTTCCCATACATGCCCAGGAAGCATATCAAGTTGATGCACAGATTCTTCGCACGTGCATCACGTCGATTGAAGAGCGGACCTCTAGGACTTTCCAATAGGGTAGCTCCCAAAATATAGATTTCTTCTTCCACATGGGTGCACGCTTATCAGGGCCGTTCAGAACAGGTTGGCTGCCATCACCCTTCCCAAAGATTACTTTTAGGTCCTTGACCATATCGAATACATCATTACCACTACGAAGGTCAGACTTCTTCCGGTATCTGCCTCACCTCTGAAATGCTTGCCTCCTTTCTTTCTTACGGGATGCTTGATGGGAAGAAATCTACGATGCCCCACGTATACAAACTTCTTACATGTATCCAAATATACACTGTTAGTCTTACCTAAACAGTGTGTGCATGCATTGTATCCCTTGTTTGTATGTCCGGAAATGTTACTAAGAGCAGGACAATCATTGATGGTTACGAAAAGCAACGCCTGTACGTCAAATGGCTTTTGTTCGTTCTCATCCCACACACGTACACCTGGTTTGCCCCACAACTGTAAGATTTCTTCCACTAATGGCCTTAGGTACACATCAATGTCGTTGCCGGGTTGCCTTGGACCCTGGATGAGCACTAGCATCATAATAAACTTGCACTTCATGCACAACCAAGGAGGAAGGTTTTAGATACATAGAGTCACGGGCCAGGTGCTATGACTGGAGCTCTGATCCCCGAAAGGATTAATGCCATCTGTACTTAGACACAACCATAAGTTTCTTGCCTCTCCTACAAAGTCCGGGAAGTCTCTCTCGATTTTTCTCCACTGCGACCCATCAGCGGGGTGTCTGAACTTTCCGTATTTCTTACGGTCTTCTTTGTGCCATCGTGATACGTCGAAAACGTATCTCCTTTTCCGAACACTTTTCTTATTGTTTTCCTCTAAACTTGTGTGTTTTGAATACAACTAACACGACTAACGCTGTTTTTAGCAGAATTACTTTGGAGTCTTGTTTTTGTGCAGAAAAATCAACTTTCGGGAAAATGCCCAGAAAAGAGTCCATTGGTGTTTTCACCCCGGAAGACCCCGGGGGACAGAAGGAGGCCAGGAGAGGAGCCACAGGGTGGCCACACCCCCTGGCGCGGGTCCCCTGGCCGCGCCAGCATAGGGTGTGGGCCCGCCAAAGCCCCTCTCGGACTCCCCTTTCGACTACAAGTAGCCTCCAACCTTAAAAGCCGAGGGGGTTCATCATATTTCACAGAAACAGAACAGAGCGCCGCCGCCGTCCCGAACCTCGATTCGGGGATCAGAAGTTCCTGTTCTAGCACCCTGCCGGGACGGGGAAGTGGAGGAGATCATCGCCACCGTCATGACCTACGCCTCTCCATCGACCATCCATGTTTCCCCCATCCATGTGTGAGTAATTCCCCGCTGTAGGCTGAAGGGGATGGTAGGTATTGGATGAGATCGTTCATGTAATAATGTCGTGATAGTTAGGGCATAGTGCCTAGTATCTTCTATTAGTGCTATTGACATTGTTGCAACTTGTTATGTTTAATGCTTGCCACTTTGGGCCCGAGTGCCATGATCTCACATATGAACATGTTATTGAATCATGATGATAATTATTGTTTCTTGATCATACCTGCAAGTTGTTTACACATATTGTTGTCCGGAACCCGAGGCCCTGAAGTGACAGAAATTGGGACAACCGGAGGGGATGGCTGCGATGTGAGTGTTAATGCTTTGCTCTGGTGTTCTATGAAAAGGAACACCTTAATTACCAGTAGTTCCCTTGAGGCCCCGCTGAAAATGGGCTGGTAGGACAAAAGATGTTGTGCAAGTTCTCATCGCGAGCACGTACGACTATTTACGGAACACATGCCTATGGTTACTTAGTGATTGGATGCTTTATCATATTTATCTGCAATGCCCGCGACTTGATCATTATTTGAACTATCTTATCCATGCAACGCCCGTTCATCCATCCCTATGCCTACAGTATTTAATCCGCTATTTACTTCAAACACTACTGCTGCTGCTGTTTTTATTCCAATGTTGCTATTATTTCACTACTGCTGCTACTATAAAACTGTTACTACTGTGCAGGTGAATTGACAACTCACTTGTTAAGGCTCACAAATATTATTTGGCTCCCCTTGTGTCGAATCAATAAATTTGGGATTTACTTCCCTCGAAGACTGTTGTGATCCCCTATACTTGTGGGTCATCAAGACTATTTTCTGGCGCCGTTGCCAGGGAGCATAGCTTTATTTGTGAGTTCACCGGAGAGTATTATTATCTACTGCCATCATTCATCATGGGTAAGACTCGTGATGGAAAGTTTCCTATATTACCATCCACTGCAAGAAGAGGTACAACTCTGAGCACCTCTGTTGCTCTTGATTCACCGTCCGTTATGAGTAACCTGCTTACACCACCACATGCTACACGTGCTACTTCTGCTGAATCTGAAAATACTTCTGATACTTTTGATGATGCTTCTACTGGGCTTGATGAGAGTGGTTCTCTCGGTCCTTTATTAGATTCTACTATTTCTAAAGCTAAAAATATTACAAACACTGAAACTCCTGATAAAAATCCTGTTACTCCTGCTCTTTCACCTGAGCTTATAGGGAACCCTAGTGATGATTTAGATGATGCCTATGTTGATCTTAGTGATGATCTTATGAAATATATACTATGAAGGATGATGATGCTGTTATGAGACTCATTGAAAGCCGTGCTGTTAAATATAAATTATCTCCTGATGCTAAGTTTGCCACTTCTCCCATTAATATTAGGGACAAGGATTATTATTTCTCTCTTGATTTATCTTATATATCTATTGTTGAGAAAGAACCTTTTTGTGGTACTGAAAATGAAAGTGCTATGAAACATATGAATGAGCTCTCTCTTTGAGTAGTTTATTCTCTGATGATCTTAAGAAACATAGCTACTTTGTTACTAAAATATTCCGTTTCTCATTAAAAGATGAAACTAAAACTTGGTTTAACAATTTATCTCCTGGATCTATTTTTTTAATATAAGGACTGTAGGGTTACACCCCACAACCTTTTATTGAAAACAAAGAAACCAGCAGTAACATATTTACAAACAGAAAAGAGTGGTGGGGGGAGGTGGTGGGATGGAGTGGAGCTAAACTAAGCTATTACAGACTAAAGTAGATTTTCAATCCATCTTGAAAAACTTTGAACATATTGATCCTTCACCCTATGCACATGCATGGTGGCATCCTGAATAAAATTCCTCTTCCAAAATCTAAAAGAAGGGTGAACATGATTGAAGATAGCATCATTTCTTTGCTTCCAAATGTGCCATAGGGCCAAAATAACCACTTCAGAGAAGAAAGGTTCACTGAACTTTTTCAACGATTCACTGAACACTTGCTCAAAGGTGTCACCAGGCTCCCAACTGATTTGTAAATATGTCCAAATCCATGTACTGAAATTGCAAATAAAAAATAGATGCATCCAATCCTCGAAAGCTCCAGTGGGGCACAGTTCACAATGTGTTAGATCTGTGACATTCCAATGTCGACGTTTCAACATGTCTCTAGTGTTTAAACGGTCACTAACCAGAAGCCAAGAAAAAACCTTAATCCTAAGGGTGACTTCGCTTTTCCAAATATGAGGGTAAATGGCACTAGTATGGACATCCCTGAAGCAATGCTTGTAATAAAGCCTAACAGAATAGGCCCCATCTTTCCAGCTGGTTTTCCAAATATCTTTCTCACTTGGATTTAACTGAACCTGTTGCAACATGGATTGCAATTGCTGGAGCTCATCAAATGCTTGAACTGACAGTGGCAAAAGAAAGAGCTGGGTGATATCCAAGGATGACATAACCTCAAGAACAGAGATATTTGCATCCAAAACAAAAGAGAACAACCTAGGAAACTTCTCTTTGAAGGGAGCACCAAGCCAAGAATCTGACCAAAACAGAATTGTTTCACCCAAATTGACCTGTACAGAGGAAAACCCAAAGAACTTGCTGCATAGTTTCATGTCATCTCTCCACCAGAAGGAACCACATGGACTAGCCACTTGAGGAACACCATTAGGATAGTACTGCCAAACAAGATTAACCCAAGGAATGGATTCCTTATTGAAAAACTTGAACAGATTCTTGATCAGAAGGCCCTCATTCCGATTCTTAAAATTGAGAATACCCAAACCACCACTTTTTCTTTGTTTACAAACCATTTCCCAGGAAGCTAGAGATTGGCTTCTAGACTAATGTTCAGTTTTTCTCCATAAACATTGCCTGATTATTCTGTCCATTTGTTTCACAATGCCAGCTGGGATTTCCAGAGAACATAAAAAATAGATAGGCACGGAAGAGAGGCAGGATGAAATCAGATGTAGTCAACCTCCATAAGGAAGAAAGCTAGAACTAGCAGTGAGTTTTCTTTCCAGCCTATCCACAAGAGGCATGAAATCAATCATGTGGGGCCTAGTAGTACCCATAGGAAACCCAACATATGTGAAAGGAAAAGTACCCACTAAACATCCAAAATCAGCAGCCAGTTGTTGAACTTCCTCATCAGTGATATTAACTGTAAGCATACAAGATTTATGAAAATTCACAGAGAGTCCTGTTGACAGACTAAAATCTTGTAAATTTTTCTTGAGGATAGCCAACTGATCAGAATCAGCCTACATGACCATAATAGTGTCATCAGCATACTGGACCACTAGAACTCTGGATCATTTATTGGAATTGGCAGTTTAATCAGATCCTTAGCTATCAGATCATTAATGACAAACTGAAGCAGTTCAGAGCCCATGACAAAAAGCAAAGGTGACAATGGGTCACCTTGCCTCACTCCTCTTTTACAGTGAAAAATTCTGCCAGTCACTCCATTCACCAACACAAAGGAGGTGCCTAATTGCAAAAATATTTCTAATCCACTGAATAAAACCTTCAGGGAACCCCAACTCACTCAACATTAAGAAAATGGCATCATGTTCAATGGAATCAAAAGCTTTCTCAAAGTCTAACTTGAGAATTACCACTTTCTTTTTGGAGGCCTTACACTGATGCAGATACTCAAAATACCAAGCCAGACAATCATGTATTGATTTACCTTTAATAAAACCATACTGATTCTTATGAATACAGTCCATCATCCTAACTTGCAGTCTATCAGCCAAAAGCTTTGTCATGAATTTCATACCCACATTAGTAAGGGAAATAGGACGATAATCAGACATCTTTTCAAGACCTGGTTTTTTAGGGATCAAGGTAATAAAGGAGGAATTTAAATTTTCCAGTGACACATTATGGCCATGAAAATGATATGCAAGCTTATAAAAGTCCTTCTTAATTATCTCCCAGCATTTCTTCAGGAAAAGGCCATTAAAACCATCAGGTCCAGGGGCCCTATCCAAAGGCATTTTATTAATGACACCATTCATTTCCTCCTCAGAAAAAGGCCTAATCAAATCTTCCAAGCCTTGTACTCTGTGAACCAGAATAGGGAGGTTAAATTTCATATCAATACCATTAGAAACCCCCATTATTTTCTTATAACAGAGCCAAGTAGCTCCAGCAATTTGATCATGATCTGTAACAACATGTCCATCACCCAACATAATGCTAGCAATGGAATTCCTCCTATACCTCTCAGTTGCCATTGCATGGAAAAATTTAGTATTCTCCTCTCCAAGCTTAATCCATATGATAGAGCACCTCTTTTTCCAATATTGATATTGCACCCTCAAAAGGGAAGCATGATGCTTTTTAACAATATTCCTGAAATTGCTTTCTGCTAAAGAGAGAGGCCTTTCTTCCTCAAGATTATCAAAAAACAGAATAACCACATTGCACTTAGAAATAATCCATTTCAAATGAGACAAACTTTTTTTCCACTTATTAAGCTCATGCCTTAGCATCTTCATCTTCCTGGCCAGACATGCTGCAGAAGAAAAACCCACAAAATCCTACTCCCAAACTTTTTTAACACAGTCAAAAAACCCTGGCTAATCAACCCAAAAAAATTCAAACCTCAAAAGCTGGGCCTTGGGGATCACAGTATCAATATTAACTAGACAAGGAACATGATCAGAGGTTGATTTAGCCATTGTTGTGACCACAGTATTTGGGTAAGCAGTGATCCAACTGGAGCTAGTAAAGACCAATCTAACTGCTGCAATAAGGGAGACTGTTGCATGTTGGACAAAGTGTATTCTCTACCTTTTAGAGGTAGTTCCAATAATCCAAGATGTCCAATAATATCATTGAAAACAAACATATCATAGAAAGAGCCACAATTCATCATCAGGAATAGCAAGATCATACAGCCAACTAACAAAATTATCTCTCTCTCTTCACCATGGCATGGTCCATAAACCACCACAAGTGTCCATTTATGATTATTATGAAGAGATTTCAAAGAAATGATAAGTCCAAAACTTTTGGACTCAATTAATGTTCCCTCAAACAAACTTGATTTCCAGAGAACAAGGATTCCTCCAGGTGCCCCACAAGATGGAGAAAAGGCAAATCTGTCAAAATTCTTAGGGGAGCATTTTTTTAATGACTTGTCTATCAAAATTTTCTTTTTTTGTTTCCTGAATACAAGCCACAACACAGCCACTCTCAACAATTTTGTTATACAGAGCTAATTGTTTATCATCAGAATTAAGCCCACGAATATTCCAGCAAAGAACTTTCCACACTAGATAATTGATTTTATAATCCATTAAACAAAGCAAAAGCAGACCAAATGTTTAACTGACATAGCCAGTTAACAGACAGCACACAGGAGAAGAGTATTATTACATGCCCAAATAAAGTGCTAAAAATAGCAAAACACACTCTAAGATAAGGGATGTGATGAGGAGCACATCCACTCAGGACATCCAGCAGAAGGTACTATCATTGGAAACCTTTGGGGTATCCACCTTGCTAACAGAGGCCATAAGCATCTGCTCAGTCATCTCAGCTGGCTGAATCTCAAGGAAACCACCAATTTTCTAAAGGGTAGGAATTGTAAGAAAAGGTGTGACTGAATTCCCAGTAGGAGCACTGTCTGATTGATTTTGCTTGTTAAATTTTGCCTTTTTCCTATGCCTAGGCACCAAACACTGAATGGGTTCAGGCCTATGGCCATCTAGGAGAACCTGGCTCCTAGTCCGAGGACTAGCTGCATATGGTAACATCACCACAGTCTTGACACGTTTCTTTCTCTGCTTAACCAAAGGAACATCCTGAAACTCCAGCACTTCAGTATTGGGCACATTGTCATGTGAACTATCAGAGAAATCATGAACCCCCACAGCAAACTTACTGACAGAAAGAGGCACATGTGGCCTAGCTGACATAGAGACCATCTGTTGTAAGAAAAAACCCTCAAAATTATCATTGAAAGCAGCCTCCCAAGACCTTTTTAGAGATACAAAAGGATAAGGGGAAACATGCTTATGAAGCATAGGTAGAACTGAGTTTTCTTCCAGCAAAAACAAACACAAATCCGGGGACTTCAGTGACCCAGAAAACAAAGTATTCAGAGGCAGTGGGCTAACAGAGGGAGCAACATATGGCACCAGAGCCCTCATGGGATCAAATTCCACCTCATTAACCAAAGGATTATTTGCTGGAACATGATTATTTGCTAGAACATTGGCAGCAAAGCCATTATCCTGGTCATGACCATCCAAAGGGCCCTCACCCTCACCCTGATCATCATCTCAAAATCCTGCTATACTTCATGACCTGAACCTGACAGAATAGCAGAACCAACTCCAGAGGAATCAGAGTCATTGTGTTGTTGTGGCTGCTGAGCATTGTCCTTGTGCATGTTGACAAAATCCTCACCATTATCATGATCAACATTGAACTGTTACGAAGGGGGCATGTCCCAACCAATCTCTGGATATTCTGGTAGAACAAACAAGTGCTCATTAGGGTGCAGGTGACCAGGCAGTGGGTGGGGATTGCCATTGATCGGCATGGGATCTTCATCAGCTGGATGAGCATCAACAAAGTCACTCGAAAGGATGTAGCAAGGTGTCGTCCATGAATGCCTAATGCCTGAGTACCTTCCCACATTGGGCTGCCTAAAGACCACATCACGGGGAACAAGCGACTGAGCAGGGTGCGTGGCATAAACCAGAGTACGTCAACGCTGAATATCACGATGCTGCCAGTAATGGAATTCTCCAAAGGTATTAAAAGCATCTCTAATACAAGCAGTGTTGCGGAAATCCATAGGTATGTCAAGGAACATCAGCCAGCCATTGCGAGCAACATTGTGACACCTAAAACCCTGCCCCTCATCATGCTTAACAAAACGCGGAGTCCTTCCCACACCAAATTGCCACGGCGGATGAGAAACTAAAGCTGATCTAACAACTGGATTGCACAACTGAAAAGCGCCTACACCATAGCACCAGGGCAGGAAATTAACAACTTCAAGGTCCATCCCAAGCAAGAACGGTCTAACCTGATGCAGAAGGTGATTGAGATCATCCTGCTGCGGGCGTGGCTCCACGAGAGCAAGCATCCAAGTTTCATGGGCATCCACGGTCAATGTTGAAGGAGTGACAAACGTGCGCGGCAGACGCCGATCACCTCCATCGTTGATATCAAAACCCTCAGGAACCCACACCACCGGATCCAACTCATAATTCACCATTGAACTAGGAGGAGAAAACGGTGAAGGAGAGGAAGCAGGGGACGAGGCAAACCGCAGAGGATCCTCGATACAGACAAATTTATTTATCTTCGTAGAAGCCGAGGAGGCCAAGATCGTTACACTGGCAGGTGGGTCCAGATTAACCTCTCCCTCAGAGATACGCGGTGCAGTCACCTTCTTTTTAGGAACCCACTTTTTGGTTGGAGATAATTTTCCATAACAGTTTTTCTTGACGTGTCCAGAACGTAAACAAGATAAACACCTAATCTTATTGACGCATTGTGAAATATCGTGAGCGATACTTAGACATCTTTTGCACTTCCAGACCTGCTCAGCCCAAACATTAACGACACCCTGTAGAGATTTATGGGCCTCCAACTCATGCCCAGGCTCCAAACCCAAACCAGAGGAAATGGGCCTCGTAGCCGAACTCGATGAAGGGCTAGGAGAATCCACCCCAGCATCGTGCAATGCCTTGTGAACACGTTCATTCGAAATAGAAGGTCCCGCGCAATTATCGGACAAAACCTCCGAAGATACAGGAGATAATGAAGCCAGAAAAAGTGGATCCAGTGAACCAAAACGAATCTGACCAGACAAATCTCCGGTGATTACCGGCGGAGAGCTAGCGACGGAACGCCCGGGAGTCGAAACCACATGTTCCTTGCCATGCACAGAACAAGAACGAGGCCTATAGACCTTACATACCACATGTTGAGTATAGATTGTAGATTTTTTCGATTAGCCAGAATCCATTCACCAGCACACTCACGTTCCCAAAGGTTAAACTCAAGACGCCAATTGGGGCCTCCATAACCCCACAGATGATAGAAACATTTAAAGTGTGGGTAGCTATAGAATTTACGTGTATAGATGGAAAGACCAACCTTCTTGGAAGCAACATGGAACGCAAAAACTCTGTCAGA
This sequence comes from Alopecurus myosuroides, assembly GCA_028641055.1. Classification (NCBI taxonomy): domain Eukaryota; kingdom Viridiplantae; phylum Streptophyta; class Magnoliopsida; order Poales; family Poaceae; genus Alopecurus; species Alopecurus myosuroides. Next base: position 64,096,944 of record CM054061.1, on the reverse strand, counting down.
TAGAGAGGACACCTTGAGATCACCACAAAAACCACCAGTTACAGCTTCTAAGGCCATAGAAACCGAATCTTCATCCAATCTGAAGGTATATCTACCAAAGGAGACCACCAACTGAAAACCAACCGAATCCACACTCGGATGCACCGTCGAACGAAGAGAACGCCAGATCTCCTTGGCGTAGGCTTGACCAGGAGAAAAGTCAAGACCTAGGGAGATTGCCGCATGAACAGCCATGATCCTTGCACTAAGGTGTAGAGAGATGTATGGGGGAATAGGCGTGGGGGAGAGGTGGAAAGGCTACCAGAGACGATGGATCGCCGGCTGAGAAGGGTTAGGGGTGGTGGTCGCCGGGTAGGGGTGGGAGAGGTGGGAGAGAGCCATTGTGTAGCAATATCTCCTAGATCTATTGATAATCCTATTGGTTTGGTTAATACTTTCTTTCAGAAATATTTTCCTCCTAGTGCTCAACATGCTGCTTTACAAAATATATTTAATTAATTGGAAGAAGAGAAATTGCATGTATCTTGGACAAGGTTCTGTTCTTTAGTCAGGACTACACCTGGGCATAAGGTAGAATATAATAAACTTCTTGATATATTCTATAGTGGAATAACTGTTGAATCTAGGACATACCTGGATAGTTGTGCTGGTTGTGTTTTCATGCAAAGAACTCCAGAAGAAGTTGAGGAATTAATGGCTGAAATAAGCCAAAATCATGATGATTGGACTATGGCTGAGCCTGAGCCGACCCCTACTCCAGTACCAACAGCAACACCAACACCGAAGAAGAGGGGAATGATTGAATTAAATGATGAAGTGATGAGAGAAGCCAAGAAATCTCTTAAAGAGAGGGGTATTAAATCTGAAGATGTGAAGAATCTTCCACCTATAGAAGAATTATGTAAGTCAATCCCTCACTCACCCACTATTGAGGTACACTCTCCAATATTTTGATAGTAGAGATATTCCCTATAAAAAACCTCCTGATAAATGTTTAGATGAATTTGATAATTATGTTATCAACCAAGATAATTTTAATAAGAGAGTGCAAAATCACCTTATGGAAAACTCTAGAGCTATTGATAATTTGCATGGTATTATAGAAAGAACCTCTAATGATGTTAAAATGCTTGTCAAACATTTTAAGATGGTTCAAACTCAAATTTATCAACTTGCTAAAGTGCAAAAAGATTTGCTAGTCAATGCTTCTAAAGAAAAACATTCTTATGAAATAAGAACAAGAAGTGATATTGCTACACAAGATCCTTTATATCCTGAGGGACATCCTAGAAGAATTGAACAAGATTCTCAGCAAACTAATGATAAGATTATTCATACTAAGAAGAAAAAAAATGAAACATAAAACTGCTGTAGAATCCTCTGAACTTGCTAAAGATCCTCATAGTATATCTATATCTGATGTTGAAACTAAAAGTGGTAATGAAAAAAATGATGCTTCCGATAAAGAAGAACCTATAGTTGAACCTGAAAAGCAAACTAAAACTGCAAAAGTATACTGATTTCATTGCTAATAAACATGGTAATGTTAGAGAGCCTTGGGTACAAAAACCAATGCCTTTCCCTAATAAGAAACACAAATCTAAGGAAGAAGAACATTATAACAAGTTTTGTGAATGGATGAAACCTTTGTTCTTGCAAATTCCTTTAACTGATGCTATCAAATTGCCTCCTTATCCAAAATATATGAAATATATTGTCTCTAACAAAAGGAAGATTCCTAATGAGGAAATCTCCACTATGATTGCTAATTACTCTTTTAATGGCAAGGTTCCTGAGAAGCTTGGAGATCCTAGTATACCAACTATTCCATGTTCTATTAAAAATAATTATGTTAGAACTGCTTTGTGTGATTTGGGAGCTGGAGTTAGTGTCATGCCTTTTACTCTCTATAAAAGACTCCTCTTAGAAAAATTGATACCAACTGATATATATTTGCAAATGGATGATAAGTCTACTGCTATTCCTGTGGGTATATGTGAGGATGTTCCTGTTCAAGTTGCTAATAATTGTCTGATATTAACTGACTTTGTTGTGTTGGAAATGCCTGAAGATGATAATATGTCTATTATTCTTGGAAGACCTTTTCTTAATAATGCAGGGGATGTTATTGATTGCAATCAAGGAAAAGTTACTTTTAATGTAAATGATAAATAGCACACTGTTTATTTTCCCAAGAAGATTGATAGAAAATAGGGTCTAAATTCCATTGAAAATATTGAGACCATCAAGATTGGAGAATTTTATTGTCCTATTCCAAAGCCACCCAAAGAATATGAAATCATTATGATTGGGACTATGTCTATCGAGGTTGAGGTAACATAAGTATTTAGTGAGAAACGAAGTTTTGTTTCATAGAAAATTATTTTGGTAGCAAGACTTGATCACCTTTGTTAACAAAATGATTTTAAATGAAATGGTCAATGTTTTCACTATGTTTTCACCTTCCCCATTATTGTTTTCACCATGTTTACTTCTGTTATCACATTGTTACTTGAGTGCAATCATGTTTCACACCATCCTTATGCATGTTTTCCTGATGTTTTCACCCTGATTACTGAGTTTATGGATGTTTTCACCACCCATACTTTTGTTTTCAGCACTACCACCTTTGTTTTCTTTGGATATTCTTTCATTAAAGTGTCTTAGAACCTCTGTAGTACTGGTTTTGGTTTTGTTTTCCACGTTTTCACTTTTGTTTTCCCGGTTTTTATTAATTATTAAAATTCTGGAAATACCTCAAAAATAAAGTTTCTCGAAAAAATCCAGAAAAATTATAATAAATTTTTACGTAAAAAATGAGGCAGAAAGCCACCTGGAAGACCCCAAGGGGACCCACCAGTCAGGCACACCCCAGGGTGGCGCGGCCAGCCCCTGGTGGCGCCAACACATTGTGTGGGCCCTCCTGGCCCTCCACTTACTCTCTCCACTGCCCAAGTCTCTTCTCTCACCTACCAAACTGAAAACATTTCCTGGGTCCCGTGTTCTTGGTGTTCTTCCTTTGGATTTTCGATCTACTTCTTTAGCCCATCATTTGTGCTGATTTTTGGTGTGTTTGATCTCCGATGTGACTCCTCTGATGATCCATGTAGAATTTTTTTTAGTGAAGTATTTCTTGAGTATTTTGCCACAGTAGGTGACAGCTTATGTGAGTTTGCATGCTTGATTTGAGTAGAAATAATATATTTTTGACGTATGTTTAGCTCTCATATAAGTCCCTGTGGTAGTTTCCACCTTATACTTGCTTGAAATTAATTTTTATGATGATTGTTGAAAAATTTCAGAGATGGAGCACAATGCTTATCAACTAAACCAGCGTGAGTTGGAGGTGCATGAGGTCATGCTTGTGCACCGTGAAGAGAGGGTGTTCCCATCAATCTATCTGTGGCAGGAATTTATGCAAGTTACAGGAACTCTGCAGGATTTTAACACTCTAGTGCATAATGCAGGTTTAGAGCGTTTCATTGAGGATGAGCCCATCCAATATGTGGAACTAACTATGTCTGTGGTGCAGGATTTTCGTTTTAAATGGTCTCCAACTAACCCAATGGTCCACCATAAAATTTGTAATAAAGCTGTGAGCCTGCCTTTTAGTGTTTTCTGTGCAGCTATTAAGGTACCTGAGTGGGGTCTTTTGAGAAAACAAGTGGGCAGCCCAAACCACTACTGGATTTATATGGAGAGATTTGCCAAGGTAGAAGTTTCACAGGGGAGAGTGGTAAAATTCGTGAAATCCAACTCCCTAGCATTCGATACAGTGCCTACTTCATTTCTAAATGTGTATTAGCTAGGAAAACTGCCAGGAAGTTATCTTTTTATGATTTGGCGTTTATTGTTGTTGCTTTGAGACATAATAGGTCTTATAACTTTGGCGCTTTGATTGCTTACCGTCTCTCACATAACTGTGAGAAGGGCGGAGTTTGTGGAGGTCTTATTGCCTCGCGCTTGCTAGTCTTGCATGCTTTTGGATCCGCACCCTCTAGACTTTCAGTTTACTATAGAGAGGCTTAATCTTGTTTCCATGGTTCAACATAAGTTTCTTTTTACCCATGCTCACTTACATAATTTATCTTTTGAATTAACTTTCTCCAAACGATCCGGGTGGAGAGTTGTTAAAACTGTTAGAGAAGTACTTTTCCATGCACCTCTTTTGTTTGATCTTAATAACAGGCAAGGATGGGAGCTTTCTAAGAGTGAGATGGACACATACCTTGAGCATCACCCCCAGCAAGGGGAGGATGCCTACGAGGGGGACGATGGTGATTTTGTCCAGCCCTGCGACGCCACGGGGATCCCATACCAGCACCTCGGTTATGACTATGCGCCAACTGCTTCATCTTCTTCTTATGCGCCCGAGTACGACCACGCGAGGGACGGCCCACCGCAGTGGGGATATTTCCCACGCTTTGATTGATCTCCACTTAGGCCAAAAGCCTAATCTTGGAGGGAGGTATACCGGCATCACACTCATTTATATATCATGTTTGGTCGGTTCTTTGTATATCCATGTTTATCATTTCTTTCGTTTTTTTTCGTTTCTCTTTGTTTCTTTCGCTTCTTTTGTTTTTTTTTGTTTTGTTCTTGTTTTCCAAAACACAAAAAGACGAAAAATATTTCTGTTATTTCTTTTTTTTTTGCTTCTTTAGTTTATTTATTTGGTTTGCTTTCTTTAAGTTACAGTTTAATATTAAAAAATCCAAAAATATTTTGTTTGCTTGTTCTCTTTCAGTTCGTGCTTGAATTGAAAACCCTAAAAATATTTGTTGTTCTTCTTTGGTTTTGTAAAGTTTGTTGCAACAGTTCAAAGTCGTCCGTGATTCCATTGGAGCTTGGTTTTAATTATATATTATTTGAGCCACAAGTGAAGAGCAATAATGATAATATACGACAATTCAAGTTGTGGTGAGAGGCGGGTATGAATTATATTTGCTTTCATTTTTGTACATATATCCATCTATGTGAGCATGTTTAGTTTGTTCGTATAAGGTATATGTGACTTAATGGCTGCTTAATAGTTCGTGCTCTCTCATGTCTTGTTCCAATTTATTAATAGTGAATGACCTGTCATATAAATATTTGTTCGCATTGTTCTATTCATAGAAGGACATGATATTGTGGTAGCCTCCTCTGACTGTTTCATTTAAATCGACTTAGCACATGCTCACGCATGCTAAGACTGAAAACAAAAAGTCAATAAGCCTCGATGATTTATTTTTCCTCAGATTTCTAGTATCAATTTTATGCCTCATTTAATTTTACTTTGTCGCAAACATGATTATGATAGTTGTTGCTCTCTTGATTGTCGCTCCCTGTCTATTTGCTAGCCTTCACTTGTACTGAGTATGAGCTCTACTGGTGCATCCAACTCCCAAAAACAAAAGTTTGCCAAATGTGTCCACCATACCTACCTATATGTGGTATTTAACCGCCACTCCAAGTAAATTGCTCATGTGCTACCTTTAAAACCTGCTAAAAATTACTCCTCTTTTGTGCCCCTGTTTTAGCTCATGAGGACGTAAATAGAGAATCTTTATCTCACTTGTTGATTGGATTTCACACCCTGGACTAGTGGCTTCATCCGCTTATCCAAATGATAGAAGAGCTGGCAGCGGGGTGTCCAGCCCCAAATTAATACACACAAATTATCTTCACTCTTTTTGCCCCTGATTTATCAGTCAAAGAATAATTGTGTAAACAAAAGAGAAAGAGGGATGACCTTCTACCCAGATGCGTCCTTCACATGGGAGCCACTCTTGTGAATCCAGTTGGCTTGTGAAGTACTGTATTGTGTGTTTACCATTCGTTGACATAAGCATACACCTCTCTCAAAATATTTTCAATACCTCTGTTTAATAAAATAAAAAGCTCTAGCACATGAGTGATCCATGCTTCCCTCTGCGAAGGGCCTTTCTTTTACTTTTATGTTGAGTCTCCGCCATATTCTTTGAGAACTTTCTTGAGAGCACAATGTTCATTCTTAGTGTGATGTGTTTGTCCCAAAGTACGGTAGATTGTGGTATAATTTTGATACTTGTATCTTTGATATCTTTACTTGTAGTCTTCCCTTGAACTTTAGAGGTTCCCTGGCATTTATGTTTTTCCCCACACTTAAGGGCAAGCGATATACCACTTTATCAGATCCTATTATGAATACTTCAATCTTGCAAATAGCTATGCTTCATGTTGTTTATTATTAATATGTTGTTATCTCTTCATGGTTTGCATAGCTATTAAGTGACAGTATCTTGTGTGTATCTTATCATGAGCATAATTAAGTATTTGATCACATAGTGAATATATTTACATCATATGAAAGAAATGTGTTCATAAAAGTCTTTAATCGCACTCAGTTGTCACTGAATTGCTTGAGGACAAGCAATAAGCTGAGCTTGGGGGAGTTGATATGTCGAAAACGTATCTCCTTTTCTGAACACTTTTGTTATTGTTTTCTCTCTAAACTTGTGTGTTTTGAATACAACTAACACGGACTAACGCTTTTTTCAGAAGAATTACTTTGTTGTCTTGTTTTTGTGCAGAAAAATCAACTTTCGGGGCAATGCCCAGAAAAGTGCCCATTGGTGTTTTCACCCCGGAAGACCCCGGGAGCCAGAAGGGGGCCAGGAGAGGAGCCACAGGGTAGCCACACCCCCTGGCGCGGGTCCCCCTGGCCGCGCCAGCATAGGGTGTAGGCCCCCCAGAGCCCCCCTCGGACTCCCCTTTCGACTACAAGTAGCCTCCAACCCTAAAACCCGAGGGGGTTCGTCATATTCCACAGAAATAGAACAGAGCGCCGACGCCGTCCCGAACCTCGATTCGGGGATCAGAAGTTCCCGTTCTAGCACCATGCCGGGACGGGGAAGTGGAGGAGATCATCGCCAGCGTCATGACCAACGCCTCTCCATCGACCATCCATGTTTCCCCCATCCATGTGTGAGTAATTACCCGCTGTAGGCTGAAGGGGATTGTAGGGATTGGATGAGATCGTTCATGTAATAAGATCATGATTGTTAGGGCATAGTGCCTAGTATCTTTTATTAGTGCTATTGACATTGTTGCAACTTGTTATGCTTAATGCTTGCCACTTTGGGCCCGAGTGCCATGATCTCAGATCTGAACATGTTATTGAATCATGATGATAATTATTGTTTCTTGATCATACCTGCAAGTTGTTTACACATATCGTAGTCCAGAACCCGAGGCCCCGAAGTGACAGAAAGTGGGACAACCGGAGGGGATGGCTGCGATGTGAGTGTTAATGCTTTGCTCCGGTGTTCTATGAAAAGGAACACCTTAATTACCAGTAGTTGCCTTGAGGCCCCGCTGAAAATGGGCTGGTAGGACAAAAGATGTTGTGCAAGTTCTCATCGCGAGCACGTACGACTATTTACGGAACACATGCCTATGGTTACTTAGTACTTGGATGCTTTATCATATTTATCTGCAATGCCCGTGACTTGATCATTATTTGAACTATCTTATCCATGCAACGCCCGTTCATCCATCCCTATGCCTACAATATTTAATCCGCTATTTACTTCAAACACTACTGCTGCTGTTTTTATTCCAATGTTGCTATTATTTCACTACTGCTGCTACTATAAAACTGTTACTACTGTGCAGGTGAATTGACAACTCACTTGTTAAGGCTCACAAATATTATTTGGCTCCCCTTGTGTCGAATCAATAAATTTTGGTTTTACTTCCCTCGGAGACTGTTGCGATCCCCTATACTTGTGGGTCATCAAGACTATTTTCTGGCGCCGTTGCCGGGGAGCATAGCTTTATTTGCGAGCTCACCGGAGAGTATTATTATCTACTGCCATCATTCATCATGGGTAAGACTCGTGATGGAAAGTTTCCTATATTACCATCCACTACAAGAAGAGGTACAACTCTGAGCACCTCTGTTGCTCTTGATTCACCGTCCGTTATGAGTAACCTGCTTACACCACCACATGCTACACATGCTACTTCTGCTGAATCTGAAAATACTTCTGATACTTTTGATGATGCTTCTACTGTTCTTGATGAGAGTGGTTCTCTCGGTCCTTTCTTAGATGCTACTATTTCTAAAGCTAAAAATATTACAAACACTAAAACTCCTGATAAAAATAATGTTACTCCTGCTCTTTCACCTGAGCTTATAGAGAACCCTAGTGATGATTTAGATGATGCCTATGTTGATATTAATGATGATCTTATGAAATATATACTATGAAGGATGATGATGTTGTTATGAGACTCATTGAAAGTCGTGCTGTTAAATATAAATTATCTCCTGATGCTAAGTTTGCCACTTCTCCCATTAATATTAGGGACAAGGATTATTATTTCTCTCTTGATTTATCTTATATATCTATTGTTGAGAAAGAACCTTTTTGTGGTACTGAAAATGAAAGTGCTATGAAACATATGAATTAGCTCTCCTCTTTGAGTAGTTTATTCTCTGATGATCTTAAGAAACGTAGCTACTTTGTTACTAAAATATTCCCTTTCTCATTAAAAGATGAAGCTAGAACTTGGTTTAACAATTTATCTCCTGGGTCTATTTTTTTTAATATAAGGACTGTATGGCTTACACCCCACAACATTTTATTGAAAAAAAGAAACCAGCAGTAACATATTTACAAACAGAAAAGAGTGGTGGTGGTGGGGGGGGAGGTGGTGGGATGGAATGGAGCTAAACTAAGCTATTACCGACTAAAGTAGATTTTCAATCCATCTTGAAAAACTTTGAACATATTGATCCTTCACCCTATGAACATGCATGGTGGCATCCTGGATAAAATTCCTCTTCCAAAATCTAAAAGAAGGCTGAACATGATTGAAGATAGCATCATTTCTTTGCTTCCAAATGTGCCATAGGGCCAAAATAACCACTTTAGAGAAGAAAGGTTTACTGAACTTTTTCAACGATTCACTGAACACTTGCTCAAAGGTGTCACCAGGCTCCCAACTGATTTGTAAATATGTCCAAATCCATGTACTGAAATTGCAAATAAAAAATAGATGCATCCAATCCTCCAAAGCTCCAGTGGGGCACAGTTCACAATGTGTTAGATCTGTGACATTTCAATGTCGACGTTTCAACATGTCTCTAGTGTTTAAATGGTCACTAACCAGAAGCCAAGAAAAAACCTTAATCCTAAGGGTGACTTCGCTTTTCCAAATCTGAGAGTAAATGGCTCTAGCATGGACATCCCTGAAGCAATGCTTGTAATAAAGCCTAGCAGAATAGGCCCCATCTTTCCAGCTGGTTTTCCAAATATCTTTCTCACTTGGATTTAACTGAACCTGTTGCAACATGGATTGCAATTGCTGGAGCTCATCAAATGCTTGAACTGACAGTGGCAAAAGAAAGAGCTGGGTGATATCCAAGGATGACATAACCTCAAGAACAGAGATATTTGCATCCAAAACAAAAGAGAACAAGCTAGGAAACTTCTCTTTGAAGGGAGCACCAAGCCAAGAATCTGACCAAAACCGAATTGTTTCACCTAAATTGACCTGTACAGAGGAAAACCCAAAGAACTTGCTGCATAGTTTCATGTTATCTCTCCACCAGAAGGAACCACATGGACTAGCCACTTGAGGAACACCATTAGGATAGTACTGCCAAACAAGATTAACCCAAGGAATGGATTCCTTATTGAAAAACTTGAACAGATTCTTGATCAGAAGGCCCTCATTTTGTTTCTTAAAATTGAGAATACCCAAACCACCACTTTTTCTTGGTTTACAAAGCATTTCCCAGGAAGCTAGAGATTGGCTTCTAGACTAATGTTCAGTTTTTCTCCATAAACATTGCCTGATTATTCTGTCCATTTGTTTCACAATGCCAGCTGGGATTTCCAGAGAACATAAAAAATAGATAGGCATGGAAGAGAGGCACGATGAAATCAGATGTAGTCAACCTCCATAAGGAAGAAAGCTAGAACTAGCAGTGATTTTTCTTTCCAGCCTATCCACAAGAGGCATGAAATCAATCATGTGGGGGCCTAGTAGTACCCATAGGAAACCCAACATATGTGAAAGGAAAAGTACCCACCAAACATCCAAAATCAGCAGCCAGTTGTTGAACTTCCTCATCAGTGATATTAACTGTAAGCATACAAGATTTATGAAAATTCACAGAGAGTCCTGTTGACACACTAAAATCTTGTAAAATGTTCTTGAGGATAGCCAACTGATCAGAATCAGCCTCCATGACCATAATAGTGTCATCAGCATATTGGACCACTAGAACTCTGGATCATTTATTGGAATTGGCATTTTAATCAGATCCTTAGCTAGCAGATCATTAATGACAAACTGAAGCAGTTCAGAGCCCATGACAAAAAGCAAAGGTGACAATGGGTCACCTTGCCTCACTTGTCTTTTACAGTGAAAATTTCTGCCAGGCACTCTATTCACCAACACAGAGGAGGTGCCTAATTGCCAGGCACTCCATTCACCATTTGTACTTAGACACAACCATAAGTTTCTTGCCTCTCCTGTAAAGTCCGGGAAGTCTCTCTCGATTTCTCTCCACTGTGACCCATCAGCGGGGTGTCTGAACTTTCCGTATTTCTTACGGTCTTCTTTGTGCCATCGTGATACGTCGAAAACATATCTCCTTTTCCTAACACTTTTCTTATTGTTTTCCTCTAAACTTGTGTGTTTTGAATACAACTAAGACGACTAACGCTGATTTTAGCAGAATTACTATGGAGTCTTGTTTTTGTGCAGAAAAATCAACTTTCGGGAAAATGCCCAGAAAAGAGCCCATTGGTGTTTCCACCCCGGAAGACCCCCGGAGACAGAAGGGGGCCAGGAGAGGAGCCACATGGTGGCCACACCCCCCTGGCGCGGGTCCCCCTGGCCGCGCCAGCATAGGGAGTGGGCCCCCAGAGCCCCCCTCGGACTCCCCTTTCGACTACAAGTAGCCTCCAACCCTAAAACCCGAGGGGGTTCGTCATATTCCACAGAAACAGAACAGAGCGCCGCCGCCGTCCCGAACCTAGAGTCGGATATCAGAAGTGCATGTTCTGGCACCCTGTCGGGACGGGGAAGTGGAGGAGATCATCGCCACCGTCATCACCAACGCCTCTCCATCGACCATCCATGTTTCCCCATCCATGTGTGAGTAATTCCCCGCTGTAGGCTGAAGGGGATGGTAGGAATTGGATGAGATCGTTCATGTAATAATGTCGTGATTGTTAGGGCATAGTGCCTAGTATCTTCTATTAGTGCTATTGACATTGTTGCAACTTGTTATGCTTAATGCTTTCCACTTTGGGCCCGAGTGCCATGATCTTAGATCTGAACATGTTATCGAATCATGATTGTAATTATTGTTTCTTGATCATACCTGCAAGTTGTTTACACATATCGTTGTTCGGAACCCGAGGCCCCAAGTGACAGAAATTGGGACAACCGGAGGGGATGGCTGCGAGGTGAGGATCACATGTGTTCACGGAGTGTTAATACTTTGCTCCAGTGTTCTATTAAAAGGAACACCTTAATTACCAGTAGTTCCCTTGAGACTCCGCTGAAAACGGGCTGGTAGAACAAAAGATGTTGTGCAAGTTCTCATTGCGAGCACGTACGACTATTTACGAAACACATGCCTATGGTTACTTAGTGCTTGGATGCTTTATCATATTTATCTGCAATTCCCATGACTTGATCATTATTTGAACTATCTTATCCATGCAACGCCCCTTAATCCATCCCTATGCCTACAGTATTTAATCCGTTGTTTACTTCAAACACTACTATTGCTGCTCTTTTTATTCCACTGCTACTTTTATTTCACTACTGCTGCTACTATAAAACTGCTACTACTGATGAACCACTGCGAACAAAAGTACTTTTAGGTGCAGGTGAATTGACAACTCACTTGTTAAGGCTCACAAATATTATTAGGCTCCTCTTGTGTTGAATCAATAAATTTGAGTTTTACTTCCCTCAAAGACTGTTGCGATCCCCTATATTTGTGGGTCATCACATCGCAACAACCTGGCATGCTCTTTGTTTCTAAACAGTCGTTTCAACCGTGGTATTATAGGAGCATACCACATCACCTTTGCAGGAATCCTCTTACAAGGTAGCTCACCGTCAACATCGCCAGGGTCATCTTGTCCGATCTTATACTGCAGTGCAGTGCATACCAGACATTTATCCAAATTCCCGTACTTATCACCGCGGTAGAGGATGCAGTCATTAATGCATGCATGTATCTTATGCACATCTAATCCTAGAGGGCAGAGAGTCTTCTTTGCTTCGTACGTACTGTCAGACAATTCGTTATCTTTTGGAAGCTCCGGCTTCATTATTTGAAGTCAACTCTCAAATGCCTTGTCAGTCACACCGTTCTGTGCCTTCCATTTCAGCAACTCCAGTGTGGTACAAGCTTTGTGCTACCATCTTGGCAATTTGGGTACAAAAACTTTTTGTGATCCTGTAACATGTCGTCCAACTTCAACCTCTCCAATTCACTTTCGCAGTCTTCCCTTGCATCAGCAATAATTCGACCAAGATCATCATCGGGCTTATCTGATGCCCGTTCTTGATCACCTTCTTCTTCTGTATTGTCTTCCATTGCAGTATCACCGTATTCAGGGAACATAGGATCCTGTTCTTCTGCATTGTCTTCCATCACAACCCCTCTTTCTCCATGCTTTTTCCAACAATTATAGCTGGGCATGAAACCTCTACGAAGCAGGTGGTGTGAAGGACTCTCAAGGAAGAGTGCTCCCTGACGTTCCGACAGTCAACACATGGGCAACACATAAAGCCATTCTCTTTGTGAGCCTGAGCTACACCGAGAAATTCATCCAGGCCTGCCCTATACTCGGAAGTGCGTCGGTCACCGTACATCCATCGCCGTTGTGCATCCATCTGCATCGTATAATTAAGTTTATCAAAAAAAACATTACAATAACATCTTCAATAGCAAAATGACCACACTACATCGACAAATATAACTTTTTTTTGGTATCAATTAAAGATGAAAAGGACAAGTTTCCTAACCTCGGTCGAAAATACCATTTTCTGTGAACTTAAGTGTGGCTCGGGTATTTTGTCGAACACCTCGTGTGCATAGTAAAAGAACACACACTAGCACCCACCTCTCTCACTCCTCCGAGGAAAAAACAGAGGGAAGGGGGGTTGGGAGACAATATATATAGGCAAGGGGCATTCGTCCCGGTTCCTGGCAAGAACTGGGACCAATGGCACAGCAAGGCATTAGTCCCGGTTCGTGCCAGGAACCGGGACGAATGCCCCCTAAAAAACCGGGACGAATGCTCCTGGGGCGATATACGCTGCCTCGGACACAAAAACCGGGACGAATGCATAGCATTGGTCCCGGTTTTTGTGCAACCGGGACTAATGCCGTTTATGGGGAAGAACGAAAGGTATAGCTTCTACTAGTGCTCAACACTCGACACACAGGAAGAACCCTGTGTCGCCATTCTTCATCCCACCAACACACCTCTCCACCAACACAACCCTCCGATCGAATCCACCATGACTTTATTCACCTCCGACAATGTCATGAATCTAAATAAGATATGTCACATGACACCGTCAAGAAAGAGAAGCTTCACGCCACTCCCACATGACGCAATTGGCCAGATATAGGGGAGCACACGACCGGATCAATTCCAATCTAGATATCCAGTGGTGTCGCACGCCACATGTTGGAATCACTGAGAGGAAGACCTGAACACGTTGGCATCTCAATCAAGGAGGCTCTCCTTTGAGGTAGATCGATGACATGGCTTTCGAATAATTGCATGATCAACAACCTTTATTCAGCTCCGAGCCTACAGCCCCCACACTGTCGGCCGGCTCCCGGCGATCAGAACGAGCGGGCCAATGACCACGTCGCTGGTGGGTTGGGAAGGGGTTGGCAACCCCCAGCCGAAATCCAGTGGGATCAATTGGTTGGGAGGCCAGAGCGCCCCGATCCTTTCCGCCTCCATCGAGCTAGAGCAGATGGCCAGCCAATGGCGCCCCACCCCATCCTCACCAGCACGCCGCCGGGAGCTTCTCAGACGCCGGCCGAGGACCGCGCCGCCCCGTATCTTCCGTCCGCGCCCTATCACATCAATGAGCCACCACCGCTGGGCACCTCCCTTGCACGCCGTCTTCAACGGTTGGGGCGCCGCCACCACCGCCGGGACCGGCAGCAGCGGCGGTAGAGGCCTTCAATCCACGGCTTTGCCTGGTTCTAGGGTTGGGGCGCCCCTGGAGCCGCCGGGAGGGAGGCAGCTCGGGCGGTTGTGTTTGTGCTAATTCTTCTTTGCCTTACTTGTCTTACCCTACTTGTGCAATTATTGATCCTTGAGCTAACGGTAAAAGGAAAATAATCTTCCTTGATGACTTGCCAAAAAGTCCAATAAAACTCCGGTGAGGGACATCCGGAGCTCACCCGAGGAGACGTCTCTGCTGAGGGAGAAGCCAACGGCTCCGGTGAGGGAGAAGCCGACGACTCCGGTGAGGGAGAAGCCGACGGCTCCGATAAGGGAGCAGCCGACGGCTCCAGTGGAGTCGTACAACTTACAAACACTGAAACACCGGCTCCAAGGTGCATATAGATATGTTAATTAATGAAGCATCCGTTGTCTATATACATGTATTAACGGTATTTATATTTTTAGCCATCCGGTTCAAGCATATCAACCAGAAAAAAGATGAAACGAGGCGCAACAAAGAAGTTGAAAGATATAGAAAGATATAGGATCGAAACGATCGGAGCAGACGGCGCACCCGAGCTTCCCGTTGATGTTGCCCAAAAATTTGTGAAGCAATGCAGAGTGCTAGTTAGGTATCACATCCCGATCACTGTTCATGAGTGGAATGAGCCAAAAGATCCGGGGTGACTAGGAATTTCAATTGTGAGCAAAAAAGCCAAAGACCATCTTTTCAAAAAGATCATGTGTAATTTCACGTTACCCTTGCCGGAGGTGGACGAGAATGAGGCGGATGAGAATGAGGAGGTAGATGGTGAAGCTGATGTTACTAAAAAGAAACTTGAGTTACTGGAAAAGGTCAAGGCGTGGACTCTGAAAAAAATGGCCGAGCAATTCAAAAACTGGAAGAAAAGATTGAACCTTGACTTTGTTAAGAAGGGCAAGACTCCAGATTTCACTCAAGGGTGTGAAAAAATAAAACTCTTATGGGCAGACTTTGTGAAGTACAAACTGTCAGAGAATGCAACGGAAAGGTCAAAAACAAATAAGGAAAACGCCGGCAAAAAAGGTATATCACCATATTATGGGGAAAGCTGGCTACAAGGGTTCCATGCCCAAGTGGGAGAAACGGGGTCGATGAAGTTGTCAACGGATTCAAGCGGGTGAAGCTTGAATTCCCTGAAGGTGAAGACGGAGAGGTGACTGAACTCGGAGAAGCCAAGAAGTTGACCGTTCTATGGCTAAAGGAATGCATTGTGCTTCCAAATCAGACGGCAAGGCCATCGACTCCTTACCATTCTCCAGCGCAACAGTCTCCAGCACGGTCGTCTCCGCCATGCATGCCGTCTCCAGCGCGGTCGCCTACGCCGTGCACGACTCCAGCGCGGTCGCCTACGCCGCCGCGTCAGCCTTCTCCGCCCACTAAGTTCCTGCCAAAACGTAAAAGATCACCCCAAACGTCAACGGTCACCCCTCCCGAAGGTACCAAAGGAGTTACCCAAGTTACCTTACGACTATACTCCTGAGCAAACCCAGGAAATTGCAAGGGACGAATACGAGGCGTGGAAATCGAAGCGGAAGGAGAAGAAAAAAGCAGATTTCCCCGAGACCGAAGAAGATATAGAACGAGCGTGGAAAATGGTGAAGACTCTTCATCAACCCGAGCCGAGTCTGTCATCTGACTATGACCGCTCTATTCTGAAGTCACACCAGGAAATGGTGCGGTCGACGAAGAGTAGTAGCGCAAGCGGGAAAAGGGGGAAATCAGTTGCCCAGCTCGGAGAGCAGAAAAAACAATCCATTGCCCCGCTCAAAGTGATTTCCAATACCCAGGTGGGTCCGAGCACTAATGCTGACGAGAAAATTGATCCGGAGTTTATAGAACTGTACGGAGAAATGGCAGCTGCTGCGGGTTTGTCCATTGCTGAGTATATGCAAACAGTAGACTACTTCTCTGAACCAGTACGGGAAACCTCTCGTCAAACCCGAGGAGTTAAAGGATCTACCAACCAAAATGCGAAGAGTGCATAGTTGGTATAGGGAAGCCGCTGCGAAATCTCAGGACTGGATATGTCTCTCAGTTAGAGACGAGCACTACGGGTATGGAGATGGAATGGTTCTGATTCAATTTGATGAATTGTTTCAGTTATTCCAGCAGCAGGTACTCGACAAATCTATCGTTAGTGCGTATTGTCTGTAAGTACTTATTTCTCTAACTAAGTCTCTAGCTAGCTCACCTCGTTCATTGCATATTCATATATATATTATAATTGCAGAATGAAGTTACTCGAATGCAAAATAGGACATATCTATGATATTGGGTTCATTGACCCACATTTTGTTAATCATAAGACTCTTGGGCTATCTCCCAAGGATACAGAATATAATATTCTGAGGGCAATAAGGTTTCAACAACACCGACGGGAAATACAATTTCCTTACAACTTCGGGTGAGTGTAACTGTGCTGTACACATTCTGTTTTCCTTACTCGGTGTTCAGTGTATAATTGATGAGTTCTGCGTGCGCAGCTTCCACTATATTCTGCTAATTTTCTAAATTGACAAAGGAAAAGTACTAGTAATGGACCCAAAACGTAAACCCTTACAGATGTGGGCTTCCATGCAGGAAATGATCCAGCGGTAATTTCAATCTTTAATAATTTCAGTCTTTATATATGGCACTATATCGACTACTTTGTTTCATTTTCGGATATCAAGTAATTACTAACTCTTTTTATTCTTTTTCTTTCCCGGGCAGCGTTTGGAAGAGGTTCACAAAAAAGTCTCCTGGTGAATGGAAATCAGAGGTTACATTTGATATTGTGGAAGTAAGTACTACTATCTAGATCCGCGCATCTCCTTCATTCTAGTGTCGATACCATTATCATGGCTGGTTGATTATTATTTTGATTGAAACCATGTTCTCGTAAAGTGCTTGCAACAGGGAGACGGGAATCACTTGTGTGGATACTACGTCTGTGAGTTCATTCGTCAGACGACCTGTCCCAAGGGCAGAGATTTAAACCACCTTCATGTACGTCAGTCATCAATTTTTGTTATTACCATCTATTTTAGTTATTTAGTTTGATTAATATATATTGACCACTCTTCTTTATATTAGATCGAACGGCTCCGGGACGGTCTTCTACCAAGGGACCGCATACGAGCAATTCAGGAGGAAATTGCGGGCTTCTTAGATGCAGAGGTCCTAAATGTAAATGGAGACACTAGTAGAGAAGTGCCTTTCTGTGGATGGCTTTCTGTGGCGCACCATGTAAGAATGCGCCACAGAAATATATTTTTGTGGCGCACGGGGGTGTATGCGCCACAGAAAAGAGGAATTCTGTGGCGCACGGGACAGGGGTGCGCCACAGAAATGTGCTGGGGCCCAACCCAATAATTGCCCCACTCTTATTCTGTGGCGCATGGTGGTTAGTGCGCCACAGAAATATGACATTTCTGTGGCGCACCACTGTCCCGTGCGCCACAGAATTCTCATCCCCAAAATTTCTGTCCACACGCACGAACTCCACACCCCCTGGGAACGCCTTTTCTAGTTTTTGACGGAAGAGTTGGCGGTCTAAAAAGCATCAAAACATAAATCCCTTATAGATGCATGGAGAGTTTTAGGTCTACTTTTTTATCAAATTTTGAAATATGAATTTCGACTTTCTGAGCAAAAGTTCGTTAAAAAGGTAAAATGGGCATAACTTTTGCATACGATGTCGAAAAAAAATGATCAAGATATCAAAAAAAAACTAGAGAGAAAAGGAACCCAACCTCACTAGCCTTCGGCCTATGAGCTTTTTTTAGAATTGCCAAATTCCAAAAGGAATAAAAGTTATGGCCGTTTAAAGATTTTTGACTAGAAAATAAAAAAAAATAAAAAAATTTATGTGGCGCACCCCTTCATTTGGTGCGCCACAGAATTGCTGAGGCAGGATTTCGAATCCTGCCTCCTCCCCTCCTCTTCTTCCTATTCTTTCCCCTCTCATCTTCTACCCTTCTCCCCTCCTCTTCTTCCCTTCTCCCCTCCACTTCTCCTCCACTCACTACAAGAAATATGTTGATACGTGACCCTCAATTTTTGTCACTAGAAGGTCACGTAGGTTGATTCATGACCCCTTTTTGACCAAAAATGGAAAGTCACATACCGAGCGTCTTATTTCATCGTCAATGACTAATTGGATGGAATTGTCATAGACTCTATGACCCAATCAGAGGGGTCATAACCCTATGACCAACTGATTTGGTCATGTGATATCCTGCCATAGCCACGTCACATCCTACGTGGCCAATCCTACGTGGCAAATATTATGACCAAATGACTAGGTCATTGAAGAGATTTAGCCCAGTCCATACTGCTCCACCAAATGGGCCAGCCCAATGTTTTAGCCCAATAATTTTTTTTCCCTTTAATTTGTTGTCAGGTTAAAAGGCTCATGTGAAATTTCGTATGGGCCTAGGCCTTTTCCATCCATTTTGAATCTGGGCCTTGGCCTATTTATGGTCCAATGTATTTCCTGGCTGTTGACTACTTTTGGTCCATTAAAATTGAATTTTTTTTTATAATTGAATACAGCCCACTAGTAGTTGGGCTGATGCCATGGGCTTTTTACTGTTAAGCCCAATTGCATATAGATAGGTCAAATTCAAATCCATACATACAAATTTGAATTCCAGTAAATTTGAACTACAACTCATTCCAGAATGCAAATCCTCACAGAACTCATATTCAAGGCATATCATTCTCACAGAATTCATACATTCAAGGTTCACAACATTCTCACAGAATTCATACATTCAAGGTGCATTCAAATCATCTAGAGCCATAACTCATTGAAGGCAAAACTGATACCACCAGGTACCAACGAAAAAAAAAGTAAAACAGAAAACAGAATAGAAACTCTAGTATCTTCTATCTTGAACTCCACTTCTACTTCCAAAAAACTCTAGTATCTTCTATCTTGAACTCCACTTCTATCTTCCACTTCCTGTTATTTGACCTGAAAAAAGGAACAGAACAGAAAATTCAGAAAACATAGAGCTTCAGAACAGAAAGTGCATTGAGCAATACAGAAAAGAACTGAAACTGGAATCATTTCAGCTATAGCTTCACAGCCAAACATAGAGCTTCACAGTTTAAAATCAGAACATGCATGATGCTCACAGGAGAAAGAACCCAGCAAACACACAGGGGAACTTACCATCAGAGAGCCTTGCTTCCAAACAACGCCATCAGGTGAGCTAGTTGTGCATGAGTTTCGTCCGTCTTTTGTTGTAGCAGAAGATGCTCCTTGTCACGTACAGCTTGTGCAACTTCTGCTTCTTCGGTCCTCTTCTTCATTTCAGCTAGCTCTGCCCGCATTGCTTCATTTTGGATTTGCTCCCTCTCCAGCTTCTCCTCTAGCTCAATGACATGCGCAGCCACAGCAGGATCTGATTTACTGAACTTCCTGGATGAGCTTGATTGAAGACCAACATTCTTGAGGAATGTGCTTGAAGGGCATTTCTTGGTAAGCACATCAGCAACAACAGCGACATCAGACTTTTGTTGGCCTTCTTGTGCTGAATCATCCAACATATTCTCCATGTCCTTCTGCAATTACAGATGCACAACATACATACACATATTAAAATTCTGTTATAGCAAATTGGAGCTACCTTAGCAGGCAACACATCTGAAAATATCATATAACAGGCAACACATCTGAAAATATCATATAACAGGCAACATATATACTACCATGTAACAAGCTAGAGAGAATTGCTGGGCACCAACCAAGATCACAAGCAGGTCATGTAGAAGCATAGTGCAGAACTGTATTAACTATACTTGCTAAAAAAATCCATCTAAACCTATCTGTTTTGAACACATGTAATAGATCATCTAACATCAAGTATGCCTTGAACAATTCCTGGGAGAGACAATACATAAGTTTTCATGGGGCACAAGTAACTTACTATAGCTGCCTGCACTTCCTGGGAAAAACCCTCTTTCTTGCTGTTATGTGTAGCCTTAAACAGGTCTACCGCAGTCAAGGTTTCGCCCTTGCGATCCTCCTTCTGAAACATTTTCCATCAAGACAGCAGGCAGACTATAAGCTTTCAAGGCAAAATATTCTTAGGCCAATTGAAAAACATGAGTTTTCTTACAGTTTGATATATGTGGGCAGCGTAGCATCGAGAACCTGTCCTTTGCTGAAACTTGACTTTACTTCTGTTTTTCTTGGCACTTTCACAAGTTTGCTACAATAGAATAAATGAGCAAAGTACAATCAAGAACAGCAGCAGATACATCACAGCAAGCATTAACAAAACTCATAGCGCGTGAACATACATACCTTGTGTTTCGGGGTAGACCACAGTTCTACCAGCTTTTGCCATTCATTGTCTGACAAGCCTTCCATCGGGGACTTGGCGCTAACTTCATTAGCTGCCACGTCGTTGAAGAAATCCTTCTTGATCAAGTGGCGTCTATTCTTTGATACTTTCTTCAAGATGTCTTTGCAAGTCTTCTCAAGAGTCTCTTCAGTAGCGTCAATGTGAAAATTGGCCTACCAAAATAGGAAACAAGGCAATGGGACAGTCAGATAATCATATTGCCAGGGGTATCCATAGCAAGAACATGAGATTCAGGTTCAAAGCAGTTAGCTTACAGAAACTTTCCCAATGAAGTTCTTGACAATGGTGGGGTCCTTCTTGTACTCCTTAAAGTGAGGCAGCACCGGCAGAATAGATCTTGCAATATAGCCACACTCTGATGCAAGCAATGCAGCCTGCATCGGCTTCTCTGGACGGTTCATCCCTTGAGAAATTTGGATGGTGACCTTCTCACCCAATCCCTTGGTTAACCGCTCTAGCCCTGTTCCCCTTCTCTTGTGTTTAACCAAAGCAGTTTCATCTGAAAATGTAAATATAGCAGAATGTCATATATACATGCATGCCATCGGTTAACAGAATACACTAATAAGGTGGCATGTTCTACAGATGGATACATCAAACCAAATGTAGGAATGGCATAGGAGTGACTTGCTTCCATCAGAAGTATGTTGATTCTGTTGAGTGACTTGCATAGTCCTTTCTCCATCCATGTTCCCTGAGCTTCCTTCATCCATATGCAGCGGGCCTTGTACATTGTTGCATAGCAAGCTTCCACCATCATTGTGCATTGTCCTTTCTCCATCCATGTTCCCTGTGTTTCCTTCATCCACATCTTCATCCACATGCAGGTGTGGTGTGGTTTCTTCCATGCTGGTTGGAGCCAACACCTTCTTCTGCCTTTTGAAGAGACAGTTGTCATCTTGATCTGGTCGGATATCAGCTAGCATTCTTTTAGTTCCTTCTAGATCTGGAGCCACCACCCTTCCAGGAGCCATTGCAGAAGATTGAGTTGAATCAAGTGTGTGTATCCGTGTGCTTGTCCTTCTGCTGCTTATCTTCTTAACAGCACACTTCTTCCTTCTAGAAACCTTGGGTCCCTCGTAGAAACAACAAAGACAATGGCATTAGATAATGAGTAAGAAAAGTCTTTGCACAGATTAAACAAAGAGCACACAAATTAAGCCCCCCCTTCCCACCACCACACCCACCTTAACTTGCTTCTTCACTACGGTATCATCACTTTCATCTTGACCAATCACTCCATCGTCCTCAGGACTGTACTCTGAGCTTGAGTCTTGAGTTATGGCAGATGTTGAATCATTGGTTGTAATTGCACTAGCTTCAGTAACAGCATTGTTTGAATTCCTAATCATGGATACTAGTGCACCGATGCCAAGGGACTGGAATATACGATTGTTCCTCAACATTTGCTGAACCCTAATCTTCTCGTATTCCGTGGCAGGTGCTTCTTTTTGAAAGATAAAATTAAGCAACCATGAGTTTGATTTGGTTGAATTGCATTGAGAAGCAAGACAACGAAAACAAGTAAGTTGAATCTTTGAAACATGGTATTGAGTACAATTAATTCATTAGGAACTAATAAACAACCCCATTCTAGGCAATTTATCTATCCTATCATGTTTTATTTATCCTTATTCCTGGTACCTTAACAAGCACAAGAAAAAATATGACCATAGCTAGAACAGGACATAATAGCATGCAATACAATGAACAAATATAACCATATATTACAAGAACAGCATGTAATAAGCTAGAGATACATGGAAGCAAACATAGACAAGGTAGCAGGAAAAGCATAAGGAACAAGGTTACTTACCGGCAAGCAGGTTCTTCTTTGACATCTTTGCCATTGATGATCTCAACCTGGGGTTTTGATCTGGTTAGTAAAAAATTATAATGAAAAGAATTTGTTCACACGAAAATTTGATGTAACAGGAAATTAACTTCCTTCTTAGGAAATATAGCATTCTTTCTTAGCAAATATGATTTCATATGAGAGTTATTGTAAAACTAAACAACAGTAGCATCAATGAGCCCTAAACTAAACAACAGTAGCATCAATGAGCCCTAAAATAAACAACAGTAGCATCAATGAGCCCTAAACTAAACAACAGTAGCATCAATAAGCCCTAAACTAAACAACAGTAGCATCAATAAGATGGATCAAATCATGCAGGTGGGGATCAAATCATGCTATGGAGAAGAACCCTAAACCTAGAACAAGGAGCTAGCTAAGGGAGATGGACGGGACAACTCACCGTCGACGAGGTTTAGATCGATGGTGTGGCGGTCGTCGTCGTCGTTCCTGTCGCGGCTCCTGTCCCGCCTCCTGCCGCCGTCGTCGGGATAGTGGTGATGTGCGGTGGTGCGGTGCGGTGGGGAGAGGGTAGAGGGGATAGTGGTGCAGTGCGGTGGCGCGGTGAGGTGGGGAGAGGTGGGGTGAGGTGTGCCTCCTCTGTCGCCGTCGGGGGAGAGGTAGGGTGTGCGGCGGTGTGGTGCAGTGCGGTACGGTGGGGAGAGGGGGGAGAGGTGGCGCGGTGAGGTGCGATGGGGAGAGGTGGTGCGGTGGTGCGGTGGTGCCTCCTCCGTCGCCGTCGGGAGAGAGGTGGTGCGGTGGTGCGGTGGTGCGGCGTGCGGAGAGCGGATTGGATCTGAGCGGTGGAGAGGGGAATGAATTGGTCGGGGGAGAGGTCGGGGCGGGAATTAATTGGTCGGGGGCGGGGATCCCGAAATATTTTGGTCGGAGGCGGGACAGGAGGCGGGACAGCGGGAATTACGATTTGGAACCTAATTTTTGAGTCTTCTTTCTATTTTTGGCCTCACATGTGAAACTTTGGAATAATAATTGGGTATTGATTAATTCAAACCAACTATTTCGGTTGCTATGTCACATAACATGAATAACTTTTCCATTTGTTTTGGATTTTTACGAATTTCTATCACTTGTTTCTAGACCGGTTCGAAATCGCCGCGGTCACAGTCCGTGTCTCGGGGTTGAATCATGCTTCTTACACTCTGTTTACACAAAGAACCTAAAATGTGTTATATTTGATGTACAAATAACCAAATTGTTTGCACAAAGATGACGACGGAACCTAAAACGTACGAAGATTCATGGCTTTCGGTTGAAATGACGGATGTTTTGGCCACATCCATGGCATAGTTTGTTTAAATGTGCCCATATTCCACACAAAGGTGCATATTGGAACAACTAACAATGTTCACGAAGAAAGTTTTATTTTTCGTTGAATAAAAATACCATTTTCCCTTCCCGGAGTGTCAAAACCGGCTTGTTTTGTGAAGCACATACACAAAATATGTTGCAAAAATGTACAAAGTAAAATTCTAAATATATTATGTCATGTTTGATCTACAAATAACAAACTTACTACCTCTGAATAGCTCAAAATACACCTCATTTGAAAAAGACAAATTTCTGCCGATTCAGTTGAAACCGGGCCAAATTTGAACTACAGGTGCCTCGTAGTTTTCTCTTTATTTTTTGAAAAAATCATTTCTAGGTAGCCAAGTACCTATTTCAACATAGAAACACCAAGAGTTCATCAAGATTCAACCCCTAGGTACGAACGGTCATGTCCCCCGTTTTGACCGTTCACCGAAACCGGCTTTGAAAATTCCAGAAAATTCAAAAAAAATCGAAACGATGCAAGATCTTCGCGTGGTGTTGTTATATATGCCCTAGTATCCACCAAAAATAATAAACTTGGAATACGACAATTTGGTGGAAAAT
The DNA here is from genome assembly GCA_028641055.1 of Alopecurus myosuroides. Classification (NCBI taxonomy): domain Eukaryota; kingdom Viridiplantae; phylum Streptophyta; class Magnoliopsida; order Poales; family Poaceae; genus Alopecurus; species Alopecurus myosuroides. The sequence continues at coordinate 64,072,590 of CM054061.1, read as the reverse complement.
GTGTTCACAGAAATGAGCTATCTCGTACGAAGATTCATGGCTTTCGGTTGAAATGACGGATGTTTTGGCCACATCCATGGCATAGTTTGTTTAAATGTGCCCATATTCCACACAAAGGTGCATATTGGAACAACTAACAATGTTCACGAAGAAATTTTTATTTTTCGTTGAATAAAAATACCATTTTCCCTTCCCGGAGTGACAAAACCGGCTTGTTTTGTGAAGCACATACACAAAATATGTTGCAAAAATGTACAAAGTAAAATTCTCAATATATTATGTCATGTTTGATCTACAAATAACAAACTTACTACCTCTGAATAGCTCAAAATACACCTCATTTGAAAAAGATAAATTTCTGCCGATTCAGCTGAAACCGGGCCAAATTTGAACTACAGGTGCCTCGTAGTTTTCTCTTTATTTTTTGAAAAAATCATTTCTAGGTAGCCAAGTACCTATTTCAACATAGAAACACCAAGAGTTCATCAAGATTCAACCCCTAGGTACGAACGGTCATGTCCCCCGTTTTGACCGTTCACCGAAACCGGCTTTGAAAATTCCAGAAAATTCAAAAAAAATCGAAACGATGCAAGATCTTCGCGTGGTGTTGTTATATATGCCCTAGTATCCACCAAAAATAATAAACTTGGAATACGACAATTTGGTGGAAAATGTGTTCACAGAAATGAGCTATCTCGTACGAAGATTCATGGCTTTCGGTTGAAATGACGGATGTTTTGGCCACATCCATGGCATAGTTTGTTTAAATGTGCCCATATTCCACACAAAGGTGCATATTGGAACAACTAACAATGTTCACGAAGAAAGTTTTATTTTTCGTTGAATAAAAATACCATTTTCCCTTCCCGGAGTGTCAAAACCGGCTTGTTTTGTGAAGCACATACACAAAATATGTTGCAAAAATGTACAAAGTAAAATTCTAAATATATTATGTCATGTTTGATCTACAAATAACAAACTTACTACCTCTGAATAGCTCAAAATACACCTCATTTGAAAAAGACAAATTTCTGCCGATTCAGCTGAAACCGGGCCAAATTTGAACTACAGGTGCCTCGTAGTTTTCTCTTTATTTTTTGAAAAAATCATTTCTAGGTAACCAAGTACCTATTTCAACATAGAAACACCAAGAGTTCATCAAGATTCAACCCCTAGGTACGAACGGTCATGTCCCCCGTTTTGACCGTTCACCGAAACCGGCTTTGAAAATTCCAGAAAATTCAAAAAAAATCGAAACGATGCAAGATCTTCGCGTGGTGTTGTTATATATGCCCTAGTATCCACCAAAAATAATAAACTTGGAATACGACAATTTGGTGGAAAATGTGTTCACAGAAATGAGCTATCTCGTACGAAGATTCATGGCTTTCGGTTGAAATGACGGATGTTTTGGCCACATCCATGGCATAGTTTGTTTAAATGTGCCCATATTCCACACAAAGGTGCATATTGGAACAACTAACAATGTTCACGAAGAAAGTTTTATTTTTCGTTGAATAAAAATACCATTTTCCCTTCCCGGAGTGACAAAACCGGCTTGTTTTGTGAAGCACATACACAAAATATGTTGCAAAAATGTACAAAGTAAAATTCTAAATATATTATGTCATGTTTGATCTACAAATAACAAACTTACTACCTCTGAATAGCTCAAAATACACCTCATTTGAAAAAGACAAATTTCTGCCGATTCAGCTGAAACCGGGCCAAATTTGAACTACAGGTGCCTCGTAGTTTTCTCTTTATTTTTTGAAAAAATCATTTCTAGGTATCCAAGTACCTATTTCAACATAGAAACACCAAGAGTTCATCAAGATTCAACCCCTAGGTACGAACGGTCATGTCCCCCGTTTTGACCGTTCACCGAAACCGGCTTTGAAAATTCCAGAAAATTCAAAAAAAATCGAAACGATGCAAGATCTTCGCGTGGTGTTGTTATATATGCCCTAGTATCCACCAAAAATAATAAACTTGGAATACGACAATTTGGTGGAAAATGTGTTCACAGAAATGAGCTATCTCGTACGAAGATTCATGGCTTTCGGTTGAAATGACGGATGTTTTGGCCACATCCATGGCATAGTTTGTTTAAATGTGCCCATATTCCACACAAAGGTGCATATTGGAACAACTAACAATGTTCACGAAGAAAGTTTTATTTTTCGTTGAATAAAAATACCATTTTCCCTTCCCGGAGTGTCAAAACCGGCTTGTTTTGTGAAGCACATACACAAAATATGTTGCAAAAATGTACAAAGTAAAATTCTAAATATATTATGTCATGTTTGATCTACAAATAACAAACTTACTACCTCTGAATAGCTCAAAATACACCTCATTTGAAAAAGACAAATTTCTGCCGATTCAGCTGAAACCAGGCCAAATTTGAACTACAGGTGCCTCGTAGTTTTCTCTTTATTTTTTGAAAAAATCATTTCTAGGTATCCAAGTACCTATTTCAACATAGAAACACCAAGAGTTCATCAAGATTCAACCCCTAGGTACGAACGGTCATGTCCCCCGTTTTGACCGTTCACCGAAACCGGCTTTGAAAATTCCAGAAAATTCAAAAAAATTGAAACGATGCAAGATCTTCGCGTGGTGTTGTTATATATGCCCTAGTATCCACCAAAAATAATAAACTTGGAATACGACAATTTGGTGGAAAATGTGTTCACAGAAATGAGCTATCTCGTACGAAGATTCATGGCTTTCGGTTGAAATGACGGATGTTTTGGCCACATCCATGGCATAGTTTGTTTAAATGTGCCCATATTCCACACAAAGGTGCATATTGGAACAACTAACAATGTTCACGAAGAAAGTTTTATTTTTCGTTGAATAAAAATACCATTTTCCCTTCCCGGAGTGACAAAACCGGCTTGTTTTGTGAAGCACATACACAAAATATGTTGCAAAAATGTACAAAGTAAAATTCTCAATATATTATGTCATGTTTGATCTACAAATAAAAAACTTACTACCTCTGAATAGCTCAAAATACACCTCATTTGAAAAAGACAAATTTCTGCCGATTCAGCTGAAACCGGGCCAAATTTGAACTACAGGTGCCTCGTAGTTTTCTCTTTATTTTTTGAAAAAATCATTTCTAGGTAGCCAAGTACCTATTTCAACATAGAAACACCAAGAGTTCATCAAGATTCAACCCCTAGGTACGAACGGTCATGTCCCTCGTTTTGACTGTTCACCGAAACCGGCTTTGAAAATTCCAGAAAATTCAAAAAAAATCGAAACGATGCAAGATCTTCGCGTGGTGTTGTTATATATGCCCTAGTATCCACAGAAAACAGCCGTTTTGAGCGCTTAGATAATGGTTGTTTTTTGAAAATTTAATTTATTCAAATGTGATTAAGCAAAATTCCTCCACACCACCATTCCAACACCACTCAAATCCACCACCAGGAAAGTTGTGGTGCTTAGATGTGGGCCCCTGTCCGTGGGACCCACGCGTCAGTGAGGCCACGTACGGCAGAGAGGAGTCCACCTCCTCAAGTCCACCTCCTATTCAGTTCCCCCACCCACCTTCGCCACTTTGCCTCGCCACTTCGCCTCCCCACTCCCCCTCATCAGTTCCGAGAACACGCGCCGATTCGTCGTCCGCGCCGGCCACCGCCCGCGATGGCCACCGATTCCGTCGCCCGCGCCGAAGGAAACCCCCCACTCCAGGTGAGATCTGATGTCCCTCCTCGTGTCCCTCCTCCACCGCCGTTTCTGCTAGATTTAGCTAGGGCAATATCGCCTCCCTTTCCTCGTGAGACCATCGCCGCCGTTTCCTCGAGTCCCACATTCGCTTGTGGATTTGCTCGTTTCCCTATCCACCGTCGTTTCTCTTTTTTTTCGAGTAATCCCCCAACTGCAAAGTAGAATCTTGACCGCCGCCAAGGCAGCCAAGGCCAAGTTCGAGGAGAGGTTCAAGACCGGCAAGAACAGGTCGTTCTTCACCAAGCTCCGCTTCTAGACCAAGCAGGGCAGAACAGCCTCTGCAAGTACTTGCGGGTTTTGCCTCTTCTTCGTATCAGTCACCTGCGCTAAGATATTCTCCTGTTTTGTTATTGAGCGTGAAGAAGACTCTGTGTCCTAGCTAGTGTGGATCTTATGATGAAATATGACGTTTCATGTGTTAAACCATGTCAAGAATAGATCTGGTTGGAATTTTAAGTTCATGATTAGGTTCTTGGATAATCATTTGCCATTTGTTAATTAACATTTTTCAGTAACTGGAAATGATATCACCTTAGCTTCCTCATAATGGTAAATCAACTGCATTTTAAAACTGGTACTGGTCTACAAGTTCCCAATCTGGATTAAGATGTCTCTGTGTGTTGGTTATTGAATTAAGTTCAGGTACTGCATTTATCAGTTGTCATTGTTCACTGTAGTAATAATGACTGATGCATCAGTTGTTTCGATGAACTGGTCATTTCCATTAGTAGCTGTTAGATATAATAAGCTATTAGTTGAAATACATGTAAAGTAGTATCTAAATTATTGTTGTCTTTTTTTATTAGGCCACAATGGATGTGAAACAGGAGGAAGTTGACGCAATTTCCGTTGACGCAATTGCCATTAGTGACGATGAAGTGTGCACTAGGGCCAAGACCATCAGAGGTATGGCTTGTACTCTTGCTTCTGATTTGTTGTAGTGCTGATTCAGTTTTGTATTTACATTTCTTAATCCTTGTATGTAGGCCCAGGTAATAAGGGCCATGACACCTATGCACCACATTGTGAGTTTGGCAACAAAGTTGCAATGGACCACCGACAGGTGGCATTGCTCAAGGAGTTCTGTGCCAACAACAAACCACACAAGCCATTGTACATCTGCACTTTGCAGAAGTCACACACCATCAACATCAAAGGAAAAATGGTAGATTGACCTGCACCACACTTTCTTCATCTCTGTTGGTATATTTTTGCACAGAGACTAATTGCTTACATTATCCTTGCAGTATTTCACCAAGAAATATACCAAGGATCACCTCAGCAAGCACCTAAGGCACCTGCCAAGCAAGGAAGCTACCATTAAGGTCTATCATCGCAGAAATGAAAAAAGTGATGTCAAGATCCTGCTTGGGAAAGCCAAAGGTGACAACAGGGCCATGATGACGATGCAGTGGATGTCTGTGGTGAACAAATTGGGCGAGAAGTTCAAAGTGGGAGATATCCTTCTATTCTGGTTTCGCCGCACCCTCAAGAACACTTCAGGTCTCAAGTTGGTTGTGAAGAAGCTGAAGCCATGTGGAGGGCTGTGTGAATAAGCTTAAGCTGAAGCGTCTGATGCTTTTGAACTGACAAGATGTTTATGTCAGGTTGTCAAGCTAGCTAGAGTCATGTTAGTAATGCTTTTGAACTTATGTGATGTGTCTGTCAGTTTTATGGAACCTATGTCAGTTTGTCAAGCTAGAGTATTAAGCTTTTGAACCTATGTTTGCTTTTGGTTGTTTGAACATGTTATGTCAGTTTATGGAATGTGTTCCAGTAATGTGTGTGAAATTCTGTGTTTGAAGATGCTATGTCAGTCTCCAGCAAGTTCCAGTATTTACATTTTATTAACCTCCAGTTAAATTTCAGTTATGTTTAAGTGAATTGGCACACATAAATGTTATATATAAAATGTTGTAATCATCCTACTATTACAAGATCACATATCTCTCCCAGTGGCAATGAAGTATCTATTCGAACTAGAGGTCCTGGGTTCGAGTCCCAGGTCTCGACCTTTTTTTGGTCATTTCTCAACAGCAAGCATAAGTTCAGTTTCAACAGCAATTCATCAAGCAAGCATAAGTTCAGTTTCAACCTTGTCCATCAAGCAACCTTGTGCAACAGACAACAACATGCATCAACTACAAGATCCATCTTGGTCATTTCTTAACAACACGCTACAAATTCAGTTTCAGCAACACGCCACAAATTCAACTACAAGATCCAACAGACAGCTACAAGTTTCAGCAACAAGCATCAACTACAAGATCCAACAGACAGCAACAAGCATCAACTACAAGTTTCAGCTACAGGAAGCAACAGACAGCAACAGGCATCCATCTTGTGCAACAGGCATCCATCTTGATCAAGCAACAGGCATCTTGGAGACATCAAGCAACACCAAGATGCATCAGGCTGCAATACAATTCAAAAAAAGGTTAGTACTATCTAACATCAATGAAATTCCAGTAGGTTAGTACTATCTAAATTACAGAAGCATAGTTATAATTTTTACCTTCATTACCATATGCTACTCATCGTCATCGATGCCAAAACCAGGAATTCTATGCCCAGTCCTATTTTCCCCATCATCACTAGCATACTGCAACATAGTATCATCTCCTTCATCCTCGCTCAACCTTTCTTTTTTTCTTAATGCCTTCTACAACTGAAGCATCTACAAGAACAGGTTCTTGCCGGTCCATTTGCACTCTGGTTTGGACATTGGCTTCACGTGTCTGCACCGGAACTTCTGTACAATTATCATCCTGATATGTTAGGCCACCACCACCTGGACCCTTTTCCATTTCAGTTTCCTTAATACTCCACAAGTGTCTATGCTGGAACTTTTGCACAACTTGCCAACTTCCCTACAAATACGTGTCTGGCACATAGAAAACCTTTGTTGCTTGAGTTGTCAGAATAAAAGGATCATTCTTAAACCAAAACCTTGCAGTGTTGATGCTTCTGAAGTGTCCATCATCTCTCAATCCGGCGTTCCTCTTGACACCAAGATCGAACCAGTCACACCGAAATAAGACAACTGAACGGTCCATGCCTCCGCTGGAGTTGTACTTCAAATGAATGATGCTTCTAAGCTGACCATAGAAGTCAAAAGGCTCACCATCGCGATCTCCCTCGGTGACTATTCCACTATTCTGTGTCTTTCTGTTTTTCTCGCGGTCAAGAGTGTGGTACCGGACACCGTCAACGATACATGCTGAATACACTCTTACTCGCTTATCCGGCTCGCATGCCAAAGCAAATAGATCATCACTGACCTTCTTCTCATCATGCATCTTGCCAATCTGCACAAAATAAATCAGGGTGAATAACACACAAAAAGAAGATCGTGTCATAATGGATTCCATGGCTAAATATCTCACATTATTCTTAAACCATTTAGCAAATCCCTTGGCAAGCCTTTTATCAACAGGGATGCGGCTTTCTTGCTTATTCAACTCTTCCTTGAAAATCCTGCAAACCCAAGGAAAGAGTAGTGAGTTAAAACATCTGGTGGGTGATAAAAGTTGGGTTCCTTCCAACCCACGGAGAAAATATAACGAGTGCACAAAATATAACTTACTCTATATATGGTTGCACCTCAGCGCAACTGCTGAGCACAAACCACACCATCTTGTCATATTCATCATCAACCTCCAAGTACTTTGACCCTCCAATAAATTTCACACCATGATTGAAAACTGACACATCACCAATGTGCGAATCATCCCTCTCACTATTTCTGCTTGGGCGATTCCATCTCGTTTCCACATCATCAAAGTACCTTGAACAAAATGTCAAGCACTCATCGACGACATAGGCTTCAGCAATCGAACCTTCAGGCCTCGCCGTGTTTCGCACAGAACGCTTACAAGTAAGCAGCCTTCTTTCGACTGGGAACATCCAACCATATTGCACGGGGCCTCTAAGCATTGCTTCTTTTGGTAAATGCACGGTCAAATGGACCATCACGGTGAAGAAGGCTGGAGGGAAGATCTTCTCAAGCTTGCAAAGAATTATTGGGATTTCCTTTTCAAGTCTTTTCAGCACAGATAGCTTTACTGTTTTGCAGCACAATTCTCTGAAGAAATTTCCCAGCTCAGCAACTGCTTCATATATATCATGATGCATGATTCCTCGGAGGGCGGCTGGCAAAATCCTTTGGAGAAGGATGTGATAATCATGAGTTTTCAGCCCATGGAGCTTGCATCCATCGGGGGAAACACACTTTGCTAGGTTAGCAGCATAACCATCGGGAAATCTCACGGCTCTGATGAACTCACAGAATGCACGTTTTTCTTCTTTACTCATTGTATACCATGCTGGTGGCATTTCAAATGAATCTTTGCCTTTAGGCCTTAGATGCAACTCTTCCCTTATGCCCATGTCTTCAAGATCAAGCCTGGAGTTCAAAGTGTCCTTTGTCTTTCCTTCAATGTTGAGGAATGTGCCAAGCAGATTATCACATATATTTTTCTCGATGTGCATTACATCGAGATTATTCCTCAATTTGAGATCAGGCCAGTATTCCAAGTCCCACAAACAGGACCTTCGGTCCCAACATTGACCTTCCTCACGCTTTCTTTTCTTCACAAGCTTTCCCGGTCTGACATCTTTGACCTTTTCAAGTTGCTGCTTCAGCTCTTCTTTACTGAATTCTGTCGGCTGGTCACGGGTTTCAGTCTCACCATTAAACTCTGTACTTTTTCGCCAACCATGGTTTCGAGGAAGAAAACGGCGATGCCCAATGAAGCAAATCTTGTTCCTTATCTTCATTGAGCAAGGGTTTTTGTCACAACGCACACATGCCTGATAACCCGCCGTGATCCTTCCCGACAAAGTGTGCAGTGCTGGAAAATCATGGATGCACCATATGACTGCAGCACGCAGAGTGAACTTCTTGTCAGGTGTCAAGGCATCGTAAGTATTAGGTACACCATTCCAAAGATCGAGCAATTCTTCTACGAGAGGCTCCATAAAGACATCGAAATCCTTTCCTGGAGACTCTGGACCCGGTATAAGCAACGCCATCATAAAGTTGGACTGATCCATGCATGCCCATGGGGGCATGTTGTAGGGCACCACAAAAACTGGCCACATGCTATATGACGTGCTCTGGTTTCCGAACGGATTAAAGCCATCTGTGGCAAGGCCGAGTCTTATGTTCCTTGGGTCTTCTGCAAACTTTGGATATTTCTCGTCAAAATCTTTCCATGCTTCTCCGTCCGCTGGATGGCTCAACTCATCTTCCACAGGCTGCCGCTTGAGCTTGTGCCATTGTACATCATCTGATGATTTCTCCGAGAGAAACATCCGCTTCAGCCTTGCTTTCAAAGGAAAGTGCCTCAAAACCTTATGCGGTATCGATCTTTTCCCATCGGCATCTTTCCACCTTGGGGCATTGCATTTGGGGCAGCTGTCACACAGGGCATAATCCTTCCGAAACAAGACACAATTATTTGGGCAGACATGTATTGAAACATAACCTAGACCCAACTTGCGGATTATGCTCAAGGCTTCATCATAATTCTTGGGAACACCACTATTAGGGAATTGCAAGGTCAAAAGATTCAGTATTGCGTTGAATGCAGCATTGCTAATCCGGTAGTAAGACTTGACGTGGAGTAACTTCACGGTGAAGGTAAATCTTGAAAATTTCCCCCCTGCAACAGCTACACGCTTAGCTTCCTCTAATACCTCGGCAAATAGTGACTTCTGTCCATCAACATGGTCTTCAGAATTGTACAGATCCCTCAATAAGTCAGGAATCCTATCATCTTCATATCCATCCTCTTTGTCCAAACCATCATCATCTTCCAAAACATTTTCCATAAACTCAAAGTCATCATCACCACCATGGTGTGGCTCTTCAACATCTTCACCATGTTGAGGTTCTTGAAGAAAAGTTTCTCCATGGTGGACCCACCTATCATATGTGCTGGCCATCCCATTAAGAAGCAGATGATCTTCCACTATACCTTGGGTCTGTTCTTTACGGTTCAAGCATCGACAACATGGACAAAGAATGGCATCATCGTTGGCAAATCTTGCACGGACAAATTGCATGAAATCTTCCACTCCCTTGATATGTTCAGTGGAAAGCTTTCTAACCCCTTTTATAATCCAACTTCTGTCCATCTGCCAAAGACCACAAAACTAATAAGTTACTTTATTCTACCAAATTATAATGCATCACTACAAAATATAGCAGTAACAGAAGCATGCAAATCTGTTGCTTAATTCTTCAGTTAACACATCAATAACATTTTTTTGATTCGTTATTCAGTTATGTAACTTAAATCAATTACTCAAGAACAAAAAACCTAGCTATGCCATAAATCTCTAATTACTTAATTACACTAAATTACTTTCATCTATTCAAGCAGTGTAGCAGGTGCAGGTGGGGGCTCTAGCTAGACCAGAGAGATCAAGAGAGAAATAGCAGAGGATCAAGACCAGAGAGAGGAGAGGGGTGCATACCCTGCTGTTCTTCGAGCATGAGCAGAACCAGAGAGAGGAGGCCACCAGCAGGGCACAGAGAGAGGCCACCAGCAGGGCGAGGCACTCCTGTCCTGGCGAGGTCAACCAGGGCAGCTCCTTCCCCACCTCCGCCTTTGCCGGCCGCCTCCGCCCCCGCCTGTAAGCACCGAGGCGCTCCGGCGTCGCCGACGGTAGCCTCCCTCGCCTCCGCCCCCGCCTGTAAGCACCGAGGCGCTCCGGCGTCGCCGACGGTAGCCTCCCCCGCCTCCGCCCCCGCCTGTAAGCACCGAGGCGCTCCGGCGTCGCCGACGGTAGCCTCCCCCGCCGCCGGTGGCCTCGCACGCCTCCGAACAGATGGTGTCTCGATCTAAGATTCAGACAAGTTGCCTCGATCTAAGATTCAGACAACTTAACTCTCGTTAACTCGATCTAGAATTCAGATAAGATACGAATAAAACGATGCGTCTCTGGATACACAACAGAATAGCGACTACACCTCAATGGCAACGAACGTGCGAACCAAGCAGCACGGTCGGGGTTCGAGTCCCCGCGAGCGCTTATTTTTGCTAACTTAGAATCGTAATAGCACTGCGCGGGCTGGGCTGGGCTTGGCTGGGCGTGGTGTGCGCGTGGGCTGGGCGCTGGTGTGCCACAATTGTAATGGGCTGGGCGCTGGTGTGCCACAATTGTAATAGCAGTACAGCCAAGTGAGAAAAAAAACATGAGACCATGGCCCACTTGTCAGACCAATCACAAAATCGGTAGAGCCACGTGTTAGTGGGCCCCACAAGTCAGTGCGTCTCACCTGCTGAGGTGGCTGCCAAGTAATACAAATCATCACAGCCAACAAACGCATGACCAATTAATTTGGTCTTAGATAAGCAAAAAAAGGGTCATACACCAGGTATCATGTCCTATGACCATCTTGTTAAAGAAAATCATGACTTTTTTGGCAAAAAAGTCATGTGTTTAGTCCCTCCCAAACATGTCATGACCAACAGATTAAACATGGTCATGGATCTATGACAAATTCATCCATGGTCAATAAAAAAGGGTCATGTATCAACATATTTCTTGTAGTGACTTCTCATCTCCCCTTCTCTCTTCTACCTCTCCACTTCTCTCCTCCACCTACTACTCCACCACCACCTCTTCTTCTCCTCCTCCTTCTCCTCCACCACCTCTCCTCCTCCTCCACCACCACCACCACCTCTCCTCCTCCTCCTCCTCCACCACCACCACCACCTCTCCTCCTCCTCCTCCTCCACCACCTCTCCTCCTCCTCCTCCTCCACCACCACCTCTCCTCCTCCTCCTGCTCTTCCACCACCACCTCCGGCGAGCTCGTCCTCCTCCACCACCAACTCTGGTGACCTCCCCCACCACCTCCGGCGAGCTCCTCCTCCTCCTCCTCCACCACTACCTCCGGCGAGCTTCTCCTCCTCCACCAACTCCGATGACCCCCATCCTCCACCCACCACCGACCAAGCCACCTAAGGCCACGGTCACAACGACATCCGACAAGCTCCGGCGAAATTTTGAAATTTCGCCAAAATTTCGGCGGCCAGATCTAGATCTAGATCTGGCCGCCTTTTTTTGAAATTCAAAAAAAAAATCTGTGGCGCACCACCCCTTGGTGCGCCACAGAATTGCAAATTTCTGTGGCGCACGGCTGAGGTGCGCCACAGAAAAAAATTTAGTGGCGTGAATTCTGTGGCGCACCCATCTGCCCCTAGGTGCGCCACAGAATTGCAAATTGGTGCGCCACAGATAAGGCTTTCTGTACTAGTGAGAGTACTATAGCATCGGTTGGAACTGAATTTGATTTTGTAATTCATTCAATCGGTCATGTAATATGCTCGATATATACTTAGCTTCTGTAATATAAGTGTTCCTTCTTTTTCTATATATATGCATTACTTATTCACGCGTGGGATCCGGGAGGTCCGGGGAGGGGCCACCGAGGCTTCTCTCTTCTCGTGGGACCCGGGAGGTCCGGGGAAGGGCCACCGGGCTCCTATCTTCTCCTGGGATCCAGGAGGTCCGAGGAGGGGCCACCAAACCTCCTTATCAGTGTATGGTGATAGGGTATCGTAAAAACGAATTGATCGCAAAACAAAAAATAAAAAGGAAAACAATAAAGAGAAAAAAATTGCCGCGGCAGAGAAAATGGCAAAACTGCTACCGCGGCAGAATAGTCATTCATCCCGGTTCGTGCTAAGAACCGGGACGAATGCCCCTGGCCAGGTTCGCCACGTGGTCAGCCCCATTTGTCCCGGGTCCTGGCACAACCGGGACCAATGGGGAGGGCCATTTGTCCCGGCTGGCCAATCCCGGTTGCACAACCGAGACAAATAGCCCTTACGAACCGGGACTAAGCCCCCGTTTGTTTGGGCTTCTGCTTTTGGGGTCTAAAAGCACAAGCCCAAACAAACAGCCAACTATTGTAAAGCGCTGCCTACAAGCACTGGCCAGAAATGCACATCACGAGGGGCATCGAGTGAAAGCAGGCAAGGAGCTGCTTCCCGAGCGGTGGGCTGCTTCCCGAGTTGCATGGGACGAAATTGCCCACAACACTTTGCTAGGGTTGGCTGGCGCGGTGGTCGGTGCGAGGGCGGCACCGCGCTACCAGACAAGGCGCTTGGTGGACCCCTGCCGGAGTCCTTGGACCTGGCTGGTCAAAAGACGAGTGCGTGGGATGGTGGCCCTCGTCTGCTGCTGCAGGTGGACCCACTCGAGCTGCACCAGGCTGGTTTCGTGGAGAACGGGTCCAGGGAGAGTGCGTGGGAGGACCCCATGGTCCTCGAAGCCTCTCTACCTACGCCGCGTGGAAAGGAGTCCGTGGCTGTTGAGGCCATCGTGGTGGGCCAGTCCCTGCAGGCCTGTGAGCGTTTGCAGGTGGTGACGCCGCAGTCTGCTTCTGGTGGGGTCGCGGAGACCGTGTTGGCCCGTCCCAGCCAATCGCTGCTTGCTCTTTCCGTAGTGGAGGTGGGTCCTGGACCTGGGGATCGGTTCCTGCCCGTTTTAGATCGTTGCGCTTTGGAGGACGGCAAAGTGGTGGGGGGAGCGGACCTGGGGAGTTTTCAAACTCCTGTTCTGGCGCAGGAGGGGCCGCCACCTGGCTCGCCCCGGGTTCAGTGCGGAGAAGGATCTGAACCACTCGGTGGGGCCCTCCAGCTTGTGTCTGATGGCTTGGTCTCCGTCCCGGGCCCCTCTGTGGCTGGTTCGTGTGCTGGTTGGTCGCCGTCGCCGCGACGTTCGATCGATCGCGTGGGGGAGTCGTGTTCCATGATGAGCATGTTCGCGGTCTCTCTCTCTCCGACGCGCTCGTCGGCAGCCGGGCCGCAGGCTGTGGTCCATAGCCCTTCTGGTGCTGGCGATCTGGATGGTGGCCTTGCTCAGTTCCGCGGTTCGTGCAGACGTCCTATTTCCCCTGTACTGCCTAGGCCGGTGGGTCGTCGCAGCCGTGCCAAGCGATCCCATGCAGGACCGGTTCGGCGCAGCAGGCGCATCCGTGGCCAGTTGGCAGGACCTACCCCAGTCAAGAAGCAGCAGCGGACCCTCATCTTCAAGCTGGGGATTGCCCATGAGGGTGGTGTGATTGGTGACGAGGCTCTGCAGGCGTACCAGGAGCTCTTCTCGCGCCCTCTCTGCCAGGAGCATATCAATGCGATCCTTGGCCTGTTCGGTTGGCAGCCCGACGCCCTTCCCCTGGTGGATGACTCACCGTCGCTTGTCGCGCAGTGATTGCTCTAGTAGTTTTTTCTTTTCGCTTCGTGTGTCAGCGCTCAGTTGTACTCTTGTTTCGCATGGAGCTTTGCGTAGAGATCTGGAACGCACGTGGTCTTAACTCTCTCGCCCGTCGTTTGGCGATTTTTCAAGTGGTTTCAGCCGCTAGGCCGGCTGTGGTGTGCCTCCAGGAGACTAAGATGGAGGTCATCACCGACGTGGTAGTTAGGGAGTGCCTCGGTCCCGGGTTTGAATTCTTTTTTCTACCCGCGGTTGGCACTCGTGGTGGTATCCTCCTCGCTTGGCGAACCTCGGTGGTCACTGTCTCTAACCCTCACCTTACGGCCAACTCTATCACCGCCAGTTTGAGGGTGGGAGACGGGCCAGCATGGTGGTTCACGGGAGTCTATGGACCCCAGGAGGATGCGGCTAAGCGAGATTTCCTCGTAGAGCTTCAGGAGGTTAGGGACCTCCACGCCGGTCCGTGGGTGGTAGCCGGTGATTTCAACATGATCACCGACCCGGAGGATAAGAACCAGGGGACCCTCCATAGAAGCTTGATGGGGCGTTTCAAACGCACACTTGCAGAACTCGAGCTCAAGGAGATCTATCTCAATGGGCGCAGGTTCACTTGGTCTAACGAGAGGAGGGACGCCACCTTGGTGAGGCTGGATAGGGTCTATTCGACCGTGGACTGGGACGCCATCTTCCCAGGAGCCTTCCTCTCGGCGTTGTCATCAGGGCCTTCCGACCACTGCCCGTTGTTGCTGGACCTAGACCCGGATCACCTTCGGGGTAGGAGGTTCCAATTTCAAGCCTTCTGGCCCAAGGTCGACGGTTTCCAGGAGGTGGTCAAGGAGGCTTGGACTTGTTCGCCGGAGGTGCGGAACCCCTTTAAGCGGTTGAGCGCGAGGCTCCAGGAGACCGCCCGTTGCCTCTCCCGGTGGAGCAGCCGCTTCATTGGCAACATAAAGCACCAGATTTTGGTTGCCAATGAAGTTATTCTTCGGCTCGATTCGGCTATGGACGAGCGTAGCCTTTCGGGGGAGGAGCACGCACTGCGTAAGCTGCTCAAGAAAAAGCTCCTCGGCCTGGCTTCGCTCGAGAGATCCATGGCGAGGCAGCGCTCCCGTCTCTTGTGGTTGAGGGAGGATCAGGCCTGCACTCGCTTCTTTAACGCCGCGGCTAGTCACCGCAGGCGTAAGAACTTTGTGGGCCACCTCATGGTGGATGGGGCCCGCGTTTCGGACCATGAAGGTAAGGCTGCGGCCGTGGATGGGTTCTTCTCGGACCTCTTGGGTTCGGCACCTGATAGGCCATTCTCGTTGGACTTAGATTTTCTCGGCATTCCTTCGGTGGATCTCCGCTCCCTTGAGGAGGAGTTTACAGAGGAGGAGGTGTGGAAGGTCATCAGGTCTATGCCTTTGGACAAGTGCCCGGGGCCGGATGGCTTCACGACTCGATTCTTTGTGGCATGCTGGGAGGTGATCAAACAGGACGTCCTTGATGCGTTTAGAGCCCTATCCCGTCTTGACTACCGGGGCTTTGGGGCGGTCAACCAGGCTTTCATCACGCTTTTACCTAAAAAGCCTGATTCGGTGGAGGTGGGGGATTTCCGTCCCATTAGCCTGATCCATGGATTCGCGAAACTCGTGGCTAAGGTCCTCGCTACGCGAGTGGCACCTTTTATTCCCCAACTAGTGGGGCCCCATCAGAGCGCTTTCGTCCGAGGCCGCTGCCTGCACGATAACTTCATGCTAGTGCAAGGTTTGGCTAGGAAGCTTAACAGCACCTCCACCCCAGCTGCTCTTCTCAAGCTGGATATCAGGAAGGCCTTCGACACTGTGGATTGGGCCTTCCTTTTTGAGGTACTCCGCAAGATGGGGTTTGGCGAGCGGTGGCTCGCGTGGGTGTGTGCACTCCTCTCCACCGCCTCCACGAGGGTGCTGACCAACGGCATCCCGGGTTGTTGGATTGCCAACATGCGAGGGCTCCGACAGGGGGACCCTCTGTCCCCCCTGCTTTTTATCCTCGTTATGGAAGTGTTGTACCTTCTGATTGAGAAGGCTTCCGAGGTGGGCCTCCTAACGCGGCTCTCGGCAAGAGGGATGCGTCACCGCACCTCCATGTATGCGGATGATGTAGTCACCTTTCTGAAGCCGTCTCTCGGGGAGTGCCGGGTCTTGGCTGCGATCCTGGAGGATTTTGGTGGCGCTTCCGGACTCCGCACGAACTTCAGTAAGAGTTCGGTGCACCTTATCCGCGGGACAGATGAGATGGCGCAGCAGGTGGTTCAAGGGCTGGGCTGCTCGGTCCAGGGTTTTCCTTTGCGCTACCTTGGGCTTCCCCTATCTCTGAGGAAGGCCTCGGCGGCGCAACTTCAGTACCTGGTGGACCACGTGGCGGGACGGCTCCCGGGTTGGGGAGCCGCCCTGATCAACCGAGGGGGGCGACTTGCTTTGATTCGTTCCACTCTCACGGCGGTGTCGGTTTTTGCGATGATGTCTCTCGACCTCCCGGCCAAGACCTTCACCGCCATCGAGAAGGTGCTTCGAGGCTTCCTGTGGAAGGGACGTGAGAACGTTCACGGGGGCCACTGTTTGGTGGCGTGGGATCGAGTTTGCATGCCCCGGGAGTTTGGGGGGCTTGGCATCCTCAATATCAGGACGATGAATCTCGCCTTGAGGGCGAGATGGCTGTGGCTGAGCAGGGTTGACCATAGCAAGCCGTGGCGGGACCTCAACATTCAGGTTCCCAAGCTGGTGCGGCAGATCTTCGAGGCGGCCACCTGTTCCATGCTGGGTGATGGCGCTTCTACCCTGTTCTGGACAGACCGGTGGCTGCCTGATGGCCGGATTAGGGATTTCGCGCCTAACCTCTTCCGGGCAGTCCCCCGTGGCGCGGCCAAGAGCCGTACGGTGCGTGAGGGCCTGGCCGGGGGTTGGCTAGTGGACGTTTCCCCTAACTTGCCAGCTGTGGCCCTCGCTGAGTTCCTGGGGTTGCTGGATCGCATCGCTCTTGTGGACCTCAGGCCTGGGGTAGAGGATACCTTCCGATGGTGCTGGGACTCCAGTGGGTCCTACTCCTCGCGGTCCTGCTATGCGGCCTTGTTTGCTGGACTGGAGCGGATGCCGGGCGCTAGACAAATCTGGGGATCTAGGGCCCCATTGAGGTGTCGGATGTTTCTTTGGCTTGCTCTTCGGGATCGCTGCTGGACTGCGGACCGGTTGGCCAGACGGGGGCTGCCACACCCTGCCTCCTGCCCCTTCTGTGACCAACAAGATGAGTCCATCGACCACCTGCTGTTAGGCTGCGTGGTTGCACAGACGGTGTGGGTGGCCTGCCTACGCAGCTGGGGCAAAGAGGGGTGGATCCCCGGGCTTGCGACGACGCTAGTCGAGTGGGTAGACTCGAGGCAGGGGGGCCGCCAGGACAGGCGGGACCTTTGGTCAGCTGTAACGCTGGTTTGTTGGATCCTCTGGTGCCACCGGAATGACGTCGTCTTCAACAACGCCACCCCCTCGCCGGCTGCGGCGCTTTGTGCCATCAGCGCGGAGGCCGATTTGTGGCGGGCGGCTGGGTTGTTTAAGGGTTGCCTCTCTGAGGCGGAGCGGTGGAGCTTTCGCGAGTAGTAGGTGTGTGTGTTTGCTGCTAGGCAGCGTGGTGCGCGCTTGGCGTCTGTGCCAGCCCGCGATGTAACTCTGGCCTCTTTTTGTAACACCTGTGGTGTTACCTGTTTGTTTTGTTTGCATCATATGCATCACATTGCATTGCACCATGTTTGCATCATAACTGAAAATTTCAAAACAATTTAAACTTTCACCCTTGCTCAAAAATTTTCCAATTTCAAACTTGCAAACTAAACCATCATCTGTTCTTCAATAGTTTGAAAATTGTTTAATCCAATTGCTTGTTAATACTCCCCCCCCCTCTTGTTAAAACCCTAATGACTAACTCCAAAACTTAAACCAAATCAATCATTAAATTGTTGGGTTTAATCAAACAAACTAATTTCAATTAATTAATTAAATCACCTTCATTTTCAATCTCAAAATCTATTATCAAAATCAGTACCTTTTTGAATCCATGAGGTTCACCACACTTTTGTATTCTTAAGATCACTTTAAAACCTAGGGGAAATCCTATTGGAAATTACTTGTTTTTCCAATACTAATGAGATATTCCAATTCCTTCAAAATTTGGTTTCAAATGCAAACACCTTTTAAATATCAAATTTCTGAATTCCAATCTGGCAATTTGGTTTCTTTTTACCTCATTAACTTAAACTAAATTTTCTGAAATTTTTGATAACCAAACCCTTAACAAAATCCCCCAAATCCTTTCTCTCTCTTTGCTCTCTTGCAAAAAAAAAAAATGAAAAAGAAAAAAAAAAACAAATAGCAAAGGAGAAGGGCCCAACTTTCTTTCCCAAGCCCAACTCCCCTCTGGTCCAGTACCCCCCCTCTTCCTCGTTTGTCTTCTTCCCCAACTGTACGAACAGGTTCAGAACCACATGATCAACTCCACCCCCCTCCAGATCACTGCCGTACTGGCTCCCATCCTCCTTAAGTACCCTAACCCCTACCCTGCTGCTAGCCTAACCCTAGCTAGTTCCCCCCCTCCGCCTCGCCGCCATTTTCTTCCATCTCCACCCCCTTCACCTCTGTCTGCATCTCTGCAGACCGGAAACAACCATGGCCGCCACCTTAGCCCGCAGCCCGCCGGTGCCCTGACCACCTCGAGGGGCAACTAACCCCGGGAATGGACTCAGCTACCGTCCACCTCCAACTTCGCTGAAGACCCAGAGGCGGGAGGCTGCCCGTGCCGGCCGCGCCGTCGCCGGGGAGGTGCCCCGCGGCTGCCTGCCGTCAGGCAGCGTCATCGACACCCGAGGTGATCGCCCCCACCCCTTCCTTCCCTCTCTCCTGTTCCCCTCCAACGACACACGCCCGCAGCCACGCATCGTCAAGCACACGCACGACGCGAGCCAGCCAGCCATCGGGCCGCACTCCGGCGAGCGCCGCCGCGTCGCTGCCTTCTCTGCTGCATCGGCGAACTGACGAGTTCAGTTTCGTCAGTTGACAGCAAGCGCTCAAGGCTTGGCCTTTCGCCTGAAAAACATACGCGCACGTACACTGTCACGAAACGATTCGTAGCCGCACTGGTCTCGTTCCCCGCGCGCAGCGCATCGATCGTGGGATCGATCCCCCACTGCCGCGCTTTAAGCCCACCCTTTTGCTTGTTTTTCCCGCAGCGCGCGGCCCCACCCGTCAGCGACTGCCCTGGCCACGCAAGCACCAGAGGCCCGGTGGTCCACTGGACAGTGGCTAGAGTAGATTGCATCTGAGTAACAAAAGTTCCTGCGAATTACTGTAAATCAAAAATTCATTTAAATAACAGATTTGAGTATAAACTTCAACCTTTAATATCTCTTGCTCTATAATTCCAATAAACACAAACTTTATATGAATTCTGATCCAAATTTCCTAGACTTTCCAAATATTCAATTTGTGTTCTGTTTTGAATATTCAAAATGCAATTTAAATTCAAATTCAAATAATTCAAATGCCATTTATAATAACTCCTAACTAATTATTCCTAAGTCCAAATAATTCAACTAAAATATGTTTTTCACACCTTTTTGGATGTTCTATTCAAATATAAAATTTGTTTTCTGGTTTGACTAAGTTAAATTGCCTAAATCATTTAATTCTTGTTTAATTCAATTAAAACTTGTTTAATATTGTTTAATCCATAATTAAATAATCCAAAGTCCAATTTCAAAATGTGAAACATGTAATCCAACTAAAATTTGATAACCTTTTCAAATATCAACTTTGTTATTTGTTTTGAACATTTTAAGTGGTTGAAAACAACAAATACTTGTGTGTTCCCTTTAAGGCACCCAAAATTTCCCTAAGTTAATAATAAAATTCTAAATTGCTACACCCTATCTTACATTGATTCTAATGTTGTTATTTTGCTGTTTTCTTGTTGCATGCATCATACTAAACCACTAGCACCTGTTGAATAGTTGGAAAACAAATAACCTAACCAAAATCCCTGGGCTTTTCATATGCAACTCAAATTGCATATGGGTCCCCTTAAATCTGTTTATCTTGTCAACTAGTTTATTTCTATGCATCAATTAAATTGTCATGCATCCATATCTTGATCATGCTGGATCTTTTGCCGTAGTAGTAATTGTTGCATTCCGGTGTTTGTTCGAGGTTCGTTGTTTCCTCCCGGATAGGACGTTGAGATGATGTTAGCAACGACAAGTTCTGCTACCTTGCGGGATCTCAGGCAAGTATACTCACTTGCATGCCACATGGCTGCCTTTCATCACTTGTTACCGATTCTTTCCGTTGATTCTTTTCTGCTAGCCTTAGTGGTAGTTGTTTCTGTTACGAACCCATCACATGCATCCCTTAACCTTGATATTGCCTCACCTCCCTACCTACAGCCTTTGTTTGTGCCTGTTCTTATCTAGCATGCTTAGGGTTGTTTTGCTCGAGTCTGTTACCCGTTACTTTCTGTTATTACTCCGTTATGTTCTGGGGGCTCGATGTTTAATCAATCAATCAATCATGCTAATGTTACTATGAATAATAAACTTGATGATAAGGCACCGGCAGGAGGCCCTTTGTGGTTTTGAGGCCTGCTAGTGTCGACCCTAATAGGAAAAGGGTCTTGTCTACTGATCCATGATGAGCGCACTACCCGCATTTGGGGAGTATGGGCTCCCCCTCAGTTTGACCCGATTCGCATCTCGTCCAAATCGCCTCATTTAGTTCGGGTTTTCCATTTGCTGCATGCATGATCTTGCGAGCCCTTGGTACCCGGGTGGAACTTTCGTAGTCGGCATATAGGGGGACACGGTCTTAGAGTGCTATGAGGGTCCATTTTCTTCTGGGCTCGAGTAGCCGTGCGCCCAAGGTGCTTTGGGCTTGATGCGAAGAAGGGTTGGATTGTGTTGAGTGCCCCGCTTGGTGGAGTGGCCACTCCATCTGGCGGGATATTCATGAGTGTACGGCTAAATTGGTGCAACCCTGCAGGGATAATCTTCTCGAGAAGCCGTGTTTTCCGCGGTTATGGATTACTTGGTGAAAGTACTGGCTAACAAGTACTCAGGACAACTTCAACATAATGATCAATCATGTTTCACCCAATGGTTAACAACTTGACTAGTAATAGGTTATTCACACAATAACTTGACTCATCTTTAATACCACGGTGTGAGTTATCCTCGGATTGCTTCTTCGGATAAGGGGCGAGATCCAGGATGGGTTTGTTTGAAGTTATCTTTCAGTTGGTTACAATCCTCGATCTTATCTCTTTTCTGATAGCTGGAAGTGGTAGTACCTCTCTGTAGTTGGTTAGTGCAGCCTGCTGTCAATTATTTGCCATAAACCCTTCCTTTCCGTTGATCCTAAAGTATTTGTATCTTGTGATGACTGGCTACGCCGGTAACTTGTGAGTATGGGCTTTGTCCCCCTTGCCAGTACTTAACCGTACTGACCCACGAATCTCTTTCGTGGCTGCAAATTCCAAATTGCAGTCAACAGGTTTGAAGTCTGACGACGTTAGCTTGGGAATCCCTCCGGCTTGGCCTGGGCAGGGATTGGACGCCTTCGGTTATCTTCAGGACTCTTAGTCCAATTTGGATCTTGTCCGTAGACGGACGTTTGTTTCTTCCGCTGTTATTTGGATCTTTGTAATGTATCAGTTGTATCCCTGGCTCGTCTGAGTCATCTTGTATCTATCTGCTGCTGTTGTAATTGTGGATTATTCGTGATCTATTGTAATGTTATCATAAATGGCAACCTGGAATCGGTTATTATGCGGATTTGGCGGGAATGCTGAAATCTGCATAGTGCCCGATCTCGGGGCGTCACAAATGGTATCAGAGCCTCGGTTCCGATTCCCGATATTGTTTCGATACGAATGGTTATCGAAGCAACGGGTCCGCAAAGCCTGTAGGAAAACCTCGCTAACGGTCGCTGTTTCTAGAGTGTTAAAAACTATTTCTGCTAAACTATTTCGGGAAAACTCTCAATAGGATTCTTGTTTTTCTCCTTATCCCTATTCTAATTCTCATCCCATCTTATTTGTTTTGGAGTCTCCCCCTTGTCTATCTTTCAAAGTGTTAGGATCCTACGTGGGTGGACGTTTTCTGAGCCCTTAACCTAATAGGTTCGATCATCGGAAGATTCCTGGTGGAAGAACATCGTCGTCACTCCGAGCAAGAATCTCTTGTTAGTGGTGTCGAGGAGATCAAACGGAAGCACGAAGAATCGATAGTCGAACTTCTTTCCCCTCCCGGGTTAGCAGGTGGATTGCGAGGGCGCAATCCCTTGTTAGTGGTGTCGTTTGTAACACCTGTGGTGTTACCTGTTTGTTTTGTTTGCATCATATGCATCACATTGCATTGCACCATGTTTGCATCATAACTGAAAATTTCAAAACAATTTAAACTTTCACCCTTGCTCAAAAATTTTCCAATTTCAAACTTGCAAACTAAACCATCATCTGTTCTTCAATAGTTTGAAAATTGTTTAATCCAATTGCTTGTTAATACTCCCCCCCCCTCTTGTTAAAACCCTAATGACTAACTCCAAAACTTAAACCAAATCAATCATTAAATTGTTGGGTTTAATCAAACAAACTAATTTCAATTAATTAATTAAATCACCTTCATTTTCAATCTCAAAATCTATTATCAAAATCAGTACCTTTTTGAATCCATGAGGTTCACCACACTTTTGTATTCTTAAGATCACTTTAAAACCTAGGGGAAATCCTATTGGAAATTACTTGTTTTTCCAATACTAATGAGATATTCCAATTCCTTCAAAATTTGGTTTCAAATGCAAACACCTTTTAAATATCAAATTTCTGAATTCCAATCTGGCAATTTGGTTTCTTTTTACCTCATTAACTTAAACTAAATTTTCTGAAATTTTTGATAACCAAACCCTTAACAAAATCCCCCAAATCCTTTCTCTCTCTTTGCTCTCTTGCAAAAAAAAAAAAATGAAAAAGAAAAAAAAAACAAATAGCAAAGGAGAAGGGCCCAACTTTCTTTCCCAAGCCCAACTCCCCTCTGGTCCAGTACCCCCCCTCTTCCTCGTTTGTCTTCTTCCCCAACTGTACGAACAGGTTCAGAACCACATGATCAACTCCACCCCCCTCCAGATCACTGCCGTACTGGCTCCCATCCTCCTTAAGTACCCTAACCCCTACCCTGCTGCTAGCCTAACCCTAGCTAGTTCCCCCCCTCCGCCTCGCCGCCATTTTCTTCCATCTCCACCCCCTTCACCTCTGTCTGCATCTCTGCAGACCGGAAACAACCATGGCCGCCACCTTAGCCCGCAGCCCGCCGGTGCCCTGACCACCTCGAGGGGCAACTAACCCCAGGAATGGACTCAGCTACCGTCCACCTCCAACTTCGCTGAAGACCCAGAGGCGGGAGGCTGCCCGTGCCGGCCGCGCCGTCGCCGGGGAGGTGCCCCGCGGCTGCCTGCCGTCAGGCAGCGTCATCGACACCCGAGGTGATCGCCCCCACCCCTTCCTTCCCTCTCTCCTGTTCCCCTCC
The DNA here is from genome assembly GCA_028641055.1 of Alopecurus myosuroides. NCBI lineage: Eukaryota > Viridiplantae > Streptophyta > Magnoliopsida > Poales > Poaceae > Alopecurus > Alopecurus myosuroides. The sequence goes on along the minus strand of CM054061.1, from coordinate 64,049,037 downwards.
AACGACACACGCCCGCAGCCACGCATCGTCAAGCACACGCACGACGCGAGCCAGCCAGCCATCGGGCCGCACTCCGGCGAGCGCCGCCGCGTCGCTGCCTTCTCTGCTGCATCGGCGAACTGACGAGTTCAGTTTCGTCAGTTGACAGCAAGCGCTCAAGGCTTGGCCTTTCGCCTGAAAAACATACGCGCACGTACACTGTCACGAAACGATTCGTAGCCGCACTGGTCTCGTTCCCCGCGCGCAGCGCATCGATCGTGGGATCGATCCCCCACTGCCGCGCTTTAAGCCCACCCTTTTGCTTGTTTTTCCCGCAGCGCGCGGCCCCACCCGTCAGCGACTGCCCTGGCCACGCAAGCACCAGAGGCCCGGTGGTCCACTGGACAGTGGCTAGAGTAGATTGCATCTGAGTAACAAAAGTTCCTGCGAATTACTGTAAATCAAAAATTCATTTAAATAACAGATTTGAGTATAAACTTCAACCTTTAATATCTCTTGCTCTATAATTCCAATAAACACAAACTTTATATGAATTCTGATCCAAATTTCCTAGACTTTCCAAATATTCAATTTGTGTTCTGTTTTGAATATTCAAAATGCAATTTAAATTCAAATTCAAATAATTCAAATGCCATTTATAATAACTCCTAACTAATTATTCCTAAGTCCAAATAATTCAACTAAAATATGTTTTTCACACCTTTTTGGATGTTCTATTCAAATATAAAATTTGTTTTCTGGTTTGACTAAGTTAAATTGCCTAAATCATTTAATTCTTGTTTAATTCAATTAAAACTTGTTTAATATTGTTTAATCCATAATTAAATAATCCAAAGTCCAATTTCAAAATGTGAAACATGTAATCCAACTAAAATTTGATAACCTTTTCAAATATCAACTTTGTTATTTGTTTTGAACATTTTAAGTGGTTGAAAACAACAAATACTTGTGTGTTCCCTTTAAGGCACCCAAAATTTCCCTAAGTTAATAATAAAATTCTAAATTGCTACACCCTATCTTACATTGATTCTAATGTTGTTATTTTGCTGTTTTCTTGTTGCATGCATCATACTAAACCACTAGCACCTGTTGAATAGTTGGAAAACAAATAACCTAACCAAAATCCCTGGGCTTTTCATATGCAACTCAAATTGCATATGGGTCCCCTTAAATCTGTTTATCTTGTCAACTAGTTTATTTCTATGCATCAATTAAATTGTCATGCATCCATATCTTGATCATGCTGGATCTTTTGCCGTAGTAGTAATTGTTGCATTCCGGTGTTTGTTCGAGGTTCGTTGTTTCCTCCCGGATAGGACGTTGAGATGATGTTAGCAACGACAAGTTCTGCTACCTTGCGGGATCTCAGGCAAGTATACTCACTTGCATGCCACATGGCTGCCTTTCATCACTTGTTACCGATTCTTTCCGTTGATTCTTTTCTGCTAGCCTTAGTGGTAGTTGTTTCTGTTACGAACCCATCACATGCATCCCTTAACCTTGATATTGCCTCACCTCCCTACCTACAGCCTTTGTTTGTGCCTGTTCTTATCTAGCATGCTTAGGGTTCCTCCTCCTTCTCCTCCACCACCTCTCCTCCTCCTCCACCACCACCACCACCTCTCCTCCTCCTCCTCCTCCACCACCACCACCACCTCTCCTCCTCCTCCTCCTCCTCCACCACCTCTCCTCCTCCTCCTCCTCCACCACCACCTCTCCTCCTCCTCCTGCTCTTCCACCACCACCTCCGGCGAGCTCGTCCTCCTCCACCACCAACTCTGGTGACCTCCCCCACCACCTCCGGCGAGCTCCTCCTCCTCCTCCTCCACCACTACCTCCGGCGAGCTTCTCCTCCTCCACCAACTCCGATGACCCCCATCCTCCACCCACCACCGACCAAGCCACCTAAGGCCACGGTCACAACGACATCCGACAAGCTCCGGCGAAATTTTGAAATTTCGCCAAAATTTCGGCGGCCAGATCTAGATCTAGATCTGGCCGCCTTTTTTTGAAATTCAAAAAAAAAAATCTGTGGCGCACCACCCCTTGGTGCGCCACAGAATTGCAAATTTCTGTGGCGCACGGCTGAGGTGCGCCACAGAAAAAAATTTAGTGGCGTGAATTCTGTGGCGCACCCATCTGCCCCTAGGTGCGCCACAGAATTGCAAATTGGTGCGCCACAGATAAGGCTTTCTGTACTAGTGAGAGTACTATAGCATCGGTTGGAACTGAATTTGATTTTGTAATTCATTCAATCGGTCATGTAATATGCTCGATATATACTTAGCTTCTGTAATATAAGTGTTCCTTCTTTTTCTATATATATGCATTACTTATTCACGCGTGGGATCCGGGAGGTCCGGGGAGGGGCCACCGAGGCTTCTCTCTTCTCGTGGGACCCGGGAGGTCCGGGGAAGGGCCACCGGGCTCCTATCTTCTCCTGGGATCCAGGAGGTCCGAGGAGGGGCCACCAAACCTCCTTATCAGTGTATGGTGATAGGGTATCGTAAAAACGAATTGATCGCAAAACAAAAAATAAAAAGGAAAACAATAAAGAGAAAAAAATTGCCGCGGCAGAGAAAATGGCAAAACTGCTACCGCGGCAGAATAGTCATTCATCCCGGTTCGTGCTAAGAACCGGGACGAATGCCCCTGGCCAGGTTCGCCACGTGGTCAGCCCCATTTGTCCCGGGTCCTGGCACAACCGGGACCAATGGGGAGGGCCATTTGTCCCGGCTGGCCAATCCCGGTTGCACAACCGAGACAAATAGCCCTTACGAACCGGGACTAAGCCCCCGTTTGTTTGGGCTTCTGCTTTTGGGGTCTAAAAGCACAAGCCCAAACAAACAGCCAACTATTGTAAAGCGCTGCCTACAAGCACTGGCCAGAAATGCACATCACGAGGGGCATCGAGTGAAAGCAGGCAAGGAGCTGCTTCCCGAGCGGTGGGCTGCTTCCCGAGTTGCATGGGACGAAATTGCCCACAACACTTTGCTATTATTACAGGAATTCTGCCACACAGACAAATGCACACGGGGCTCGATTCCCTTTTCTTCTCTCGATCCGACGCCGCCTCCTCCCGCACGCGAGCCCGGCGCCGCTCGTCCAGCACCGCCCCGTCGCCTCGTCCTCCCCTCTCTCCGGCCGGCTGCCGTCCCGCACGCGGACTTCGGGAAGCGTAGCCTCGGCCGCGGTCCGCCTCCTGCGTCACCACCTCGCCCTGCTCCTTCCATGGCCGTCGTCGAAGGAATCCGACACGACAGCGCTGCCCGTCCCCGAGTGCTCCTTCGCCGTCCACCATTCCTGTGAGCTCGAGCCGCCCACGTACGCCTCCATCTCGACAAATTCGTCCCCACGCCGTGAGCACTCCTCTGCAGGTCGCCGTCCTCCCTGTATCTGCACGCGGCCAGCAGTACCACAGGCCCTGTGTCCATTTCCCAGCTCAAGTACGGCATCGAAGGGAGCATTTCCACCACGGCGGTTCCAAATTGCCTCTCGTGCTCATGCATCCACACAAACAGGCACGTACGTGAAGTATACAGGAGCAACAATTAAGAAAAAAAAAGTACACGGGAGCAACGTGCTAGCTAAAGCGATCCATGGACTTGAGCTCTAGGGGTGGTAGTTTTCTAGCTAGTTGAATATTTATGTACCTGAATGTTTGTAAGATGGAAATACTAGCCACCAATTTTCGTCGAACCGCCGACTCCCTGAAACCTACCTCGATAAGTGCCCTCGACATCAGCCGCACTCCTCGCCTCTCGGGGGTGAAGCACGACAACGATAACTAAGCATCCGACAAGCTCTTCTCCCGATTTTGAGCTATAAAGAACGCCGAACCGAGCATTGTGGAGGCAAAGGAGCGCCCCGACCCCATATCAGAAGTGTCACTTGAAGGATGTCGCGAACCAATCCGGGACATCCCTAACCGCCGGATATTTACGTGTCCGACAAGTCTTGAAATATAATTTCCGCGAAAATGTCAACTTAAATGCTAAAAGGAAAAAAAGCCAAAAGCCAAAAGCTAAAAGCCAAAAGCTGAAAATCCCAACAAATAACTCATAAATTATTTTGGTAATTACATGTTTACAATTATTTTAGCACAGAAGTAAAAAAAAAAGGCTTAAAATTAGTTAATTCGTTCGGTATCGGTATTTATAACTTGTCCGGTCAGCAGGGACATTACAGACTTTTCAGTCTTCGAACCAACAAGCAACCATTGACGACACTCCTACCAAATATCAAATCTCTGCTTCCACCAGCAGTTTTCCACAGCTGTTTTCTAACAGCTCACCAGCTACAGCTGCTTTTCAACAGCAGCAGCCCAAACAAACAGACCCTAATATATGCCCCTGTTTCCACTAGTGGCCATTAGGACCAAGCCCTTTTAGCTCCATTTGAAAATTGCCCGCTTTACCTATCCTTCCATAAAGTTAAAGTTAGTGGTGAGAAGATCATTTTCTAGAGAGGATCAGCTCCTGTTTTAAAATAAGACCAGCTTTTGTGTGGACAAAAAATGTTTTTCTAATAATTTGTGATGAATCGCTTATGTTGTTCTTCCCCCTCAATTTGAGCAGTGACCTCATTCTCATCGTGTATAAGCACATCTATCTCTTTATCATTTGTATGCAAAGTATGAGTGCAGAAGATGTAGACAGACGGGCGAAAACACAGCACGTGCATTATAAGTTCAACCTTTATTGAGATTTAGAAGACCAACAACGTACAGCAGGCACGATAACATGTGGGCGGCTAAGTTGGGATCAAACCAGGGCCGGTCCTGAGATTTCGGGGGCCCGGGGCGAGGCAAAAATTTGGGCCCTTAGTACAAGTAGACATATACTTCCTCCGTCCCAAATTAATCGTCACAAAGTTGGACAAAAGTGGATGTATTTTTAGTGTTAGATACATCTACTTCTGTCTAACTTTGAGACAATTAATTTGGGACGAAGGGAGTATATATATGTGTTGATAAACTAGAAATCAAATAAGAGAAATAAGACACATTTTTTACGTGGAAATCTCTCATGGAAAAAGAAACCAAGGACGACTTCGGTATACGCTAAAAATTTCTCCTTACATTTCTAGGTGCAAAGTCATTGACGATGGAATCAATGTCAATCTCATCCAATAATTTCTTCTAAATGCATAAAGTTGCCAAACAATTTAGTATCTCTTTGTGACATTATAGATCTCAAATGTTTTTTCAATAATTTAAACTTTGAAAAACTTCTTCCAGCTTACACGACTGTCACGGGCATAGTAAATAAGATCTGATAAGAAAAATACATATTAAGATAACAATCTGCTTCTCTCACAAACTAAAACATCTTCTTAGCGGACATTGTTCTATCTGGCAAGATGAGCTACATAACACTTAACTCATATCACATTTCTTATCTAGAGAGAAAGTATTTGCAAATCACATTGTTTATCTAGAGATTAAGTTTTTGAAAATGTAGTTAAACTGTCTTTAATTTAAAAACCATCCATTGACTTCAATTTTTTTGAACTCATTAAAAAATCAAATATACTTCTGAACTACTATAGTTCTTCAATTGTCATATCTACGGCAATGAATCACAAAAACAACTAAATTTTGGTGGACGAGCAACCGTACGCGAGCGGACGAACGATGACAGAAGCATACAAGTCGATGGTCAATGTGATCTGATCCTAAATCTTTATATTTATGCACGTACATTGGGTCCCAAGTCGATCACATATTGGTCTGGCCAGCCGTGCTTCTCTGGCTCTTCAAGTAGGAGTAGTTACGAGCCAGTCTTTAGGCCCAATTGCTCATGAAGGGGTTTTCAATTGCATGAGACGGCTCTATTAAACTATTAATTGATGTATTCACGTGAAAATATACGAGTCGGCGAATCTATTAAGCTAATTAATTGTTTTCTTTGCATGCACATAAACTAAACCTACTAACATATATCTAAAAAGGGCCCCCAAAATTTTTGGGCCCGGGGCGGTCGCCCCTCTCGCCCCCCTCAGGACCAGCCCTGGATCAAACCAGTTCAAGTTGGTACTAGACAATTTTCTTTTATCTAGATACTCTCATTTAGGAGTCGGATACATTTTGCAACGGAGGGAGTAGATATATACTAGCAGAGGTGACGCTTTAATTGTGCAAACCGATGCATGCACTACTGGGTGAGTGTCACTGGTGGGCGAGGCCTCAACCCGATGTAGAGGCGGGGCAAGCGAGGCCGGGGATCTTAGACTCGTTGCAGGCGAAGAGCACGTCGTTGACGTAGCCGGCGAAGTCTGCACCGTCAGGGACGTCGGGGTCACGCGTGAAGGCGGCGCTCCCGCTCGCCGAGCGGGGGAAGCTCGCGGATTCTGCCTCTGTTTAGACGACAGTAGACGCAGCTTCCGAGCTCAGATATGTAATCCGGCGAGCACCGCTCGCCGGCGGACGGTGACGGTGCCGGTGCCTGGCCCTGGACGGAGACCGCAGCAGCAAATATCGCGGCCAGGAGCAGGAGCAGGACCCGGCAGGTCGCGATGGCACTGGCGGTTGCCATCGTTGCTGCTCGAATGCTGGATGGATTGCTTCGGAGGTTTGTGCAAACCGGGACGTGTTTATAGGCGGCTAAAATGGCTAATTATTGTACGACCATCGGGTCCTTTTGCGCGTGCTCAACGTCTTTGTGGCGGTTTGGCACGACTGTTAGTCGCGCGATCTAGCCAAGTGCGTCGAGAAAATGGGCGCGCCTACCCTAGGACCGATCAAGCTCCTAGTTTTTCCGACGATGGCCAGTACTCGGGCTAGAAGCAACAACTGCTACTCTTGGTACAGAATGTACTAGTATACTGCAAGAAAATAGGGGCGGAATAAGAATATTGCCGGCCCAAGCCGAAAAGCAGGGACACAATTCAAACACGGCTAACACCACAACCATAGAGTTCTTTAGGCCGGTCACAGTAGGAAGTAACATAGGGTAGTAACATCACATTTTTTAGACTATGTTACTACCTCCACAGTGGGTACTAACTAACAAGTGGTATCATGCAAACCTGTATTTATTAGTCTATAGACTCATTGTGCATTGGAATATGTGACGTTACCATACCATAGCTAGTTAAATACCCTCATCTCTCTTCTCATTAAATATGTGCCATGTCACCTTTTTTACTTACGTGGCACTGATATTACGAGCGATGTTACTCCCACTGTAACTAGCCTTAGCTCGCGGAGATCTGAGGTAGTTCCGCGACCTCATTAGTTTCAGTAGCTCACACATATGTGCAGTGACTCCACGTGACTACTTTTTTGAAAAAACTGATACACACGATAATGTTGTTTTTTATGTTGTTGTTTCAAACTATAGAAACCACGTTACTCTAACTTGATATTACTTTGATCTAACATATTATGTAAATTGCTGTATATATATATATATCAACAACACAATGTGACGGGAAAACAAAGAAGTAATAGAAATTTGCGCACAACAAAAATGAACGAAATTTGCAGTCGTTTTCCAGTTGCAAATCTCAACAAAATCAGGCAAAATTCGACAAGATTGGATGCATTCAACAAAATTCAACGAAATATAGACGATCCAAGCAATATTTGGCGAAATATAGGCTATTCGATTACATAGGTAGGCACTTCAAAATTGAAAACATAAAAACATAAACTACTACGCCTAATTCATGCCCACATGGTGGTAGATGCCAGTGTAGTCGTCGTCGTCGTCATCGGAGTCGCTCGGCAACTCGTCATTCGCGGTGTAGCTGTAGCCCATGCCATAGTCGCCGCCGCGCCACGGCTTGCGCTTGGCCCCGGCGCGTCCTCGTCGCTTTCATCGAGGACAATGACGCCGCCCTCGACGCGATCATGGCGGTAGTCTTGGAACCAACACCGCCCAAACCCTTTGGCTGCTACGCCGTCACCAGAGAACCGTTCTACCATTGTTATCGCGAGGTGGGTGGGCGAGAAGGTGAGAGAAGAGAGCGTGAGTTCGACGGAGTGTTGTCGACGGCAATGGAGTCACTACTGGAATCCCTGACTTTGCCGTGTATCATTAATACTCGGCGAAGGCCGAAAAAGACTCGGCGTCCCCTTTGCCGAGTGCCACACTCGGCACAGGTCACTCGGCGTCGTTCATCTCGGCAATCGGAACTTTGCCGAGTGTCAAACCGCGGGCCACTCGGCAATCTTTTTGCCGAGTATTTTTAGCGTACACTCGGCACAGTTTCCTGGAACAGGTTCCGTCCTTAGTCCCATAACGGAACGGTGCTCGACACTTTGCCGAGTGTAACACTCGGCAAAGTTCCTGGGCCCAGGCGTCCATGGTAGCGCCACGTGGCATGGACGCCGAGTGCCATGGCACTCGGCAAAGAGGTAGGGCCTGTTCGCCGAGTGGACGCTATGCCGAGTGTCTTGTCGCCGAGTACATAGTGTTCAGCCGAGTGGCCTGTACGCCGAGTGTCGTGCCACTCGGCAAAGCTCAGAAACACTACGCCGAGTGCAACCGTTTGCCGAGTGTTCGTTCGCCGAGCGCACTCACTCCACCGAGTGGGGACTATGCCGAGTGCCGTGACACTCGGCATAGTCCCCTCCCGTGTACGCCGAGCCTTGGTTGCCGAGTGTCGCACTCGGCAAAAAGGTTGCCCAGACGACCAAATGGCACCTGGGAGCAGGCTTTGCCGAGTGTTTTTGTGGTCACTCGGCAAAGCCTTGCTCCCAGGTGCCATTTGGTCGCCTGGGCAACCTCTTTGCCGAGTGTAACACTCGGCATAGTGACCATTTGGGTCTTTGCCGAGTGCAACACTCGGCAAAGAGGTTGCAATTTTAACAGAAACTGTCTGCATTTGCTTCATTCCCTGCAATCAAATCGCAAATCACATATTTTTCAAATGTTTCAGTACCACAATACTCAAAACAGACATATTTGCAACAAAAATAGCAAGAAATGCATAATATACTTCATATTTAGCTCCACAAACACAGAACACACATATTTGCACCAAAATAGAAACAAATGCATAATATACTTAATATTTAGCTCCACAAACACAGCATGCATGACACAAAGGTTTAAACCCCATCCCACACGCATCCTAAGTAGTGCAAAAGTTCACAAGTTCAATATGGCCTATGGCAGACAGTTTCATCATCGTCTATGGAGCCACAACAATGACGGAGGTCTACGGAGCCGACTCGTCACCGTCAGCTCGAGATCCGTCCTGCTCCATGTCGTTCTGGGTTCCTGATGATGAAGCATTTCCCTATAAAGATCCATATTAGTCGACTAAGCTGAAAAATGAATCAGCTAACAAGCTGCAAGCCAACTTACCAAGTTCAAGTTAAACGGCGGTAGAGGAGGCAGAGGGGGAGCTGATGGATCCCGTGGAAGAGCGCTGACCATCTGCAAAGATGAAAAGAGATAGACCGATGAGTTTACACGCATATAATGATGAATGGAACTAAAAGGGGTGAAAATAATACCTGCATCATTGCCTGCATCCATGCATGCTGGCTACTCATCTGCGCCTCCATTCTTTGGACCTTCTCTTGGGACTCCATCGCGATCCGCTTGTTTTCATCAACTTCATCCTACGGGATGTTTAATGTCAACAATTGCGCAACGGAAACAAGATATACGGGTGCTGAAGAATGATTGTACCTGCATAGCGGCGATGGCATCTAGTCCTGGCCGTGGGCGGCGCTCGATAGAGGGCGATGAGCTGACCGACCTCGCACGGATCTGGGAGAGTGTGGGTGTACCTGTGGTATCGAAGGCGCCATTGGCGAAGGCAAATCTGCCGTTCCTTCGACCCTCTCCCGCAACCATAGCAACCTGTGGATCATAGGGGGCCGTGAAGGGGTCACAGTCAGGGCCGTGCTTCTCCTTCATCTTCTCGACGTACTTGTCCCACTTCTTGCCGGTTTGCGAGTTGATCCACTGCTGATCAGCTGGTACATCCGGTTTCAGCACCTTGGGAGTCCGGGTCCTACGGAAGGCCTGCATGCGATTGATCTCATTGCCCTTCTCGGCCTAAAATTGAAAGCAGAAGTATATTAGCACAAACCTATAAAGTTAGAAAGAACATTGCATTGAAAAGGAAAAATATGAACGGTTATTTACCTCTCTCTGGACGATGCCGGTGAGGGTGAGGCCGCCCTGACGGTGTCCCTCGCCTAGCAGAAGACGCCGGGCCCGGCACGCGGCGTGTTCCGCCTTGTACCCGTCGCTCACCCACTTCGCGACCATCACCTTATAGCAAGGCAGCTTGTTGGCCAGCCACTGAGGCACCACCTGTTTGAAAAAATTAGAGCCACGTGAGACCACCCGGCGGCCATATACGAATAACTATAAAGACTATGTCCTTACCTTCAAGTATTGGACCTCGGACAAGTGAATCAGTCGGGCGTCCTTCTTGGACAACGTGATGTTCAAGTATTTGGCGTAGAACTTAACCACGCACAGCACACGCGTCTCATAGTGCATGTCACGGATAAGCTTCTTGGCCATCTTGATCAGCACAGCCGTGGCCCTAGCCTCTTCCCCCTCGACGCAGGTGAAGTAGTCCTACAACCATTGCAGAAATTTAAGACATTAGCACGATATATATATATTTCACGAAAGATATTTCCCTAAAACCATTTAGCATTGGAAAATATACTAACCCAGAAATCTGTAATCACCCGGGTGCCTAAGTGGTCGTACACCCGGCCCCACTTGTCTGCCACATCGGGCACCTGCTCGTAGTGCTTACAGGAAGCAGCTGGCTCCTCCTTGCCATCCAGGGTGACCAAGCCTGGGAAATGCTTCTTGCAAAGAAGCCCAAGGATGCCGCTCATGGGCCGTGGTGGCCTGGGCCCCACATACGCCAAGGACCTGCACGTGCACAAAAGAAAAACAAGCTAGTTAGTTATGTTTTGATGAAAAATTAATATAGCAAAAATGTAGCAACGATGATTAACAATCACTTACGTGTCGCCGTCCGGTCTGACCAAGTGGTGCCGGTGGGGGTATGGCGGCTCAGGTAGCCGCGTGGGCCCGCGCAGAAAAGGTTTCTTGTCCGCGGGCCACACTTTCCCTAGCTGGGGGAGCGGGTGTGCGAACAAGTCCTCGTCCTCCTCGGACTCCGGGTCCGAGGGCTGCTGCTCCTCCTCCTCCTCATCACGGGCCACTCGGCACAAACGTGCTACGCCGAGTGTTTCCTCTACGCCGAGTGTCGTCTGCAGGGCATACTCGGCATACGCGCTGTTCGCCGAGTGTTCTTTGTTGCCGAGTGTTTGTTGGGCAGGTGTCGGCGTACAGAGCGGTGTGCCGAGTGGCCCGTGATTTGGCACTCGGCAAAGCCTATGTGACTCGGCGATAATCGATTTTCCAGTAGTGAGTGCGTTTTTATAGCGGCGAGGGATCAGGATGTGGCGGGAGTGGTGTACACCTGCGGACGGTCAGTCACTGAAAGTCTAGCTGGCGGCAGCGTTAAAGCACGCGGTAGCCGAGACGATGAGGACGACGAAACTCTCTCTCACTGATAAGGCGGACCCACGCGCGATGGGAAAATGTGTGAGACATGTTTTCGGGTGTGCTTCCCCACCACCACCACCACCACAGCTCAAAGTATTTCTCCCGGCCGCTCTTATAAAAAAAAATGCACAAGACGTCCATAGACGGGGCCAACACACCACGTGTGTGCAATATAAGTTGAACCTTTATTCAGAAGACCAACAGGAGTAGCCATGATCGACATGTGGGCTAAGCTGGGTCCAAACTCCAAACCAGTACAACTTAGTACTGGCATTATTTAGTCAGATAGATATTAGCAGAGATGACAGCTTTGTGTAGGCCGACGCGTGCACCACACGGTGAGCATCACCGGCTGGCGCGGCCTCAAATTGATGTAGAGGCGGGGCAAGTGATGTCGGGGACCTCAGACCCGTCGCAGGCGAAGAGCACGTCGTTGACGAAGCCGGAGAAGTCAGCACGGGCAGGGATTTCTGGGTCACGCCTGAAGGCGGTGCACAGGCACCCGGCGGCGTTCGGCTTCCCGCGGACATTCTCGCAGCACCGGTCCCTATTGAAGAAACGGGGTAGCCCACGGCGCTGGGGTCTCTCCAGCCGGAAGTCGACGCAGCTTCCAAGTTCAGATATGTAGTCCGGCGTGCACAACCCGCCGACGGACGGGGACGGCGCCGATGGCGCCGTTGCCTGCCCTTGGACGCAGGCCACAGCTGCGAGGATCGCGGCGAGGAGCAGTAGCAGGACGCGGGAGGACGCGACGGCATTGGTGGTTGCCATTGTTTTTGTACGTGCTCGATCGCTGGATACTGCTTCTACTTCCTTTGACGAGATTCGTGTTGCTGCAGATGTCTGTGCAAAGCGGGACGTGTTTATAGGGGGGTTATTGGTGTACGTCCATCGATATGGCGACTCCTTATTGGAGCTGTATGGAATGAAAAAAACGTCCATCCATAGGGTCGTTTTGAGCGTGCTCAAGGTCTCTGTGGCGGTTTAGTACGACCGTACAGAGAGAATCTGACGTTAGTCTGCTCCTCTCTACTGTTCAAGTGATGAATGATGGTCTAGGTCTTGTAGATTTTTTTTACAAATATAGCCCCCGCCGAATTCTATAGCCAAAATTAACCCCCTCCCAATTTTATTAACGGGAGTAACCTGGTGGGATGTGAAAAAGGTCCTTCCACCATTTCAATTGGCAGGAAGTAGTTCCCGCCTTCTGAGCCAGTGAAAGGTGGCCACTGTGGTGCCAGCTATCCCAGCAGGAAGTGACTTTCCGCCTACTAGACTGGCGGGAGGTGGCTTTCCGCCAAATTGTGTGGCGGAAAATACACGTGTCGCCTTTTGTCCTCCGGCCAGAGTTAGTTTTGACAATAAAATTCGGTATGGGGTCATATTTGTAAAAAAAAGTCAGTATTGTATGGCTAGAGTAGAAACCACTAGTGGAAACAGGGGCATTAGTCCCGGTTCGTAGACCCCATTTGTCCCGGTTGTGCAACCGGGACGGGGCATCCGGGACAAATACCCCTCCCCCATTGGTCCCGGTTGTGCCAGGACCCGGGACAAATGGGGCTGACCACGTGGCCCGTGCGCTGGAACCTGGCCAGGGCTATTAGTCCCGGTTCTCAATACGACCGGGGATGCATGCCCCTTCTGCCGCGGCAGGGTTTTTGCCCTTTTCTCTGCCGTGGCGGAAATTCTACGATTTGCGTTTTTTGGGACCCCCAGACCTCCTGGCGGCCCCTCCCCGGACCTCCCGGGTCCCACGAGAAGAGAGGAGTCTCGGTGGACCCTCCCCGGAGCTCCCGGATCGCACGAGTGAATAAGTATATAAAGCAGAATAAGGAACACTTATATTACGGAAGCAAAGTATATCGAGCATATTACATGACCGATGGAGTGTATTTCAAAATCAAATTAAGTTCCAACCGGAGGTATAGTACTCTCAATCTACGTTTATGACCTCTGCATCTAAGAAGCCCGCAATTTCCTCCTGAATTGCTCGTATGCGGTCCCTTGGTAGAAGACCGTCCCGAATCCGTTCGATCTAATATAAAGAAGAGTGGTCAATATATATATATATATGAAACTAAGTAACTAAAATAGATAGTAATAAAGAAGAATTGACGACTAACGTACATGAAGTTGGTTTAAATTTCTGCCCTTGGGACATGTTGTCTGACGAATGAACTCGCAAACGTAGTATCCACACAAGTTATTCCCGTCTCCTTGTTGCAAGCACTTTACGAGAACATTGTTTCAATCAAAATAATAATCAACCAGCCATGATAATGGTATCGACACTAGAATCAAGGAGATGCGCGCGGATCTAGATAGTACTTACTTGCACAACATCAAATGTAAGCTTTTTTTCCATTCACCGGGAGACTTCTTTATGAAACTCTTCCAAACGCTACCCGAGAAAGAAAAAGAATAAAAAGAGTTAGTAATTACTTGATATCCGAAAATGAAACAAAGTAGTCGATATACTGAAATTAATAAAGATTGAAATTACCGCTGGATCATTTCCTGCATGTCAGCCCACATCGAGAGGGGTTTACATTTTGGGTCCATTACCATTACTTTTCCTTTGTCAATTTGGAAGATTAGCAGAATATAGTGGAAGCTGCGCACGCAGAACTCATCAATTATACAGTGAACATCGAGTAAGGAAAACAGAATGTTTACAACAAAGTAACACACTAACCCGAAGTTGTAAGGAAATAGTATTTCCCGTCGGTGTTGGTTAAATATTATTGCGCTCAGAATATTATTTTCTGTATCCTTGGGAGATAGCTGAAGAGTCTTTTCATAAACAATATTTGGATCAATGAACCCAATATCATAGATTCCACCTCTTTTGCATTCGAGAATCTTCATTCTGCAATTATAATATATGAGTGTACTATATATATATATATATATATATATATATATATATATATATATATATATATATATATATATATGCAATTGAATGAGGTGAGCTAGAGAAATAAGTGCTTACAGACAATAGGCACTAAGGACAGATTTGTCGAGGGCCTGCTGCTGGTATAACTGAAACAATTCGTCAAATTGAATCATAACATATCCATTTCCATTTCCATAATGCTCGTCCTTAACGTTGAGACATATCTAGTCCATAGATTTCTCAACGGCTTCCATATACCAACTATGCACTCTTCGCATTTTCGTTGGTAGATCCTTTATCTCCTCGGGTTTGACAAGAGGCTTCCCGTACTGGTATTTGTACGCACATTCAGCTGCGGGGAAGTAGTTTACTGTTTGCATATACTCAGCAATGGACAAACCCGCATCAGCTGCCTTGTCTGCGTACAGTGTTATAAACTCCGGATCAATGTGCTCGTCAGCAATATTAGTGCTCGGTCCCACCTGGTATTGGAAATCACTTTGAGCGGGGACGTGGATTGTTTTTTCTGCTCTCCGAGCTGAGCAACTAATTTTCCCCTTTTCCCGCTTGCGCTACTACTCTTCGTCGACCGCACCATTTCCTGGTGTGACTTCAGAATAGAGCGGTCATAGTCAGATGACAGACTCGGCTCGGGTTGATGAAGAGTCTTCACCATTTTCCAAGCTCGTTCTATCTCTTCTTCGGTCTCGGGGAAATCTGCCTTTTGCTTCTCCTTCCGCTTCGATTTCCACGCCTCGTATTCGTCCTTTGCGATTTTCTGGGTTTCCTTGGGAGTATAGTCGTAAGGTAACTTGGGTACCTCTTTTGGTACCTTCGGGAGGGGTGACCGTTGACGTTTCGGTGATATTTTACGTTTCGGCAGAAACTTAGTGAGCGGAGAAGACTGACGCGGCGGTGTAGGCGACCGCGCTGGAGACGTGCACGACGTAGGCGACCGCGCCGGAGACGGCATGCATCGCGAAGACGACCGCGCTGGAGACTTTTGCGCTGGAGAAAGGCGAGGATTCGATGGCTTTGCCGTCTGATTTGGGAGCGCAATGCATTCCTTTAGCCATAGAACGGTCAAGTTCTTGGCTTCTCCGAGTTCAGTCAACTCTTCGTCTTCACCTTCAGGAAAATCAAGCTTTACCCGCTCGAATCCGTTGACAACTTCATCGACCCCAACAACAGCATAGCCCCGTGGAACCGGAAGACTATGGTGAGTTGGTTCGTTGCCAATTGGTAAGACATAGCCGACCACCGCCTTGATGGTTATATTGACGACCTTCACGTAGAGCTCACAGGTTGTCATCTCCGTGATCTCATCCACCGGGTGAATCATCGGCGGTGCATCATCACCTGGTAGCTGCGTGGACGCAACGCTGCTTTTGCGATGAGAATGTGCAGCGTCGGTAGCCTCGACTTCAACTTCTACCATGTGTACTGATGCGCCGGTAGACACTATCTGCTGGCTAAGTGTGTTAATTTGTTCCTGCTGCTTCTTTGCTACATCCTGCGTCGGCTTTATCTGTTCTTCAAGTTGACGCCTCCAGTTTGCCTGAGTCTCTGCTTCAGCTGTCTCCGCGTCCTTTCTACGTTGACGACTTCTATCGGGGTATAACTTTTTGGTGGAGTCGAACGCAATACTCCACGGAGGAGTGCCTTTTATGCCTCGTGTACGCCCTCCGTGTTCTTATTCCCGAGGGCGCGTGTGAGCTCGTCGTTCTCTCTATCTGGCACGAACTTCCCCTCTTTAACGTACTTTATTGCGATTCTCAGCTTTTCTATGGGTAGATGACTCTCTTTATGCCTTAGGTTATAGATTGCATTTCCTTCGGCGTCCAACGTGCCCCCATGCCCGTAGAACCATGACCTTGTCCGCTCGACCCACAAGAACGGCTCGGGAGTGGTCCCCACCTTAATCAGGTCGTTCTCCCATTGCTCCCACTTGGGACTGGAACCCTTGTAGCCACCTTGCCCCATAATATGGTGATATACCTTTTTGGCGGCGTTTTTCTCATTTGATTTTGTCCTTTCCAGTTCATTCTCTGACAGTTTGTACTTCACGAAATCTGCCCATATGGGTTTTATTTTCTCATACTCTTGAGTGAAATCTGGAGTCTTGTTCTTCTTAACATAGTCAAGGTTCAATCTTTTCTTTCAGTTTTTGAATTGCTCGGTCATCTTTTTCAGGGTCCACGCCTTGACTTTTTCCCGTATCTCAATTTTCATTTTAGTAACATCGGCCTCATTCACAGCCGCTTCATTCTCGTCCACCTTCGGCAAGGGTAAGTTGAAATTAGCCAAAATCTTCGAGAAAAGATGATCTTTGGCTATTTTACTGACATATGAAATTCCTTGTTTCCGCGGATCGATCTTTTGGCTTATTCCACTCATGAACAGTGATCGGGATGTGATCCCTAACTAGCACTCCACATTGCTTCACAAATTTTTGGGCAACATCAGCGGGAAGCTCGGGTGCGCCGTCTGCTGCGATCGTGTCGATTCTATATCTTTCTGTATCTTTCAACTTCTTTGTTGCGCCTCGTTTAGTCTTTTTTCCGGTTGATATGCTTGAACCGGATGGCTAAAAATATAAAGACTGTTAATACATGTATATACACAACGGATGCTTTATTAATTAACATATCTATATATGCACCTCGGAGCCGGTGTTTGTAATTTGTATAGTTCCACCGGAGCCGTCGGCTGCTCCCATATCGGAGCCGTCGGCTTCTCCCTCATCGGAGTCGTCTCCCTGGGTGAGCTCCGGATCTCCCTCACCGGAGTTGTTCATCCACTGGCTCACATCGGTCTCTACGTCGGGCCCGCGGATTAAACCCTCGATCATATTTTCGGCATCTTCGTCTCTTGGCTCCATACTATACAAAAAGAGTAACTATATATTTCAGATCCATTTCATTAAAATTGCTTATGCATAATAATTAACTAATGATCAATTATTTTCACCAAAATTGCTTATAGATAATACACAAAAAGAGCAACATATTCATGAAATATTTAAACGTACGATAACATTTCTAGCATTCTTAAATTTATAACACTAACTGAATTAAATTTTCTAACATTCATAACATTTGTAACATTCTTAAATTTCTATATCAATTCTAAACAAATCTAAAATTTCTAAGTCTAATCTAAAATTTCTAACATTCATAACTAGCAATTCTAACATTCTTAAATTTATAACACTAACTTAATTAAATTTTCTAACATTCATAACATTTGTAACATTCTTAAATTTCCTATATCAATTCTAAACAAATCTAAAATTCCTAAGTCTAATCTAAAATTTCTAACATTCATAACTAATAATTCTAACATTTGTAACACTAATAAATAACTAAAAAAACTGTAATTAAGTAAAAAAAAGGGGGAAAAAACAAAAAAGGCCCCGGGTTAGGGCGAGATGGAGGCAGGCCTTAGCTCCTCTTGGGGCAGCGGCGGGCCGGCGGCGCGGGGCAGCGCGGGCGGTGGAGGCCGGCGCGAGACGGTATCGAGGGCGGGGCGCGCGGGGCCGAAGGCGGCGCGACGGGTTCGAGGGCGGGTGCGCGCGGGCTGGCGCCGGCTCGACGGGGAGCGAGGGCGGCTCTTGCGGGCCGGCGGCGGCGCGTTCAGGACTGAGGGCGGCGCGCGGGACGGAGGGAAGCGCGACGGAAGCGAGGACGGGCTGGCGGCGGCGCGCGAGACAGAGCGCGGCGCGACGGGAGCGAGGGGCGGCGCCGCAGAGGGGGACGGCGACGGGGGCGAGGGGCGGCGCGGGGAGACGGAAAAATTGGGCAGCCTGGCGGCGTCGATTTCGTCCCTGCGCGCTGTCTGGAACTGAGGAGGGAGGGTGACGTGTATATATCCACTGCCCATCCGTCCCGGTTGGTGGCAACAACCGGGACGAATGCCCCTTTCGTCCCGGTTGGTGGCACCAACCGGGACGAAAAGACGCTTCTGTCCCGGCTGGTCGCACGGGCCGGGACCAGAAGTACTTTTGGGCCGGGCGCGCCAAATGGTTTAGCGCCAAAATTTGAATATCTTGAATATGCACATGAATATCTTCTATATACTTTCGAATTTGAAAAAAATTTCAACATGAAAATTGCTTGAATTTGCATAACTAATTCAAATCCGTTTTCTGTTTACCTAAATAATTATTCTAACTATTCAAACTATTAAATATTTCACTATTTGCACTTAATTTAAATATAAATATCTTATATTGTTTTAAAATTAGTAACAATTACATTAAACAGAAAACAGACGCGCTAGCGCGCCGCAGTGTCGCCGGAATACAAATTCTTTTATTAAAAAGAGAAAACAGACGAACACTACTTCTCGTCGTCGTCGTCGGGGAACTCGTCGGTGACCTCCTCTGGGTCATCGTCGTCGTCGAACTCGTCGGTGACCTCGTCACAACTCCCGTGCCACGCACCACCCTAACACAACCAAGCAAATAGTTGCACATTACTACCTGAGCTCAAAGTGAACACTGACCCAAGCATGCATGGATGAATGTGTTAAAGGGGTGTAGAACAAAACAATCGGTATCACCATCATACAGCCCTACCGTGGCTAGTCGGTGCAATATGCATACCAAATGCACGGCATGACGTATGCATGATGGCGAATCCGGATGTTTTGTATTTTCTCTGCGAACTGAATATATGATGTATCAAACCTTAAAGGGGGATGCAGAACAAAACAATCGGTATCGCCATCATACAGCCCCACCGTGGCTACTGGGTGCAATATGCAGGACGTATGATGGCAAATCCGGATGTTTTGTATTTGCTCGATGAACTGACCGATGTATGAAGGTGGGCTATATATATGGTCCTCTGGCTCACAAAGTGTTGTGCTAGGGTTTTGATCCAACGGTTAAGAAACCACCTCGTCCAACGGCTCACAACAGCTCGAAAGAAACACACCGTAGCCCTGATCGAACGGCTCACAACAGCTCGAAAAAACACACCCCGGATCCAACGACTCACAAACGCTTGAAAGAAACACACGATCCGTGTGATTCTATCTGATTGGTCCAAACGAAACCCTAATTCCCATTTAGTACCGGTTGGTGTCCCAAACCGGGACTAAAGGGATGATCCGTTTCCCAATGAAACCCTAACCCATTTAGTCCCGGTTGGTGTCCCCAACCAGGACTAAAGGGATGTTTTCTTCTCGCTATATATATGTATGCATTGCCACACCATTGGCATAAACACATACAAACTCACCACTCTCTAATGGCTTCTACCGTACCCACTCTAACATTCATCCAGGCGGAGGCACTTTCCGCCTCGAACTACCCCTGCCCGTGCGGCTACAACGTTCCCGCCGGTTGGATGCTGAGCGTCGGAGGAGTGCCGGTCCCTTCTCTTCCTCAAGGTGTGGCGCGTCGGGCGGCCATCACGAACCACTACTACCACGAGCTCACGCCGGAACAGCGGAGGAATCCCAGTTGGCATCCCGATAACCAACATACACTACAACGGAATCGGTCTATTGCAACGAAAATAGTCGTTGTAAAAAGTGACTTATCGTCGCAATAGGGTTTTGTTGCACCGAAATCGGTTTCGTTGGGAGGCGTCGCGAAAACCTCCGTGGTAGAAGCCTGTCTCCGCGCACTTAGATTCGTCGCTAAAAAATAATCCAGTTGCAACCATTTCCTAGGCCAATTGCCACGCACGTTTCCGTCGCGTCTCGTACATAACGCAACGTACGTATTTCGTTGGTACACCTCTAGTGCAACAAATACCCAAACGTGGCGAGTGACCAATGTGGCAACGGCGAGTGTTCCGTTGCGCTTGTTCTTTCGTTGCAAAAGTCGAGTTTATTTGCCACGTCCAATTGTGTGGCAAAAAACTATGGCAACAAACATTATACGCGTGGGAACAACGTTTTGCCACACACAATCAATCGTGGTAAGATGATTTTGAAATAGTAATCGCAACTGCCTTCATATTAGTAGCCATAAGCAATCGCGACAATTTCAACTATTCGTGGCGCCATTCAATTTCTACAAATTTTAGTTTCGTGGCGAGATGTAGTATTCGCAACATCCACATTTTATGTTGCTAGAAGCAACTGCGACAATAACAACTTTTCGTGGCGCCATTGTATTTCGACAAATTTTAGTTTCGTGGCGAGATGTAGTATTCGCAACATCCACATTTTATGTTGCTAGAAGCAACTGCGACAATAACAACTTTTCGTGGCGCCATTGTATTTCGACAAATTTTATTTTCGTGGCGACATATACAATTCGCAACGTACAAATTTTAGTAGCTTGAAACAACTGCGACAACTTCAACTATTCGTTGCGCCTTTCTATTTCTACAAATTTTAGTTTCGTGGCGAGATGGAGTATTCGCAACATCCACATTTTATGTTGCTAGAAACAACAGCGACAATAACAACTTGTCGTGGCGCCATTGTATTTCGACATGTACTATTCGCAACGTACAAATTTTAGTAGCTAGAAACAACTGCGACAACTTCAACTATTCGTTGCGCCTTTCTATTTCTACAAAATTTAGTTTCGTGGCGAGAAGTATGGGAATTCTGTATTGCAACGAACATAGTTTGGTGGCGTGAATGAACTATCGCAACAAAGTTAGTTTGGTGGAAAAAAAATATTGCGACGATGTCTCCCTCATGGTGGTGAGAGTCTATTTCAACAAAACACTTTGTTGTGGCGACTGAGGCTTCACGCAACACTACAATTATCGTGGTAAACTACCTATTGCCACGTTATAGAAAAAAAATAAAAAAAAATAAGGAAACAAAAAATACGGGCATTGAATTAAAATGTTCAAAAGGGTACGTAAAATATGTTTATTTACACAAAATAATAGTTCTCATAGCAATTTTTAATATATACAAATGAAATTCTCGTACAACATGGATCAAATCAAGATAAAATCAAACTGAAATATCCAGTGCAGCTATTTGTTTCCATCAGAAGTTTGATTGACGTCCTGCAATCAATTGTAAAAAAAAGGTGTGAGTCTAGTCAGCAATAGCACATGCTGAAACATAAGAACCAGCAGACTATAGTGTATGGATGAAGCAAAAACTGTTGTTGTAACTCAACGAAGCCGCAACCCATAGTGAAACATAAACTGCAGCAAGTATAGGGTGGGTGAAGCAAAAACAGAATGTACTACTACCGAATTGTACAAGATTGTGACTTACATATGACTTAAACATTCGACTTTTCTGTATCGTGCTGTGCGGAGGAACTATTTTCTTAGCAGGACTGTTGGTAAGTGATGGTTGCTGGTTCGACTTCTTAGACGTCTGCAAAAACAAAGTGCACTGTTAGCAACGCAAGTAAACAACTAAATCTTACTAGTTTGCAATTGTATGACTATCATCACCTGAGGTGTAGTCGTCTTCTGCTTTTCCATCTGTGCGGAGAGCTCGTCAAACTTTGCCTGGAACCGTGAGTTAAACTGTGCAACCAAGTTATTTTCAAATTCTTTTCTTGAGTTTCTCTCCACCTCCATCAGTTGTTCCCTTTGAGCAAGCTCTTCCATTAATCTCTTCTCAAGATTTTCTCTCTCAGCCCGCTCTACATTAATCTTCTCTTCCATGCTTGCACGTTCATCTAGTAACTTCTGTTCTAAAGTAGTGACCTTCGTGGTGAGCTGGGAGTTAACTTTTTGGGTCTCTGCCGTAGCCCGAGCTTGCTCCTCTAACAGCAACTTAGACCGCTGAGAACTAGTTTGCACCTGGGCCATGTATCCGAACCCACGAGGCTGCGATGACTTGCATTGAACTTTAGATTTATATGCTTTCTGGAAAATATTGATTCTTTGTTCAGCTGACAATGGAACACCAGTTTCCTCTAATCTGTTTTCAATCTCTTTACATGTTGTTTCCTGATTACGAAAAAAAATCTCAAATCAGATGAAGAAACATCCAAGATGGAGAACAGTAAATATGTTTAGATCAGTAGCTTCTAAGTCAGTTAACTCACGTAAACATCCTTGGACTCTTCTGTAGTCCATGTTCCATTCTTTGTGTGGGTCAGTCTCCAGAGAGCAACACAGTCTGGCTCTTCTCCAGTTTCCGAATCCCTCTGCAAGTAGTGCAACAATTAGATACTATAAACATTAAAGCAAAGTGAACACCGACGCATGCATAGTGAGTAGGCCCATACATTCTCAAAACTGAGTTGAGAGTAGGATTTTGATCCTACTCTGTGTTTTGTCTTCATCTGCGAACGGTTATCCTTGTTCTTTTGGCTGAGTTCCTGCTCATTCAATTACAAAAAAAACTTGTCAGACAAGCCATTTGATGATAGTACAAAATTCACAAACAGGTAGTATAGAAATAACCAGGAATTTCGGATCAGTGCCAAAGTACTCGATCAACCATTCCCACTCTTCTTTTTGTAAATCTTCTGGGACAACTGCCCTTCTGGCATCATCTGTTCTGTATGCCTTGTAAGTGCTGCTTAGGTTTCCTCGCCAGCCTCTGTAGCGTTCTTTTGCAATTTTAAGAATTTTTTCGTGTGTTTCGTCTGTATCTGGCATATCATATCTATCCTGGAATGCGTAGAACAAACAGATAGACTTAGTTTAGTAGTAGTACATTAATTATGGACGAAAAAAGCAGATAACACATGTGAGAAAGGTTGTATGCACCAACATATCTGTGACGATCATGCGATGGATGTTAGGGTGAATGTCTGTCCACCTCCTCACTCCAATAATTGGTAACCTTCTTTTCATTGTGATTACCAAGTCATCCTTGAATGAACGGTTGTTCATTCCTACTGGACCACCCAATGTTTCAGAGAAATCAACACCTAGCTTTCCAGCTCCATTGGCATGACGCTTCTTATTGGCTTTCAAACCTTTCACAACACCTCGCCCTTTCTTCTTCGGTATGTCATCACCTACATCCCAAAACACACACAAAGAAACAATTTATTTTGTAGTTGATTGAAAGAAATTAGGACACATCGGTAAAAAAAAATAGCTAGTACCTTCTTGTAGTTGTAGCTTCGGGCGATAGCAGCGTGCATGGGAAGGCCAATCATCAACGGAACACATGTCAGTTTCAGACACATCAGTGTTAGGTCCAGTTCCTGTTTCAGGGTTAACATTTGTACTGAATCAGCAATCGTAGATTTTATCCATTAAAACAAATATTAGACAGGGCTTAAATGTCAAAAATAAATTACCACGTCTACGTTTTTCCTGACTTTTTTATATTGTAGTATACTTTCAACCCTTGTCATGCAGACAGATCCTTTCTTTATTACTGAAAATGTTAACAATAAATGGACAAAGCATTAGCATTGTGCATAATTCAGAAAGCTGATTAAGAATTAATGAACTTGTGTACCATTCCCAAAGGAGTAATCTGTATCTTCTTCTTCGTTTGAAGCTTGTTCCTCTTCGGTTGCATCCCTAACTGCATGTTTATAAAAATTGTGGATTAGGTAAGGAATGCATAAAATAGTTACCGGGGAAAATATTTATTAAAGTCTGTATTGAAGGAGTTGCGAGTTGGAGATTTGGCATGAAAGTATAACCTGTGATAGTGATCTGTCGCTTTTTTCTGGTGGATCCAGTTGCATCATCAAGCAGAGACTCTATTGTTGCAATATCAACCGCCCTGGCCTTCTCCGTAAACACACACAGGGAGATCTTCTTATCATTAGAGTGTATGCGTTTCAATTGCTCCAAATCACTACCATGGTCTATTGGAACAAGTTTTCCTTTGCCAGGGCCATTATTAAGCCTGCAGTACAGGTAATCACGCGCGCCACTGAAGCCAACGTTTTCAATCAAATTGATGAACTCCATATAGCAGATTTCCTCCGGTTCCATGGCTGCTTCTACAACTTTTTTGTTTTTATCACCTTCCTCATAGAAAAGTCTAACTTTCCAAATGGGTTCGGTCGTCTACAATTAGATAGAAGGAAAAAATGAGAACCCAAATAATCAGTGAGTTAGCAGATCTGAAATAAAAAAATAGTTACATGGCATTATTCACATAGAAAACCAGATACACATATGATCGACTAGGTGTTCATACACGGATTAACGCTTCAACCAGAGGAAGAACAGAGAATAACAACCAATATCGAGACCATATAAGAGACGGCGAGATCACGGAGATGGACGAGAGAAGCAGATTAGACAGGAAAAACTGAGAGGATTCGCGTTCCATGGAGTCCGATCGCGACATCGACATGTGTAGAGCTCTGAACGTGATGAGGGCGAGATGAAATCTAATCTGCAATGGCGAAAGAGGTGGCCCGCAGATTATGCTATGGCGAAACAGGAGGGGCATCGTGCACTTCTACATACACTTTAGCGGGAAATTTAAAGTGACTGCTTTTATTTTTTGGTGGGAACACAAAATTTCGCTACACTTGGCGTTTTAGCGGGAGGATTTAATTTTTTTTTGGTGGGACATCGTATTCGAGCAACCACAACGCCTTGTTGACAATATAGGCGCTAATAGAGCAGTTAAACAATGCATGCAATCGCAGGCTGCCTAAAAGGCATATTTTGCATTGAGTTTCAAGGCGTCAGGCTCTTAACTATCGAGGGAAAACTAATCGGATTTATTCCCTAGCGCTTACAACGTAGGATTGAAAACATGTGGAAGTCTCGCATGAGTCATGTAATGTCACTGAACAATTATTTCATGCAACTTATTAGCTGCCGCCGCCTTGTTTATTTCTGCGAACTTGAAATTGCCACTAAAAATATAAACAGGACAAGTAATCTTCACTGCAGATGAAGGTTTGGGTGATCAAACCACTGAAGCACATCGCTGATGGCAGTACGATAATTACATACATCCATACGTTCATGATCCGATGAGAATGTCCAAGTTGGCAGACTACGTACTACAACCAGGGCGACACCGCCCGCATCACGATCTTCACGTCCAAGTGGCGGTTACGGGTGCTCCTAAGTGTAATGAGAATAGCTTGCTTTTCATATAAATGCTTGCCTTCAAGGAATTCCCGCCATGCATTCCTGCCAAACATAATGCGGCCGTCCCTGTCCGTGTTGTATGGAACGGTGGTGAACGCCTCTGATGATCCAAGGCATAGCCCAGCATGGCCTGAAGACGGAAAGCCAGCACTGTCCGCTATGGACTGAGGTAGTTTCTGGATTTCGAGCGTGTGGATGACATACAAAAAGAAGTAGGTCATAGTAAGGCACACGTTGTAAGCATAAATTGTGTTGAAAAACATAAATAGCATTGGCACCTTACGTACCATCTCATATCTGGCCACATTTGTCCACGTCAAACGAGTCACGTATGGCACTCCAATGTATTCATCTATTGTGGGTAGAAGCTCACGAACGTGGTCCTTCTCATCGTCATCAAGATCAGCTCTCTGGGAGAAGATGATGGAAGAGTCGAATGGGTCATCCTCATCCATGGACTGCTGATCCGTGGACTCCTCATCAGTGGACTCCTCAACAGTCCTGGGATCTGGGTCAGTTTTATTGCTTGTAGTAGCGTCGTGGTCGTACAAGTAGTGCCTGCGGCACATGTCGAATTTGAACACCTTGACGGTGAGCAAGGCGTCGCCGTCGTAACTGAAGAGGAGGAACATGCCGCGCTGCAGGAAGTAATATTGGGCGAACTTGTCCCAGCCGTGCCCGAGGAAAATGCGGTCAGCTTCATCGAAAAGCACATCCATGTCCCAGTTCTTGCTACTCGGATCGTCCGCCTCACGCAGCTTAAGTTCACGTGGTTCACGGCCCTTCAGCAACTCCACAAACTTCTTAGGCAGCACCTGCAGCAATATGAAAGTTAAATGGATAGAAAAGAGTGCTTACTAGAAATAAGTTTACTGTTTGATGATGGATGAGTACTATAAAAATGTAAACAAGTAGTACCTAGTAATCAGTTATACTAAATCTTAGTTGAGCAATGAGGGTGTTTGCCACATTAATTCAAAAAGATGAACTTTCAGTGGGAGCTGAAATGTACCATATCGAGTGAACATATTCACGTAGAGCAATTGAGCTACTACAACCCATCTACTAGACCTTAATTTGATTCACAAATTTAACTAGCTACAGGATCATAGCTCAGACACTATGTCAGACTAAATAACTGAAGTGGTGGTGTGGGTCGATGAAGCGTACCAGTTTGTCCGATGTAGCGTCTACTACGAGGGAGTAGAACTCAAAGTGTGCCAACTCCATCTTAACAGATCCCTCTGTTCATCATATAATAGAAATGCAAATCAATTTCCGGCTACATATATAATCGGGAATTAACATTTTGGTGATACAGTCCACGTACTGAATGCCGCGTTGTATTGCAAGCGGCAACTGCTTAGGTCGAACATCTTTACTGTGATGACATTGCGGCCGTCGTAATTGCAGATCAGAATAAAGCCTCTCTGCAGTTTGTAGGTCCGGGCAAAACACTCCCAGCCGCGCTTGAGGAACATGCGGCCAGTGCTGTCGAACCACACATCAACGTCCCACGTGGTGCTACGCCGATGGCCGACCTCAAGCAGCTTCAGTGCACGGGGTTTACGGTCCCCTAGCAACTCTGCGAACTTCTTAGACAGTGACTGCAGCAGAGGATAGAGCAAACCATGAACATCATTCCACCTATCTGACTAAAGTGACAAGTAAAATGAGTACAATACCTGTTTGTCCGATGAAGCATCATCTACGTAAGCGAGGAACTCGTAGTCCATTGTATGCAAACCCGCCTGTAGATCGTACTAAAAAGTATGACTTCAGTTACATTTAGCAGACGTGCCAAAACAGCAGAGGTTAAGAAACATGAAGGTTCACTACAAATTTAGGACTAAATGCAGTCTAGCAGCATCATGGTTCAGAGACATTCATACACAGATGCAATTTAAATTTGACATGCATTCAAGAATTTCATGGAAGTACGGAACTTCAGAAAAGAAAATCTACTAGTATGTCAAGGAAATGGTGTGCCGACAATCAATTGTACTGCTTTAGCAACTTAATTGAAATAGCTACTGGTCCTAAAAAATAGCTCACATCTATTGTCCTGCTGAAGATTAAAAATGGAAATTACTAAAAATAGCTAGTGAACCTAAAAAGGGGTAAAGTCAACTGTACTTGTGAATAGTAAAAAGGGAAATTACTAAAAAGTAGGTACTGGTCCTAGATATGCCAGTGTGAGTACCAGAGGTCTTACTTTCAACATCACTAATTACCTACCTAGAAAAAGGCACACACACAACAACAGCTACCAACATCAATTGGGCACCTGGAACTATCAAAATTAACATGAAGGTATAGTGCAACATCTCAATCAGATGCATGTAAGTACCATTTACTTTAGTCATAAACGTGTAAAAGACAAATCAATCATGAATGACATCGAACATAAATACGTGCTACCATCTATATGTAGCACAAGATTTCACATTTCTTTCCTGTCTAGACAAGTAGGACACTAGTTACCTTATAGAAAATGAGTGTTTGAACTTAAATCGTTCTGCAATGCATCCACAAGAGGTGAAGTTCTAACCTGAGTGTCGCCCGCGATGGATCAGTGGTGAATCGACGCGCCGTGGGTCAATCTACAGCGCGATGAAGAGACTGGCGACGACGGCGGTCGCGAGAATGCGGCGGCCCAGAGAGGGATGCTGATCGAGGGGCGGCGAGGTCGAGAGATGGATGGCAGTGGCGGCGGCGGCGACGGTGTCGGTGAACTGCATAATAAGGGTTTTCTCGGAGCAAATAACTGTAGGTACACAAAGAGGAGGAGTGCGAACTTGACGTGACAATACGAGAGGAAGATGATACTTGGGCCCACCTGTAAGTCTGTTACCACAAATGGTGGGTACATTTCCGCGGGGCAGTTGCCATTTTTATGGTTCCTATCTGAAGTGCCACCGAGCGTCTCCCCTCCCCTCGCTTCATTTCAGCAACATTGCACGTGTGGGATCTCAAAAAGCCGCTTCCATTCTCAAGTTTCCTACCAATCTTATGTCGTAGCCGTTTCCGGGGACTTTCGGTCCAGAACATTGTTCCCTTCCACCTACGATGCCTGGAATACAGCAGAGATGAGAATGTAAGCCACACTTGGCAATGTGGGCCCACACAAAATGCTTGAACCCCATTGCAGGACTTATATGGTGCCGCCGTTGCGCTGGGTGGCGTCGAAGCACCGGACGTTAACCCGGACGATTCTTGCCGCTTCTCGCTCTTGCATGCCAGCCTCGACACCTGGGGCATCCTTACAACCCACTCCAAGCAACTCACTCCACATGCAACACTGCACCTTGTTACCCCTGCCCATGAGTGGGCGATGCGTGATCTGGTTTTATATTGCCTTCGAAAGCGGAAGGAATGGCCGAAAACGGGGATTTCCTTGGCCAACTTGTTGTTTCCCATGCCCAAAGTCGAAATCATGATGCATTCCAAGAACCTCGCTTCATTTCAGCAACATTGCACGTGTGGGATCTCAAAAAGCTGCTTCCATTCTCAAGTTGCCTACCAATCTTATGTCGAAGCCGTTTCCGGGGACTTTCGGTCCAGAACATTGTTCCCTTCCACCTACGATGCCTGGAATACAGCAGAGATGAGAATGTAAGCCACACTTGGCAATGTGGGCCCACACAAAATGCTTGAACCCCATTGCAAGACTTGTACGGTGCCGCCGTTGCGCTGGGTGGCGTCGAAGCACCGGACGTTAACCCGAACGATTCTCGCCGCTTCTTGCTCTTGCATGCCAGCCTCGACACCTGGGGCATCCTTACAACCCACACCAATCAACTCACTCCACATGCAACACTGCACCTTGTTACCCCTGCCCATGAGTGGGCGATGCGTGATCTGGTTTTATATTGCCTTCGAAAGCGGAAGGAACGGCCGAAAACGGGGATTTCCTTGGCCAACTTGTTGTTTCCCATGCCCAAAGTCGAAATCATGATGCATTCCAAGAA
The DNA here is from genome assembly GCA_028641055.1 of Alopecurus myosuroides. Taxonomy (NCBI): domain Eukaryota; kingdom Viridiplantae; phylum Streptophyta; class Magnoliopsida; order Poales; family Poaceae; genus Alopecurus; species Alopecurus myosuroides. The sequence continues at coordinate 64,019,684 of CM054061.1, read as the reverse complement.
CCTCGCTTCATTTCAGCAACATTGCACGTGTGGGATCTCAAAAAGCCGCTTCCATTCTCAAGTTGCCTACCAATCTTATGTCGAAGCCGTTTCCGGGCACTTTCGGTCCAGAACATTGTTCCCTTCCACCTACGATGCCTGGAATACAGCAGAGATGAGAATGTAAGCCACACTTGGCAATGTGGGCCCACACAAAATGCTTGAACCCCATTGCAGGACTTGTATGGTGCCGCCGTTGCGCTGGGTGGCGTCGAAGCAACGGACGTTAACCTGGACGATTTTCGCCGCTTCTCGCTCTTGCATGCCAGCCTCGACACCTGGGGCATCCTTACAACCCACTCCAAGCAACTCACTCCACATGCAACACTGCACCTTGTTACCCCTGCCCATGAGTGGGCGATGCGTGATCTGGTTTTATATTGCCTTCGAAAGCGGAAGGAACGGCCGAAAACGGGGATTTCCTTGGCCAACTTGTTGTTTCCCATGCCCAAAGTCGAAATCATGATGCATTCCAAGAACCTCGCTTCATTTCAGCAACATTGCACGTGTGGGATCTCAAAAAGCCGCTTCCATTCTCAAGTTGCCTACCAATCTTATGTCGAAGCCGTTTCCGGGCACTTTCGGTCCAGAACATTGTTCCCTTCCACCTACGATGCCTGGAATACAGCAGAGATGAGAATGTAAGCCACACTTGGCAATGTGGGCCCACACAAAATGCTTGAACCCCATTGCACGACTTGTATGGTGCCGCCGTTGCGCTGGGTGGCGTCGAAGCACCGGACGTTAACCCGGACGATTCTCGCCGCTTCTCGCTCTTGCATGCCAGCCTCGACACCTGGGGCATCCTTACAACCCACTCCAAGCAACTCACTCCACATGCAACACTGCACCTTGTTACCCCTGCCCATGAGTGGGCGATGCGTGATCTGGTTTTATATTGCCTTCGAAAGCGGAAGGAACGGCCGAAAACGGGGATTTCCTTGGCCAACTTGTTGTTTCCCATGCCCAAAGTCGAAATCATGATGCATTCCAAGAACCTCGCTTCATTTCAGCAACATTGCACGTGTGGGATCTCAAAAAGCCGCTTCCATTCTCAAGTTGCCTACCAATCTTATGTCGTAGCCGTTTCCGGGCACTTTCGGTCCAGAACATTGTTCCCTTCCACCTAGGATGCGTGGAATACAGCAGAGATGAGAATGTAAGCCACACTTGGCAATGTGGGCCCACACAAAATGCTTGAACCCCATTGCAGGACTTGTATGGTGCCGCCGTTGCGCTGGGTGGCGTCGAAGCACCGGACGTTAACCCGGACGATTCTCGCCGCTTCTCGCTCTTGCATGCCAGCCTCGACACCTGGGGCATCCTTACAACCCACTCCAAGCAACTCACTCCACATGCAACACTGCACCTTGTTACCCCTGCCCATGAGTGGGCGATGCGTGATCTGGTTTTATATTGCCTTCGAAAGCGGAAGGAACGGCCGAAAACGGGGATTTCCTTGGCCGACTTGTTGTTTCCCATGCCCAAAGTCGAAATCATGATGCATTCCAAGAACCTCGCTTCATTTCAGCAACATTGCACGTGTGGGATCTCAAAAAGCCGCTTCCATTCTCAAGTTGCCTACCAATCTTATGTCGTAGCCGTTTCCGGGCACTTTCGGTCCAGAACAGTGTTCCCTTCCTACTACGATGCCTGGAATACAGCAGAGATGAGAATGTAAGCCACACTTGGCAATGTGGGCCCACACAAAATGCTTGAACCCCATTGCAGGACTTGTATGGTGCCGCCGTTGCGCTGGGTGGCGTCGAAGCACCGGACGTTAACCCGGACGATTCTCGCCGCTTCTCGCTCTTGCATGCCAGCCTCGACACCTGGGGCATCCTTACAACCCACTCCAAGCAACTCACTCCACATGCAACACTGCACCTTGTTACCCCTGCCCATGAGTGGGCGATGCGTGATCTGGTTTTATATTGCCTTCGAAAGCGGAAGGAACGGCCGAAAACGGGGATTTCCTTGGCCAACTTGTTGTTTCCCATGCCCAAAGTCGAAATCATGATGCATTCCAAGAACCTCGCTTCATTTCAGCAACATTGCACGTGTGGGATCTCAAAAAGCCGCTTCCATTCTCAAGTTTCCTACCAATCTTATGTCGAAGCCGTTTCCGGGCACTTTCGGTCCAGAACATTGTTCCCTTCCACCTACGATGCCTGGAATACAGCAGAGATGAGAATGTAAGCCACACTTGGCAATGTGGGCCCACACAAAATGCTTGAACCCCATTGCAGGACTTGTATGGTGCCGCCGTTGCGCTGGGTGGCGTCGAAGCAACGGACGTTAACCCGGACGATTCTCGCCGCTTCTCGCTCTTGCATGCCAGCCTCGACACCTGGGGCATCCTTACAACCCACTCCAAGCAACTCACTCCACATGCAACACTGCACCTTGTTACCCCTGCCCATGAGTGGGCGATGCGTGATCTGGTTTTATATTGCCTTCGAAAGCGGAAGGAACGGCCGAAACCGGGGATTTCCTTGGCCAACTTGTTGTTTCCCATGCCCAAAGTCGAAATCATGATGCATTCCAAGAACCTCGGTTCATTTCAGCAACATTGCACGTGTGGGATCTCAAAAAGCCGCTTCCATTCTCAAGTTGCCTACCAATCTTATGTCGAAGCCGTTTCCGGGCACTTTCGGTCCAGAACATTGTTCCCTTCCACCTACGATGCCTGGAATACAGCAGAGATGAGAATGTAAGCCACACTTGGCAATGTGGGCCCACACAAAATGCTTGAACCCCATTGCACGACTTGTATGGTGCCGCCGTTGCGCTGGGTGGCGTCGAAGCACCGGACGTTAACCCGGACGATTCTCGCCGCTTCTCGCTCTTGCATGCCAGCCTCGACACCTGGGGCATCCTTACAACCCACTCCAAGCAACTCACTCCACATGCAACACTGCACCTTGTTACCCCTGCCCATGAGTGGGCGATGCGTGATCTGGTTTTATATTGCCTTCGAAAGCGGAAGGAACGGCCGAAAACGGGGATTTCCTTGGCCAACTTGTTGTTTCCCATGCCCAAAGTCGAAATCATGATGCATTCCAAGAACCTCGCTTCATTTCAGCAACATTGCACGTGTGGGATCTCAAAAAGCCGCTTCCATTCTCAAGTTGCCTACCAATCTTATGTCGTAGCCGTTTCCGGGCACTTTCGGTCCAGAACATTGTTCCCTTCCACCTAGGATGCCTGGAATACAGCAGAGATGAGAATGTAAGCCACACTTGGCAATGTGGGCCCACACAAAATGCTTGAACCCCATTGCAGGACTTGTATGGTGCCGCCGTTGCGCTGGGTGGCGTCGAAGCACCGGACGTTAACCCGGACGATTCTCGCCGCTTCTCGCTCTTGCATGCCAGCCTCGACACCTGGGGCATCCTTACAACCCACTCCAAGCAACTCACTCCACATGCAACACTGCACCTTGTTACCCCTGCCCATGAGTGGGCGATGCGTGATCTGGTTTTATATTGCCTTCGAAAGCGGAAGGAACGGCCGAAAACGGGGATTTCCTTGGCCGACTTGTTGTTTCCCATGCCCAAAGTCGAAATCATGATGCATTCCAAGAACCTCGCTTCATTTCAGCAACATTGCACGTGTGGGATCTCAAAAAGCCGCTTCCATTCTCAAGTTGCCTACCAATCTTATGTCATAGCCGTTTCCGGGCACTTTCGGTCCAGAACAGTGTTCCCTTCCAACTACGATGCCTGGAATACAGCAGAGATGAGAATGTAAGCCACACTTGGCAATGTGCGCCCACACAAAATGCTTGAACCCCATTGCAGGACTTGTATGGTGTCGCCGTTGCGCTGGGTGGCGTCGAAGCACCGGACGTTAACCCGGACGATTCTCGCCGCTTCTCGCTCTTGCACGCCAGCCTCGACACCTGGGGCATCCTTACAACCCACTCCAAGCAACTCACTCCACATGCAACACTGCACCTTGTTACCCCTGCCCATGAGTGGGCGATGCGTGATCTGGTTTTATATTGCCTTCGAAAGCGGAAGGAACGGCCGAAAACGGGGATTTCCTTGGCCAACTTGTTGTTTCCCATGCCCAAAGTCGAAATCATGATGCATTCCAAGAACCTCGCTTCATTTCAGCAACATTGCACGTGTGGGATCTCAAAAAGCCGCTTCCATTCTCAAGTTGCCTACCAATCTTATGTCGTAGCCGTTTCCGGGCACTTTCGGTCCAGAACAGTGTTCCCTTCCTACTACGATGCCTGGAATACAGCAGAGATGAGAATGTAAGCCACACTTGGCAATGTGGGCCCACACAAAATGCTTGAACCCCATTGCAGGACTTGTATGGTGCCGCCGTTGCGCTGGGTGGCGTCGAAGCACCGGACGTTAACCCGGACGATTCTCGCCGCTTCTCGCTCTTGCATGCCAGCCTCGACACCTGGGGCATCCTTACAACCCACTCCAAGCAACTCACTCCACATGCAACACTGCACCTTGTTACCCCTGCCCATGAGTGGGCGATGCGTGATCTGGTTTTATATTGCCTTCGAAAGCGGAAGGAACGGCCGAAAACGGGGATTTCCTTGGCCAACTTGTTGTTTCCCATGCCCAAAGTCGAAATCATGATGCATTCCAAGAACCTCGCTTCATTTCAGCAACATTGCACGTGTGGGATCTCAAAAAGCCGCTTCCATTCTCAAGTTTCCTACCAATCTTATGTCGAAGCCGTTTCCGGGCACTTTCGGTCCAGAACATTGTTCCCTTTCACCTACGATGCCTGGAATACAGCAGAGATGAGAATGTAAGCCACACTTGGCAATGTGGGCCCACACAAAATGCTTGAACCCCATTGCAGGACTTGTATGGTGCCGCCGTTGCGCTGGGTGGCGTCGAAGCAACGGACGTTAACCCGGACGATTCTCGCCGCTTCTCGCTCTTGCATGCCAGCCTCGACACCTGGGGCATCCTTACAACCCACTCCAAGCAACTCACTCCACATGCAACACTGCACCTTGTTACCCCTGCCCATGAGTGGGCGATGCGTGATCTGGTTTTATATTGCCTTCGAAAGCGGAAGGAACGGCCGAAACCGGGGATTTCCTTGGCCAACTTGTTGTTTCCCATGCCCAAAGTCGAAATCATGATGCATTCCAAGAACCTCGGTTCATTTCAGCAACATTGCACGTGTGGGATCTCAAAAAGCCGCTTCCATTCTCAAGTTGCCTACCAATCTTATGTCGAAGCCGTTTCCGGGCACTTTCGGTCCAGAACATTGTTCCCTTCCACCTACGATGCCTGGAATACAGCAGAGATGAGAATGTAAGCCACACTTGGCAATGTGGGCCCACACAAAATGCTTGAACCCCATTGCACGACTTGTATGGTGCCGCCGTTGCGCTGGGTGGCGTCGAAGCACCGGACGTTAACCCGGACGATTCTCGCCGCTTCTCGCTCTTGCATGCCAGCCTCGACACCTGGGGCATCCTTACAACCCACTCCAAGCAACTCACTCCACATGCAACACTGCACCTTGTTACCCCTGCCCATGACTGGGCGATGCGTGATCTGGTTTTATATTGCCTTCGAAAGCGGAAGGAACGGCCGAAAACGGGATTTCCTTGGCCAACTTGTTGTTTCCCATGCCCAAAGTCGAAATCATGATGCATTCCAAGAACCTCGCTTCATTTCAGCAACATTGCACGTGTGGGATCTCAAAAAGCCGCTTCCATTCTCAAGTTGCCTACCAATCTTATGTCGTAGCCGTTTCCGGGCACTTTCGGTCCAGAACATTGTTCCCTTCCACCTAGGATGCCTGGAATACAGCAGAGATGAGAATGTAAGCCACACTTGGCAATGTGGGCCCACACAAAATGCTTGAACCCCATTGCAGGACTTGTATGGTGCCGCCGTTGCGCTGGGTGGCGTCGAAGCACCGGACGTTAACCCGGACGATTCTCGCCGCTTCTCGCTCTTGCATGCCAGCCTCGACACCTGGGGCATCCTTACAACCCACTCCAAGCAACTCACTCCACATGCAACACTGCACCTTATTACCCCTGCCCATGAGTGGGCGATGCGTGATCTGGTTTTATATTGCCTTCGAAAGCGGAAGGAACGGCCGAAAACGGGGATTTCCTTGGCCGACTTGTTGTTTCCCATGCCCAAAGTCGAAATCATGATGCATTCCAAGAACCTCGCTTCATTTCAGCAACATTGCACGTGTGGGATCTCAAAAAGCCGCTTCCATTCTCAAGTTGCCTACCAATCTTATGTCATAGCCGTTTCCGGGCACTTTCGGTCCAGAACAGTGTTCCCTTCCAACTACGATGCCTGGAATACAGCAGAGATGAGAATGTAAGCCACACTTGGCAATGTGCGCCCACACAAAATGCTTGAACCCCATTGCAGGACTTGTATGGTGTCGCCGTTGCGCTGGGTGGCGTCGAAGCACCGGACGTTAACCCGGACGATTCTCGCCGCTTCTCGCTCTTGCACGCCAGCCTCGACACCTGGGGCATCCTTACAACCCACTCCAAGCAACTCACTCCACATGCAACACTGCACCTTGTTACCCCTGCCCATGAGTGGGCGATGCGTGATCTGGTTTTATATTGCCTTCGAAAGCGGAAGGAACGGCCGAAAACGGGGATTTCCTTGGCCAACTTGTTGTTTCCCATGCCCAAAGTCGAAATCATGATGCATTCCAAGAACCTCGCTTCATTTCAGCAACATTGCACGTGTGGGATCTCAAAAAGCCGCTTCCATTCTCAAGTTGCCTACCAATCTTATGTCGAAGCCGTTTCCGGGCACTTTCGGTCCAGAACATTGTTCCCTTCCACCTACGATGCCTGGAATACAGCAGAGATGAGAATGTAAGCCACACTTGGCAATGTGGGCCCACACAAAATGCTTGAACCCCATTGCACGACTTGTATGGTGCCGCCGTTGCGCTGGGTGGCGTCGAAGCACCGGACGTTAACCCGGACGATTCTCGCCGCTTCTCGCTCTTGCATGCCAGCCTCGACACCTGGGGCATCCTTACAACCCACTCCAAGCAACTCACTCCACATGCAACACTGCACCTTGTTACCCCTGCCCATGAGTGGGCGATGCGTGATCTGGTTTTATATTGCCTTCGAAAGCGGAAGGAACGGCCGAAAACGGGGATTTCCTTGGCCAACTTGTTGTTTCCCATGCCCAAAGTCGAAATCATGATGCATTCCAAGAACCTCGCTTCATTTCAGCAACATTGCACGTGTGGGATCTCAAAAAGCCGCTTCCATTCTCAAGTTGCCTACCAATCTTATGTCGTAGCCGTTTCCGGGCACTTTCGGTCTAGAACATTGTTCCCTTCCACCTAGGATGCCTGGAATACAGCAGAGATGAGAATGTAATCCACACTTGGCAATGTGGGCCCACACAAAATGCTTGAACCCCATTGCAGGACTTGTATGGTGCCGCTGTTGCGCTGGGTGGCGTCGAAGCACCGGACGTTAACCCGGACGATTCTCGCCGCTTCTCGCTCTTGCATGCCAGCCTCGACACCTGGGGCATCCTTACAACCCACTCCAAGCAACTCACTCCACATGCAACACTGCACCTTGTTACCCCTGCCCATGAGTGGGCGATGCGTGATCTGGTTTTATATTGCCTTCGAAAGCGGAAGGAACGGCCGAAAACGGGGATTTCCTTGGCCGACTTGTTGTTTCCCATGCCCAAATTCGAAATCATGATGCATTCCAAGAACCTCGCTTCTTTTCAGCAACATTGCACGTGTGGGATCTCAAAAAGCCGCTTCCATTCTCAAGTTGCCTACCAATCTTATGTCGTAGCCGTTTCCGGGCACTTTCGGTCCAGAACAGTGTTCCCTTCCAACTACGATGCCTGGAATACAGCAGAGATGAGAATGTAAGCCACACTTGGCAATGTGGGCCCACACAAAATGCTTGAACCCCATTGCAGGACTTGTATGGTGCCGCCGTTGCGCTGGGTGGCGTCGAAGCACCGGACGTTAACCCGGACGATTCTCGCCGCTTCTCGCTCTTGCATGCCAGCCTCGACACCTGGGGCATCCTTACAACCCACTCCAAGCAACTCACTCCACATGCAACACTGCACCTTGTTACCCCTGCCCATGAGTGGGCGATGCGTGATCTGGTTTTATATTGCCTTCGAAAGCGGAAGGAACGGCCGAAAACGGGGATTTCCTTGGCCAACTTGTTGTTTCCCATGCCCAAAGTCGAAATCATGATGCATTCCAAGAACCTCGCTTCATTTCAGCAACATTGCACGTGTGGGATCTCAAAAAGCCGCTTCCATTCTCAAGTTGCCTACCAATCTTATGTCGTAGCCGTTTCCGGGCACTTTCGGTCCAGAACATTGTTCCCTTCCACCTACGATGCCTGGAATACAGCAGAGATGAGAATGTAAGCCACACTTGGCAATGTGGGCCCACACAAAATGCTTGAACCCCATTGCACGACTTGTATGGTGCCGCCGTTGCGCTGGGTGGCGTCGAAGCACCGGACGTTAACCCGGACGATTCTCGCCGCTTCTCGCTCTTGCATGCCAGCCTCGACACCTGGGGCATCCTTACAACCCACTCCAAGCAACTCACTCCACATGCAACACTGCACCTTGTTACCCCTGCCCATGAGTGGGCGATGCGTGATCTGGTTTTATATTGCCTTCGAAAGCGGAAGGAACGGCCGAAAACGGGGATTTCCTTGGCCAACTTGTTGTTTCCCATGCCCAAAGTCAAAATCATGATGCATTCCAAGAACCTCGCTTCATTTCAGCAACATTGCACGTGTGGGATCTCAAAAAGCCGCTTCCATTCTCAAGTTGCCTACCAATCTTATGTCGTAGCCGTTTCCGGGCACTTTCGGTCTAGAACATTGTTCCCTTCCACCTAGGATGCCTGGAATACAGCAGAGATGAGAATGTAAGCCACACTTGGCAATGTGGGCCCACACAAAATGCTTGAACCCCATTGCAGGACTTGTATGGTGCCGCCGTTGCGCTGGGTGGCGTCGAAGCACCGGACGTTAACCCGGACGATTCTCGCCGCTTCTCGCTCTTGCATGCCAGCCTCGACACCTGGGGCATCCTTACAACCCACTCCAAGCAACTCACTCCACATGCAACACTGCACCTTGTTACCCCTGCCCATGAGTGGGCGATGCGTGATCTGGTTTTATATTGCCTTCGAAAGCGGAAGGAACGGCCGAAAACGGGGATTTCCTTGGCCGACTTGTTGTTTCCCATGCCCAAAGTCGAAATCATGATGCATTCCAAGAACCTCGCTTCATTTCAGCAACATTGCACGTGTGGGATCTCAAAAAGCCGCTTCCATTCTCAAGTTGCCTACCAATCTTATGTCGTAGCCGTTTCCGGGCACTTTCGGTCCAGAACAGTGTTCCCTTCCAACTACGATGCCTGGAATACAGCAGAGATGAGAATGTAAGCCACACTTGGCAATGTGGGCCCACACAAAATGCTTGAACCCCATTGCAGGACTTGTATGGTGCCGCCGTTGCGCTGGGTGGCGTCGAAGCACCGGACGTTAACCCGGACGATTCTCGCCGCTTCTCGCTCTTGCATGCCAGCCTCGACACCTGGGGCATCCTTACAACCCACTCCAAGCAACTCACTCCACATGCAACACTGCACCTTGTTACCCCTGCCCATGAGTGGGCGATGCGTGATCTGGTTTTATATTGCCTTCGAAAGCGGAAGGAACGGCCGAAAACGGGGATTTCCTTGGCCAACTTGTTGTTTCCCATGCCCAAAGTCGAAATCATGATGCATTCCAAGAACCTCGCTTCATTTCAGCAACATTGCACGTGTGGGATCTCAAAAAGCCGCTTCCATTCTCAAGTTTCCTACCAATCTTATGTCGAAGCCGTTTCCGGGCACTTTCGGTCCAGAACATTGTTCCCTTCCACCTACGATGCCTGGAATACAGCAGAGATGAGAATGTAAGCCACACTTGGCAATGTGGGCCCACACAAAATGCTTGAACCCCATTGCAGGACTTGTATGGTGCCGCCGTTGCGCTGGGTGGCGTCGAAGCAACGGACGTTAACCCGGACGATTCTCGCCGCTTCTCGCTCTTGCATGCCAGCCTCGACACCTGGGGCATCCTTACAACCCACTCCAAGCAACTCACTCCACATGCAACACTGCACCTTGTTACCCCTGCCCATGAGTGGGCGATGCGTGATCTGATTTTATATTGCCTTCGAAAGCGGAAGGAACGGCCGAAAACGGGGATTTCCTTGGCCAACTTGTTGTTTCCCATGCCCAAAGTCGAAATCATGATGCATTCCAAGAACCTCGCTTCATTTCAGCAACATTGCACGTGTGGGATCTCAAAAAGCCGCTTCCATTCTCAAGTTGCCTACCAATCTTATGTCGAAGCCGTTTCCGGGCACTTTCGGTCCAGAACATTGTTCCCTTCCACCTACGATGCCTGGAATACAGCAGAGATGAGAATGTAAGCCACACTTGGCAATGTGGGCCCACACAAAATGCTTGAACCCCATTGCACGACTTGTATGGTGCCGCCGTTGCGCTGGGTGGCGTCGAAGCACCGGACGTTAACCCGGACGATTCTCGCCGCTTCTCGCTCTTGCATGCCAGCCTCGACACCTGGGGCATCCTTACAACCCACTCCAAGCAACTCACTCCACATGCAACACTGCACCTTGTTACCTCTGCCCATGAGTGGGCGATGCGTGATCTGGTTTGATATTGCCTTCGAAAGCGGAAGGAACGGCCGAAAACGGGGATTTCCTTGGCCAACTTGTTGTTTCCCATGCCCAAAGTCGAAATCATGATGCATTCCAAGAACCTCGCTTCATTTCAGCAACATTGCACGTGTGGGATCTCAAAAAGCCGCTTCCATTCTCAAGTTGCCTACCAATCTTATGTCGTAGCCGTTTCCGGGCACTTTCGGTCCAGAACATTGTTCCCTTCCACCTAGGATGCCTGGAATACAGCAGAGATGAGAATGTAAGCCACACTTGGCAATATGGGCCCACACAAAATGCTTGAACCCCATTGCAGGACTTGTATGGTGCCGCCGTTGCGCTGGGTGGCGTCGAAGCACCGGACGTTAACCCGGACGATTCTCGCCGCTTCTCGCTCTTGCATGCCAGCCTCGACACCTCACTACTAGAGAAAAGCCTATAGGAGAAAATGAGGGCTCGAGGCACATATTGGCAAAATGCGCCTCCTATATATTATGCGAGACGCACTGCCAAGATGTGACTGCTATAATGCATATTTAGGAGGCGCATTTCTAAAATATGCGTCTCGTATACTTCATGTGGGCCCACAGGCTCCCGGTCCCAAGTTATGCGAGGCGCACGGGGCCTTATGCGCCTCCTATAATGTATGTATAGGAGGCGCATTTTTACATAATGCGCCTCGTATAGTTTGTGTGGGCCCGGGTTATAGGAGGCGCACTTTGCATACGCGCCTCGCCTAACTTATAGGAGGCGCATTTTTGCATGCGCCTCGCGTATTCTGGCCCTGTGGCGCGCGTCACCCTTTCTTCCCCCATCTCCTCCCCTTTCTCTCTCTCGATCCAGCGCTAGCTCCACGCTCGCCGTCGCCGCCTCCGCCCCATCGCCCCTGCCCGCCGGCCACTAGGACGCGACGTTGGCGACTCGATCCACGGATGGGTTGTCGTCTACGGCCGCGCGCTAGAAAGGAGCGCTTCCCGTGAGGCGGAGATGGCGGTTTTGGGCCGTTGAATCCGGCGGCCGCTGCTCACCGAACTCGTCTGCCTCTACTCACTGTCTTCACGCGGCCGTCCGTTGTCAGGGACGGCGTGGAGGATTTGAACTAGGATGGGGCTCGTCTGCCCCATGGAGGTCGAGCTGCTCGCCCTCAAAGCCCATCGCGCCCGTCCTGGACGCTGCGGTTCAGGAGCTCATCGACACGTGCATCCGAAGGTACGCGCATCTGCTCGATCCCCCTTTTAAGTCCAAGAAATCTGTGGCCGAGCTTGTGATTTGGATGCTGTTCAGGAGTTTAGGCTATGGATCTGAAGTAAAAAACCTCACCTTTCTCAGTTTAATAGCTGTTACGTATCTGGTTGGTGTAGAGAAGATTTCCTAGTTTTGGAAATTGGAGTGTTGCTTAGGTGTAAGCTAGTTCTGTTTCTCAATACATATGGTGTATATATATATCCTGGCTTGTTAATCCTGATTGCTATTGTCCTGAGATTATCACAGGATAATACCTCAATTGTCCAAGATATCTTCTGCTGTTCTTAGCATGACTGCAGATTGCATTGCCATGATAATCATTTAGTCTGTAATGATTTAAGAGTAGAGTGCACATATATGTTTGAGTAGACAGACTGTGCTCTAAAGGATTTTCTCGGTTGCATTGTCTTTATTGTGGATGTGTGCTTGTTGTGGAAATTTTGTAGTAGTAAGAACAAAAATTCGTGCTTTGGACTAGTTCCACTATGGTTAGGTCAGTACACATTTGTTAAGAACAGGGGCTCTATATGTTTAGGTCTTGCTTTGCAGATGAGCAGTTTCAGTGTAAATAAATGTTCAGAAGTTATCACATGTTTGCTTATTTAACTGAACGTTTAATTGTCCTGATACTAGTGCATCTGAATAGTTTTTCTCATTGCCTCTAAATATTGCTTGAACTAAATATTGTTTGCTTAAATACTCCTTGCTTGGAGTGCACTAGAAATATTGTTTTCATACTTGCTAGGAAACTTTACTGAATTTTCTGGTTGCTAGGAAACTTTAAGTTTATGAATTTTGCTTCCTAGGAAACTTGTTGGTACTAATATCCGCGGGGCCACTAATATCCATCTTTCAGCATAAATTCAGTTCATCATACCTATAGCACTATGTTCTTCCATTACTTGTTCATTATGGGGTCCTTGTTCATCTTGATGTACTTGTTCTTGCATTACTTCATCTTGGTCGTCTTCTGGTGGGCGTACAATTAAGGTTCGGGACTACCATATTGATGTGTGAAGCAAATGTTGCAGGGCCGGTGGAGAATCACAGCGAGTCGACGAGGATTATAGCGACATGCTTGGCCACAGGAGATGCACAGGTTCTTGCCCAGTGATCATGGCGAGGTGCTTGCCCGGAGGAGACCACGGCCAGGTGCCTGATGGAGTCGAATCCTGTCCCACAAGTCACCGTGGAGGCATTACCGCCACTGCAATCAGCAGCACCACCACTGCGCCCGCGTCGCCTCACCCTGTGCCTGGGAGCAGCGGGAGGACGCCACCTGCTCCTGGGAGCACCGGGGCTGCCGTCACCACCGGGGCTGCCGTCACCTTCGACTTCTCCAACCAGTACGTTGATGACAACGAAAGAGAGTCTTCCTATATGGTGTGTACTCGAAATCTTGCTCTGTATTCCCCCAATTAGCTTGTTTGTTTGCTTGTTCTGTAAGTGAGTATTCCTCCAGTTTGCAATGATTGATATTGTTGTTTTGCTTCTGTTCAAGGTTATTCCATTTGTCTGATTACTCTATTTCACATACTAAAAGAAAGCGACTAGAATTAATATTCGAAGGTACAACATATGGTATTTGTAACATATGGTTACCTCTAATGATTATTTGGGAGTGACTATCTCTTACGTGTAGGATACAGTAGCAATTTAGCAATATAACCTTTTCTGTAGTAGAGGAACACTAGCGCTTGTTCCTGGCTTTGTATGGTTGGTCGGTTAATTGCTGCAGATGCTTGTCTTGTATGATTTCTGCGAGAAACTAGATCGATGATTGTGTGTCTAATCTTGTCTACAAGTAGAGTAACTTGCTGCTTTGCTTCTGTCTGTCGGTGCAGGAGGGTTTTTAACCTTCAGATATATCCTGGCAGCATGACTGGCATCTACCACAAATGGAACATCATGCTGAAGAGGTGTTGGGAAAACTACCGAAGAAATGATTTGAACTCTCGGGTAGAATTAGTACGAGAATGATGTGTTTGATAATAGTTTACTCCATATTGGGATGCTTTCAAGATTTGTCAAAAATTCCGGATTGCATGTTGTACTATTGACTGATATTAACAAGAATTTCTCCTCGGAGACATATCAGACAAGTTTCTTGGAGATGTATATATGACCGCGATGAAGAAGTTCGATTGTTTGACGTGATTTATGTTGAACCAATAAAATATTTACAACCCCTTTGCAACGCAAGAAACAAAATCATGAAAAAAAAATTCTGCAAATTTTAAAAACAAAAAATGTTATAGGAGGCGCATATTGGGAACTATAGGAGGCGCATATATATGCATATGCGAGGCGCATTTCAAAATGCGCCTCCTATAACTTATAGGAGGCGCATTTTGTAATAGGAGGCGCATTTTGAAATGCGGCTCCTATAACTTATAGGAGGCGCATTTCAAAATGCGCCTCCTATAACTTATGGGAGGCGCATTTCAAAATGCGCCTCCTATAACTTATAGGAGGCGCATTCTGGAATGGGCCTTCTATACTTGAATATATAGGAGGCGCATTTCAAAATGCGCCTCCTATAAGCCAAAATATGCGAGGCTTGGCGCTGGAGGCTCATTCCATATGCGCCTCGAATAACAAAAAAACGAGCCTCCTATAATCTTTTCTCTAGTAGTGCCTGGGGCATCCTTACAACCCACTCCAAGCAACTCACTCCACATGCAACACTGCACCTTGTTACCCCTGCCCATGAGTGGGCGATGCGTGATCTGGTTTTATATTGCCTTCGAAAGCGGAAGGAACGGCCGAAAACGGGGATTTCCTTGGCCAACTTGTTGTTTCCCATGCCCAAAGTCGAAATCATGATGCATTCCAAGAACCTCGCTTCATTTCAGCAACATTGCACGTGTGGGATCTCAAAAAGCCGCTTCCATTCTCAAGTTGCCTACCAATCTTATGTCGTAGCCGTTTCCGGGCACTTTCGGTCCAGAACAGTGTTCCCTTCCAACTATGATGCCTGGAATACAGCAGAGATGAGAATGTAACCCACACTTGGCAATGTGGGCCCACACAAAATGCTTGAAACCCATTGCAGGACTTGTATGGTGCCGCCATTGCGCTGGGTGGCGTCGAAGCACCGGACGTTAACCCGGACGATTCTTGCCGCTTCTCGCTCTTGCATGCCAGCCTCGACACCTGGGGCATCCTTACAACCCACTCCAAGCAACTCACTCCACATGCAACACTGCACCTTGTTACCCCTGCCCATGAGTGGACGATGCGTGATCTGGTTTTATATTGCCTTCGAAAGCGGAAGGAACGGCCGAAAACGGGGATTTCCTTGGCCAACTTGTTGTTTCCCATGCCCAAAGTCGAAATGGATAATTAACAAGGTGCCCTCAGTTGGCACCACGACCTCAGTTTTACCCCTAGCGCGGAATCGACCTCAGTTTTGCCCCTAGTCAGTGCGCAAGGACTCCTTTCGCTGCTCCCACCGTTACTTTCGGCCCCCCGTTAGGATCCTGACCTGTGGGACCCATCATAGAACCGTTGGCGCGGCCTATGGGCCCCAGCTGTTGAGCGTTGGCGCTGCATGTGGGCCCCACCTGTTGACGGTTGGCGCTGCATGTGGGCCCTACCAGTTGACCGTTCCTTGCGGCCGAATGTCACATGAGACCCAATGTCAACATGTAGACATTATCCATTTATATTTATTAATCACTACATGCAGACTACGCATTATCCATTTATTAAACCATCAAATTATTCGTATTAATAATATAAAATATATACTGTGCTCAACTCAAATTTTTATGTTATCTTAGAAAACATAATGCAGCACATCTCTTATATATAAATTTTGTTTACAATGTGCAGATTTTAAAGCGATGATTAGAAAGGAAAAAACGTTTAAACAGTGGGTACATTTGGACAAATATAAGAACATAACTTTATATATAGGGCTTATATATAATTAAACATACTTAAGAAAGGATAACTCGCCCCACTTTACATATATTCAGTGGGGCCCGAGAAACATTACATTTAACTAAAAAAAAATGCTAGCCCTAACTGCTCCCGCTCTGCATGCGGGAGCCCTTCCCGCCCTCCGGCGCCGCCCTACTTCCGCGGCCACTCCGCCGCCCGGATCTCCATCTCCTTGTTGACGCGGGCGCGGCGGTTCTCCGCCCGCATCCTCTCCTCCTGCCTCTCACGGGACCGCTTGATCCTGGCCCGGAGGGCCTTCGCCTCCTCCTTCGCCTCCTCCTTCGCCTCCTCCTTCGCCTCCTTCTTCTCCTGCGCCTTCAACTCCTTCGCCTCCAGCCGCTCCAGTCTCTTGAGGCGGCGGTTCGTCTTGGGGGAGATGTCCGACGTCTTGGTGGTGGTGGAAGGGACGGGGCGGTGGACGAAGGGCGGCGTCGGCGATCGCTCCCGTTTGGGAGAGTCGTCGATGGGAAGCACGATGGGCAGGACGTCCTCCGCCTGCCACTCGGCCTCGTACCAAGGCCGAGCCTTGGGGTGGTTGTCCTCGTCGGAGACCGACTCCGGGCTTGAAGGGAGTGAGTACGAAGACATTGTTAGGGCTTGAAGGGAGAGAGAGGCAAAGGGCTGGAGAGGGATGAGAATATGGAGGACGAGTGAAGGACTATTTAAAGACACGATTAGACGCGTGAATTTATTTGGGTAGATGAAGCAAACTGTGTGAACACATTGGATAATGAAGTGTAGAAGAGTTGTGCATGGTCAAAGCGGTGTAGAACAGGCATAGGCGTAGGCGTAGGCCGGACAGCTAGTGACACGGAGTACGAGCGCGTGTGCATTCGTCAGTCGAAGTGATTCGACGTTGCATGCTTGTATTAAAGAAGAGAAGAAAGTCCAAAGTCTCCTCGCTAGCTGCATATGCATTGATGCGTATCTTGTGAAAACTAGGCGTGGAGGGCTGCGTCGCTGCAAATGCGACGCGACTCGTGTTTCTGAAACAAGGCGTGCAGGGCTGCTGCAAATGTGACGCGACGTTAACTATTTTCTTCTTCTGCATCGGACGGATGCGCTCGCAGCCACAGCGATCCGCTAGACGTTCGTTCTGCGCTCTGATTGGTTGGTACGTTGGCCACAGGGATCGATGGTTCTACATATGATTTCTTTGCTGTTAAGTATTATAAACCATGTTATTTAAATAAAAAATATAATGAAACTTCAGATTTACTACAGCGATGATTTTTATCAGTTTTACATATGATTTTTCTATTAAACCATGTTATTTAAATAAAAAATAAAAAATAGAAGAATTATTCAAAACATAATGAAACTTCAGATTTACACTATACATGTAGAATAGATGTCTAGGAAATTCATTTGGTTGATTTAGAAAATATGCCAAAAAATGTTGAAGCACAAATGGGGGTATTTACCCTAGCTTCAGACCTCATTTGAAGCACATTTCTCACGAGAATTGAGCGATGGTTGCAAATGAGCATAAATAATTCAAAAAAATTCAAAATGACATGAATCCAACGCACAATGTTGTTATATGTGATATAGTCGATTTTTTCATGAAATTTCAAACGGGGGTGTCTACCCTAGCTTCAGACCTCATTTGGAGCACATTTCTCATGAGAATAGAGCGATGGTTTCAAATGAGCTTAAATAATTCAAAAAAATATCAAATTGACATGAATCCAACGCACAATGCTGTTATATGTGATTTGCCCTAGCTTCAGACCTCATTTGAAGCACATTTGCCCAAAATTTTGGAATGACTTAGTTCAACATGCATCATACAACATTATTCAAACATTCTTTTCGCTTTTAATCTACATTCTGGCTCGTGATTGCGTTCAGAAATACTCAAAATTAATTAAAAAACGCGAACTCGTTGAAATAGGCTCAAATTCATAGATTCGACGATAGTTTTACAGAAAGCTAGACGGCATGATGCATGCCAGCCTCGACACCTGGTGATGGGGGGATAGTAACCCGGTATGCCAACTCCAAGGTGTAACCCGGCCCAAAGGACGCCGCGCGGGATCCGGCTAAGGATAAAGAAACTTCTAGAAGGCCCAAAGTTTGTAGGCCTCGTAACCCAGATTGTGGGTTGCGGTAAGGAAAACTAGGGTTTGTAAGCAGAGTTCGGATAGGACTCAAGCTGCGCCTTGGGGGGCAAGCCAGGGGGGTACGGGTACTTTATAAACCGGCCCCCAGGCTTAGCTTGACAGAGATTCACGACATAATCATATCTCCTATTATCGAGCATCCAGTATAACCCGAGAGCCATATTCGAGACTCGGCGAGTGTAGAGCCGATTCTTAGATCGCTTATCATCATGTCCTCTTTCGAGCTAAACCCTCTCCCAAATACCTGTGTCGACTTACCCCAAGATCAGTTACCTCTGGTAACATCTGCCGTGATCATCCCACGACAGTTGGCGCCCACCGTGGGGCCTGCGTCCAAAGGTGTTTACATCACGGGAGAAGCTCGGAAAAGCATGAGGAACCTCGTCGTTGGAGAGATCTGCGACGACCACAAAGGAGAGAAGATGGTGGACGACTCCGGATGGGGGTCAGAATCGGATCGCCTCGAATCCGGATCTGTCGTTACAATCGGCCGGATCAGCGTCTTCATCAGTATGGTATGTTCCTCTGGCTCGGCTCCTGACTATGTTGGATCTGATTCTGTGTCAGGGGAGGATGCTTGCGCCCAGTCAGGTAGAGAAGAATCAGTTGGAGCGACAGACCAGATAGAAGAATCCATCGCGCAGTGGGAACAGCCGGAGGAGCCGGCATGGGCCCCGCATGAACCGGACAATGGAAAAGATGATACTGAATCTATCAGGGACCTGCTGGAAGACCGTTACGGAGAAGACAACAACGGAGAAGAACAGTATGAACTCACAGCAGGCGTAATACGCCGAGCGGCGGTCTACACGGCTCCAGCAGCCAACCTCAATCAAGGAAACATGACCACGGCTCCGGTCGGGGCGGCTCAGACATTGGCACAGCGACAGGACGCGGCTAGCGGAAACCCGATCCTGGCCCGGGTCGACGGAGAGTCGGCATCAGTGACTAGCGGTGCGGCGGATGAGGAGTTGCACGCGAATACATTCGGATTCCTGGGAAACCGGACACCGGGGGCGGGTCCGTCAAACCCGCGCCACCCGGCCTTGTTCGACAATAATCTGATCCTAGACCCCACGGTCCTCGCTACGGTTATCCCTCCAGAAAACGCAGCTGAACGTGTCAGGGACCTGGATGTGGCTCGCCGCGCGTTGGAACAGCAAAGAAGGCAAGTGGAAGCAGAGAAACAAGGGATGGCTACGCGTCAGCGCGAGCTGGATGCATTGGAAACCCGGCTCCGAGAGGAAACATCTAGAGTACACCAGAGAACTCAAACAAGACTACCGGCCACGGGTGGGGTCCTTAACCCGACAGCTTTGTTTATTACGCCTCAGGATCAACCGATCCCAGCTGTAAACCAGGGAACTGCGCCTCAGCCGGCAACAGCGGAAATCCGCGCGGCGAACGTGCAGGCCGGGTTACCCCCACCACGAACCGGAGTCACAACCGGCATCGAGTTGCCACCGCATCCGCAGTCACGGTTTCGCACACCAGCAGGCCACTACAACAATCCTATGGACAACGTGTATGCAGCAACACTTGCATTGAACCAAATCCCGGTAGGAGAATCGCCCCATGCAGAAAGGACCCGGCAAGCGATCGATCTACTGCACACTGCGGTGGCACAGCAGGCCAATTACCCGGACCACAGAAGCGGGATGCATGGGACGCCATACGCCAGTCAACTACAAGGGAATATTCAAGCAAACTCGGAGCGGCGGAGGGAAGAGCAGCAGCAAATGCCGCCTCCTCCCCGTGTTCCAGCAGCATCAGTAGCGCAGGCCGTTGTGGATAACTCCAGGGCTCGGAGAGCTGGGGCCGGGTCTGCTGCACATGGGTTGCCTACAGCACCGCGCCCCGCTACGCCACCGGCTGGATCGCACACTCCCCGAGTAAGGCCAGTCTCAACCGTCCTCGCAGGGCCCAAGTGTCTCTCGGATGACATCAGAGCTGAACCTTACCCGGAAAAGTTCAAAGAGCCGGGAAAAGTAGTGAACTATGAACCGACCATGGATCCGGAAACCTGGTTGAGTAGTTATGAGATGGCAATGTCAATCCGCAATGCATCCGAGAATCTTCAAGCCAAGTTCATGTACTTGATGATGTCAGAAGGAGCAGCAAAATTATGGTTTACCAACCTGCCAGAAAGATCGATCAAGTCCTGGGAAGAACTAAAGACCGCGTTCGCCAAGCACTTTCACGGAACGTGCAGAAAGCTATTCACTATTGATGATTTAGAGCGATGCGTTCAGAAAAAGGGAGAATCAGCACGCAGTTGGGTACGCCGGGTTATGGAGATACTTTACTCATCCACAGAAATTCAGCCCAAAGATGCGCTACAAGCTATGGCAAAAACATGCAAGTATATTCCTTTAGTACAAAAGTTAACTCGCATGAAGTCCAGTAGGAATGCATCGGAGGTTACAATGGGAGAATTAATGGATGCGTGCAACAAACACGCTGCAACAGACACTACAGAGGAAGAAGTTGATGACAAGAAAGCGAAGGTGAACACCAGTAATAGCGGAAGAACCGGCAATGGATCAGCACCGAGCAATAACGGAAATAGTCAGAACAAGCGCCCATTTGAAGGAGGATCCGAGTTTGTAGCTAATACTGAAGCCGGGTCTTCGAGACCCAGATCTGAAGGGAATTTTAATACCGGAAATCATAATGGGGGACATTATCAGGGACCTCCGAGGCCGGGCAACAGTTGGGATATATTCAGGATGGCGTGCCCGAAGCACAGCAGGAACGGCAAGCCGGCTAATCACTCCCTGGAGCAATGCGCCGACTTACAGAGATGGAAGAATGAGGAAGTAAACAGAGCCATGCGAGGAGCGGGTCGGGGAGGAGGCCCGGGTCCAGGTGGAAATTTGGGCAACGGTCCACCCCCAGCCGGTAACCCGGCAGCAGGAAATCCGGGCAACAATCAAGGGGGGGCGGGAGGTTTTCAGGCTAACCCCAAACAGTTGGGTCAATATCATGTGCACACCACTGGAGGCTCTAACAAGGATAAAAAGATACTGAAACAAGCGGTCAATTCAGTCTCTTCCGCTGTTCCGAGGTATTTGAGGTGGTCAGAACAGGAGGTAACTTGGAGCAGAAGGGATCATCCGGACAGAGTTGATCACCCGGGAGTTTTAGCCTTGGTAGTGGCACCACAGGTCAATGGGTATGAACTGAAAAAAGTCTTGATGGATGGAGGAAGTAGCATCAATATCCTGTACTGGGAAACTTTTCTGTGCATGGGCCTCAAAGAGTCTCAACTGCAAAAGAGTACAACAGTTTTTCACGGGATAGTGCCGGGTCATTCAGCGTGCCCTGAAGGAAAAATGGCGTTGGAGGTAGCCTTTGGGGAATCAAAGGACAATTATCGGGTTGAGTGGCTTACCTTTGAGGTGGTTAAGTTGTGCAGTCCCTATCACGCATTGTTTGGAAGGCCGACTTATGCCAAGTTCATGGCAAGACCGTGTTATGTGTATCTACAGCTGAAAATCCCGGGTCCTAAGAAGACCATTACCATACACGGAAATCGAGACATAGCAGCTGAATGCGACGAAGGAGATGCAGCAATGGCTGAGCAAGCTTGTAGGAAAGAGGAGCTCAAGCATTACCGATCGCAGGCAAACCCGGAGGAAAGGGCAACGTCAAAAAGGCCGACCTCTGAAGGGGATAAAGCAAAAACTAGGACAGAACAAGACCACAAGATGGCGGCCTTCGTCAGGAGAGGTCCTTCCAAGCTCCCTGGCGTAGAAGAGGAAAGCACATCGCTATCTACAACTAGCCGCGCTACAAGAACGACATACCCGGATTGGCTAACAAACCCGGTACTCATTATGAAAGGGACTAATGAATGGAGAATGTGCATCGGCCGTGCCAGCCTGGGGCCGATTCTCGAGAAGAACTAAAGCAGTGTAACGGCCAGCAGGTTTCATACGCGCTCTTTTCCTACCCAGGGTACCTAAGGGGACTGGGAGGTTTTTAATGAGGCGGCCTGCTGGCACAAACTTTTTCGTATCAATAAAAGAGATGGTTTTCAAGTCTTATCATGGTCTTTGCTTCAAGTACAAGTAAGTGATATTTGTTATTATCAATGCATCAGTATCATCAAAATACGTTGCACGTACATGAGTTTTTGGGAATTGAACTGCTTAAGTAGTAGTCACAAACCCAGAGACCGGGCCTTGATGCCTATGAGTTATGAGGGCCGATTACTTGCAAGACGAGTACGGCTGCAATCTTATAACCGGACGAAGGAGCCAAATTTCTTGGTTATTCTTACTTAAGCTCGATGTGAATCGCAGCAAAGTGGCATGATCTGTTCGCTTACGATTACAATCAAACCATGCAGCCCAATGGGACTTGCTTGACCCTGTTTTTCGTATAGATGTAACAACATGGTATCCACGCGAAAGCCGGCTTACAGTATAAGATAATCAAAAGGGTCATCTAAACCACAAGTCTATGCAGAGTACAAGGCTAAATAGCCGGAAACTCAACAAGTATCAAGCATGACTTCAGTATTTACGTGAATGGCTATTGGTTTTCGGATTAGTAGAGAGCAGCTTGTCATCTGAGAAAGGCCACACCCTCCTGGCTCGTACTTTGGGTCATGGGGACTGGGGACTTCGAAACAGAAACAAGCTGTTTATCTACTAAAGCTCGAAAAATCCTTGGCTTCCGAGTCTTGGGGACTTAAAGAAAAGTCCGCTTATCAAAGCCCGCGATACTCGGTTAACCGAGCCTCGAAAAGGGAATCAAAAGCAACCGGGTATCGAGAATAAGCTTAAGAGTAAAACAAGGGTCGAGATTATCAAAAGCCGGGAAAGGCACAAAGTTATCATGAGTAAAAGTACAAAGTGGCAGTACCAGTATCAATGGCGCAACAAGCGCATCATCAAAATCATACCAGTTTTTAAAATACAGAATACAAGACATCATCCTACTCGGCATCCTGGGAATGATCTTCCGGGTCTTGGTCTTGGACCTGCTCCTTAGCCTTTCCAGCGGCATTACCCGGACTTTCCACATCAGGACGGACATGCGGAGGAACAGCTGGCGTAGAGGTAGATGGCCTTAGGCCTAACTCGGCCTCTCTCTTAGCAGCTTCTTCTTTCCTCCTGGCCAGGTTAGTCGCCCATTTTTCCAGCATATCAAGGGGAGGGGGTGCCTCCACCAAAATGGTTTTGCCTTCAGTGTCGTACGAGCTCATGATCGTGTCCAGTTCCATCTTATCGGCCAAGGCAGTAGCCGAGTGGCGTACGGCGGATTGTATAACTTTGAAATCCTTGGGCGTAAACTTGGAGCCGTCAGCCTTGAATTCTGGAAACCCGGATATTACCTTTGCCGGGTCAAGCTTAGGAAAATAAGCTTTCGCCAACGTAAAGGCCCGGGTCATACCGACTCGGCAAGATGAGCGCTTCCATATTTCAATCCATCCAGGCACCGTTGAAAACGCTTGCATAAGGTTTTCCTCGCCTGGGTATACCTCGGAAGGCCATTTCACGGCATCCAATAAAAGCTTTGTGCCGGCGAAAAATGTTCGGAGCACGGTCTTTAGCGTTTTAGTCATGGCAACGGCATCGTCCTCTGGAGCAGCAAGGTTAGCACCTGTAATTGAAATAAAAGGAAGCATATCAGTAATCTTGATTATTATAACGATAAGATAGAGGCATGTAAGTTAATCGCGAACAAAAACCTACTTAGCAAGATGCGATAAGTGTCCGCAACCTGGTTCGACAAGTTTTTCAGTGTAGATTGGGCAGCATTGTATTTCTTCTTGTATCTGGAGACATCTTTTTTCAAAATCTTCACCTCCGCCTCAAGGGTTTCTCTGCGCTTTACTTCAGCAAGCAGGAGCTGCTCGGTCTTGAGTAATACCTCGTCGGACCGAGTAATTTCCGCCTGCAAGGAACGAGTAAAACTGTAAGTCAGACATCATGACAAGCCGAGTATTGTATGAAGTACCGAGCACAACTTCAGCAAGTTATGCTCCGAACTTGGGGACTGGGTGTGTAGTAAGGAATATCAAATAATGTTACCTGATGTGCTGCGGCCATACGCTCCAAGATATTTCCCTCTGAAGCCTTCATTGACAGGAGAGCACTCATCAACTGGTTAAAATCATTGTTAGCCGAGTTAGAAGGCTCGGGGGCGCGGAAATTTGGAGAAGAAGTTTTCTTCGTAACAGGAGACGGCACCCGGGTCATCCGAATGTCGGAGTTTGGCCCTCCTCCCGCGCCCGCAGCTGCGCCTTCTTCCTTCTCGCTTGCGTGCGAGGCTATTGGATACCCGGCTTCTTGCCTAGCCGGGTTCGTTGGTGATGCTTGCTCATCACCAGCTGTGGTGAATGCATCGTCAGTCGGTTTATTCTTACCCCGGTCCTCAACTTCCATGTCTTCCTGGTCGCTAACAACGACCGTGGCTCTATAGAAAGTCCAAAGGTGCAGTTAGCGCATAAGTCATGAAAAGGGTGATAAAAGTTTGGCATAACATGAGGAAAAGAACTTTACCCGGGGTTCACCGCGAAGTCCGAGGGGAAGCCGCTGCTGGACCCGGAAGATACTGAAAAATACCAAAGCAAGGTGTGAGATTACTTTGTGAGGGAATGTTTGGGAAAGATTCTTGTGCATGGTGAATACCAGTATGTCGAACTGGAGGCGATGAAGTACCCGGGTTAAGGGTCTCGTTACCCGGATTGTTCCGGGTCACTCTACGTTTGGGCGCAGGTGGCTCCTTCAGTTATGACCCAAGGGATGATGACAGGGTTAGCTCGTGAATGATATCACGGGAACGCAAATTAAGCACAAGGAAATGAAATGAAACCTGGAAAACGATTCCTTGGGGTTTTCTTTTGGATCCGGCTTTAATTGCTGGCTCCGGTTCATCTTCATCACTAGCAGACTCCACCTTGCCGTCCGTTTCTTCCTCCTCGTCTTGGTCTTCTTGTTCTGAAAGCAATCAAGATTATAGTGTGGAAATGAGAACTAGGGCATGACGTATTCAAGGGGACTAAGTATGTGCCTTCGTCCGAGTTAACGGCATCCCCTTCTTCTTCCGGGTCTCCGGAGTTAGGAGGAGTATCTGCCTTCCAGAAGTCACTGTCGGCCTGAGGTGGAGACACCAGAGCAAGGATCAACAGTTGTATCAAGAGGAACGAATAAAATTAAAACTTGTTGGAATTAGGTCCTTACCGCGGGGGCCGGGTTCTCGAGGGTGAAAGGTTCTAATCCGGCTATGTTCCGGATCACCTCGAGCTTTTCCGTCAGAAAGCCCTTGATTGTTTTGTTGGCATCGCTAGGAGCGAAATTGCTGGTGGAGTATCCGATCGGGTCCGTGGTTTTCCCCGAGTATTCGCACATCAGTTTGGTGCGAATGGAGTTGGGTTGGATGCGGAAATCGACCCAAGTCTTCACCAGGTTAAGCCCGATGAGGCCGTGGGCAGAAAGGATGGAGATTCTGGCTAATAGAGGTAGAATTTCTTCTCTTTCCGGGTCAGGGGCAAACCCATTGAAGGCTTCGGAAATATCAAGTTGACCCTCCGAGTAACCCGGCAACTTCTTTTCGCCGGGTGGGGAGGTGTCCTGGCAGTAAAAGTATGAGAGCTGCCAGTGCTTTACGTGGGAGTTAAGGGTGAGAGGAGGCATTAAGGAGTTCTTGCGGCGTTGGATGGAGACCCCGCCGCAAGTAAGAAGTGCACCGTCGCCGCTTTCGCGGCACGGTTTGCACTGGAAGAGTTCGACGAAGAGGGCCAGACTTGGCGGAGTGCACAAGTAAGACTCAGAAAGAACGATAAAATTAGTGATGTTTAAAACGGAGTTGGGTCCTATGTCGAAGATGCGAAGGCCATAATGGCTTAAAACGTCGCGAAAGAAAGGGTGACCCGGAGGCCGGAAGCCCCGGGTCACATGTTCAACAAAGCATATTACCTCGTTTTCTGCCGGAGTAGGCCGAGTTTCGTTACCCGGAACCCTCCAGTGGATCATTTCTTGAGGGGGGAGAACCCCTAGCTCGACCAATTCTTCTAATTTGTCCTTGGTGACCGAAGATCACGCCCAGTTGGCGGATATGGAGTTTGTGGTCTTGGCTTTGACTGGTAGCTTTCCCTGCTTCTTGGGTGCCATGGGGTTAACCTGTAAAACATCAGGTAGAAAAACATGAGAAACGAGACTCGGAAACTGTCAGTTGGCCGAGTAATGATAAGAGGTATTGAGGCAACTTGGAAGATAAATGTTATCCGGGTATTGTTTTGCGAAGCGCGGTGCAAATTGTCCGGGTATCATGCGTTCTTATAAAAAATTATGGAGGCAAATGTATGGATAAGTGTTTAGGCGAAATAGATGGTTGTCCGTGCATCTATCGTGAGTAAATGAACTGGAAAGGGAGGATTTTCCGGGTGACAGAAGCAAGGGCGGAAATTTTAGGCGGCTCGAGCCTAGATTGGGAATTCCATTTCTAGATTTGCGGCGAAATTAATGATTACTGGTAGTAGAGGAGTGAACTGAAGTCTAAATCTTATCTATTGGATGGGTTAGGACGAATGCTAGCAACCTAATTCGGTGCGCCCCGAGAAATCGCCGGCGGGTCGATTCAGATCCAATTTGAGGCAAAACCAAGAAATTGCAAGGGCAGATTAATGAGTGCCGGAGACTTACTGGAGGAGGTTGAAATGAAGCCTTGCGGAGGCAAATGGCGCAGGCCTGGTGCCCTTTCGCGACTCTTGGCGGGCAGGTCGGGTGTCTGGCGGCGGATCTCGGCGGCGGGGCTGAGCGCGCTGTGGCGGAGCGCAGCCGGCGACAAATGGGCTCCGGTGATGCGCGCGGGGTTCCCGTAATGGCGCTCTGCGGGTTTGGGTACGGAGGAAGAGGAATGAGGAAAGGTGAGACGTTGGGGTTAGGGTTACCCCTAAGGACCTATTTATAATGGTTCGGGTGGAAAAATTAAGTCCAACGGGCGGGACCCGGAAATTGCGGGGTAACGGTTATCTATTCAAAAAGTTTACGGGAGGTGTATCGAGTGTTGAGCAAGAGATCTTGGCAAAAAAGAGAAAGGGATACTTTCCGTGGTATCAGGATTAACTATCGAGAAAAGTGAAGAGTCGTGGAGTTTTTATTAAGACTTAGACCTGGAAAATTAGGAGAAGCATTTGGAGGAGAGCCGGGGTATTGCATGGTCACCATGGAGTTGGACCCAGCCGTTTATCAAAGCATTGTAACCCGGCCTCCATACGCTTGAGCGTTTGATATTTTTGCAGGGGATAGCCAGCGCTTCAAGGAAGAATCCAGGAAGCCCAAGCTATCCTGGGGACTACTGATGGGGGGATAGTAACCCGGTATGCCAACTCCAAGGTGTAACCCGGCCCAAAGGACGCCGCGCGGGATCCGGCTAAGGATAAAGAATCTTCTAGAAGGCCCAAAGTTTGTAGGCCTCGTAACCCGGATTGTGGGTTGCGGTAAGGAAAGCTAGGGTTTGTAAGCAGAGTTCGGATAGGACTCAAGCTGCGCCTTGGGGGGCAAGCCAGGGGGGTACGGGTACTTTATAAACCGGCCCCCAGACTTAGCTTGACAGAGATTCACGACATAATCATATCTCCTATTATCGAGCATCCAGTATAACCCAAGAGCCATATTCGAGACTCGGCGAGTTGAGAGCCGATTCTTAGATCGCTTATCATCATGTCCTCTTTCGAGCTAAACCCTCTCCCAAATACCTGTGTCGACTTACCCCAAGATCAGTTACCTCTAGTAACATCTGTCGTGATCATCCCACGACACCTGGGGCATCCTTACAACCCGCTCCAAGCAACTCACTCCACATGCAACACTGCACCTTGTTACCCCTGCCCATGAGTGGGCGATGCGTGATCTAGTTTTATATTGCCTTCGAAAGCGGAAGGAACGGCCGAAAACGGGGATTTCCTTGGCCAACTTGTTCTTTCCCATGCCCAAAGTCGAAATCATGATGCATGCCAAGAACCTCGCTTCATTTCAGCAACATTGCACGTGTGGGATCTCAAAAAGCCGCTTCCATTCTCAAGTTGCCTACCAATCTTATGTCGTAGCCGTTTCCGGGCACTTTCGGTCCAGAACAGTGTTCCCTTCCACCTAGGATGCCTGGAAAACAGCAGAGATGAGAATGTAAGCCACACTTGGCAATGTGGGCCCACACAAAATGCTTGAACCCCATTGCAGGACTTGTATGGTGTCG
This sequence comes from Alopecurus myosuroides, assembly GCA_028641055.1. Taxonomy (NCBI): domain Eukaryota; kingdom Viridiplantae; phylum Streptophyta; class Magnoliopsida; order Poales; family Poaceae; genus Alopecurus; species Alopecurus myosuroides. Next base: position 63,991,379 of record CM054061.1, on the reverse strand, counting down.
TCGTTGCGGTGGGTGGCGTCGAAGCACCAGACGTTAACCGGGACGATTCTCGCCGCTTCTAGCTCTTGCATGCCAGCCTCGACACCTGGGGCATCCTTACAACCCACTCCAAGCAACTCACTCAACATGCAACACTGCACCTTGTTACACCTGCCCATGAGTGGGCGATGCGTAATCTGGTTTTATATTGCCTTCAAAAGCGGAAGGAACGGCCGAAAACGGGGATTTCCTTGGCCAACTTGTTGTTTCCCATGCCCAAAGTCGAAATCATGATGCATTCCAAGAACCTCGCTTCATTTCAGCAACATTGCACGTGTGGGATCTCAAAAAGCCGCTTCCATTCTCAAGTTGCCTACCAATCTTATGTTGAAGCCGTTTCCGGGCACTTTCGGTCCAGAACAGTGTTCCCTTCCACCTAGGATGCCTGGAATACAGCAGAGATGAGAATGTGGGCCCACACAAAATGCTTGAACCCCATTGCAGGACTTGTATGGTGCCGTCGTTGCGCTGGGTGGCGTCGAAGCACCGGACGTTAACCGGGACGATTCTCGCCGCTTCTCGCTCTTGCATGCCAGCCTCGACACCTGGGGCATCCTTACAACCCACTCCAAGCAACTCACTCCACATGCAACACTGCACCTTGTTACCCCTGCCCATGAGTGGGCGATGCGTGATCTGGTTTTATATTGCCTTCGAAAGCGGAAGGAACGGCCGAAAACGGGGATTTCCTTGGCCAACTTGTTGTTTCCCATGCCCAAAGTCGAAATCATGATGCATGCCAAGAACCTCGCTTCATTTCAGCAACATTGCACGTGTGGGATCTCAAAAAGCCGCTTCCATTCTCAAGTTGCCTACCAATCTTATGGCGTAGCCGTTTTCGGGCACTTTCGGTCCAGAACAGTGTTCCCTTCCACCTAGGATGCCTGGAAAACAGCAGAGATGAGAATGTAAGCCACACTTGGCAATGTGGGCCCACACAAAATGCTTGAACCCCATTGCAGGACTTGTATGGTGCCGTCGTTGCGCTGGGTGGCGTCGAAGCACCGGACGTTAACCGGGACGATTCTCGCCGCTTCTCGCTCTTGCATGCCAGCCTCGACACCTGGGGCATCCTTACAACCCACTCCAAGCAACTCACTCAACATGCAACACTGCACCTTGTTACCCCTGCCCATGAGTGGGCGATGCGTGATCTGGTTTTATATTGCCTTCGAAAGCGGAAGGAACGGCCGAAAACGGGGATTTCCTTGGCCAACTTGTTGTTTCCCATGCCCAAAGTCGAAATCATGATGCATTCCAAGAACCTCGCTTCATTTCAGCAACATTGCACGTGTGGGATCTCAAAAAGCCGCTTCCATTCTCAAGTTGCCTACCAATCTTATGGCGTAGCCGTTTTCGGGCACTTTCGGTCCAGAACAGTGTTCCCTTCCACCTAGGATGCCTGGAAAACAGCAGAGATGAGAATGTAAGCCACACTTGGCAATGTGGGCCCACACAAAATGCTTGAACCCCATTGCAGGACTTGTATGGTGTCGTCGTTGCGCTGGGTGGCGTCGAAGCACCGGACGTTAACCGAGACGATTCTCGCCGCTTCTCGCTCTTGCATGCCAGCCTCGACACCTGGGGCATCCTTACAACCCACTCCAAGCAACTCACTCAACATGCAACACTGCACCTTGTTACCCCTGCCCATGAGTGGGCGATGCGTGATCTGGTTTTATATTGCCTTCGAAAGCGAAGGAACGGCCGAAAACGGGGATTTCCTTGGCCAACTTGTTGTTTCCCATGCCCAAAGTCGAAATAATGATGCATTCCAAGAACCTCGCTTCATTTCAGCAACATTGCACGTGTGGGATCTCAAAAAGCCGCTTCCATTCTCAAGTTGCCTACCAATCTTATGTCGAAGCCGTTTCCGGGCACTTTCGGTCCAGAACAGTGTTCCCTTCCACCTAGGATGCCTGGAATACAGCGGAGATGAGAATGTGGGCCCACAAAAAATGCTTGAACCCCATTGCAGGACTTGTATGGTGCCGTCGTTGCGCTGGGTGGCGTCGAAGCACCGGACGTTAACCGGGACGATTCTCGCCGCTTCTCGCTCTTGCATGCCAGCCTCGACACCTGGGGCATCCTTACAACCCACTCCAAGCAACTCACTCCACATGCAACACTGCACCTTGTTACCCCTGCCCATGAGTGGGCGATGCGTGATCTGGTTTTATATTGCCTTCGAAAGCGGAAGGAACGGCCGAAAACGGGGATTTCCTTGGCCAACTTGTTGTTTCCCATGCCCAAAGTCGAAATCATGATGCATGCCAAGAACCTCGCTTCATTTCAGCAACATTGCACGTGTGGGATCTCAAAAAGCCGCTTCCATTCTCAAGTTGCCTACCAATCTTATGGCGTAGCCGTTTTCGGGCACTTTCGGTCCAGAACAGTGTTCCCTTCCACCTAGGATGCCTGGAAAACAGCAGAGATGAGAATGTAAGCCACACTTGGCAATGTGGGCCCACACAAAATGCTTGAACCCCATTGCAGGACTTGTTTGGTGCCGTCGTTGCGTTGGGTGGCGTCGAAGCACCGGACGTTAACCGGGACGATTCTCGCCGCTTCTCGCTCTTGCATGCCAGCCTCGACACCTGGGGCATCCTTACAACCCACTCCAAGCAACTCACTCAACATGCAACACTGCACCTTGTTACCCCTGCCCATGAGTGGGCGATGCGTGATCTGGTTTTATATTGCCTTCGAAAGCGGAAGGAACGGCCGAAAACGGGGATTTCCTTGGCCAACTTGTTGTTTCCCATGCCCAAAGTCGAAATCATGATGCATTCCAAGAACCTCGCTTCATTTCAGCAACATTGCACGTGTGGGATCTCAAAAAGCCGCTTCCATTCTCAAGTTGCCTACCAATCTTATGGCGTAGCCGTTTTCGGGCACTTTCGGTCCAGAACAGTGTTCCCTTCCACCTAGGATGCCTGGAAACAGCAGAGATGAGAATGTAAGCCACACTTGGCAATGTGGGCCCACACAAAATGCTTGAACCCCATTGCAGGACTTGTATGGTGACGTCGTTGCGCTGGGTGGCGTCGAAGCACCGGACGTTAACCGGGACGATTCTCGCCGCTTCTCGCTCTTGCATGCCAGCCTCGACACCTGGGGCATCCTTACAACCCACTCCAAGCAACTCACTCAACATGCAACACTGCACCTTGTTACCCCTGCCCATGAGTGGGCGATGCGTGATCTGGTTTTATATTGCCTTCGAAAGCGGAAGGAACGGCCGAAAACGGGGATTTCCTTGGCCAACTTGTTGTTTCCCATGCCCAAAGTCGAAATCATGATGCATTCCAAGAACCTCGCTTCATTTCAGCAACATTGCACGTGTGGGATCTCAAAAAGCCGCTTCCATTCTCAAGTTGCCTACCAATCTTATGTCGAAGCCGTTTCCGGGCACTTTCGGTCCAGAACAGTGTTCCCTTCCACCTAGGATGCCTCGAATACAGCGGAGATGAGAATGTGGGCCCACAAAAAATGCTTGAACCCCATTGCAGGACTTGTATGGTGCCGTCGTTGCGCTGGGTGGCGTCGAAGCACCGGACGTTAACCGGGACGATTCTCGCCGCTTCTCGCTCTTGCATGCCAGCCTCGACACCTGGGGCATCCTTACAACCCACACCAAGCAACTCACTCCACATGCAACACTGCACCTTGTTACCCCTGCCCATGAGTGGGCGATGCGTGATCTGGTTTTATATTGCCTTCGAAAGCGGAAGGAACGGCCGAAAACGGGGATTTCCTTGGCCAACTTGTTGTTTCCCATGCCCAAAGTCGAAATCATGATGCATGCCAAGAACCTCGCTTCATTTCAGCAACATTGCACGTGTGGGATCTCAAAAAGCCGCTTCCATTCTCAAGTTGCCTACCAATCTTATGGCGTAGCCGTTTCCGGGCACTTTCGGTCCAGAACAGTGTTCCCTTCCACCTAGGATGCCTGGAAAACAGCAGAGATGAGAATGTAAGCCACACTTGGCAATGTGGGCCCACACAAAATGCTTGAACCCCATTGCAGGACTTGTATGGTGCCGTCGTTGCGCTGGGTGGCGTCGAAGCACCGGACGTTAACCGGGACGATTCTCGCCGCTTCTCGCTCTTGCATGCCAGCCTCGACACCTGGGGCATCCTTACAACCCACTCCAAGCAACTCACTCAACATGCAACACTGCACCTTGTTACCCCTGCCCATGAGTGGGCGATGCGTGATCTGGTTTTATATTGCCTTCGAAAGCGGAAGGAACGGCCGAAAACGGGGATTTCCTTGGCCAACTTGTTGTTTCCCATGCCCAAAGTCGAAATCATGATGCATTCCAAGAACCTCGCTTCATTTCAGCAACATTGCACGTGTGGGATCTCAAAAAGCCGCTTCCATTCTCAAGTTGCCTACCAATCTTATGTCGAAGCCGTTTCCGGGCACTTTCGGTCCAGAACAGTGTTTCCTTCCACCTAGGATTCCTGGAATACAGCAGAGATGAGAATGTGGGCCCACACAAAATGCTTGAACCCCATTGCAGGACTTGTATGGTGCCGTCGTTGCGCTGGGTGGCATCGAAGCACCGGACGTTAACCGGGACGATTCTCGCCGCTTCTCGCTCTTGCATGCCAGCCTCGACACCTGGGGCATCCTTACAACCCACTCCAAGCAACTCACTCCACATGCAACACTGCACCTTGTTACCCCTGCCCATGAGTGGGCGATGCGTGATCTGGTTTTATATTGCCTTCGAAAGCGGAAGGAACGGCCGAAAACGGGGATTTCCTTGGCCAACTTGTTGTTTCCCATGCCCAAAGTCGAAATCATGATGCATGCCAAGAACCTCGCTTCATTTCAGCAACATTGCACGTGTGGGATCTCAAAAAGCCGCTTCCATTCTCAAGTTGCCTACCAATCTTATGGCGTAGCCGTTTCCGGGCACTTTCGGTCCAGAACAGTGTTCCCTTCCACCTAGGATGCCTGGAAAACAGCAGAGATGAGAATGTAAGCCACACTTGGCAATGTGGGCCCACACAAAATGCTTGAACCCCATTGCAGGACTTGTATGGTGCCGTCGTTGCGCTGGGTGGCGTCGAAGCACCGGACGTTAACCGGGACGATTCTCGCCGCTTCTCGCTCTTGCATGCCAGCCTCGACACCTGGGGCATCCTTACAACCCACTCCAAGCAACTCACTCAACATGCAACACTGCACCTTGTTACCCCTGCCCATGAGTGGGCGATGCGTGATCTGGTTTTATATTGCCTTCGAAAGCGGAAGGAACGGCCGAAAACGGGGATTTCCTTGGCCAACTTGTTGTTTCCCATGCCCAAAGTCGAAATCATGATGCATTCCAAGAACCTCGCTTCATTTCAGCAACATTGCACGTGTGGGATCTCAAAAAGCCGCTTCCATTCTCAAGTTGCCTACCAATCTTATGTCGAAGCCGTTTCCGGGCACTTTCGGTCCAGAACAGTGTTCCCTTCCACCTAGGATGCCTGGAATACAGCAGAGATGAGAATGTGGGCCCACACAAAATGCTTGAACCCCATTGCAGGACTTTTATGGTGCCGTCGTTGCGCTGGGTGGCGTCGAAGCACCGGACGTTAACCGGGACGATTCTCGCCGCTTCTCGCTCTTGCATGCCATCCACGACACCTGGGGCATCCTTACAACCCACTCCAAGCAACTCACTCCACATGCAACACTGCACCTTGTTACCCCTGCCCATGAGTGGGCGATGCGTGATCTGGTTTTATATTGCCTTCAAAAGCGGAAGGAACGGCCGAAAATGGGGATTTCCTTGGCCAACTTGTTGTTTCCCATGCCCAAAGTCAAAATCATGATGCATGCCAAGAACCTCGCTTCATTTCAGCAACATTGCACGTGTGGGATCTCAAAAAGCCGCTTCCATTCTCAAGTTTCCTACCAATCTTATGGCGTAGCCGTTTCCGGGCACTTTCGGTCCAGAACAGTGTTCCCTTCCACCTAGGATGCCTGGAAAACAGCAGAGATGAGAATGTAAGCCACACTTGGCAATGTGGGCCCACACAAAATGCTTGAACCCCATTGCAGGACTTGTATGGTGACGTCGTTGCGCTGGGTGGCGTCGAAGCACCGGACGTTAACCGGGACGATTCTCGCCGCTTCTCGCTCTTGCATGCCAGCCTCGACACCTGGGGCATCCTTACAACCCACTCCAAGAAACTCACTCAACATGCAACACTGCACCTTGTTACCCCTGCCCATGAGTGGGCGATGCGTGATCTGGTTTTATATTGCCTTCGAAAGCGGAAGGAACGGCCGAAAACGGGGATTTCCTTGGCCAACTTGTTGTTTCCCATGCCCAAAGTCGAAATCATGATGCATTCCAAGAACCTCGCTTCATTTCAGCAACATTGCACGTGTGGGATCTCAAAAAGCCGCTTCCATTCTCAAGTTGCCTACCAATCTTATGTCGAAGCCGTTTCCGGGCACTTTCGGTCCAGAACAGTGTTCCCTTCCACCTAGGATGCCTGGAATACAGCAGAGATGAGAATGTGGGCCCACACAAAATGCTTGGACCCCATTGCAGGACTTGTATGGTGCCGTCGTTGCGCTGGGTGGCGTCGAAGCACCGGACGTTAACCGGGACGATTCTCGCCGCTTCTCGCTCTTGCATGCCAGCCTCGACACCTGGGGCATCCTTACAAACCACTCCAAGCAACTCACTCCACATGCAACACTGCACCTTGTTACCCCTGCCCATGAGTGGGAGATGCGTGATCTGGTTTTATATTGCCTTCGAAATTGGAAGGAACGGCCGAAAACGGGGATTTCCTTGGCCAACTTGTTGTTTCCCATGCCCAAAGTCGAAATCATGATGCATCCCAAGAACCTCGCTTCATTTCAGCAACATTGCACGTGTGGGATCTCAAAAAGCCGCTTCCATTCTCAAGTTGCCTACCAATCTTATGTCGTAGCCGTTTCCGGGCACTTTCGGTCCAGAACAGTGTTCCCTTCCACCTAGGATGCCTGGAAAACAGCAGAGATGAGAATGTAAGCCACACTTGGCAATGTGCGCCCACACAAAATGCTTGAACCCCATTGCAGGACTTGTATGGTGCCGTCATTGCGCTGGGTGGCGTCGAAGCACCGGACGTTAACCGGGACGATTCTCGCCGCTTCTCGCTCTTGCATGCCAGCCTCGACACCTGGGGCATCCTTACAACCCACTCCAAGCAACTCACTCAACATGCAACACTGCACCTTGTTACCCCTGCCCATGAGTGGGCGATGCGTGATCTGGTTTTATATTGCCTTCGAAAGCGGAAGGAACGGCCGAAAACGGGGATTTCCTTGGCCAACTTGTTGTTTCCCATGCCCAAAGTCGAAATCATGATGCATTCCAAGAACCTCGCTTCATTTCAGCAACATTGCACGTGTGGGATCTCAAAAAGCCGCTTCCATTCTCAAGTTGCCTACCAATCTTATGTCGTAGCCGTTTCCGGGCACTTCCGGTCCAGAACAGTGTTCCCTTCCACCTAGGATGCCTGGAAAACAGCAGAGATGAGAATGTGGGCCCACACAAAATGCTTGAACCCCATTGCAGGACTTGTATGGTTCCGTCGTTGCGCTGGGTGGCGTCGAAGCACCGAACGTTAACCGGGACGATTCTCGCCGCTTCTCGCTCTTGCATGCCCGCCTCGACACCTGGGGCATCCTTACAACCCACTCCAAGCAACTCACTCCACATGCAACACTGCACCTTGTTACCCCTGCCCATGAGTGGGCGATGCGTGATCTGATTTTATATTGCCTTCGAAAGCGGAAGGAACGGCCGAAAACGGGGATTTCCTTGGCCAACTTGTTGTTTCCCATGCCCAAAGTCGAAATCATGATGCATTCCAAGAACCTCGCTTCATTTCAGCAACATTGCACGTGTGGGATCTCAAAAAGCCGCTTGCATTCTCAAGTTGCCTACCAATCTTATGTCGTAGCCGTTTCCGGGCACTTTCGGTCCAGAACAGTGTTCCCTTCCACCTAGGATGCCTGGAAAACAGCAGAGATGAGAATGTGGGCCCACACAAAATGCTTGAACCCCATTGCAGGACTTGTATGGTGCCGTCGTTGCGCTGGGTGGCGTCGAAGCACCGGACGTTAACCGGGACGATTCTCGCCGCTTCTCGCTCTTGCATGCCAGCCTCGACACCTGGGGCATCCTTACAACCCACTCCAAGCAACTCACTCAACATGCAACACTGCACCTTGTTACCCCTGCCCATGAGTGGGCGATGCGTGATCTGGTTTTATATTGCCTTCGAAAGCGGAAGGAACGGCCGAAAACGGGGATTTCCTTGGCCAACTTGTTGTTTCCCATGCCCAAAGTCGAAATCATAATTCATTCCAAGAACCTCGCTTCATTTCAGCAACATTGCACGTGTGGGATCTCAAAAAGCCGCTTCCATTCTCAAGTTGCCTACCAATCTTATGTCGTAGCCGTTTCCGGGCACTTTCGGTCCAGAACAGTGTTCCCTTCCACCTAAGATGCCTGAAAAACAGCAGAGATGAGAATGTAAGCCATTTTTGTCTTCAATTTTAGTCTTCAATTTTAACCATTTTTGTGCAAAAAATATGGAAAAACAACTATACAAAAAGAAACCCTAGATTCACGCGTGCACATTGCGTCAGAGGGAGAGCAAAAGGGAAACTCCATAAATACACGGTTTGACGCATATCCACTTCCTTCCTTCCTCCGTCTCTGCATCAACTTTTCCCCAAAAAACGCATCCTCCCCTCCACTTCCACCGCAAAACCCTCGATGGTTCCCCTGCCCTTCCCATCCGCCATGAAGAGATCACGCGAAAGCTTCGACGCCGAGGAAGGTAATGAGGTGGCGTCCGTCGTCGGCGAGCCATCTTCTGCTGTCACCCAGCCGCGGCCAGCTCTGGTACAGTGGCTGCTGCTTCCGGCGAAGATGGCCCATCCCACGCCGCCGTGCCATCTGACCTCGAGGCTGCGTACAAGGAGATTGATGAAAGCTACGACCAATCAGCTGAATACGCCATGTGGGGGGCCATCTCCGCTAAGCTGACCAACGCTCCGAACGCCGCGCCGCCCGCTGCGCCGACTGCCGCGCCGACTGAGGTAGTAGATCTATTTTTAGTGAACTTGCCATGTATTTTTGATAATGCCCTTGTATTCACAGACTAGTAGTAGATCGATTTTGCTTTGCACTATGTGGTTGTTCATGTTTGCCACTTATTTTGGTTGTGAGTTGTGACTTATGTGAGTTGAGAGAACTAAGATAGAAACTTCTATGTGTGTGCCTAGGAAATTTATTTTGTTCTATGGTGGATTGGAGCACAACCTGATGGTACCGTGTGTGTGCCTAGGAAATTTATTTTGTTCTATGGTGGATTGGAGCACAACCTGATGGTACCGTGTGTGTGCCTAGGAAATTTATTTTGTTCTATGGTGGATTGGAGCACAACCTGATGGTATTGCATGCACGTGTGTGCCTAGGAAATTTCTTTTATTTTTTGATGGATTGGAGCACAACCTGGTATATATGCACGTGTGTGCCTAGGCAATTTTATTTCTCACCTGTTATTTACATTAGTTCAAATGCCATTGTATATCTCATCATGTAATAATTACAACTGCAACTTCATATGTAATGTTCAAATAATTGTACAGTGTGTTATCATCCTAGATTCTCCTATTTATGATGTTACAACCTATTTTGGGTTGCAACAATCTTCACATTATTTCAACTTCAATTTCATATCTCATTTTCTAATAATTGTACACTCTGTACTATGTTTTAATAAAATTCAATTAATATAGCTTGGGTAATTTGATGCGCAAGATTTTAGTTACTCCCTCCGATCCATATTAATGGTCGCTAAATCGGATGTATCTAGACATATTTTAGTGCTAGATACATCCGATTTAGCGACTATTAGTATGGATCGGAGGGAGTATCTGTTTTTGTTATGAAATACTGGGGCATATTACTCTATGGTTGCATGGCACATTGACATCAATGAGCACCATTCTATGTGGTAGAATCGAAAAAAATTCCTCATTGCAAGAGTTAGCGGTCTAGCATACATAGAAATTGTATTTTTTATAGTGGCCTTGTATTCAAAGAAAGAGAGAGTAGATCGATTTTGCTTTCAAATATTATTCTGTTATTTCTCAACTGTTATTTACATTAGTTCAAATGCCATTTTATATCTCATCATGTAATAATTACAACTGCGACTTCATATCTAATGTTGAAATAATTGTATAGTGTGTTATCATCCTAGATTCTCCTATTTATGGTGTTACAACCTTTTTTGGGGTTGCAGTAATCTTCACATTATTTCAACTTCAATTTCATATCTCATTTTGTAATAATTGTACACTCTGTACTTTGTTTAATTAAAATTCAATGAATATAGCTTGGGTAATTTGATCCGCAAGATTTTAATTATCTGTTTTTGTTATGAAATACTAGGGCATATTACTCTATGGTTGCATGGCACATTGACATCAATTAGCACCATTCTATGTGGTAGAATCGAAATAAATTCCTCTTTGGAAGAGATAGCGGTCTTGCATACATAGAAATTTTATTTTTGAGAGTGGTCTTTTATTCAAAGAAAGAGGGAGTAGATCGATTTTGCTTTTTAATTTTATTGTTTTATTTCTCAAGTGTTATTTACATTAGTTCGAATGCCATTTTATATCTCATCATGTAATAACTACAACTGCAACTTCATATCTAATGTTGAAATAATTGTGTAGCGTGTTATCATCCTAGATTCTCCTATTTATGGTGTTACAACCTTTTTTGGGTTAATCTTCAAATTATTTCATCTGCAATTTCATATCTCATTCTGTAATAATTGGTCACAGTAGCTTTTAGGTTAATTAAAAGTGCATGCCTACATGGATTCTAATTATCAGATTTGGTTATGATATACTAGGTTTAGTATAGGTTGCACATTAGTTCGAATGCCATTTTATATCCCATCATGTAATAATTACAACTGCAACTTCATATCTAATGTTGAAATAATTGTGTAGCGTGTTATCATCCTAGATTCTCCTATTTATGGTGTTACAACCTTTTTTGGGTTAATCTTCAAATTATTTCATCTGCAATTTCATATCTCATTCTGTAATAATTGGTCACAGTAGCTTTTAGGTTAATTAAACGTGCATGCCTACATGGATTCTAATTATCAGATTTGGTTATGATATACTAGGTTTAGTATAGGTTGCACATTTCATATCCATTTGAATTCTTCGGCAATAAATGATATAAAAGTTAAAAACGAATGAGCAACTTCAGTTTTCAGTTAACATATTGGCTTATTGCATTTTAGGAGCCGAGAGTTGAAGAAGAGTCATCTGATGGCGGACTGGCCTTGTCAGATGGTCATGGTTCTGGGGATGGAGGCTCTGGAGAAGATGATGAAGATTTTGAAGAAGTACCTCCAACATCACCAAATGTTGATGAAAAATCAGCTTGCAACGTCCATGTCTCCAATCTGGTGATACTTCAGCTAAAGGAGCAAAAGGGGGTGCACACCGACTTTGTTCTTCAAGCTGTGGTAAAGCCGAACCAGCGACCATCGTCTTTCATGGTTTCGCGTGTACTCCTTAGCAAGTTGGGTACTACCAACTGGCGCATTGTCCAGTCTCACGAAGAGGGAGACTCCGCGTATCTTTACATCAAGATGCGTAGACAGGATGTGCTAAGGTGTCACGGGAAGAGGTACGAGTGGGAGGGAGAACAAGTCACCTTCCGTAAGGTGAATAGACTCATTCCACTCATACCTGATCCCATGGAAGCTGGCCCAGTTCACAAGATCTTCTAAGTTGTTCCTGTGAAGACAATGTTTCTTTTGTTTAAACTATGTGTTGCTTCCAGTACTCCTGCATGATGCACTATGTGAAACATTATGTCCTTTTTATGTTATCGTTTAGCAGAGCTTATTAATATTGTTAAAAAGTTGTTTCTTTTTTGGAGGGCACGCAATTGGCACCTGATTTTTATAGGAGATAGTGGTTTGAGTACATGAACTTGACAGTTCGTTGCGAGCAACACTATCACTTACACCACTCCACACCGGCTAGTCCGAGAACTGTCCCACAGACTCAAAAACCAAACACAAGAGAAGACCTTTCCTAAACAAAGATCAGAGCCGCGTCGCCACAGATGCTGGTGCCTCTTAGGAATAACAAACTCCATCTTGACATCCCTAGTCGTCGAACCACCCAAAGGAGAATGGCGGCAGGACTAGTTCTGCCTCGAGGAGGGAACTACTCGAACACCGCCAGCGAGGAGAGTTGTCATTGAGTTCAAACCAGACTTCACGTAGCATAATTTGCACTACTAGTTAGATATAGCACTTGCAATATGAACAAAAGTACCAAGATTAATCCATAGCTCAAAAGTAGCATATGTACTACTCGAATAAATTTACATATACTCTAATTACAAAGAACAAAAGTAGCATATATATACTACGCCGCAGCAGGTGATCTAGTGCCAAGTGTGGGTCGCCCTCGCCCTCCTTGATCTGCCTCCCTCCTCGGCCTTCTTGGCGTCACTCATGGGTTTGAGCTTACGGTACAACTCTAGGGAGAGGAACCCATCAATTGCAGCATAGGTGATGTGTTCCATGTCTAGCATTTGGTTGTCCCAGTAGCTGTGCCACCGGTAATGCTTCTTCTTCATGTTTTTGTAGACGGGATCAATAAATTTTGCTGCCATGGTAGCCATTCCAACTTTCTTTTCTTTGAACACATGAAAGTATAAATCTTGGATATCCTCATAATTTTCTTTTGGAATAGAAAAATTCCAGGTTCTCGCAAACATTTTCTTGTCGTTGTTGGTGTCAACACTTGCAAATTTGACGCCGCCAAAACGAAAAAGATCAGCCAGCGTCGCAGATTGCCACGAGTCACCACTGAAGTACACAAGTAACAAGAGTTTAGAAAAGTACTACTCCCTCCGATCCGAAAAAAAGTGCGTGAGAAAACTGTTACGCATGCATGTCTGGATGAGTACTAGTTGCAGAAAATCTAGATGAGTACTAGTTGCCGAAACAAAGAGGAAAAAAGTAGTAGTAACACCAATCACAAGAACCAGAAATAACCAAATCGCAATCACAAGAACATGGCGGCGGAGCAGATGAGTACTAGTTGCAGAAAACAAGAGGAAAAATGACTTTAACCTGGAGTGATGGTACACCAGGACGTGGCGGCGTAATGCAAGCTGAAGGACGGCGACCTTCTTCTCGATATCAACCTTGTGGGATGTGTACTCGAAATCGAGCCCCATGAACCTTTCTTCTCCGCTATCAATCCACTGCTCGTACATGTCTACGACACGCTGCACCTCGGCAGGGTCGTTGGTGTACGTGACGTCGATGCTTTCCTCGCCATGGATGGGGACCTTAATCGTGCGGCAGAAATACTTCTGTTCGTCCATTCTTGGAAGAAGAAGAGAGGGGAGAGGATGGAAGAAGAAGAGACTGGAGTGCAGCGGTTGGAAGAGATGCAGTGGTGAATACGAATGGAAGTACAGGGGAGTATTAATATTAATTCTGTACGGAGCAGACTCGAAGTGGTTTCCGTGTGAAATCGATAGAAAAAAATTGGGAAGCACCTGTGCCGTGTGTGTACATAGACCTACTAAACCTACACAATGGCCAGCGCGGCCCACGATTTGTCCCATAGTACTCACTTGTTTGTGGGCCCAAACTAATAAGCATATTTTTAATCTACTAAACCTACACAATGGCCAGCGCGGCCCACGATTTGTCCCATCAAAACAGCTAGTCTACGGCCTGACCTAAGGCAGCGTGCGTGTAATCATTCTCCCACAGAAAACCGCCGACTTCACACGCCTCCCTCGCCACGTGTTCGCCGCCGCCTGCCCTTCCGCACAAGTTTGACCTAGAATTTTTAGTCTACCGGCCGGCGCACCCTCCACTTCGATCATGAAGCCAACCAAAGACGTGCCAACTTGATCTTACGCATCATTTTGCATCTTTGATCGTGATTATCACACCAGATCTGATCGTTTTTGTTCGTTTTTTCTCGCAGTGTCCAGTTTGTTTTGACAAACTAGGGATGTGTGGCAGTGATGACATGACGACTGATTATTTCGTCATAACCCTTGTAGAGGGATTTGAGGAGAAGACGGTAAGGATTCTAATCTACTCATGTACAAATTGGATTTGGATTTTTCGTGATTATTCACATGTAATATACGTAGCATATCTACCGGTCCTAGCTAGTAGTCATTGTGTCATGTGTTAATCATTGATGTAATATACGTAGCTGATCTAGCTAGCAAATTGTTTGGGACTGTGATCTCTAGTAGTTATGGACGTGTTTTTTTTTATGAACTACCTACAGGCAATTTCAATACTTGAAGGGTACCATTCTGAAACTATGAGTGCATGTTCAGTTATTTGCAGTACAGGACTATTGCTTCAATGTCCAATTATAGGAAAAAGTACAAATAGCTACTCTTGTAGGATATATCTACTTTTAGTAAGTCCAATTTACTACTGGCTCATAATTTAATAAAATACATGCTCTTATTTAGGTGATCCCCTGCTACATCAGACAATATTTCTTAAGAATGCATGCTGTTTTCCCTATGGAGGACAGAAATTTTCAAGCCACACTGATTACCAAGGAAGGATTCTCGTTTATAGTTGAGCTTAGCAACATCAACGGGATAACCTTTCTGAAGGGAAATTACTGGAAATAATTTAGTAGGGTTTACAAACTTGAAGTTGGTATGGAGCTTGTTTTCAAGACCGACACACAAAGAGGCCAAACTGAGGTCATAACCGGAAATGACCCAATCATCCATCCGTGTAAGTTCTTACTTAATACAAAAAATTATGTTGTGCACATAAACATTAATATATTACTTGGTTGCGGCATGTGTAATCCACTAATTTCAGGCGTATTACATTTTTACAGCATACTACCACATTTCCCCTGAGAGGCGTCACATTGTTGACTCACTCTCTAGCACTGATGGGACCATGATTAACTGGAGGATGATGGAGACGGTGATCGACGCTGTTGAAAACTTGGATTACACTGTTCTATTCCACAGAGCTGGAGAGTATGAGGAAGCAGAATTGGTTGTCGGGGTGCTGCATACTCTGAATTGGACAAACAGCGAGAACTTCAATAAACATGTGGTAAATCTTTAAGAACACATCTTCTCTTATGCGCAAAGTAATACGTGTACACTTGTTCTATTTTCCTTTCTTTTAACATGATTATTTCCCTATAGCTTTTTTCTTGACTATAAGTCTTTGCATGCAACAGAAAATCCCAAGCCGTCTGATTCCTGCACATATGGCAAGAAATGGTACAATCACTATTGTTTGCTACCCGAGAACTGAGATGACATCGACATATTCAATTTCTGATCTTGATGGTCGCTTGTGCGTCAGCGGGTGGAAAGAGTTCATGGCGAAGGAAAGTCATCTCAAACAGGGTGACAAGATGTTGTTATTGCTATACCAGTGCGCTGAAGGGCTCTACTTGTTTGCTACCCATGTCCCTGAAGTTGGTCTGTAATAGGAATGCAGTGATATTGATGGTTTCTGTGTGCAACTATATGCATGCAGCCCCGTTGCTACAATATAAAAACCGTGTTAAGTCTCTATATTAGATTGTTGAATTCTCACACAATTTAAATGTTATGTTCTTTTAGTTTTACTACTTTCATGATGTCATTTTGATTTTTATGCTGAGCTTTACCATTTTTGCTTTACCATATTGGATTTTATGACTCATAAAAATGTAAACAAGGGTGCAAACCACACATGCTCAATGGAAAAAATATCCAGTGATACTAGCCCTTGTTCTCCCATGCTACCATTTTAAAAAATCAACTATAGATGTTTCATAAAATTCCGGAAAAAATTATTAATGTTCCCAAAGAATTTGTGTACATAATGTAAAAAATAACCAGGTCCAAATTCGACCTACACATTGAGAAACAAAAAGTACAAATCAGCAAATATGCACTATATATTCACATTTGGATTTGTCTTTTTGGTTAGTCAATATTACTTTCGTATCTGGACATAAAATTATTACACATTGTTGTAACTCTACTCGTGATTTTTCCTAGATTTTTTTGAATCACCAAAACATCATTTATTCGAAACGGTACCATGGTAGCATGCAAGAGGGCTAGTATCACAGGATATTCTCCCCATGCTCTGGCGAAATAGGCTGAACCACCGCTATATTAATATAGCAACCACCCGGTGCAACAGTTTTGATACAACGCCGGCTGAGGCGACAACCAATAAACGCAAAAGAAGAAAAGAAAAGGAGACGCAAGTGGATCGACGAAACGACCACTGCGCCCACCTACAAACTACAACCAAGCTGCTAGCACCGGGACGTCAAATACCAATCAACACCTTCAACATGGATAGTCGCGCTTCTAGGGTTTCCCCCGGCACATCGGGGCGGCGGATGCAGGGTAGACGCGATGCCCTTCATGAAGGGAGGATGCCACCCGATGGCGACACCGCTCTAATATCGGTACTCCGACAAGGATTTCTCCCAAACACACCCTCACCACCATCCTTGACGATCCGTCGCCTAGGTGCCTCGCAACGACCGGACGAACCGACCACCAGCATGCGACACCACGGTGCGACAACATTTAACCAGGATGAGGGAATCAAATGTGTTGGGCACGGTTTATCATTGGCTTCATCATTAAGGACCAATTTACGAAAGATCAAATGTGGAGGCACGTTCACATGATGAAAATTTTGAGGAAAACCGTTTATACTCTAATTTAATCGATTGCTACACGCACACCAACTGCTACACACACACGAACTCGAGTCCTCTCCCTCTCCACCCCCCGATTCCCCACCGCCGTCACGGCTAGCCCTCTCCGCCCCCAGATCCCCCACCGACACCCGGCGGAACGACGCCGCGACAAACGCCGCCGCAACCGCCACCGTCGTCCTCGCGTCGTCCAGCCGTCGCGCCGCAGGTAAGTTTTCCCGGCAGCCGTACCTTTCATTGTTAGGTTTAGATGTAGATTGAGTTATATGTTAGATGAGGCCTATTTGATTCATAGGAATGCCATAGGAATTTTGTAGGATTAGATCCTATAGGAATTTTTCCTATATTGCTTGTTTGATTCACAGGATCATATCCTATAGGAAATATTCCCGTAGAAATCTTGTAGTACAAATCCTATAGGAAAAGAACATTAGGTCCAACCTCATGGAAAAATTCCTTCACACAATCAAAGGAAAATGCTCTTCTCATAGGAATCATTTGGCCATACCATACCAATCCTACAAGTTTCCTATCCCTACACTTTTCCTATCATATGAATCAAAGGAGCCCTATTATTGTGATTTTAGATGTAGATCGACTTAGAAATTAGATTTTCATTGTTAGATTTAAGTTTATTCAGCCACCAAAATTAGATGTACATTGTTAGATTTAAGTTGGTTTTTGAATGGTAAATGGTTAGATGTGTATCTGAATTCAGTGTATGGAACGCACCACCGCAGGCAATGGATGTATGTGAACAGTGTGGCTACAAGGAGTGCATGAACAAGAAATTTACCATTGTTCTACCAGAGGGGTTTGAAAACAGATTGGTATATACTTTAGGTCAATCTACTTTTTGAAAACTGACAATAAATTTGTACTAAAAATGTGTACTTTTTTTTTTACAGATCATACCTTGCAGATTCAGGCGTGACTTTTTGGAGCATATTCAAGTTGCAATTTGGGACCACCCTAGAACTCTCGAGGTGAACTTGGTGAGCTTGAGAGTGCCAGAGCACCAGCACAAAGTTGTAGTCACACATGAGGATGGAAAAACATACTTCAGTGGTCAGCAATGGGGCCAGCTTGTGGAACGCTACGACATGGATCCAACAGGGAGATTGACATTCTATCTTGATGAAGGTGATGTGTCCACCTACTTCCTCTACGATCGACCTGACGATGCTGAAGACACCAAAGATGATGTTCCCATAGCTCCCTACTGAGGATACACATGTTGTCATTATTCAGTCAGATGATGAGTAGGTATCGTGGTTGTAGCTGAGAGTTCTAGCTTTATGCGAACTTTTAGATTACATGTTAATGTTGAGTACTATCTGGTTGAATCTTTGAATGTTTATGCGGTTTTTTTTAATGCTTGTTATGTTATCTCATAATTGAATACCATTTGTGCGCTTCTAGTCAATATTACATACCCTTTTTATTTACCGATTTCTATAGGATAGTGATGTGGACTATGACATCAACGCCAATGATCATGTAGTATAACCTGTGTCGATTCTAGAAAAACGCCAGTGGACACCTAGATAGCAGGGGCGTACGAGTTTCATGCCAGAACTGAAGAAAAACCACACCAATAACAGGGCTTTTCCGACTAGTGTTGAATATTAACACAACAATGCATTTCGAAATGAATTAATTTAATCATAAAATGAAACTAGTAAAACTTAATAGAGCATTTATAATACTTGAACGTTATTGCCAAGGGAAAAACATATTGTTCACAAGGCAAATGGGCTGTGAAGACAAATTGTACAATTAATAGGCCCATACTCCGGTTGGGCCATTGGGCGAGCGAAAGGGCTACGTTTGTCCGCCCGGTCTCCTCCAAACTGCCCTGCCCCCGCACGACAACGCCGCTCTATCCGTTCTCAGGCGACTTCGCCGCCGTATCGGCCCTGCGCGACCGATCAATCCGCCACTATTACCTCGCCGCCATCCGAACTCGATTAGCGTAAACTATTGAACTGCCGCCAACGCTGCCCCGCCGACTTGTACTCAACCGCTGCTTCCACCGCTCGTCAGACGCAATTAGAAGGTTTGTACCAATACTGATGAAATCCTTGGTTTCCATCCTGCCGGTTCGATGAAGTTAATGGTGATTGCAATTGCTGTCAGATAGACTAGCTGCTTGTGTTCACATATGCGTGTCTGTTTTATCAGTTTCAGTTGTAAGTGTTAGTTTAATATTCATAGCAATGTCAGGAATTCAGGTACGAACTAGGTTTTATATTTTCATAGCCATGTCAGTTTCAGGTGTAAGTGTTAGTTTCAATCGAACGCTGTGTTGTGAAGTAATGTATAATGTAATCCCCTGCAATTCTTACTTACTTGAAAGACCAGTATGCCTGTCTCTCTGATGTATTTGTTGTTTCGAAATACTTTTGTGTGAACTAATGCTGCTCCTTCTTTTTTTACAAGACCGGCTAAACGGAGATAACGCAAAATGTCACAAGACAAGAGCTGGATGGAGAAGGATAGAGATTCTGTGGAGTGGCAAAGTGGCATCGAGAGTTTCTTGGAACTTAGTTTTGATGGTGCTGAACCACACGCAAGAAACTTTTGCCCGTGTACGAAATGTCTGAATAATGCTCAGAAAACTAAAAAGGAGATCCATATGCACTTGCTTAAGAATGGGATGGATCCGTCCTACAAAAAATGGGTATTCCATGGTGAACCCGAGGAGGACAACATGTCTGAAGATTCTGATGATGAAGACGATGCAGGTGGTGGTGAAGGGATATGTGACATGCTCGATACTCTGATAAGGGCCACAAAAGTGGGAAGTAATGCAGGAGACACGAGCGGTGATGGAATGAAACAGGAGCCAAATGCATCTGCAAAGGCGTTCTACAAACTATTGGAAGAGGGAAAAACATCGTTGTACCCAGGTTGTGAGGAGGTCACAAAGATATCTTTCATTGTGAAGCTTTACCAAATCAAGTGCGTGTCTGGGATGACCAACAGAGCATGTGACTTAATGCTGCGGATGTTCACGGAGGTGCTGCCAAAGGGTCACTGCATTCCTACTAATCTCGCACAAGTAAGGAAGGTCATTCGAGAGTTTGGACTGGATTACAAGAAGATACACGCGTGCTATAATGATTGTGTGCTATTCCGTAATGAGCATGCTGATGCCCAAGAATGCCCTGTCTGTCATACATCTCGATGGAAATCAAGCCCAACCGTAGACAAAGCTGATTCATCGATCCGTAAATCAAAGAAGCAAGTGCCACAGAAAGTTCTATGGTATTTCCCACTCATTCAAAGACTGCAAAGGCTGTACATGACAGAAGATATGTCAACTGATATGAAATGGCATAAGGAGAAACGTAAAGATGATGGCATAATGAGGCATCCTGCAGATTCGAAGGCCTGGAAAAGCCTTGATGAAAGATATAGTCAGAAAGAATTCGCAAAAGATGCTCGCAGTGTTCGGCTTGGCCTTGCTTCAGATGGATTCAACCCCTTTGGGCTCATGAGTATATCACACACTACATGGCCTGTCATTATGATCCCATATAACTTGCCACCATGGATGTGTATGAAACAAGAGAACTGGATAATGTCAATGATTATTCCAGGACCAAAGTCAGCAGGAAATAACATTGATGTGTACTTACAGCCTTTGATTGATGAACTGTTAGTTCTATGGGAGGATGGTGTTGAAGCATATGATGCTGCAACTAAACAAAATTTCAAGTTGTATGCATGCGTGTTGTGGACCATCAATGACTACCCGGCTTACGCAATGCTGAGTGGTTGGAGCACAAAAGGCAAGCTAGCATGCCCTTACTGCCACAAGCATACAGACTTTTTATGGCTCCGGTATGGTAGAAAGCATTGCTACATGGGACACCGACGTTTTCTACGGAAACAACACAAATGGCGTCGAAACAAGGTTATGTTCAACAACAAGCCAGACCATAGAGACGCCCCGGTGCCACTTACAGGCAATGAAGTTCTAAAGGAGCTTGATAGCATTCGGCATGAACCATTTGGGCGGTCAAATAAGAGAAAGCAACCGGAAACTAATCCCTGGCACAATTGGCGGAAGAAAAGTGTGTTCTTCCAGCTCCCGTATTGGCAGCACTTGCTCGTGAGGCACAATTTGGATGTTATGCACATCGAGAAGAACATTTGTGACAGCATTGTGGGTACTTTGGTTGAGATGGATGGGAAAACAAAGGATGGTACGAAGGCTCGCCTAGATTTGGAGTTTTTGAAAATTAGGGAGGATCAGCACGCAAAGCCCGCCGGTAAGGATAAGTACAAACTTAAGAAAGGCGTGTATGCTTTAAAAAAGGAAGAGAAGATAATGCTGCTCAGGTTTCTGCAGAGCATACGGATGCCTGATGGCTATGCTTCACACATTAAGCGATGTGTGGTCCTCGAGCAATGCAAGTTTAGTGGACTCAAAACTCACGACTGCCATGTTATATTACAGAAACTTCTTCCCATTGCGTTGCGCAAGCTTCTGCCAGAGAATGTCCTTACCCCATTGCTTCAGCTCAGTAAATTCTTTTCCGATTTATGCTCCAAGGAGTTAAGGGATGACGATCTGTTGAATTTGGACGAACAAATTGCAGTAATTCTATGTCAGCTAGAGATGATATATCCACCAGCTTTCTTTGATATTATGATGCATCTCCCAATTCATCTAGCTCGAGAAGCATGGTTTGCAGGGCCTGTACAGTATAGATGGATGTATCCGGTTGAGAGATACCTGCGTACGTTGAAGGGATATGTACGTAACAAGGCTCATCCAGAAGGTTCAATTGCAGAGGGGTACATACTTGAAGAGTGCATGACGTTCTGCAGTCGATTCGTTAAAGGCTCGCCTACAAAAATAAGTCAGTCCGAACGCCATGCAGATGGAGCTACAGATGAGGCACCAACAGGGATTAGCATAATGAGTGCAGTTGATTACTCCAAGAAATGTTTTGCCCGTGAATCACTGTCTTTGGAAGCTCTTAATCAAATGAGGCACTACATAATAACAAACTGCGAGGAAACCGAGCCATGGATTCAGTAAGGAAACTTATGTATTTGTTTCATATCATGATATGCATTAACACTTTGGTTATGAAGTAACCATATATCATTTCCTTTTGAAGGGAACATATTGACGAGCTCAAAAAGAACAATTGTCCTAATCCTAAAAAGAAACACAAGGAAGATTTTGTTGGCTGGTTCGAAAGACGGGTAAGTTACCTTAGCATTTTCATAAATGTTTCTCGTAATAAAAAAAACAATGGTGTATAGTACACTCACACATATTCTATTCCATGAAACAGATCACACAACTCCATAAAGATGGGAAGGTCAACAGTCTGTTGTATACACTAGCTAAAGGGCCTGATCAAATTGCTCGTGTGTTCAACCGTACAGTACTGAATGGATATTACTTTCGTAATACCGAAATAGAGCTTGACTTGAGTACCCAAAATAGTGGCGTCGTAGTCAACGCGCAAGGAAGCACCAGCAGTACTGATTATTATGGGGTGATAAAGAAAATCATATTTCTTGACTTTCCTCCTGATAAGGAGGTTGTTCTATTGCAGTGCGACTGGTTCGACGTGCCTCCTGCCAATAGAAATCATAGTAAGGGGTATAGGAGGGACAAGTATGGAATTATTGACCTCGACACTAGTGTACACCGATTCACGGAAGACCCTTACATTCTAGGCATCCAAGCTGCACAGGTTTTCTATGTGAGAGATGTGAAGAGCCCTAATTGGGCAAGTGCTATAAAAATGAATCCACGCAATTTGTTTGCTCCTTCGGTTTTAAATGGTGCAGACCTAGATGATCTTGCAGAAGGAGATGAACGTGGTGATGCAGATGTACAGGATGTCGTCGATGCAGGAATTACAGTTCCAGAATTTACTTTACCTGACGATATTACTAGTTGGTGCAGAAATGATGATGAAGGAACCAGCGTTGATGTTTCAGTCATAAATAATTTAAGACCTGCTGATTTTGACGAAGACCAAGTCGAATATGATGCTGATACTGATGATGATGAGGCTTACATAAATGATGGTCATGTTGCTCCTTTGGTAGAAGATGAATTGGATGATGACCATGGATTCTTTGTGTAGGCTGTCTCTGCACTGTTTGCCTTAAAGGTTTTGCCATGAACATGCATGGATGAAAGATCGTGTAATAACATAATTTTTGTTTAAAGATTCCAAAGTTCCAGTGTTTAGAAATTTTGAATTTCCATGATAAATGTACTAGTGAAATTGCGTCTTATATGAGTTCTTGATTGATTATTAAGTAATGTCACTATTTGCAACATTAGTAAAATGCTAAGTGCTGCAGAAATTCAGTTGCAAACAATATTTAAAAAAATAATGTGCTCACCAAACTGAGATACTGGACCAAAAATGAAGTGTAGTCCTAAGAAAATTGCAACAGTGATCAATGGCACGGCCCATGAGGCCCGTTAAGCTAGTCTATGAATGGTCGTTGCAAAATAACTTGTTCATTTTCGCAACAGTACGGTGATTGTTGCTTTACCGTTAACCTATTACCATACGACCCAAATTGTCGCAGTAAACAATAGGTATTGCTGCAGGGTAAATTTGAGGCGAAAAACATATGGTATTGCCACACGAAAAATTTGGTTGCAATAGTTAGCTTTTTTTTTGCAACAATATTTGTAACTACCGCAACACAAATAAAGATGTTGCAATAAATGACTAAATATCACCACGAATGCTTATTTCGTTGGAATACCATGTCTCTAAGGCAACAAAAGGAGTGCCTCGCGCAACGAAAATACTCTGTCGCAAAAACGCGGCTGTATTCCAACAGCAGTATAAATCGTGGCAATAGGAGGCCTCTACCGCAACAAAACGACAATTTATCGCCACCAAAATGAGTCGTGGAAATACGAGTGCCCTATCACCACAACCTGAGAGGTCGTGGTAATTTGTGATTATATCGCAACGAAAAAAAAACGTAGCTACAGATTTCGTTGCAAGAGACCGATTCTCTTGTAGTGATACTTGGGATGCCTTCTTCATCAATCGGCGTGAGAGGGCGCTCACCAGGTATGAGGAGGACGGTCTGCCTCCTGGGAACTTTCACGAGGCCGGTCGTCGGCTATGGTGGAACGGCCGGACTCTACAGAGCGTCATGAACTACATCAGGGCCGGCGATATCCCCTGCCTGCGCTACCCTCGCGCCCAGTCCAGGAGTCGTGATCCTCCGAGGGAGTGCAGAGCACCGTCAGACGATAGTGACGACGACGGCGGCGACTACGACGACTACGAGTCGGAGTACTATAGGCCTAGGCAGCAGTATGACTAGTTAGTAGATCGATGCACTCTGGCCATTATGTACTGCCTTGTTTATTTAGATCTATGCTATCCGTTTAGATTTAGATCCAATCTTGCCATTATGTGTATTGTGCCTTGTTTATCTATCGAAATGCATGTCCCCCTCTTTTTAACGTCTATCGAAATGCCATTAGTCGTCTGAATCCAACCAATCAGGAAAAAACACACGGAAAACAGAAAACAGACGAGCTAGCGCGCCGATGTTTCCCGGAATACAACAAATTATTTTATTAAACAGCCAACAGAAAACAGACGCGCTAGCGCGCTACTCCTCGTCCTCGTCGTCGTTGTCGGTGACCTCCTCGTCGTCGTCGGAGGTGCATGATGGTACGTCCGAGATAGGCCCCCACCTCGGATCGTCGGAGGCCCAGACTTCGCCGGCGTGGTCGGCCCGACGGAGCACTTGCAGCGCCTTCGTCCTCGCCTCCCGAGCGGCATCTAACTCGAGGTGGCGTTCGAGTCGCCGCTCCGCCCGCTCAGCCGCGCGGGTCTGCCATAGCTCCTCGTCGGCGCTCTCCTCACCCGGATTGTTCCGGTAATACTCGCGGACCACGCGGTTGTCCCTGGCGTCGACTAGGCCCTGAAACGCATGGTGCCTGAGGTGGCGGTGGTCGGCGGCAGTGACGATCTGCGGCGTCGGCGCCCTGGCCTCCGCTTCCCAGAGGGTGTGGCAGTCGTTAAAGTTCACCAACGACCGCGGGCGGCTGAGGCGCCAGGCCGCCGCGTCCCAAGCGCGGGCGGCCTCCGACGCCGTCGCAAAGGAGCCGAGGGGGATGCGGTCGTCCCCGCAGCGGATAGTCACGGTGAACATTCCGTTCTGCCGTGATCGGACGCCGCGGAAACCGGTAGTGTTGTTCCTCCTCGGAGGCATGGTGGTGGCACGATGGTGCGTGGAGTGGAGAAGACGCTCGAGGCGCGGCAGTTTATACCGCGCATTCGTGGCCACGCGTCACAACTCCCGCGCCACGCGGCAGGACTCTCGTGCCACGAGGTACAGTACACACTACCACCCACACCTCTCTCTCACTCCCCCAAGCAAAAAAAAAAGGGATGGGGGCTGTGGCCGCATTTGTAGGGGAATGATCCGGAACCAATGCCCATGCGCGTGCCACGTGGCCTGTGGCTAGGGATTGGTCCCGGGTCGTGCCACGAACCGGGACCATTGGCTCCCCACGAACCGGGACAGATGCCCCCAGGTGGTTTCTGCTGCCTCGGACACACGAACCGGGACCAATGCATGGCACTTGTCCCGGATTTTGGTGCAACCGGGACAGAAAGGGGTTGTTTCCACTAGTGAACTAGAAAGAATACACTATTGGTACTCTACATTCCAAGTAAAAAAATACAGTAGAAGTTTAGATTGAATCGGCCCATCTTAAAAGTTTGAAACTCGTGGACTGTTTCCGTAGGGCTATACAGAAATTAGTTGCAAACATAATGGTCTACATAGGAAAGTTTATATTGTGATTAGAATAATACACACACCACAACTACAAGCGCCTTTTACATGGCTGAAATTAGAGGCAATACCACAAGCGATGTGGGCTAAATATGTCTCCTCTTCTCTACCGTTTTTTTTTTGCTATGGCGATAAGAGCTGGAGACCGCAAAGTGTCACGGATCTGTTCGGCCCGCCGGATATGCCGTTGCTGTCCACGCCTCTTCCGTCGTCGCCATGTGTTCCGGTGGTCCCGCCCGCCCCCGGTCGTCGTAGCAGCAGGCTTGCGACGAAGCCGCATCTCCCGGCAGTCGACAAAACGATGCGGGTTCTCCACAAGAAGATGGGGCTCGATGTCGGTGATATGCCGCTGGAGAAGGCTAGAAAAAAATTTGCGAGTTCTGTCAATAACCCGCTCTCAAGTTCGGCAATCGATGGGTTGACGACCCTCTTCAGGCTGAACTTGTCATCCATGACGGCAGCGGATAAAGCCTTGATTGCCTTCGCTGGACCGGAGGGCAGTGATTTCCCGCCACCGGCGACGCTGGATGCCTCCGTCTGATCTGCTTCCTGGTTCTCAGACCGCGCCACCCCGTCGCTGCTGTTGTATTTTTTTTATAGTAGTCACTGGGAAGAGCACAAAGGCTCCCACCTGAATTTTCATTTCTCAATTAAGAACGGGTGAAGTCCCGTGTGTGATAGTACAGGGGTACTGGGCCAGATTTTTGCCCAGCACAAAACGTGCAGTTTTGTTACGGTCGTATGGGGAGAAGGTATGTGAGCCAGAGGTCAACATCGGCTCGCTGTTCAGGGGGGAGGCGGGGCACCATAGGATAGCGTCATCTCGGCACAACTTGCGCGCAGTGGCCAGAGAAGGCTGAAACCCGTCGAAGACGGTGCCATTTTTGTGCTTCCATATATGCGAGAGGAAGAGGAGCCGCAGGGTAGGAAGACATGATCCGGCGTCCGTAGTGCGAGTGGCAAGCACGCCGTGGACACCAAGGGCATGCAGAACGCGCACACCAAGGGGCAATCGAACACCACGTGGTCTGCAGTTTCAAGCGCAGCGCCACAGATGGGACACCCACTAGAAGCCTCGTTGAGGATGTTTTTCGGAAGGAGGTTGGCACGGCACGGGACCCTTCCCTGGACGAGGAGCCACACAAAGAATTTTACTTTGGAGGGGGCCCGGTTCTGCCAGACAAAGGAGCATAAAGGGGCGAGCTCGCCGCCGAGCATCCGAAGCTTGTAGAGCGCGGAGGTGCTCAGCTTGCCATCTTTGGTGCCGCAAAGGTTGAGGGAGCGCTCATCCGCCTTCTCGACGAGTGGGGTGCGAGAGAGCTGGTTGAGAATGT
Source organism: Alopecurus myosuroides (assembly GCA_028641055.1). NCBI lineage: Eukaryota > Viridiplantae > Streptophyta > Magnoliopsida > Poales > Poaceae > Alopecurus > Alopecurus myosuroides. The sequence goes on along the minus strand of CM054061.1, from coordinate 63,964,352 downwards.
CATGTCGTTGCCGCGAAGCCGTGGTGGATAGCCGAGGAGCGAGGAAGGAGTCGACGCTGCTGTCGCACACCTGGCGGACAATGATTGAAGTGTCGAGACAGTGGGAGTAGAGCTCAGGGGCGGCGGAGGCGAGGGTACCGCCGGGAAGCCAGTTGTCATGCCAGAAGGTAGTGCACATGCCATTACCGACGAGCACTTTGGAGATGTCACGGTAAAGCGGCAGCAGTTGCACGAGGCCCCGCCAGTACGTGCCATAAAGCAGAGTCGAGCTGCCGGCACCATCGACGGGAGCTCCGTCAAGGGCCGTCCAGACCCGCCACGTCCACGACTGGTCGACGGCAGTGTGCTGGCGATGGAGAAGCTTCATCTGCAGGCATGCATTTTCGTCAGCGAGGGATCGGATGCCGAGGCCGCCTTCATCCTTAGAGCGGCAAACCCACTCCCAAGCAACCATGCATTTGGCACCAGAAGCCCGCTCGCCAGCACCCCAGAGGAAAGCACGCCGCACTTTATCCAGGGCGGCGATGACGCCCGGAGGAAGCACGAGAGCGCCCATGGCATATATTGGCAAGGCGTCGATCACGGCATTGAGGTGCACAAGCCAGCCGGCCGGAGAGAGCAGAAGAGCGCGCCAGCCTGAGAGGTACTTGTCCACCTTGGCGGTGAGGGGCGAGAAGGGGTGACGAGGCGGAGCTTCTCCGCGGACAGCGGGAGACCGAGGTAGGTTTGCGGGAACCCCTCGACGCAGCACTGGAGGCTGGCCTGAATGTCGGCGAGGACGTCACCCGCCACGTGCATTGGAACAAGAGTGCTTTTGCTGAAGTTGATGCAAAGTCCTGTGGCATCCGCGAACCGCTGGAGGAGAATCCGCAATTGCCGCGCAGCCGCCCGATCAGCACACATGATGATAAGTGTGTCGTCCGCATACTGCAGTACATGGCACGGCGCACCATCTACGAGGGGGTGTTGCAGGAGGCTGTCAGTTTGGAGCAGACGTTGCAGCACATTAGCGACGAGCAGGAAGAGGTAGGGGGAGAGAGTATCTCCCTGGCGCAGCCCCTTCATGCACCTGATCCACCTCCCAGGCAGCCCGTTGAGTTGGATGGCGGAGCGAGAGGATTTCAGCAGCGAGTCGATCCAGTCGCACCAAATCATTGGGAACCCCCTAGCCAGCATGATGGCGCGGAGGCTGGCCCGTCCCACAAAATCAAATGCCTTTGCGAAGTACAACTTCAACACGATGCAGGGGGCTTGTCGCCGGAAGCAGGTCTGGACAAGCACGGTGGCGTACACAAAGTTCTCCAAGATACTCCGACCGTCGATGAAGCCAGTTTGGTCGACGTTGATAATGCGCTCAATCTGCAACTGCAGGCGAGAGGTTAAGACTTTGCTGATTAGCTTGATGGAGCTATTTTTGAATATATAAGCAATTTATCATATGATTTAATCTGAAACAACATCAAGTAAATCATGACAACATCAATTATACTAAGCATGCAAATATCGAAATCTACTGCAGTAGAGAAACCGATCCAATCTACAACAAGAACTAGACAAAAGAATTGCAGTAGCATCTCGTATAGATGAGAGAGAGAGATACGTACGGTGTAGCGGCAGCGGCACCGGCTGCGGTGTTTTCGTTGTCGCCCATGTCATCGTCGATGAAGAGGTTGCCGAGATCTGGAAACCACTCGTCGTTGGGGAAGTAGTCGTCGTCAGCAGTCGCGCGAGTGCGCTCCCCAAAACTCTGATCGCCCCTCTCCCGTACAGGATCATAAGAGGCGGGGTTCCGGAGGTCTGTTGTCCCTTCTCGCGGTGCAGGCCAGAAGGAGGGATGGAGAAGGCTTGATTGGCGGCGCAGTGGTTTGGAACGGTGCGAAACCATAAGACGAAGTGGCGGTTAGGGTTTACCGTATGCGCGTATTTATACTGCGGGCTAGGAGAGACTTGGGAGTGACTCCACGTCCGAGTCGGTTCGGTTCCACGTTCCAAAAGATGTGGAAACAGTTTAGGCATTAACGCGTCCGTTAATGCCCATATTAATGACTCATTAAGTTTTCTCAACTGGCAAAATAAACGCTCTGGGCTTGGCTCATTCCCGCAACCCGCGCCGTGACGAGTCGTGACGAGGCGAGGCGTGGCGAGGTGGGCGGCGGAGGAGGAGCGCACGTGTGGCACACCTCTCCTCTTGCCTTGCCAACTCATACATGAGCTAGAATGGCTCACCTTACAAGGTGGTGCCATCCTCTCCAAACTAGCAATGTAAGACTAAACTTTAGTCCCACTCTCTCCACTTATTATTCATGAATGGGCCAGGACAATTTTCAGGATTTATTGGGCTTAGTTGGGCCACATGGTGCAGCCCATATAAATTCCAACAATCCCCCACAAAGTATCATTAACACATCTCATAATCTCAGTTGCAACATTGTTTATATACTGGTTGGAGACTGTTAAGTTAAACTTCTACTTAGAACATTATGCTACACTAGTTCACAACTTGAATAGTGGACTACGCCTTGAACTACAAGTTTTCTGTGATACCAGTTTCACAGAACGTCTGAACTAATACTAGCCTGCCGCAAGGCTTCCCCGCGGGTGGAGCGTATGCGTCATACTCCGAAGGCCTTTCATGAGTTTATTAGAGAGCACCCGATTCTCATAGACTGCGACGTTTAACAGTCAGACTCATATAGGTGAGTTCCTCAGGAGATGTTCTGCGGGACACATCTCTGCTTATATAAATAAGCCACTTGGAACATATTAAGACAAATGTCAACCTACCATACAGATCAGGAGAGTATTGCATTTTTATGGAGTGAGATAAAATATAAGGATACTCTCCTCTCAACCGACCAATAATTTGTCTCCCACTTCTAATTCACGAGATTTTCGATCACATAGAGTGGGTTACAACTATAGGCAACTCATACCGTGGGTCTCAAACCCATCTCCCACGATGCATTATCTATCACATTCCGTGATAAACCCTTTGTGAAGGGATCTGCCAATTTTGTAGATGTTTAATCCAACGCAATAACTCCAGAGTTATTCAATTTACTGACATATTTCAATCTCCTCTTCACATGTCTTGATGATTTCGCATTATCCATAGAACTATTCACTTTGATGATCACAGTTTGATTATCACGGTTCATTAGGATTGCGGGTATTGGTTTTTCAACCACAGGCAAGTCCATCAAGAGCTCACGAAGCCACTCTGCTTCAACAGTGGCTGTGTCTAATGCTGTGAGTTTTGCTTCCATAGTTGACCTCGTTAAGATGGTCGGCTTGCATTACTTCCAGGAAACAGTGCCACCACCAAATGTAAAAATATAACCACTAGTGGCCTTAAGCTCATCAGCATCAGATATCCAATTAGAATCACCATATCCTCCCAGAACACTCGGGTTTCCAGTATAGTGAATTCCATAGCTTGCAGTGCCTTTTAAATAACGCATAACTCTCTCAAGCGCACGCCAATGATCATCTCCCGGATTGGAAACAAACCGGCTCAATTTTCTCACAGCAAAAGAGATGTCAGGTCTCGTGGCACTCGCCAAATACATAAGCGAGCCTATAATCTAAGAATACCTCAATTGATCTCTAGTAATCCGTCGATTCTTTCGAAGCAACACACTAGCATCATACGGAGTTGAAGAAGGCTTGCAGTCACTATACTCGAAGAGACTCAACACCTTTTCCACATAGTGAGACTGAAGCAGTGTGATCCCACCATTATCATCTCTCAGCAGCTTGATGTTCAAGATAACATCAGCTACTCCCAAATCCTTCATATCAAAACAGCGAGATAAGAAATCCTTAACTTCCTTGATTAAATCAAGATTGGTCCCAAAGATCAATATGTCCTCGACATATAAACATAGAATAACTCCCTCGCCCCCACCATGGCAATAGTATACACACTTGTCAGCTTCGTTTACAACAAAGCCTTCAGCAGTCAAAGTCATTTCGAACTTTTCATGCCATTGCTTAGGTGCTTGCTTGAGGCCGTATAATGACTTCAATAACTTGCACACCTTGCCTTCCTGCCCGGTTACTACGAAACCATCTGGCTGCTCCATGTAAATTTCCTCGTCCAACTCTCCATTAAGGAAAGCCGTCTTAACGTCCATTTGATGACCGAGAAGACCGTGCGAGGCAGCCAGTGAAAGTAGCACACGAATAGTGGTCAATCTAGCCACAGGTGAGTAAGTATCAAAGAAGTCTTCACCTTATTTCTGGGTATAACCCTTGGCCACAAGCCATGCCTTGTACTTCTCAATCGTACCATCAGGCCTAAGATTTTTCTTGAACACCCACTTACATCCTACAGGTTTACACCCATAAGGACGATGAGTGATTTCCCAAGTTCCGTTAGTCAAGATGGAATCCATCTCGCAACGGACATCCTCCTTCCAGTAGTCAGCATCAACAGATGCATAGGCTTCTGAAATGGTCCTGGGTGTGTCATCCACGAGGTACACAATGAAATCATTACCACAGGACTTTGCAGTCCTCTGTCTCTTGCTCCTTACAGTAACTTCATTGTCACCCACCTCGGGATTCTCAACGTGTTCTATCGGAATGGTGGGTTCAGGAATCTCAGCTAATTCCTGACTAGATGAAACAGGTTTCTCTTGATTTGATGAGCTAGGCATATCCTTCATAGGAAATATGTTCTCAAAGAAAGTCGCATCGTTCGACTTCATAATCGTACCAACATGCATGTCGGATACCTTAGATTTTACTATCAAGAATCTATAACCAATTCTATTAAAAGCATAGCCTAGAAGAACAGATACTACTGTTTTAGGTCCAAGCTTGCGCTTCTTCAGAATTGGTATATTGAGTTTCGCCAAAGAACCCCAAGTACGTAAGTAGGATAGTTTCAACCTTTTCCTTTCCCATTCCTAAAATGGAGTAATGGTTTTATTCTTTGTGGGAACTCGGTTTAGAACATGACATGCAGTCATTAGCGCCTCCCCCCACCATGTCTTGGAGAGACCCGAAGTATCTAACATGGCGTTAACCAAATCAGACAACGTTCGGTTCTTTCTTTCAGCCATCCCATTTGACTGAGGTGAGTAGGGAGGCGTCCTCTCAAGAATAATTTCATGTTCCGCACAAAACGAATTAAACTCGTTGGAAAAATACTCTCCATCATGATCAGACCTAAGTCGTTTAATTTTACGATCAAATTGGTTCTCAGCTTCGGCCTTATAGTTCTTGAAATAAGTTAAACCTTCATCTTTAGATTTAAGAAGATACACATAACAATATCTAGTGGAGTCATCAATAAGTGTCTTGAAATATTTCTTTCCACCTTTTATCAATACGCCATTCATCTCGCAAAGATCAGAATGTATAAGTTGTAGTGGTGCCAAGTCTCTTGCCTCCGCGGTCTTACGAGACTTGCGAGGTTGCTTAGCTTGAACACACACTTGACATTTGGAACCTTTAACAGTACTGAATTTCGGAATTAAACTCATATTTTCTAATCGGGTCATGCAACCAAAATTAATATGACAAAGTCGTGAATGCCAAATATCAGAATCATTATCGTGGCAAATATGATTAATAACTTTGGTGCAAATATCTGACAAGGACAAGCGGAACAAGACTCCGCACTCATAGTCTTTACCAATAAATTGTCCGTACTTGGAAATTACAACTTTATTAGAATCGAAACCCAACTTAAAACCATCTCGACATAAACGTGAGCCGCTGACAAGATTTCTATTGATGGAGGGCACATGATGAACGTTCTTCAGTCGCACGACCTTCCCCGGAGTAAACTTCAGATCGATCGTACCAACACCACGAACAGTAGCATGTGACCCGTTCTCCATCAGCACGGGGGAATTCCCGTGACCTGATAAGAAGATAACATGGAAGCATCAGCACAAACATGTACATTGGCACATGTGTCAACTAACCATTCAGGTGAATGACAAACTGAAAGAATAGTAGAAACTATACCGTACCTAGAATCCTTCATTTTAGTGTCGGCCATGACAACATTAGCGGTCTTGCCGATGTTCTCCTGCTGCTGCAACTCATAACGTCTAGGGCATTTTGGAGCCCAATGAGTCAGTTCACCGCACACGTGACATGCTCACTTCCTCTTCTTGAAATTGGTAGAGTGCGACGGCTTAAACTTGCCATCGGGTTTGTCTTTACCCTCGGATTTTTTCTTGTTATATTTAGACTTGTTGGGCGGGTAGTGTTTCTTTTGTACCACATGGGCAGCATAACCTACCTTAGCAACCCAAGCACGGGTATCCTTCGCTCTCGCCTTCTCTTCCACATCAAGAGATCCGATGAGGTCCGAAACGGAAAACTCCTATCTCTTGGGTTTCAGAGAAGTAGGAAATGTGCCGCATGAAGATGGAAGCTTGAAAATAATGCCTCCGGCCACAAAATTGTCCGGTAACATACACTTAAAGTGCTCAACTTCTTTAGCGAGTGACTATATCTCATGAGCATGTTAAACAACAGAACGCTCATCAGTCATCCTGTAGTCATAGAATTGCTCCATGATGTACAGCTCGCTGGCAGCATCCGAGGCCCCAAATTTGGCCTCGAGCGCCGCCCACATATCCTTGCCGTTATCAAACGACATATAAGGATCCACAATGGAATCATCAATTATATCGAGTAGGGCCTTTTAAACAAAGTGTCCATATTCTCAAAAGCCTCCAACTGTGCTAGATTGAAATCGCCCTCTGGTTGCCCTTGGTGACCGCATAGCAGCGCAAGGTTTGAAACCATAGCACTGCTCTCGTGCGCCACCTCTTATAGTCCACCACCCTTGAAAGGGTTTGGCCTTGTCGCCGCAATAATAGCAGGTGCAGGTGCAGCAAATTGCCTATAATCAGGTTTTTGGATTGTTGAATATATAAGCAATTTAGCAGATGATTTAATATGAAATAACATCAAGTAAATCATGACAGTAACAATTATACTAAGCATGCAAATATTGAAATATAGTGCAGTAGAGAAACCGATCCAATCTACAGCAAGAACTAGACAAAAGAATTGAAGTAGCATCTCGTACAGATGAGAGAGAGGTACATACGGTGCAGCGGCAGCGGCACTGGCTGCGGTGTTGTCGTTGTCGCCCATGCCATCGTCGATGAAGAGGTTGCCGAGATCTGGAAACCAGTCGTCGTTGGGGAAGTAGTCGACGTCAGCAGTCGCGCGAGTGCGCTCCCCAAAAACCTGATCGCCCCTCTCCCGTACAGGATCACAAGAGGCGGGGTTTCGGAGGCCTGATGTCCCTTCTCGCGGTGCACGCCGGAAGGAGGGATGGAGAAGTCTTCATTGGCGGCGCAGTGGTTTGGAAAGGTGCGAAATCATAAGACGAAATGGCGGGTAGGGTTTACCGTATGCGCGTATTTACACTGCGGGCTGAGAGAGACTCCACGTCCGAGTCAGTTCGGTTCCACGTTCCAAAAGAAGTGGAAACAGTTTAGGCATTAACGCGTTCGTTAATTACCATATTAATGACTCATTAAGTTTTCCCTACTAGCAAAATAAACGCTCTCGGCTCGGCTTATTCCCGCAATGGCGAGGCGGGCGGCGGAGGAGGAGCGGGCATGTGGCACACCTCTCCTCTTGCCTTGCCAACTCATAGATGAGTTAGAATGGCTCACCTTATAAGGTGGTGCCATCCTCTCCAAACTAGCAATGTGGGACTAAACTTTAGTCCCACTCTCTCCACTTATTATTCATGAATGGGCCATGACAATTTTTAGGATTTATTGGCCTTAGTTGGGCCACATGGTGCAGCCCATATAAATTTCAACAACTATTTTCTAGCGAGATCGACCGGAATGAGCTGGGGGGAGCACGCCATTTTTCTTCGGTAAGAGCACAACGTGCGTCTGGTTGATGCGCTCCAGATCAACTGAGCGGGAGTGGAAATGATCGAAAAACCTAGAGAGTTCCTGGTGGATCGAAGCCCAGACAGCCCGATAGAAGCTTGGCCCAAGACCGTCCGGCCCCGGAGCGCTTTTGCGGTCCATTCCGTGGAGGGCCGCGTGGATTTCCAACACCGAGAAGGGCCTAGTAAGGGCCTCATCGTCCCCACGCTGGTAGCCCCCGTACATTGACTCGAAATCTAGACCGCCCGAAGCGGTTGCCGCACTCCCCGACAGGTTGGAGTAGTAGCTGTGGAGCGCAGCGGCTTTTGCCTCGTGGGAGACGACCAAGGCACCGTCGATGTCGAGAGCACGGATGGACGTGCGGCGGAGGCGCGGGCGTGGAAGAATTTGATGTTCTCGTCACCTTTGAGCATTGCACGGAACTTGCCCCGTTGCTTCCAGTACGCCGCGCGGTCGCAGACGAGCTCGGCGAGGCGAGCGACCCGGCAGTTTGCGCGCAGGTTCAGTTCTGCATGGGAGAACGGGCGGGATTCTTCGAACAGATCAAGCACATCAATCACGAACTTGCACTTGTTCTCAAACTGGGGACATAATCGATGGGAGCGTTTGCATACCTTGGCGGCTGAGCCGAAGGACTTGAGCCGGGCGGCTAAGTCGCCATCTCTTAAACTTTGACCTGACGCCGCCGGGTCAAAGTTTAAGAGATGGCGATTTTTCTTCCGGATAGATTGGATGGAGTAGGTTGATCTAAACCCTAGTGGACCCTAGATTTCCATCATTTAACTTTTTCTTTGGTCTCGGCCGTTCCGTGTTTACTTCTCCTATATATCAATATAAAAGGCAAAACTTCTCCCACGCTTAAAAAAAAAGAGCGAGTAACTGCGGGCAAGTGGAGAGGGTGGAAGAGGCCCGGCAATTCGGGTTTTGTCGTGTTCTTGCTCGTTTGGAAGAGACCGAGGTAAGAGCAAGAGAAGCCCTAACCAAAATGAGCATCACACGGATAAAAAATTCTAAACAACATTTTCGGATCCAAGTATCGTTCAAGATATCATCAACATGAACAAGAATTCAGAACATAACGAAATCCAAGCTTTCCAGACATCTTGGCTGCTACCTAAGCACGATCATAATGAAAATATGCACACACTGTCTGTCGATGGATGTTACACATCTATAGGTCAACAGATTTGTCGCTATATTTTAACATTTTTTAATACTTTGGATGTACTCCCTCCGTCCCAAATTAATTGTCTTAAAGTTGGACAAAAGTGGGTGTATCTAACATTAAAACATGTCTAGATACACCCACTATTGTCAAACTTTGAGACAACTAATTTGGGACGGAGGGAGTACAATTTCGAACATTTATTACGCGTCTTATATTTACAGGTCGTGCAGCAAAGCAGGAAAATAAGACATATGAAAGATTTTGCCTGCATTTCAGCTCTGGGAAAGGGTTTGTTTGGTCCGTGGAGAACAGCTGGAGTGTACTAGGTACTATTTGCTCGTACCAGCCGAGGCTTGCAGGCGAACAGGCAGGACAAAAGGCAGGATTTCTAGATGCGGCCAAGGTGAGGTGAACCTTAGCGACGAAGGCTTCCGAACGAAAAGTGTAGGCAGCTATACTAGGCAATCTATGGCGGTTTAGCTGTAATCGATGACGGTTTAGCGGTACAGTTTTTTAGCATTGACTACCTTTTATTTCCATTTTAAGTTTAGCAACGGATTAATCATACATAACACTATTGCAGAGATGGTTTATGCACCGAAACTATATAATTCCACAATCCAGCACAGTTGGGAGGTAGCAATGTAAGGTGACTAAGATTTACCGAATTACTATAACAAGGATTAAAAAGACTCCGATAAAAACACAAAGATGGTTATGCATTGAAAACATCTGATGACAAAGTTGACGAAAGTCATGCATTTCCATTAGAACGACAAATGATTTTCGTCTTTACGTTCTGATTGCAAAAAACTACCACGTTGCATTTTCAGTTTGACAAAAAACACCAATCTCGGCCGGCTGGCGAATTGACACCGTAACTGATAGGGCTGGCCCACCACTTTGATGACGTGGCAAGTTTAGGACATTGTTACGGGCACGACCGTTGACTGCCGTTACAGGAGCATAAAAGTTAGCATAAAACTACCACTTTAGAGATCAAATTTCGGATAACTATCACTTTATGTTTCAATTCTAAAATATTACGACATTTCATTTGGAATTTCGCAAAAAACACTCATTTGGTTCCCTTCTTATGACAAGTTGAAAGGGGAACTGATGACCTAGGCCCACGTGTCATACACAAAAATAATTGTCACTCAAAAAAAGAGAAAACGGGAAGGAAAAGCATGACATCCGTACAATCCATGGCCACCCTCGTGTACACAGTCGGGCCTGCTCTCACGGCTGTGCCGGGGGTCACGCTCGGCCTGGCCGGCGGACGCACAAGGCATCACTGATGCGCACACGGCCTGTCCGGAGGGCACACAAGGCCGCACCGCGGGTTACGCACATGGCCGCGTCGACGATCAGAATCAGTTCCGCCTGCTGTCACGCTCACGTCTGCGCCGTGGTCAAACGGGGCCGCGCATGCTGTCACGCTCGGCCTAGCCAGACGACGCCACCCCTCCCTACTCTCGGAGAGAACGCCTGCGGCCTCCCTTCAAGCTCATCCTGCCGACTCCACAATCAAAATATATTGGAAAAAATATTGGATCAACAATTACAAGCAAAGGCAAGGGAAGCAATATAAGATGTAGCACGATGCATGCATGCAGTTGGCAAGTTGCAAGTCCACAATCAAAATAATTGTTTCAGCATAACCTGAGAACTAGAAGAAGCAAACTCATATATAGTATTTTTTTTTTTTTTAGATAAAAGGTAATTTATTACCCGACCTTGAGTTAACAAAGCCCAGAAGGTTCACACAGGTTTAGTACAATGCTGAGGCACTACAGCTTAGCCAACATAAAAAACAGCACACATGAAATCAACTAAGGGGCGCCACTCCAGTCGGCCGGGGCAAGCGACACGACGAATGCACCTCTTTAAGTTTGTCGATCAGCCATCTAGCACCTGCTTGGTCCAGGGGCCTGAGCAGCGGAAGCCACGCCTGTAAGAAAAGCATAGATTTGAAGGTTAAATCAGCAGGTTGGTTGATGAACTTCTTTTCGATAGCAAGTTTATTGCGCACAGTCCAAAGCGCCCACGATTGAGCTAAGAACAGAGTCCAGATCAGTCTCCGGGCCCTCCCAGCAACTGTGGACAAAAGCGCATAGAAGTGGGGGAAGCTAGTAGGGTTCCAATCTCTATCTATAACCTGACGGAGGACCGCCCAAGCAAACGCGGCTAACGAGCACGTGAAGAAGATATGTGCGGCGTTTTCGGGCTGGCCGCACAGGGCACAGAGCCCATCCGAAGGCCCCTGTTTGGAAGCAAGTTGCTCGCCCGAGGGCAGACGGTCAAGGATGAGTTGCCAAGCAAAGACCTTTATTTTCAGTGGGATCTTCGCCTTCCAAATATCGCGGAAGTGAGCCACCGTCGCCCCTCGCGACAGGGCTTTATACATCGAGCCCACCGAATACTGTCCAGATGGATCGAGGGTCCAGGACACCTTGTCCTGCCACTCCGAAAGCGTAACATCTGCTAAGATAGCGTCAAGTTGAGCCCACTGGACCGCTACCTCCCCTCCCAAAGATCTACGGAACCTACAGCCCTCGATCACCGCTGTAGCCACCGAAATGTGAGCATCATCGCAGATGTTAAAGAGGAGTGGGAAGCTGTCTTTCAGCGGGCCCTCCCCGTGCCACCAGTCCAGCCAAAACATCGTGCGATGGCCGTTGCCCACTTCGTGCTTCGCCCCTAATTTGAAGAGATGTTTGATCTTGTGTAAACTTTTCCAGAATTCGGAACCGCCCCGGTCCGAGCTACGAAAGATATCGCCCGAGGGCACATACTTGGCGCGGAGGATGGTCGCCCAAATCGAGTCCTCCTGGGAGTACAGCTTCCAGATCCACTTCAAGAGGAGAGCCTTGTTCATGTGTCTGGTGTTGATAATGCCGAGCCCCCCACTTTCCTTGGGGCGACAAACGGCCGGCCAGTTTACCATGTGGTATTTGCGCTTAGGACCAGCTCCTTCCCAAAAGAACTTGGCCCTATGAGAGTCAAACTGGGAATGGACCCCTTCGAGGAGGAGAAACAGACCCATGGCGTACGTAGGGAGGCTAGCTAAGCAGGAGTTGGAGAGGATTAATCTGCCCCCTGATGATAGGAACCGACCAATCCAGGGCTCGACTCTGTCTGCCAATTTTTGGACCAAGAAGGACCACTGTTCAATGGAGAGTTTCCTGTCGGCGATCGGAAGGCCCAGATAAAGGAACGGCAGCGTGCCCAACTTGCAGTTCAGTTGTCTGGCAACAGCAATCTGGGCCTCGAGGGGTTGCTCAAAGACGAAGACTTCACTCTTATGGTAATTGATCTTGAGCCCCGACATCTCCTCGAAGCACATGAGGAGGAATTTCAGATGCGCGATCCCCTGGGGAGTGTTTTGGATCAGGATAATCGTATCGTCGGCGTACTGTAGGTGAGAGATGCCCCCAGGCACAAGATGAGGCACCACCCCACTAATGTGACCCGCGGCGCAGGCAGCGGACAGAATGGCGGATAAACCCTCTACGACGTAATTGAAAAGAAGCGGCGAAAGAGGGTCACCCTGACGCACTCCGCGGCGGTTGCGGAAAAACGGCCCCATCTCACCATTGATAGAGATCGCCGTCTGTCCGCCGGAAACTAGCTGGGAGACCCTGTGGACGAAGCCCGCGTCGAAACCCTTCCGACGCAGGACCTCGAGAAGGAACTCCCAGTTGACCCTGTCATAAGCTTTCTCGAAATCGAGCTTAAGTAAGATGCCCCCCAGCTTTTTACTTTTGATTTCGTGGACGATTTCATGCAAGGCAAGAGCTCCCTCTAGGATGAAACGTCCCTTGATAAAAGCAGTCTGATTGGGGCTGATGGTACGGTGGGCAATCGGGTCAAGGCGAGAGGCCACGGCTTTGGAAACTATCTTGAAAATGACGTTAATGAGGGCAATTGGGCGGAATTGCGTGATCTTATCAGCCCCCTGAGACTTCGGGATCAGAGATAACACCCCGAAGTTGAGCCGCGATATGTCTATCCTCCCTAGGATAAAATCGTTCAGAATATGCAGCGTGCCGTGTTTCACCAACGGCCAGCATCTCTTGAAGAAAGTAACCGTGAAACCATCCGGCCCCGGGGCGGTTTCCGTTTTCAGATCCATAACAATGTCCTCGAGCTCTCTTTCCGTAAAGGTAATGGCCAGGGAGAGGTTTATACTGCACATGAGCACACTCATATATAGTATCTCGAGCACACTTGTTGTTGCTGCACATGAGCGAGATCTATCGTTACGAGTACATGGGACCACGGAACAAAACATTGGTGTTTATACTGCTTTTTCTTTCTCTGTGCGTCATCTTTTTAGCTGCTACTTTTGCTTTAATCAGCAGCCTTTGATCTTACTACTAGCTAGTTACCTTTCCGCTGGCTGCACAGACCCAGCCCATTTCCTTATTTCTTCAGTGCCCATCATAATTCGTCTTTAACATGCATGTAACTTTTTCATTCACGCATGTGATGCTGAAGCTTCCTCGAAGAAGCCTTGGAGATTCAGAACCACACCGTAGTTAGTCATCTCACTCTCAGCTCACCACTCGCCTATATATACACCCATGGAGCCCCAGGAACCAAACTCCATGCCAAAACCACACATGCATGTGCACAGCTATCTAACAATCACAGAAAACAACATTGATCTCAGTGTGCCACTTTGATCGATCAGCTGCGTTCATTCATTAATCTCTCGTTGCTCATTTGATTTCGGGGAGAATCCATCAAGATGAAGGCGTCCAAGTTCTTGAAGCACCTCTTCTCCGCCATCGTGGCGGCTGTGAGGGAGAGGTCTAAGGCGATGCGCACCAGGACGAGCCCCGTGCGGATGCGCCTTGTCATCTTCAGCATCCTCCGGAACAAGAAGCTCCTGATGAGCGCCATCAGCAGCAAGATCCACGCAGTCGTGGGCGGCCCAAGCCAAGACGACGACGGCAACCACCACCTTGTTGCGGCGGCGAGCGGTAGGAAGGCTGCCGTGCTGCAGAACCTGCCGAGCTTCGTGCTGCTCAACAGCCTGCCGAGCTTCTCCATGGGCCGGGACAGCGGCGGTGGCAGCGACTCGCCGTTGGTCATGGTGAGCAGCGGCGAGGAGGAGGAAGAGGAGGGCGTGACGACGAAGCAGCTGCAGCTGCTCCCAGGGTCATCGGCGATCGATGTTGCCCGCACAGCGGCGGAACGGGGCGGCGTGGAGTTCAGGCTGGAGGACGAGATCGACCACGTCGCCGACGTGTTCATCAGGAGGTTCTGATATTTTCTGGCCCAAGGTGGAAGATGAACAATACACGGGAGTTGCAGCACACGCACTTGTGCTTTTTCTTTGTATTACTCTCTTGAATAAACCTGCTGATTACAAGTCCTTAAATAGGGAAAGACACGTACAGCCAAGCCACGCACCGGCCTGATCCGAGTACTGCGCTCCACTACCTACACGCACGCACTAGCTTGAGTCACTCCCAAGTATCCAGAGATCAGCCCACTTTGGCGCATGCCGCAACTAACCACGCCCACTTTGATCTCCATATTGACTCGGCCGCTCAAACTCCACGCAGCAGTACTGGTGCATGCATACTACTCTCTAATCTGACATGCATGCACTTAATCCTAAACGGTTAACACACTACTAGCTTTGCATGTACTTCTACTAGTCAGTACACTGCCGCAGCAGCTCACGGTGCTAGCTTGGATCGACACAACTACATGCATAAGAAATCTAAACATGATGCAATAACTAATCAACAAGGTTAAAAACCCAACAATCACCCCCTTAACCTTGTTGCCTCTTATTTGGAACTCCATGGCGACCTTCAATATAGTCCCGGCTGGTCGTCGGCGGTCGCGGCGGCGAGAAGCACCCGCTCCTTCTTCGGCTCGGTGCAGTCCCTTGAGAAATGGCCATAGACTTGGCAGTTGTAGCAGCGAACCTTTCGAATATCGAAGTTGCTCCTCCTCTTGCCGGCGCCGCTGCGGTCGCGTGCACGCCACTCCTCCTCCGTGAGGAGCAAGCGACTTCCACCGCCATGATTGTCGCCTCGTTCGCCGCTGGCTTGTGCGCGCCGCCGTGAGCGTTCCTCGAACGCTTTGAGCCTGCCCAGCGCCTCCTCGAACGCCATCTTGTCGACGTCGCAGAACTGCTCGATCCCGGCCACCGCGGAGTACAGCCCGTCGGGCACGGTGTCGAGAAGCTTCTTCACCATGGCGGCGTCGCCGAGCGTCGAGCCAAGGCTGGCGTACCTTGCGGCCATGCCGCTGATCTTGCCGGCGTAGTCGTCCAGCAGCTCCCCGTCCGCCATGTGCAGCCTATCGAACTCGCCTCGGAGAGTGGAGAGCCGCGCCGCCTTGACGCGATCAGCGCCGACGAACCTCGTCTTGAGGCTGTCCCACACCTCCTTCGCCGTCTTCTTCGTGGACACTTGCATGAGGATGTCCTCGGACAGCGCGCCGAGGAGTTGCGCCCTCGCCGTCTTGTTCTTCTTCTCGTCCACCGCCACGCCATCCGCAGGGGACACCGCCTCCCAGACGCCCGCGGCGTCGAGGATTGCCTCCACCTTGATAGCCCAAACGGTGTAGTTCATCGGCGTCAACATCGGGCAGGAGAGCGACACCGTGCTCCCCCCAGCGCCATGTGGAACCAACGCCATGGCTCTGATACCAAGTGATATTTTCTGGCCCAAGGTGGAAGATGAACAATACACGGGAGTTGCAGCACACGCACTTGTGCTTTTTCTTTGTATTACTCTCTTGAATAAACCTGCTGATTACAAGTCCTTAAATAGGGAAAGACACGTACAGCCAAGCCACGCACCGGCCTGATCCGAGTACTGCGCTCCACTACCTACACGCACGCACTAGCTTGAGTCACTCCCAAGTATCCAGAGATCAGCCCACTTTGGCGCATGCCGCAACTAACCACGCCCACTTTGATCTCCATATTGACTCGGCCGCTCAAACTCCACGCAGCAGTACTGGTGCATGCATACTACTCTCTAATCTGACATGCATGCACTTAATCCTAAACGGTTAACACACTACTAGCTTTGCATGTACTTCTACTAGTCAGTACACTGCCGCAGCAGCTCACGGTGCTAGCTTGGATCGACACAACTACATGCATAAGAAATCTAAACATGATGCAATAACTAATCAACAAGGTTAAAAACCCAACAGGTTCCACGACCAGATGAAGCTGCAGAAGCTCGATTCCTTCAAGAGGTTTTGCGAGATGCTTGAGAGGAACTAACTCGATCAGCAGCTCAATAAATTTAATGCAGGTTATGGTTACATCCGCATGCATGATTCAAACAGAGGTTGATTAAGTTATCTCCTAAGCGTTCCGTGGAAAATAAACGGCGCATACTGTAACTCATTTTTCTTACTCCACGAGAGTAAAAAAGCACCAGAGTAACTCAAAATTTGAACAGTTTTTTTTTTCAATTCTATTTACGCAGGCCGTTAGTAGATTCCTTCAGCTATTTCTGAGCTTACTGGTGTTACTAACGGACAACAACGGATGTTAATCTCCAGTTATCGAACGGCCCTTCTTCATATGAACCGAGGCAATTACCTGAAGTTACTGTAACTACAACGCCTTTGTCATTTTACTCGTGAAGGCTTTACCTGTTGCTTTCAATAAAGTCAAACGTGCACACCTTGCCACATTCCAAGGTAAAAAAGTGTCTAGATACATCCATATATAGATATGTAGAAGTCATCTATTGTTGAACGGAGGGAGTAGGAGGTAGCGTCACTAGTAGAAAATATCCCTTTCGTTCAGAGCCCAATTTGGTACCGGATGACGTTTGGACCGGGACTAGTCCCGATTCAACGGCTACGAGGTCGCACCGGACTAGTACCGGGTCGAACGGGACCTCTAGTCTCGACTCGTAATACGGACCAGGACAAGAGGGGTCTCGCCCGTCACGACCATGTGGAAGAACCTATAGTCCCGGCTCGTAATACGGACCGGGACTAGATGTCATCTGTTCGTATATAATCACCCCCTCTCTTCGTCCTCTCCTCCGTTTTTTGCATTTTAGATCTTAAGAGGTGTTTGCTAGTTTGTTGTTTTTACCTATGCACCTACTGAAATGGCCGAGCTATCCAGCTTCCTTCTCCTTTGTTTTTCATCACCGAGATCGAGTTTATTCCCATTTTCGTCACGGTTTTACAAGATTTGGCGGCGCCCCTTCTATTGAAGTGTTCCAAGAGGTTAGCACCAAAACTCTTTCATCTTTCATTGATAATTAAGCTCATTTACACCTAGACTAATTTTAGCATCGTGATTGCGTTTGATCTACTTATATAATGCAGATGAGACATTCATGGATGTTCACTGACCGACGCTATAAAAAGTACATGCAAGGTGTGCGTTCTTTTCTCAGTGTGTCTGAGCAGACACGCAGAATAGTTTAATGTGTTGTCCGTGTCGTGTCTGTCGGAATGAGAAGGATTAGTCTTCCTCAAAAACCTTTCACGTCCACATACAGTCTGGGTTAATATTCAGCTATAATTGTTGGACCAAGTATGGAGAAACAAGGGTTATGATGGAAGACGGCGAAGAAGAAGAGAACGATGACAATTATCCTATGGTCCGTGAATACGGTGGTAATGCAAGGGGGAAGATGAAGATGAAGAGACACCAGATGAGCAAATGTTAGATGATGATCTCCGTCGGGCCATCGTTGATGCACAGAGAGAAATAGAAAGTGCAAATGAGAAGTTGAAGTTGGAGCGCATCTTAGAGGATCACAAAAAAATGCCCAACTAGCGAAGATGCAACACAAAGCTCGAAACAACACTGAAATTGCTCCAATGGAAGGCAGGGATCTGAGAAGTTACTGAAAATAATGAATAAGAAGTTTTAAAGGATAACAAATTGTCTGACAGTACGTACGAAGCAAAAAAGGTTCTCTGCCCTCTATGATTAGATGTACAGAAGATGGCTGCATCCTATACCGCGGTGAGAAGTACGAGAATTCAAATGCATGACTGGTATGCAGTGCTTCGCGGTATAAGATCATACGAGATGACCCTGGTGATGTTGAGGGCCAGCCTCACAGAAAGCAGGTTCCTGCCAAGGTGATGTGGTATGCTCCTATAATACCATGGTTGAAATGTTTGCTTAAAAACAAAGAGCATGTGAAGTTGTTGCGATGGCACAAAGAAGATCGCAAGAAAGATGAGATGTTGAGACACCCCGTTGACGGGTCGCAGTGGAGAAAAATCGATAGAAAGTACAAGGACTTTGCAGATGACACAAGAAACATAAGATTTGGTCTAAGTACAGATGACATGAAACTATTTAGTGAGCAGAGCTGCAGCCATAGCACCTGCCTGTGACTCTATCTATCTATAACCATCCTTCTTGGTTGTGAATGAAGCGGAAGTTCATTATGATGTCAGTGCTCATGCAAGACCCGAAGCAACCCGACAATGACATTGATGTGTACCTCAGGCCATTAGTAGAAGAAAGTTTATAATTGTGGGATAAAAAAGGTGTACGTGTGTGGGATGAGCACAAATAGAAGGAATTTGACCTACGATCGTTGTTGTTCGTAACCATCAATGATTGGCCTGCTCTTGCTAACCTTTTAGGACGAACAAATAAGGGATACATTACATGCACACACTGTTTAGATGATACTGAAAGTATATTTTTTGGATAAATATAAGAAGAATTGTACCTAGGGCATCGTCGATTTCTTCCAGTCAAGCATCTGTTAAGAAGGAAAGGCAAGCATTTCAAAGGTGAGTCAGATCACTGGAAGAAGCCTAGACACCGTACTAGTGATGATATATATGGTATGCTCAAGGATTTAGAAGTAATCTTTGAAAAGCATCCTAACAGACAAACTGTTCCGAATGACGCTGACGGACACGCACTCATGTGGAAAAAGAAATTTATATTTTGGCTTCTACCATATTGGAAAATAGAGATCCACTCTGCAATCGACGTGATGCATGTAACGAAAATTCTTTGCGTCAACCTTCTTCGCTTTTTGGGTGTGTATGGAAAGACAAAAGATACACCAGAAGCACGAAAGGACCAACAACATATGAAAGATCCAGACGACCTACATCCAATGAAGACAGGTAAAGTACGTCTAAGTCCTACACTCCTACCAGCTACGCTCTTACGAAAGAAGAGAAGAAAATATTTTTTGAAGTCCTTAGAAGCATTAAGGTTCCTTCTAGCTTCTCGTCAGATATAAAGGGAATACTAAATATGACAGATAAAAAATTTCGAAATCTAAAGTCTCATGACTGCCACGTGCTTATGACTCAATTGCTTCTGGTTGCATTGCAGGGGATTGTAACAGAAAATGTTCGACTACTCATCGTGAAGCTATGTGCATTCCTCAATGCAATTTCTCAGAAGGTAATCGATCCACAAATTCTATCAAGGTTACATAAGGATGTGGTTCAATGTCTCGTTTGTTTTGAGTTGATGTTCCCACCATTCTTCTTCAATATTATGACACATCGGAGTAGGTGATAATCTCCGCCTTCCCTACCCTCACTTCTAGTCCAGGCGTGCTCACCCATCGAGGTTTCAGCCCCGAGCGTCGTCCGACGATAGTGACGACGACGGCGGCGACAACAACGACTATGAGGATGAGTATTATAAGGCTAGGCAAGAGTATGACTAAACCGGAGATCCACTCTTGTCAATTCGTAATGCTGGTCTATAGCTAACTACATCCGCGCCTAATGTTAGTTAGACTAATTTGTGATCGTGTAAAATGTATTCTCATTTATCTCTCGTACCCTGGGAAAGTCAATATAGTCAAAAATTCAAGCACTTGTAGTGTTGACAGTTTGGATAGTTAAAATATTTAGTTTGAAAAAAAATTGGATTAATTATTCAAATCCAAACACTTTTCAAGTTGAAACTTTTGTCATATTCAAAAGTATGCAGAAGTTATTCAAATTTTGCGTTGAAAAACTATTCAAATTCAATTTCAAAAGCTTGTCACCAAAAATATGCACGCGGAAGAACACCTCTAGTCCCAGTTTTAGCGACGAGTCGGGACTAAAAGCGTGTTCGCGTGGCTAACTGTTTACAAAACACCTCTATTCCTGGCTCGTGGCTACAACCGCGACTAGAGGGTACCCTTTAGTTCTGGCTCGTAGCCAGAACCGGGACTAGAAATCCCTAGGTATAAATACAAACGTCTTCCTCCCGGTTCGAACCACGAACCGGGACACAGAAAGAGGCATCCGTCGCGACAATATTTGCGCCGCCAAGCTGCCCAACTATGACGCGGCGCTGTCGCTCTCGTCCGCGCTTCCCTCCTCCGCACCGCCGCCGCCCGAGACCATCGCGCCCGCGCCACTCGTCGTCCGCCGCGCCCGAGCCCACAACGCTGGCGCCGCCGAGCCCACCGCTCTCGCCCGAGCCGGAGGTGTGCACCACCTATGCCTAAATCCGGATGTTAGGTTAATTATTTATTAGTGTTAGTTAGTATTAAGTTAGTGTTAGGTTAGTTAGCGTTAGAAACTATTGTTAGGTTTAGGATTAGAAATTAGTGTTAGATTTAGTGTTCAGGATTAGAAATTAGCGTTAGATTAGTTTTTTATTTAGAATTAGAGCTAGATTTAAAATTAGTGTTAGATTTAGAATTAGTGTTACTGTTCGAGTTTTACTGTTAGAAATTAGTGTTAGGATTTTTTTTATTGTTGGTGTTAGAATTAATTTAAGGGTTATAATTTGGATCTGTTACTTTTTTTAAAAGTTAGTGTTAATTAAAATTGTGTTTCTAGTTTGTTGTTCTCTGCGACGATGTCCCTGTTGGACCAGAGGGGCGATGTCCAGGACTAGGCTCCGCCGGGCTGGCACTGGGAGGTGCTATCTTCTGGTACACGCAGCTTGGTTAGGAATTCGGATGACGTCGTCGATCTGGGTCTTCTTTGGTGGCAGTCGTGTGGGCCATACTTGGTGCAGAGGGAACCGGCATCAGAGGAGGTGGTACATGTCCGTATCAGGGAGGAGGACGAGCACGTCCGTCGCTACATGTATTTGTTAGATACCCAATTTAGCAATACATGGTCGTTTGTTCGAAGGGTTCCTTATCACGTGAGCTAAGACAGTGTGATGGTTCCTTATCTTTGGATACGCAGCGTCGGCGGCTCAGGACCCGGTCGAAATTAGTTTGACAGGTTATGCATGTGAGATGTATCGGTGTTATTATTCGTGATATATTAGGGTAAAATAAAAATGAAACCAAGCTATGTAACCTGATTATATTAGTTAATCAATGGATCACTTTAGATGTTTATTATTGGATCACTTCTCCTAATGCTATCATTCTTTGTTTTTTATTAGTTAAGCAATGGATCACTTCAACAGCAGAGAAAATGAAGAGGAAATTTTATCCCTTATACGACAACAACCCGATGTAGGTGACAATGGAGGAGACGAAGGCTCGCAGTTTTTGAACGAGTCTGGTGAGGGAATGGAGCTGGAACGAAGAGCCTCCTAGCAAGCGAGCATCAAGAATTATGACGATTCGCAAGATGGTGGGCACCCGCAGTCTGTCGAGGTATATTAAGCCTCTGGTGATCGAATCGATGCAATAATTGTATATATATGTATTAACGAATGTTTTATTTTTATTTTAGACCTCCATATCGACCCAATCTCAATGATATCATGCCAAAGGGTTGGCCAAAGATGAGCATCTTCTAATTGATGTGATCGGTCCATATGGCAAACTTTCGCTTCCGAAGGCGAATACAAATCTCCAAAAATGTAGACCTACACTGTCGACATTGGATATACTTTCATGCTCACATTTGAGCTCCTTGAAAACTCCCTACTTTGGAGTCCCTTAATGGATGGGACGATGCCGATGTTGCCTAGCCCTGGATGTAGGCCACAACCGCAAGGATCATGGCGAGGAACAATGGCATGAGGTCGTTGGAAGCCATGGTCTCGAGATTGTTCCAACTAGATTTTGGAGCGAGGGCGAGTTAATTAAAGAAAAGACGATTATACTAAACTTTTATATTTCTTTTCTATATTTTATCATATTATGTTATATAAAATACATGTTATATACAACTCTGTAAGAATTCTTAACAACACAATGGTGTTTCTAAATATTTATTATTGTGTTTTCTCTTATATAGTTGAATTGCATATAACTGAAAATATATCAGATTTGTGCAATTTTTTATTGTTTCTAAGAAAATGTAATTTATCAGATACTAAAATATACCATCTTAAATGTGAAACAAAAAAAGTCGCTCGTGATTTTTGTTTATAGTAGATGAATTATAAATGTATATGTATATTATTTCGTTGATGTTATTCTCTACTTTGTGATTATTTATAATGGTAGAGATACTAAAGCATATGGCCTAACATATATCTTAATAGAGGTGTGTGGTTTATGTCTAGGAAATAAAATTTATAGAAAATTTTCTTAGTATAAACTGAAACATTGGCATGATATTTTTTTTTCCTGCTAAAATGTGTCTTGCCTGGTTCAGTAATAAGTTGACAATATGTTACTTGTCGAAGGATGATTTTTACGATGCCACAGGAACGTCGAATTTAGGTAGTAATAACGATTTTAATTGTATGGTACGAGGCGCGGGTCAACAGATAGAAGTCACAACATGTTTAGATGAAGATCTTGGATTTTATTTATGAAGTTGGTACATATTGGTACATAACTGGACCTGGGCGAGTTCAGAGATCGAGTCATCACGAGGTATTAGGGTTCTGTCTAGTGTTTCTAGGCTAAGACTAATCTATTACATGGTTTGCAATCTTAGTGAGTTCTAAGTCATCGTCTCGCGTCTAATATGCATCTTGGACCTGGGGAACCCTGGGTGTACAAGGAAATCTAACTAAGACACCATTCCAAGAATATGAAGTAACTCCTGGATTAAATGTGTCCTCGATTGTAACATGTCTTCGGGTATATATATAGTCGTTAGTGAGCAATAGTTCATGCCTTGTACGCCTAGAGTTTCCCATCATTTCCTTGTACACTTGACCTGATCTGTAGCTTTCCTTCGGTGTAATACATCTTGAGGAGTCTTCTGCAAAGTCATGGTGCTACACATCAGGTCCTTGGTCGAGTAGCTTCCAGAGGTTGTTCTTCCGCAGGACATGTCGCTTCTATGGATGTCATGGGCTCAAAGTGGTGTGGATCCATGTGGGTACATCGCCCAATGACACTTATCTCCGACAAGCCTCTTGGTCAGTACCTTTAATAAGAGGGTCGGATCTGTCTCCATGTAGACTTCTGGTGTGCTTGGCGACTTACGGCTCTGGTTGTTAGGTTATGTTGATAGCGAAATTCAGGAGCTACTTCATCTCTGTGGAACGGTGACCTCGTTAGAGCTTCTAAGGGCATCTTGGACCTGGGTAGCAGATCTTGATGTTGTCCTAGACATGGGTGGCAGGTCTCTACGTACTCCCTAAAAACATATTAGTAGTAATGCAAGAGAAAAACATTCTTATAGCATTGTTACCTTAAAATCCTAAATAGGGTTTCTATTAGACATAGGTGTCAAAGTAAATGGCGTGCTTTTCTGTCCAAGAAAAGTAGCGTGTCGACATGTGTTTGTGCTACAGAACCTGAAAAATTATTTTTCCTTGGGTGACGTGAGTAGGCCACTCTAGGGGCCGAGTACTTCCCAGTCCTGGTAAAAGCAAGACATGATCATGTTACATTCTCCTCTGCGACGCGATCAGGTGATGCGCCTCTAACACACGTTCGTTGGGAGACCCCAAGAGAAAGGTATGAAGAGCACAATAGCAAGTTTCTCTCAGAAAGAAACCAAGGTTGAATCGACCAGTAGGAGGAAAAAGCAACTTCCGAAGGTTGATGCAGCTGAGATGGCAGAGCGCACTACCGGTTCAGCAGCAACGTGGAACCTACACAACACAATCAATTCACTTTGCCCCAACGAAGCAGTGAGGTTGTCAATCTCACCAGTTTTGCTGAACACAAAGAGGTTAAACGTATGGTGTGGAAAACAGTATGAGAACAGTATGAAAACAGCAGTAGCAGTATGAAAACAGTGGAACCAGTGGTTGTATTATCTGTATGAGAAAATGGACCGGGGTCCTCAGTTCACTAGTGGTGTCTCTCCATAGAAGATAAATAATATGTGAGGTGAACAAATTATAGCTGGGCAATTGATAGAAGAAGGCTGCACCATAGTGCATATGCAAGAAATAAAGATTACTATGCGATTCATGCGGGCATTACAACAAAATACATAGATCGTCATCCAACTGCATATATGACTAATAATCCACCCTCCGAATATCATCCGAACAAACGTTGGGTATTAAGTTGCAAGCAACAGATAATCGCAGTAAGCAAAGTGTGTAATGTAAACAATGTAAAGAAAGTATACATCGTTGTTTTCTCCCTAATCACTAGTGGAAACAACCCCTATCGTCTAGGGGGCAAAACTCCATTGGTCCCGGTTGCACAAAAATCCGGGACAAATGCTATGCATTGGTCCCGGTTTGTGTGCCCGAGGCAGCAGAAATCACCCAAGGGCAAGTTTCCCGGTTCGTGGGGAGGCATTGGTCCCGGTTTGTGGCATGAACCGGGACCAATGCCTCGCCACAGGCCACGTGGCACGCGTATGGGCATTGGTCCCGGTTCATACCACAAACCGGGACCAATGCCCCCCCTTCCCCTACATATACTGCCTCACAGCCCCCCTTCCCTCTTTTTTTTGGCTTGGAGGAGTGAGAGAGGTGGGTGTTAGTGTGTGTTATTTTACTATGCACACGAGGTGTTCGACGAAATACCCGAGCCACACATAAGATCATTGAAAATGGTATCTTCGACCGAGGTTAACAAACTTATCTTTTTCATCTGTAATTGATACATAAAAAAGTAATATTTGTCGATGTACTGTGGTCATTAAGAGATAACAAACATTTCTCTATTGAATATGTTATTATAATGTTTTTTGATAAACTTAATTGTACGATGCAGATGGATGCACGACGGCGATGGATGTACGGTGACCGACGTACTTCCGAGTATATGGTAGGCCTGAATGCATTTCTCATTCTAGCTCAGGCGAACAAAGATAATGGCTTTATGTGTTGCCCATGTGTTGATTGGCGGAACGTCAGGAAGCACTCTTCCTCGAGAATCTTTCACGGCCACCTACTTCAGAGAGGTTTCATGCCCAGCTATAATTGCTGGACCAAGCATGGAGAAAGAGGGGTTGTGATGGAAGACAATGAAGAAGAAGAAGAAGAAGATCCTTTGTTCCCTGAATACGGTGATACTGCAATGAAGACAATGCAGAAGAAGGAGGTGATCAAGAACAGGCATCAGAAGAGCCCGATGATGATATTGGCCGAGTTATTGTTGATGCAAGGGAAGACTGTGAAAGTGAATTGGAGAGGTTAAAGCTGGACAACATGTTACAGGATCACAAAAAGTTGTTGTACCCAAATTGCGAAGATGGTAGCACAAAGCTCGGTACCACACTGGAGTTGCTGAAATGGAAGGCACAGAACGGTGTGACTAACAAGGCATTTGAGAGTTTACTTCAACTAATGAAGCCGAAGCTTCCAAAGGATAACGAATTGCCTGAGAGTACGTACAAAGCAAAGAAAGCTCTCTGCCCTCTAGGATTAGATGTGCAGAAGATACATGCATGCATTAATGACTGCATCCTCTACCGCGTGAGAAGTATGAGAATTTGGATGAATGTACGGTATGCACTGCACTGTGGTATAAGATCAGAGCAGATGACCCTAGTGATGTTGACGGCGAGCCCCCCCGTAAGAGGGTTCCTGCTAAGGCGATGTGGTATGCTCCTATAATACCACGGTTGAAACGTCTGTTTAGAAACAAAGAGCATGCTAGGTTGTTGCGATGGCACAAAGAAGACCGTAAGAAAGACAGAAAGTTGAGACACCCCGCCGATGGATCGCAGTGGAGAAAGATCGAGAGAGACTTCCCGGACTTTACAGGAGAGGCGAGAAACTTATGGTTTGGTCTAAGTACATATGGCTTTAATCCTTTTGGGGAGCAGAGCTCCAGTCATAGCACCTTTTCAAGCACTTTTCATGTTGAATTTTTTGTCAAATTCGAAAGTATATAGAAGTTATTCATGTGCATATTCAAACAATTTTCAAATTTTGGCGCTAAAACATTTGGGCGCGCAGGGTAGCACCAAATTTTGAAATACGTCTGGTCCCGGCCCGTGCCACCAGCCGGGACCAAAGGGGGTACCTCTAGTCCTGGGTGGTTGCACGGGCCGGGACTAGAGACCCATTAGTATAAATACCCAAGCCCTCTCTCCAGGCCGAGCAACCACCCGGGACCGACCGGACTAGCCTAGGTGAAGCCCTGCCGATCCGCGCTGGCGGCAGGGATGGATAGAACGATCCCGCCGGCGCCGGCTCCGGCCGTTTATTGCATTAGGTTGGCCATAGATTGGCCGGGGACGAGTTGGCACGGAAGCGATTTCATTCATAAATGGCCCAAGCGGTCGGTGCTTACATTGGGGCGGCAGCGCGGCCACAGGCGGCCGGCCGTTTCTTGATGACAGCCCTAGTGGCTGGTCCTTACATGGGGGCGGTGGCACGGCCACAGGCGGTCGGCCGTTTCTTGCGGGGGTAGAAGCAAACCTAACAAACTAGTTGGGCCGGGGGCGCGCCGACGTCGGCCTAGTCCTCCTTGTCGGATGAGAGGCAATGGTAGTCCGGCTGGACCCACAGGTGGGCAGGCAGCTGGGGCGGCTGCGGTGGCATCGGGGGCGCGTCCTCCAGTGGTGGTGCTGGCCAGTCCTATGGCGGCGGCGGCGGCAGCTCCTCCTCCGGCGACCACTCGTCGCCGGTCCAGGTCCAGTGCATGCCGTATTCGAGTCCAGGGGGCAGCGGCTGTGGCTCCGGCTCGTCCGTCGATGCGCGCGGCGTTCATCACCTGCCACCACGGCGCCGACGGTGGAGGGGGCGGCATCGCGGCCGTGTCGGCAGCCGCGGAGGCGGCCGCACAGGCGAGGACCTGCTACCAGCGCTTGATCTCGTCCTCGACGAGGGAGCGGAGGGAGGCCTCGAAGGCGACCTGCATGTCGGGGTCCTCGTCGTCGTCGACGATGTCCTCCTCGAGCCACAGCTCCGGCTCGTTGCTGGGCGGTGGCGCTGGGTAAGGGGCGAGGTTGGCCGGAGGATTCGGGGGCGTAGCGAAGTAGGAGCGGCGGCGCTGGTCGTGCTCCTGCTGGAACCACTCGTCCCAGTTCGGCTAGTTCAACGCGTAGGCGGGGTCCCTGAGGAGGTCGGCCGGCAGGAGAGCGTGCAGGCGAGCTATCTCCTCGGCCCGGTCACGTTTGTTGGCCGGGACCGGCGGCACCGGGACCCGCTGCTGGTTGAGGTGCCAGCCGTCCGGGAGGTGGACGTCCGGCCAGAAGACCGGCGTGTTGTTCTGCCAGTGCCAAGAGCACTCCTCCTTCCGGACGTACCGGCGGAATCGCTTGCCCGGCGCGAGGCGGCGGGTGGCGCGCGGCCGGAGGTAGTACTGGGAGGCGCGGGTTGGCCCCGATCCGCACACCGGTCGGACCAAAGCCAAATGCCTCCCGCGGGAGGGGGGGGGTGAAGGGAATATGCCCGAGAGGCAATAATAAAATGGTTATTATCTTATTCCTTGTTTATGATGAATGTTTATTTCTCATGCTAGAATTGTATTAACCGGAAACGTTGATACATGTGTGCTTAATAAACAAACAATGGTTCCTAGTAAAGCCTCTCTTTTAACTAGCTCGTTGATTAATAGATGATCAAGGTTTCCTGATCATGAACATCGGATGTTATTAATAACGGGGTCATGTCATTAGAAGAATGATGTGATGAACATATACCCAAAGAGAATATAGCAATGCGATCAAGTCATTTAGTTTACATTGTTATATCAAACACACGAAGTAACTTATTCCTTATACCATGAGATCATGTCAATCACTGATACCGGAAGAGTGCTTTGATGGCATCAAACGTCACACCGTAACAGGGTGACTATAAAGGTGTCATTGAGTATTCGGAAAGTATTAGTTGAGGATCATGGATCAAGAGTGGGATTTGTCCATCCAAATGACGGAGAGATATACTCTGGGCCCTCTCGGTGATATCACATCGAAACCGCTTGCAAGCACGTGATATGATCACAAGGATGTTATATCACGGGAACGAGAAAAGAGTACTTGTCGGTAACGAGATTGAACAAGGTATGGTTGATACCAATGATCGAATCTCGGACAAGTAAAATATCGCGAGACAAAGGGAATAGTTCACGGCGTTGTTGGTTCACACGATCACGAGAGTCATCGTTGAATATATAGGAGTCATCACGGATCTCCAGATCCCGCTGTTGATTATTGATCGGAGAGGAGTCTCGATCATGTCTATCTTATTCGCGAACCGTAGGGTGACACACTTAAGGTTCGATGACGCATTTGAGAGGATACGGAATATCGAAGAATATTTTGGACAGCACCGAAATTGTTTCGGGGAAAATTGAAATAGTTCAAGGGGTTTTTCGTCGAATGGTTGTTAATAGAATTAACAAATGATTCGAGGTGCTATATGCAAATGTTTGTTAATAGAATTAACAAATGCTGAAATAAAGAAATAAAAAGGTTTTATTTATTTATTAAAAGAAAACCTTTGGATTTTCCAAGTGGGAAATTATGGGAGCATGAGTGGGTGTGAGTGGAGCTTCCACTCACATGATGAGGGAAGAGGTGGGGGCACCCCCATGGGCTGGCCGCACCCCCCTTGGGCTGCCTCCCCCCTCTCCTATAAAAGGAGGGTGAGAGCTCTCCCTCCTCCACACACTTGGCCACTTCCCTTTCCCTCCACCCGCTGCTCCATTTCATGGTCTCCGGCTTGGCGAAGCCCTGACCGTGGGATTCTTCACCACCACCACGTCGTCGTGCTGCTGGAGTTCCGAGGGATCCTCTACTTCCGCGCCCCGCTGGAACGAGGGAACGGAGGTCGTCATCAACCGTACGTGTGACCGATCACGGATGCACCGCCGGATTGCGGTGCCATCTTCTCGCTATCGGGATCGGTGTGAGTACGACTACGCCAACAACGAGATTTGATCTCGTACCACTTTGAGTCTTCGAGGGTATGTGTTCTCCTTAACCCTCTTGTTTCCCGTTACACTTCGTCTCCTAGATTAGATCTTGGCCTTTCGGGTGTCTCTCGCGTAGGAAAATTTTTGTTTTCTATGCTACGTTCCCCTTCAGTGGTATCAGAGCCGGATCTATGCGTAGATGTTTTGTACGGGTAGAACACATAGGTGTATGTGGGCGTTGATGATCATGTTATTACCTCCTTGATTATTTTATGATCTTAGTGGCATAGTGGGATGAAGCGGCCCGGACTAACCTTACATGTCCACGTACATGAGACTTGTTCCACAACTGACATGCAACTTGTATTGCATAAGTGGCTTGCGGGTGTCTGTTTCTCCTACTATAGTTAAGATCTAATCTATGAAGGGTTGTTAAAAATGTGTTTATCAACGTTGTGGTTGATGTTCGTAGGTATGAACGGTTCTATCCTCGAAAGCCCTAAGCCACGTAAAATATGCAAAAATAATTTAGAGGCGTCTAACTAGTTTTTGCTGGGCATGTGATGTGATATGGTCAATATTACAAATTTGATTATGAGATGATCTATTTTGTAAATTATTGATATACCGGAAGGTATCCATATGATTGTCTTCTTATTGATGGACAATCAAGATTGGGGTGCCATGGTACTTGGTACCACGCCGGTGGAATGATGGAGATCATACCGTGATACACATGATGGAGATCAAGTGCAAGAAGGACCATATCATATCACGTTATCCTTTCATGTGATGTCTGTGATGTTAATCCTTTTTATGCATCTTGTTTTGCTTAGATAACGTTGGTAGCATTATAAGATGATCCCTCTCACTTAATATCAAGATAATAATGTGTTCTTCCTTAAAGTATGCACCGTTAAGAAAGTTCGTCGTTTCGAGACACCACGTGATGATCGGGTGTGACAGACTCAACGTTCGCATACAACGGGTGTTTTCAAGCCTAGCATGTACAGACATGGCCTTGAAACACACGCAATACTACGGTTCTACTTGGCGAGCCTAGCATGTACAGACATGGCCTCGGAACACGTAACCGAAAGGTAAAGCATGAGTCATATGGATGATATGATGAACATGTCGATGTTCGCCTTTGAAGCTACATCATCTCACGTGATGATCGGTTTTGGTGTAGTGAATTTGGTTCGTGTAATCACTAAAGACGACTAAGAGGGATGTTGTTTTTGAGTGGGAGTTCATGGTTTAATTTTTGAATTAACTTGAACTTATTTATCATGAACAACAAATCAAATTGAATTTGCACAAATTGTAGTATTCATTGGCATCCACATAACTACCTTACACTTAGATTGTTAATTGAGATATAACTGTTATGATCTGGTAAATACCATTTAAGATTGGTACCGTATTAGTGAAATTTAAAATTAAGTCCTATTGTAGATTTTTGGTATTTCCTACCTAGCTCCATGTGGTTAATGATTGATTAATCTAGAGAGCAAATAATTCCTACTTAGAATCCAGAGTCATGGTTGCTTCCGTATTACTTTATCTTCAAAAGAATGTTTTGTTGATCAAGGTGATTTAGGAACTGAAAAGAGTTGTTTTCAGAAACAATCAAGTGAAAGATATATTGATATCTAGAAACTTATTTGTAGCAACATGACTGAGTATAATTTAGCGTGATAATGTTTGCTTATATTATCTGAATATATGCAAATTTAGCGTGACAATGTTTGCTTATATTATCTGAATATATGCAATGATTGAAGACGCTAGGCGTTTGAATATTCCAAGAAATTGGATGCTAAAAATTATCCTCTAAATTACTTCCTTCGAGCTATAGTAGCTTAATCATAAAATTGTTACGATGGGATGGATTAAAAGTATGTGTAAAGTCGTTTACCTTACTTGGAGATTGCTAAGAGTGGAATCTAGAAAAATTCTATTAATATGGTGATATTAGTAGAACAATCAAACTCAAAGTATGACTCAATGGGTGATAGTATATGACTAACACGCCAAAGAAAATGAGCTAGTAAGACTAGCATTGTTTGATGTTGAATGATTCTTCTATAAAGGAAAGGGAATATTGAAAATAGAATTACAAATAGATATATGGCAGAAAAGAAGATAACTGGAAAAGTCCAGCTCAGGAGTATATACTTGATATACAAGTTATAGATGTATTACTAGTTAACAAAGTATTTTTGGGTATTTTGATACCACATTGGTTGGTATGAGTTGTCATACAAAGCAACGCAATGAAAGAAATACAAGGGCCTAAAAGGAACTAGTAATAGATGTGGAATCGATTATGACAAGAACATAAATAAAGTGTTATTGTGTTCATTGTCGTATCGAACCAACCAGTCAAGATTTATTTGAAGAACTTAATAATTTGTTATTTTGTTCTAGTCTTTTGTGAGAACAAATGAGATTGTTCAAACTATGATCATATTCCATAATTGATGGATATGTTAATATAAATCATGTTGGTAAAGTAAACATCTATAAGACTAAATGCTAAACGTTGCAAGACGTTGAAGTGTTTCACTTAAATTGTGACACCACCATTTTAGTTCATATCGGAAAGGAAAACATGAAGGAACTCCATATTGATGGACTTCCGGAGTCATTTTATTGACGCTTGTGAGACCTCTTCCAAAAGATGACTAGAATTCCGTTCTTAGGCCAAAGTAGAATGGACGACTAATTTAGTGGAGATTATACATATTGATGTATATAGTCCATTATGTGTAGTCATGTATGGTGGATTAATTTTTCCTTCATAAAATTATGTCGATGATTTAAGTAGATATGTGAGTATATCTATTTAAAGGGAACAGAGTTTGACATTTTGAATTGGTTCAAAAGGTTGTTAATATGAAGTTAAAATCAATGTAACAAGATAATCAATTATTTATGATTGGATCATAAAGGATAAAGTTTGAGTTACAAGTTTAGCAAAACATCTGAGAAGTTGCAGAATTGTTCTACAACTTATACTTCTCGAATACCCCACATTAGATTGGAGTATTCAAAAGACAAAATCAAACCCTGTTTGACATGGTAAGATTAATAAATTGCCATTATAATTTTGTAGTTTATACATTAAGGACAACCGCTTTTACACTGAAAAGAGCACCATCATGATTCGCTGAAATTGACAACATATAAGATATGGTTTGGGTAGTGACCCGAATTGTCACTTTTTTAAGTTTTGGTATGCATAGCATGTGTAAAATGTTTACAACCAAAATAGGATAAATATATGTTTATAAGGTTATCCCAAATAAAATATTGGGTATTTCTCCTATCACCGAACCAAAAGACAAATGTTGTTTGTCAGAAAGGGTTAATTTCTCGAGAAAGTAGTTCTTGCGAAACAAGTGAGTGGGAGCACAGTACAAACTCAACAAGGTTAGAGAATCTTCGTTATCATGTCAAGAGTAGCGCAGCACTGGAAGTTGTTCCGGGGTTTACTATTTTGACTAAGTAGAAGACACTACAAATGTTGTAGATACTTCAAATGAGTTTGCGAACTGTACCAGTAAAGTCCAAAAACTTTGTACTTAGAACAACTTGTGGTTTAAGTGTAAAGTGTTGTTTTGACAACAAAAGGACCTGAACCTTATAGAGGAAGCAAATGATGGGCCCTGGCTTCGTAAAATTGACTATGAGTCATTATATCCGCCATAGTATCCTTGTATGAATATCAAGTATGTGACTTGGTAGTCCTTTCGATAGGCATGATGCCTAACGATAGCAAAAGGGTCTATATAGCGACAAAGACATGGATTTTACATCCTTTGAAAGTTGTACTTATCGAAAAGTTGTTTTCGACGAAGTTCAAAGAGTTCATTACTACAAGATTTTGATCTTCCGTAGTGATGCTTAGTCTTTGCAGATAGTTCTAGCAAAGTTACATATTATGATATGGATGTTGAATAACAAAACCAATTCTCCTCTCGAGGAAGTTTGTTCAAGGATGTGTACTTGACACAGTCTGAGAGTTTTGTAAAATTCAAAAGGTTGCTAGAAAGGCATGCGCACTTCAATGGTTGAAGTGAGCATAACGAAGTTGAAATCTTTACCTTAATGAAGTTATCAAAAGAGTTTGATTCCATCATGAACGATAAAGATACTTGTAAAGTTACAAGAAATTAAGTGGGAGCGCTATGACATATTTCCAATACTTTATGTAGATGACATATGGTTGATTGGAAAATATGTATTTTAAATTAACACGGTTAAGATTTTCATATTGATGAAAGGCTTAGAAGATATTGGGCATCGATATCTATAAAAGATGGATTGAAGCGCCTGATATGATTGAAGCCAAATTACATAGATGAAATATTGAAGTAAGTCAATATAAAATTGATAAGAAGGAGTTCTTGTCACATGGAAAATAATTGAGCAAGATTCATGTGTTTTGACACATGATGAGCATCATTGAAATTGAGATTTCTAAGTCATGTTTCCATGCTATGTACACAACCAGATGAGTCCTATGCTATAAAATGTTATGGTAGGATAATTCATATGATGATTAGACAACAGTGGGAGAGATCCTTGTGTCATTTTAGAAATGCTAAGGATATGTTTTCCTATATAGTAATGACAAAATATTAGTTGTAATATGTTACACTAATAGTCTTGTCATTTATTAAAGTAATTTTATCTCAATTAAAATATGTAATGAACGGTAGCACAATAGGATGGAAGAAAGTTCCATGCTGGATTTGAAAGAGTTTCAAAATTAAAATATTGTGACAGATACTACAACAAAGGCTAAAGTATATCGTTGTGTTGACAACTGATAATAAGCGTATATTGTGTCAAGGAGTTCTTTATTGAACTTGGTGAATTTCCAAGAATGCTGAAACTATGAAGCTACATTTTCACAATGTTAGTAACATCAGTTTAAGCTGAGGAATTAAGGTATCACCGGAACTTGGTGAGTTTCCAAGAATGCTAACACTATGAAGCTACATTTTCACAATGTTAGTGACATCAGTTTAAGCTGAGGAATTAAGTTTTCACCAATTGACCATATATATACAAAGCCATCTCATTAGAGAATGAGTGATGCGTGTAGACGCAAAGAACATGCAAATACAATAGGACCTGAACAGTTCAGATCTTTTTGATAATGTTTACCACATGCGAAGCATGGTAATAACACTGGTACGCCATATGTGTTAAGTGCTTACAGACTAGATTATTGACTCTAGTGCAAGTGGGAGACTGAAGGGAATATGCCCGAGAGGCAATAATAAAATGGTTATTATCTTATTCCTTGTTTATGATGAATGTTTATTTCTCATGCTAGAATTGTATTAACCGGAAACGTTGATACATGTGTGCTTAATAAACAAACAATGGTTCCTAGTAAAGCCTCTCTTTTAACTAGCTCGTTGATTAATAGATGATCAAGGTTTCCTGATCATGAACATCGGATGTTATTAATAACGGGGTCATGTCATTAGAAGAATGATGTGATGAACATATACCCAAAGAGAATATAGCAATGCGATCAAGTCATTTAGTTTACATTGTTATATCAAACACACGAAGTAACTTATTCCTTATACCATGAGATCATGTCAATCACTGATACCGGAAGAGTGCTTTGATGGCATCAAACGTCACACCGTAACAGGGTGACTATAAAGGTGTCATTGAGTATTCGGAAAGTATTAGTTGAGGATCATGGATCAAGAGTGGGATTTGTCCATCCAAATGACGGAGAGATATACTCTGGGCCCTCTCGGTGATATCACATCGAAACCGCTTGCAAGCACGTGATATGATCACAAGGATGTTATATCACGGGAACGAGAAAAGAGTACTTGTCGGTAACGAGATTGAACAAGGTATGGTTGATACCAATGATCGAATCTCGGACAAGTAAAATATCGCGAGACAAAGGGAATAGTTCACGGCGTTGTTGGTTCACACGATCACGAGAGTCATCGTTGAATATATAGGAGTCATCACGGATCTCCAGATCCCGCTGTTGATTATTGATCGGAGAGGAGTCTCGCTCATGTCTATCTTATTCGCGAACCGTAGGGTGACACACTTAAGGTTCGATGACGCATTTGAGAGGATACGGAATATCGAAGAATATTTTGGACAGCACCGAAATTGTTTCGGGGAAAACTGAAATAGTTCAAGGGGTTTTTCGTCGAATGGTTGTTAATAGAATTAACAAATGATTCGAGGTGCTATATGCAAATGTTTGTTAATAGAATTAACAAATGCTGAAATAAAGAAATAAAAAGTTTTTATTTATTTATTAAAAGAAAACCTTTGGATTTTCCAAGTGGGAAATTATGGGAGCATGAGTGGGTGTGAGTGGAGCTTCCACTCACATGATGAGGGAAGAGGTGGGGGCACCCCCATGGGCTGGCCGCACCCCCCTTGGGCTGCCTCCCCCCTCTCCTATAAAAGGAGGGTGAGAGCTCTCCCTCCTCCACACACTTGGCCACTTCCCTTTCCCTCCACCCGCTGCTCCATTTCATGGTCTCCGGCTTGGCGAAGCCCTGACCGTGGGATTCTTCACCACCACCACGTCGTCGTGCTGCTGGAGTTCCGAGGGATCCTCTACTTCCGCGCCCCGCTGGAACGAGGGAACGGAGGTCGTCATCAACCGTACGTGTGACCGATCACGGATGCACCGCCGGATTGCGGTGCCATCTTCTCGCTATCGGGATCGGTGTGAGTACGACTACGCCAACAACGAGATTTGATCTCGTACCACTTTGAGTCTTCGAGGGTATGTGTTCTCCTTAACCCTCTTGTTTCCCGTTACACTTCGTCTCCTAGATTAGATCTTGGCCTTTCGGGTGTCTCTCGCGTAGGAAAATTTTTGTTTTCTATGCTACGTTCCCCTTCAGGGGGGACGCCACCGCTGCCAGAGCTTCGGCCTCTCTGTCCGGCCCTGGAGGACCCGGCCTCGTGCTCGTTCTTGGCCTTCTTGAACCAGCAACGGGGCGACATGGCTAGGGTTTAGGGTTTGGGCTGGGGTTGAGGGAGTGGGTGTGCCGGTGTACGGGCGGCGGGGTCCCTTTAAAAAGGACCGGGGGCGGGGATGGCGTGCCAACCGGCGGTGAGAACGTGGCAGCGGTTGCATGCCACTGGGGCAGGTGGCGTTGAATGCGCGGGGACCGTGGGTTGAAGCCGAGGCGGCCACTGGGTCGCCGGCCGGTGGGCCCTTTTTGACTGTTCGTGGCCACGGGTTGGGAAGTGGGGGACGGGGGGAAGGCGAGGCGGTCACTGGGTCGCTGGCATGTGGGCCCTTTGACCACGCGTGGCCGCGGTTAGGGGGGTTAATAAAAGACGTGGGGACGTGGGGGGAGACTAGGCTGCCACTAGGTCGCTGGCCAGTGGGCCCCTTTGACCACGCGTGGCCGCGGTTGGGGAAGGGGAGGCCGGTTGGGGATTAGGAGGCAGGCGGCCGCTGTGTCTAGGGATGCAAAAGTGGGATCCCACTTATCCCACTTATAGTTCATTTGTGGATTTCTAGTGCAAATCTTTGGCAAACAATTTATACTAGAAATGCGTGGATTTCTAGTGCAAATCTTTGGCAAACAATTTATACTAGAAATGCGTGGATTTCTATTGCAAATCTTTGGCAAACAATTTATACTAGAAATGCACAAATGAACTATAAGTGGGATAAGTGGGATCCCACTTCTGCATCCTTAGCTATGTCTCTGCCTGTAGTAGATGGAATCGAAGACAATGTAGCAACGCATGCCTCACAGTTTTTCAACGAGTTCGCTACAGGAATGACGCTGGAACAAACACATCAACTGGAACAAAGACAGGAGTTCGCTACGAGATCCGCGCATCTCCTTGATTCTAGTGTCGATACCATTATCATGGCTGGTTGATTATTATTTTGATTGAAACCATGTTCTCGTAAAGTGCTTGCAACAGGGAGACGAGAATCACTTGTGTGGATACTACGTCTGCGAGTTCATTCGTCAGACGGCCTGTCCCAAGGGCAGAGATTTAAACCACCTTCATGTACGTCAGTCTTCAATTTTTCTTATTACCATCTATTTAAGTTACTTAGTTTCATTCATATATATTGACCACTCTTCTTTATATTAGATCGAACGGCTCCGGGGCGGTCTTCTACCAAGGGACCGTATACGAGCAATTCAGGAGGAAATTGCGGGCTAAATTTGATTTTGTAATTCATTCCATCGGTCATGTAATATGCTCGATATACTTAGCTTCTGTAAAATAAGTGTTCCTTCTTTTTCTATATATATGTATTACTTATTCACTCGTGGGATCCGGGAGCTCCGGGGAGGGGCCACCGAGGCTCCTCTCTTCTCGTGGGATCTGGGAGGTCCGGGGAAGGGCTCTCTTCTTCTGGGATCTGGGAGGTCCAGGGAGGGCCACCAAGGCTCCTTATCAGTGTATGGTGACAGGGGTATTGTAAAATAGAATTGATCGCGAAACAGAAAATAAAAAGGAAAATAATAAAGTGAAAAAAAAACTCTGCCGCGGGAGAGAAAATGGCAAAACTGATGCCGCGGCAGAGGAGGCATTCATCCCGATTCGTGTTACGAACCGGGACTAATGCCCCTGGCCAGGTTCGCCACGTGGTAAGGGCCATTTTTCCCAGGTCCTGGCACAACCGGGACCAATGGGGGAGGGCCATTTGTCCCGGCTGGCACATCCCGGTTGCAGAACCGGGACAAATGGCCCTTACGAACCGGGACAAATGGACCTGTTTCCACTAGTGAATGGCAACAACACATCCTCCATTTCTCACGTTTCTGTCACTCGAGCACAGATGGAAAGGAGGCATGAACCCACTATCGAGCATAAATACTCCCTCTTGGAGTTACTAGGATCTACTTGGCCAGAGCATCTACTAATAACGGAGAGCATGCAAGATCATAAATAACATATGAATGAAGATAACATGATAGAATGATAATCAGAAGACATAGCATTCAACATTCATCGGATCCCAGCAAACACAACATGTAGCATTACAATAAGATGATCTAGATCATATGAGGCACCTCACGAGATCTAAACATGAGGCATAAAGTGGAGAAGACAACCATCTAGCTATTGCTATGGACCCGTAGTCCAGGGATGAACTATTCACGCATCGCTCCGGAGGCGGGCATGGTGGTGTAGACCCCTCCGGTGATGAATTTCCATCCTGGGAGGGTGTCGAGGAGAGCTCCAGAACTCTACCAATCTCGGGTTGCTGATGACGGCGGCTGATGTCTATGCACGCTTATATTCTTGTAGACAGTGTTGGGCCTCCAAGTGCAGAGGTTTGTAGAACAGCAACAAGTTTCCCTTAAGTGGATCACCCAAGGTTTATCGAACTCAGGGAGGTAGAGGTCAAAGATATCCCTCTCAATCAACCCTGCAATTAAGATACAAGAAGTCTCTTGTGTCCCCAACACACCCAATATACTTGTCAGGTACATAGGTGCACTAGTTCGGCGAAGAGATAGTGAAATGCGAGTAATATGGATGGTTATAAGTAATAATAGCAATCTGAAATAAATATGGCAGCAAGCAAACATGTATCAGAACAGGCGGAAAACGGTGTTTCAATTCTTGGAAACAAGGCCTAGGGATCCTACTTTCACTAGTGGACACTCTCAACAATGATCACATAATTGAACAACTAAATATCTTCTCTTCACTATGCTACTCTTAACCCTCTCCGGTTGGATAACAAACACTAATCATTGCGTAGGGCTGCAAAAAGCATTCCTGAAAGTAAGCATTCCCATGTCTAGTTAGCCCCACACTGTCAACTTGAGCGCCCTAGAAGGTACTAGACAAACACCACAATTCCTAGAGGAGACACACACGATGTGCACACTGACACCTTCACACCGCGGGACAAGGTGACTCCAAAGTTCATATTAATAAAACACTTGAGTAGCACAAGATGAAGAGTAACATCTACTTATTCAACTAGATTACAAAGCTCACGGTCACATATAGATCACACCATGGGAGAGAGAGATGAACCACATAGCTACCAGTAGATCCCTCAGCCTCGGGGGAGAACTACTCCCTCCTCATCATAGGAGACAGCAACGGTGATGGAGATGGCGGTGGAGTCGATGGAGATGGCTTTCGGGGGCACTTCCCCGTCCCGGTAGGGTGCCAGAACAGAGATGTGTCCCCCGAAACTTGGGTTGACGATGACGGCGGCTGCGGAAGGTTTCGTGGAATTTCGCCGATTCTCCTAGGGTTTTCGGGAGGATGGCTTTAAATAGGCGAAAGGGCAACGTCGATGGTCGACTAGGGGGCCCTCACCACCCCCAGCCGTGGCCAAGGGTGGGGCCGCGCCTGGCCATAGTTAACCCACCCTGGTGCCCGTCTTCGATTCCTCTTCGGACTTCTGGATGCTTCCGGGGAAAATAGGAACTTTGGGATTCGTGGGGTCCAATTCCGAGAATATTTCCAGAACAACTTTTATGAAATCAAATATAGTAGAAAATAGGGGACTGACACTTGGCATCTTGTTAATAGGTTAGTCCCAGAAAATGTGTAAAATGCTATAAAGAAGGGAGAAAACATGTAGCAATTGGCATAATATCAACATGGAACATCAGAAATTATAGATACGTTGGAGACGTTCAACATCCCCAAGCTTAGTTCCTAATCGTCGTCGAGTAGGTAAACGATAAAAACACAAAATTTCTGAAGTGACATGCTACCAACATAACTTGATAATAAATAATGTAAAAGCATAAGTAAGCTGAGATCATAGAACTTATTCACAAGCATGATAAATAGAATTTTAATAATAAAGCATAGCAATCACCTTGCATCATGAGAAGTAACACAAATAAAATATCATGAATAACAATGCAACGAAAGCTATACGTTTGTTTCAAGTATAGAGAAAGCATGACAAAGTGATATTTCGCTAGTCCTTAAGAGTGGGGCAAAACATAAATGCCAGGACACCTTCAAAGTTCATGAGGAAGACTATAACAAATAATTTGAGAGCAAGCAATAACACATCATGTATCAATTAATAATGTTTATGGGACAAATGCACATAAAACTCAGAATGGCAACTATTCTCTCTCAACTGTGCATAAAGTTAGAAGATGGAGACTCAACATAAAAGTAAAAGAAAGTCCATTCGCAGAGGGAAGCATGGATCACTCATGTGCTAGAGCTTTTATTTTATTAATAGAGGTATTAAAAGTTTGACACTCCTCCCATCCATCTTACAGAAACCATGGCTAACCGAATCCTCGGGTGCCTGCGAACAATCACATACCATGGAGGAGTGTCTATAT
This sequence comes from Alopecurus myosuroides, assembly GCA_028641055.1. Lineage (NCBI taxonomy): Eukaryota > Viridiplantae > Streptophyta > Magnoliopsida > Poales > Poaceae > Alopecurus > Alopecurus myosuroides. The sequence continues at coordinate 63,923,851 of CM054061.1, read as the reverse complement.
TTTGGGAGATGTATGCTAATGTCAAGAATGGTAAACAGAAAATACAGTACGTCACAAGCCAACTAGATTTCACAAGAGCGTCTCCCATATGAAGGACGCAACTGGTGTAGAAGGACATCCCTCTTTCTCTTTTGTTTACACAATTATGCTTTGATTGATAATCAGGGGCAAAAATAGTGAAGTGATTTTGTGTGTATTAATTTGGGGCTGGGCACCCCGGTGCCATCACTTCTGTCAATTCGATAAGCGGATGAAGCCACTAGTACAAGGTGTGAAATCCAATCAACAAGTGAGATAAATATTCTCTATTTACGTCCTCATGAGAAAAACAGGAACACAAAGCGGGAGTAATTTTGAAGGTTTTAAAGGTAACACATGAGCAATTTACTTGGAGTGGCAGTTAAATACCACATGTAGGTAGGTATGGTGGACACAATGGGAAAACTTTGGTTTTAGGGAGTTGGATGCACGAGTAGAATTCCATACTCAGTATAAGTGGAGGCTAGCAAAAGACTGGGAGCGACAAATCAAGAGAGCATAAGATCCATAATCATGCATAGCGACATAAACATCATTAATCAAAGCATAAGTGGTAGCATAAATTCTAAAACTAAATTATCATACAGGCTATTAGTGAGTAGTTCATATTCATAAACATGGTATGAGCATGAGCCAAGTCGACAAACACCACAATTCATAGAGGAGACACGCACGATGTGCACACTGTCACCTTCACACCGCGGGACAAGGTGACTCCAAAGTTCATATTAATAAAACACTTGAGTAGCAGAATAGATGAAGAGTAACATCTACTTATTCAACTAGATTACAAAGCTCACGATCACATATAGATCACACCATGGGAGAGAGAGACGAAACACATAGCTACCGGTAGAGACCTCAGACCCAGGGAAGAACTACTCCCTCCTCGTCATAGGAGACAGCAACGGCGATGGAGATGGCGGTGGAATCGATGGAGATGGCTTCCGGGGGCACTTCCCCGTCCCGGCAGGGTGCCAAAATAGAGATTTGTCCCCTGAAACTTGGGTTGACGATGACGGCGGCTGCGGAAGGTTTCCTGGAATTTCGCCGATTCTCCTAGGGTTTTCAGGAGGAAGGATTTAAATAGGCGAAAGGGCGACGTCGGTGGGCGACCAGGGGGGCCCTCACCACCCCCAGGCGTGGCCAAGGGTGGGGTCGCGCCTAGGTATGGTGAGCGCACCTTGGTGCCCGTCTTCGACTCCTCTTTGGACTTCTGGATGCTTCCGGGGAAAATAGGAACTTCGGGATTCGTGGGGTCCAATTCCGAGAATATTTCCAGAACAACTTTTCTGAAATACAAACAGCAGAAAAAAAGGGAATTGGCACTTGGCATCTTGTTAATAGGTTAGTTCCCGAAAACATGTAAAAAATACTATAAAGAAGGGAGAAAACGTGTAGCAATTGGCATAATATCAACATGGAACATCAGATATTATAGATACGTTGGAGATGTATCAGCGGCCTCGGGTGTTTCCCAGGAAAAAGTGGTATATCAGCGGCCTCGGGGGGAACAAATTGGCGATGGTGGTGGACGCCCGAGGGGCCCACACCACCCCCATGTGCGGCCAGGAGGCGCCGCCCTATGGTGTGGCCCCTCTCCAGGTCTCTTCGGGACTCCGTGAAACCTTCGGAAATTCTAAGACTTTGGGGCTTCAAATTTTCCAATTCCGAGAATATTTCCAGAACAACTTTTATGAAACTAAAAATAGCAGAAAACAGGGAACTCTCTCTGTGGCATATTTTCAATAGGTTAGTCCCGGAAATCGATAAAATGACATAAATTGTATAGCAAACATGTAGCAAATAACACGAAAACAACATGGAACATCAGAAATTAAGGATACGTGTATGACGTATCAACATCCACAAGCTTAGTTCCTACTCGTCCTCGAGTAGATAAACGATAAAAACACATAATTTCTGAGGTAACATGCAAACTTGATCATCAGTATTGTAAAAGCATATTTAAGCTAAGATCATAGTACTTTAAACACAAGCATGATAGATATAATTCTAGCAATAAAACATAGCAATCACTTTGCATCATGAGAAGTAACACAAATAAAAGATCATGAATAATAATGCACTCGAAACTTATACGTTTGTTTCGAGCATAGAGATAACATAGCAAAGTGATATTTCGCTTGTCCTTAAGAGTGGGCAAAACATAAATGTCAGGAAACCTTCAAAGTTTAAGAGGAAGACTAGAAAATAATAATTTAAGAGCAAGTAATAACACATCATGAAGCAATTAATAACGTTTCTGCGACAAATGCACATTAAACTCAGAATGTCAACTATGCTCTCTCAACTGTGCATAAAGTTAGAAGATGGAGACTCAACATAAAAGTAAAAGAAAGGCCCTTCGCAGAGGGAAGCATGGAACACTCATGTGCTAGAGATTTTTATTTTCTTAAACAGATATAAAATGTTTGACACTCCTCCCAACTTTCTGACACAAACCATGGCTAACCAAATCCTCGGGTGCCTGCCAACAATCACATACCATGGAGAAGTGTCTAGTTCTTAGAGAGGTGTATTCTTATGTCCACGAATGGCACACAGAAAATACATTACGTCAGAAGCCAACTAGACTTCACAAGAGCGGATCCCATAGAAGGATGCAACTGGGTAGAAGTCCATCCCCCTTTCTCTTTTGTTTACACAATTATGCCTTGACTGATAAATCAGGGGCAAAATAGTGAAGAGAATTTGTTTGTATTAATTTTGGGCTAGGCACCCCGCTGCCAGCTCTTCTATCAATTGGATAAGTAGATGAAGCCACTAGTCCAGGGTGTGAAATCCAAACAACAAGTGAGATAAAGATTCTCTATTTACGTCCTCATGATCTAAAACAGGAACACAAAGCATGAGTAATTTTGAAAGTTTTAAAGGTAACACATGAGAAATTTACTTTGGAGTGGCGGTTAAGTACCACATGTAGGTAGGTATGATGGAAAAATTTGGCATACTTTTGTTTTTGGGAGTTGGATGCACGAGTAGAGCTCATGCTTAGTACAGGTGGAGGCTAGCAAAAGACTGGGAGCGACAAATCAAGAGAGCATAATGGCCATAATCATGCATAGCGACAAAAACATCATTAATGAAAGCATAAGTGGTACTAAGAGTTCAATAACTAAATGATCATAGAGACTGTAAGTGACGGGTTTGTAGTCGTAAATATGGTGTAAGCATGCGCCAAGTCAACCAAATAAAACATTCAAATGAGAACACCACAAATTTATGCTTCAATATGACAAGAACAACTCATGATTCTTTTAATGGCAGATTACACACTCTCAGCTATTTGAGACAAATCATGCTACAAAAATAACCACTAGGCTTTAGAATTAAAATAACATCTAGCATGACATGAAAAATTCTAGCCACGGTCTACACAAGCTTCTATTTGCATCGTTTATAAATTCTACCACATGCAACATTTTCTAGTTCCAACAAGCACCATACAAAATATGTTTTAACACAAACTCTCTAAATGATACAGCAAGCAAGCATGAGAGTACTCACATAACTCTACTAAAACTAACATCTCTAAATAAGAGATGCATGAAAACAGGAGCTAAACAGGAATTTCTCAGCAGCTAGAAGAAAAACTAAGAATACGAGCAAAACGAGTATTCAAATAAAAAAGAGGAGTGTGTCTCTCTCCCAAACAAGGATGCTAGGTTCTAATGATGTTTAATTCATCAAGGAAAACAAAAAGAAGATAAAGGAAAACAAAATAAAAACAACCAGACGCTCCAAGTAAATTTCATATGATGTGACCGAATAAAAATATAGTTTCACTAGAAGTGACCTTATAATTTGTTGATGAAGAAGGGGATGACTTGGGCATCCCCGAGCTTAGATAATTGAGTCTTCTTAGAATTTTCTAGGATGGATCACGGGGGCATCCCCAAGCTTTGACCTTTCACTCTTCTTTATCACATTGTATCACCCTCTTCTCTTGACCCTTGAAAACTTCCTTCACACCACACTGAAAGAGTAATTCGCATTAGAGGGTTAGTACAACAATAAAACAATTCATGGGTTCTGTATGGGAACAAGTGCTATTGATACTTTTAAACATTATCTATAGCCACTAATGTTTCTTGAAGCAAAAAAATCCACTTGACATCGTAAAAGAGCAAATGCACGAAAAATGGCAGAATCTGCCAAAACCAGAACAGTCTGTAAAACGAATTTTTTCGGGGCACTTACTTTGCTCAGATCGAAAAACTTACAGAACAAAAAAGTTTATGAATTAGCTAAGGAATAACCACAACAGATTTCGGGTCATTCTGATCTTCTGGATTTTATACTTTTTTTATGGTGGACAGCAGAAATGTGTTTCCTGCGCAGAAATCCAAAACCAACTCCAACTTTCAGTAGAAACTTTACTTTGAAGAACTAATACATGAAAATAAAGATATAAAGGATTTTATGCAGAAGTATACAACCCCTTGACTCAAAGAAATTGGAGAAAAACAAAGCAAAAAATAAAACCATGGGTTATCTCCCAAGAAGTGCTTTTCTTTAACGCCTTTTAGCTAGGCCTAGAGAAGTGGATTCACGGGTTTTCAAGTGGAGAGGCATTTAAATCAAGATAAGGCAATTCCTCAATAATACATTGTATTTTATCTAATTAGGTTTCGTATATTCCTCTCTTAGAACTTTTAGGTTTACTGTTATCATCAAATAAATTCTCAGGAACAATCCAATCAAAATTCTTTTCTTAGTTTTCATGCAATGCTACCAATTTAAAAGGGATTGGTATTTTCTCCTCCTTTGCATTTTTAGGTTTAGCTTTTTCGAGAGCACCAATAACATCTACACCTGAGCCTAGCATATTGAAACGATCGGAAACTTTTCTAGCTTCTATAGCAACATCTCCAAATTCTTTAAGCATGGTTTCTAAGATAAAAAAAAATCTTTTTCCGATATCTTCAATATTATTCAAGATGAGGAACATATGCTGTAATATGGGATGAAGGTTAACAAACCTAGCTTCTAACGTGTGAATTAAAGAAGTTGCAGCAGTTTCATAATTTGGAGCAATTTCTACTATGGTTTTTTCCTCAAAATTTTCATGCTTACTAACATGATGAAAGAATTCTTTAATGGTATCCTTTCCAAGTATAGAACCACTACCAACTGGAAGATCTTTCACGGTAAACTTAGGGAGAAACATGATGAAGAAAAACAACGAGGTAATAAAAATAAAAACTAGAATAAGAATATTTTTTTGTGTGTTTTTGATAAAGAGAAGCAAACAAGATAAAATAAATAAACTACGAAAAACTAAAACAAAGTAAAGATATCGGAAGTGAGAGACTCCCCTTGCAGAAATTCTCTTTCTCCCCGGCAACGGCGGCAGAAATTAGCTTGATGCGCGTATAACACACGTTCGTTGGGAGACCCCAAGAGGAAGGTATGAAGAGAATAGTAGCAAGTTTCCCTCAGAAAGAAACCAAGGTTGAATAAGCCAGTAGGAGGAAAAAGCAACTTCTGAAGGTTGATGTAGATGAGATGGCATGGCGCACTACCGGTTCAGCAGCAACATGGAACCTACAGAACACAATCAATTCACTTTGCCCCAACGAAGAAGTGAGGTTGTCAATCTCACCGGTTTTGCTGAACACAAAGAGGTTAAACGTGGTGTGAAAAATAGTATCAAAACAGTATGGAAATAGCAGTAGCAGGGTGAAAATAGTGGAAACAGTGGTTGTATTATCATTATGAGAAAATGGACCGGGGTCCACAGTTCAATAGTGGTGTCTCTCCATAGAAGATAAATAACATGTGTGGTGAACAAATTACAGCTGGGCAATTGATAGAAATGAAGGCTGCACCATAGTGCATATGCAAGACATAAATATTACTATGTGATTCATGCGGGCATTACAACAAAATACATAGACCATCATCCAACTGCATCTATGACTAATAATCCACCCTCTGAATATCATCCGAACAAACGTTGGGTATTAAGTTGCAAGCAACACATAATCGCAGTAAGCAAATTGTGTAATGTAAACAATGTAAACAAAGTAAACATCGTTGTTTTCTCCCTAATGGCAACATCACATCCTCCATCCGTCACGTTCCTGTCACTCGAGCACAGATGCAAAGGAGGCATGAACCAACTATCGAGCATAAATACTCTCTCTTGGAGTCACTAGCATCTACTTGGCTAGAGTATCTACTAATAACGGAGAGCATGCAAGATCATAAATAACATATGCATGAAGATAACTTGATAGATTGATAATGAGAAGACATAGCATTCAACATTCATCGGATCCCAGCAAACACAACATGTAGCATTACAATGAGATGATATCCATCATATAAGGCAGCTCACAAGATCTAAACATGAAGCATAAAGTGGAGAAGAAACCGTCTAGCTACTGCTATGGACCCGTATTCCAGGGATGAACTACTCGCGCATCACTCCGGAGGCGGGCATGGTGGTGTAGACCCCTCCGGTGATGAATTTTCCTCCCGACAAGGTTCCGGGGAGAGATCCAGAATGCTCGCGATATCCGGTTGACGATGACGGCGGCCTCGGGTGTTTCTCGAGAAAAATTTGTATATCTTTAGGGTTGATGTATCAGGGGGAATAAATAGGCGAAAGAGCGATGACGGTGGACGCCCGGGGGTCCCGCACTACCCTAGGCGCGGCCAGGGGGCGCGCCGCCCTATGGTGTGGCCCCTTTCCGGATCTCTTCGGGACTCCGTGGAACCTTCGGAAATTCTAAGACTTCCGGGCTTCAAATTTTCCAATTCCGAGAATATTTCTAGAACAACTTTTCTGAAACTAAAAATAACGGAAAACAGAGAACTGGCTCTGTGGCATCTTGTCAATAGGTTAGTCCCGGAAATCGATAAAATGACATAAAGTGTATAGCAAACATGTAGCAAATAACATGAAAACAACATGGAACATCGGAAATTAAGGATACGTTTATGACGTATCAGCAGGTTGTGCAGGAGTATGAGGCCTTCCCGTGCATTATAACTGTCTGCATAGTTGATTTGAATCTTATGTGTCCAATGATTGTCTCCACAGTCAATTCCTCATGCTACTTGAGAGGTCATCGAGGCGTGGCACGTCCTCCTCGGTTATGAATTTCTCGCTCTGAATTGTAATGAAAATTAGTCAAGTCTTGTTGGTTCTGAACTTCAACTTGCCTGACATAGTTGTAGGTGGTGATCATGATGGAACCTGCACACGTTTCCACTGATGGGATGTGACTGGCGAAATCTGCGCATCTTCTAGTGCAGCAAGAGAGGTATCAAGTATATATAGTCATCGGTGAGATGTAGTTCATTCCTTGTACACCTAGGTTTTCCCAAGCTTTGTGTGCATTATTGTCTTGATCCGTAACTTTCCTCCATTTAGTCCGTCTTGAGGAGTCTTCAACGAAATCCTAGTTGTAACATCCCAATTTTGCTACAATAGGGTGTGTGGTGTTGTTCATATCATACATGCATGAAACCACAAATTTAAGCAATGTTTGAAACTAATTTAAATTGTGAATTTAATTGGTTTGAGAAAAATCCACAAAAAGCACTTAATTTGGGTTACAAAATTTTTTATTGAAAAATATTTCAATTACACCAAAGAAACACATGGTATTGTTGGAAATTTTATAAGCTTTCCAAAAAGTATTTTTCCCAAATTTTCTGTTCACAAAAAGGTCCCCAAAACTCTGTTTTATGTTCTGTTTTATAATGGAAAAGGGCTTCTCTGCAATTCCGAAAAACTTCCAGGGGTTTTTGCAAAACCACCGTCTTCAACATGTGCCAGTAGGAGCAGCTCCGTGGCCTCCCGTGGACGCCGCCGAACGCCACCTCAAGCTTGCTCGCTTGCCTGCGTGGATAGGGCCAAAGGAGAGCCCCACGAATCTCTCTCTCCCTATCGCAGCACACCACTCCCTCTCCATCTCTGTTTCTGCCGCGCGGACGGAACCCTAGCTCGCCGGAGTTCGCGCCGCGCCGCCGCTGCGCACTGCCCCGCGACGAAACAAGCTCCTGTGAAGCTCCGCCGCCCTCCCCTTAACCTTCCCGTGGATCGAATCGAGCCGGGACAGCCCGCAGACGCCGCCCCGACCTCTTCTTCCTCATGTCCGGCCGGTGGCCGCCGCGGTCGATGTCGGCGACTCCGACCTCCCCTCGCTTCCCCGAACCCTCCACTAGCCTCCCCTCGCCATGGTGAGCATCCTCATGCCCTCCGCTCGCTCCCTAACCCTCTATATCTCCCGCTCTCCGTGCACCCATTGCCGCCGCCGCGGTTCCTCGCCGCCGGTGGGCATTCCGGCGACCATTTGGTCCGCCGCCGGCACCCCTAGGATCCCCTCCTCCTCCTCCTCCTTATGGTTTGGTTCAATTTCTGTATGGCGCGCAGATTGAAGCAATTTCGAGTGAATTTGTGATCAACAGAGAAGATTGCCTCCGTGTGACATCATAGTGACATCCTGATGATGTCATAATCCCCTCTGTTTAATAAATCCAGGAAATTCCAGAAAATGAATAATTTTGGTTAATTAATATCTTCCAAAATATTGCTCAGAAAAATAAAGTAAAAATATGGGGGTGATCAGGAAAATTTACTCTTTCCAAAAATGTCACTTTCATAAATGTTTGACACACTTAATTTTTGGCCTTTATATTAATGTTGTTTAATCATTTAAAATAGAAAAATAAGTTTTTAATCAATAAAATTAGAAAATTAAAAGTTATATGTCAAAATGCTCAAAATGACAAGTACAATCTAGTTATGATGTTTTCAAACCCATTTGAGCTTTTAAAATGGTACTCACTTTCAGAATCGTCCGAATTGCCCCTCCGGGGTCCATTTCGGGCAAATTCCAGTAAAAATGCATAACTGACATACGAACCCTAGCAACCCAACGAACATGTTTAGGGATTTATTTCAGTGTATTAATTCGCTCATGCATACATACTGCGCATTGCATTGATGCCATGGTTGATTGTTCTTCTTTTCGGTGTTGTTTTCCCCCTCGGTAGAACGTGACCCCGAAGAGAAGGCCAGCAATCCAATGGCGAATACTTGATCTTAACCGACAAGTCAAGCACTTATTCCATAAGATCTTTATCTGGTTTTCTTATAACCAAGGCAAGCATGACCTCTTATCTGCTCATATACGTTTTCCAACAACATTTGATCTCGTACTTTGCATTTGATTCCAAAGTATTTGATGCTAGTAGACATAGTTCACCTATATGCTGCATTGCCTCAATATCCTGATCCACTGCTCCTAGCCACCATAGAATTGCTTGTGCGTATCGCCAGAGCCTCATATCTGCTCCGCTTAGTCATACATATTTGTTTACCTCTGCTCCATCCGGTTGATGAATCAGAGCTGCGATAACCTAGTATGATATGATGACGTGGTGAGATGAGCATTGTGTGGTTAACCTGACTAAGGCGAGGACGGGAGGCCACTTGGGAAGTGGTTCTTTGTCCTGTACTTGCCAACCCAAGGATTAAGGTCTCGCCGCGGAAACCAAGACTGAGCGTGCAACCACACGCGCGAGCCAATGAACCTCGCTCGACTAACTAATTTGTTTGGCCACATCCATGAGTCACGTAGTTTGCTATTTCCATCTGCGTGTGAGTCAGAAAACGATTTGGAGAAAAACTAGGGCATGACCGGGACAAGTGATGGACGTACACGGATCTTGATCCCGACTCACAGAACAGGTGCCGTCAGGAGGTGGCCAACTCCCTGTTGACGGGGTGGCCCTGTTTGGGTTGACTCATGGATAGGGTCGCGCAAGGTAAAGGTCGGAGCCATCCACCCTCTGCCGCGCTCCATGGAAGAGCGTACATGTGGCGCTAAGAGTCGGAGGGTACGTGTGGGTAAAGTGTACCACCCTGCAGGGATAAATCTTTCGGAAAGCCGTGTCCACGGTTATGGACGACTTGGTGAAAGTCACGAGGTCATAGATAACTTGAAAGTGGCGTAAAAGATGTTGGCAATGAATGAAGGGTGCCTCCCCGGAGATGCCGGGAGGGGTGGTCCTTGTAGAATGTGAGGTGCTGGGAAACGATGTCAGTGGATAAAAAGATGATATCAGTAGTTCAGTAGCTTTCTCATCTGTTTTGATAACATTCCATGAGACGTGCTATTCTTCCTCGATTTGGAAAACAAAGATTGCTTTACGCAAATCAGCCTTCATAAAACCCTTTCTGAAGATAGCAGATATATAATAGGTTAACTAAGTCTTGTTGAGTACCTCCCGTACTCAGGTTTGCTTAATTTGGTTCAGGAGAAGAACTCCATCGGTGGTGATTCAACGTGGACATCGATGAGTAGTTTGGGGTTCCCAGGCAGCAGCCTGGAATCTATGGGCTGGGACGTCGCCTTATGTTGCGGCCTCTTAGGCCTTTTTTTGGTTCTTGTTGGTTAGCTACATAATTTGCCCTTCCGTTGTCTGATGTAATGTTGGGTCGTGTGACCTCTGTTTGTAAGCTATACTCTAGTAACATCTGTTTAATACAAGTTTCATGTCTAGAGTGCTGCTTTGATCGGTTGTTGGTTTCGAGCTCATTGTTATACATTTTTGGCTATGCCTGTGTAGTTGTCGCAGTCGAGGGGTTGTGGAGCCGATGATCCATGTCCGAGCCCCTGTCGATGTGATCGGCCTGGGGCGAGGTAACCCCAGTAACCCTCGATTGCTGTTACACTTTCTGGACACATAGCATCTCTGTATAACTTTGGTCCCGTTCCTTCAGTTTCATCCGACTCGTGGACACTTGGGTATGCATAATTGGTTATGACTAGCATGGATACAAGGAGTAGTAGACCGGGGATCCGGACTACGTGCCGATGAATCCGGTCTGCCTGCCATTGTTTGTTGCGGCCGGGGCTGGTAACCCTGAAGCCCTTGTGAGTCCATGGCTAGGAGCACATAACAGTATGTATATCTCTGGGTCCGGGGTCGTGACAAGTCATGGTATCAGAGCAGGACTGCCTGTAGGAAAACCTTACTGCTTGGTCGATGTTGAGTCTAGTGTTTGTGAAAACTACTTTGAAACTTCAAAATGGATTGTGAAAAACCTTCTTAGGATTCTTTTTGCTCCTTATCTGGTATCGCTCTAACTCTGGGTCACCTTACCTGTTTTATTTTGAAAAGGTTTTTCTATCTCTTCTAGTCATTCAAAACCTAGGTGCCTTCTTTGGCAAGGACGTAGTTTACCCAAGTTGACCTAGTGTTAAAGTTTCTAGAGTCGTGTGTGTTCCATGTTCCGTTATCTCTTAAACTGGAAGATTTCCTTTCCATCCTAGTCTCTCAGAGTTGTCCGGATTCCACATTCTTACATGTTTCAAAGTCTCAAAATCCTGAACCTCGAGATCTGCTTTCCATCTCGAATGTATCCGTTATCCTCTGCTCAAGTTCTTCCGGAGCTATGTTTGTCTTTTGAAAGATACTTCGTGATTGCTATTCATAGTGTCCTTTAAGACACTTAGATAGTAGTTACTCCTCTCCCTGGGTTTATACCCCTTGGACTTGAACCGAAGGTCCCAGAATGTGCTGAATTGTGGTGGGTTGAACCATATGATTTCATAACCATGTGATGCCCACGCCATCAGTACAGGATGCTGACCTTTAACCCAAGTTCTGTTTCTTTGGATCCTGAGGAATCTGTTCCACCTCAGGATGGCTAGGTAATCTCAGCTTCAATAGCTATAGGTTTTCTCTAGGAATCAAAAGGGACCATGACAAGAGTGTTCTTTATGATTCTCATATCTTTCTTCTTGGTTCAGCTATACCAACCTTTTGGCATGGGTTCTACACATGAGTATTACCCCGTGCATCCAACGTGATCTCAGGATTTTCCAGAGCACGTTCCTACTCTTAGCTGCTTCCCGAACTCCGTCCGTTGTTTGGAAACCAAGTTACATATGGTGTTGGATTATTTCAATGCATTTGTTCTTGTTTCCCGTCATAACGTTCCACCTTGGGATGTCAGGAGAAACAAACTCCAGTACCTCGTCCATCTCTAGGACCAGGTCGAAGTTTTGTAATTCGCAGATTAAAGAAGTTTCATCAACTTCCGATATGTTCTACCTTCGAGTATCACACTCTTTTATATCAGGGGGTTGTGTTGAGTTCCATGGTGTCGTGGGATAATCACGGCAGACGTTACCGGGGGTAACTGATCTTGGGGCAAGACGACACAGGCGTTTGGGAGAGGGTTTAGCTCAGAGGAAAACATGGTGAAATTCGATCTGGTAGCCGGCAACCAAAGTCGCCGAGTCTCCGATCTTGATATAACAACTCAACTCTGGGATTACACTAGATGCTCGATATCAAGCGATATTGCTAGGGTTCTTAGATATCTGCCTAAACTAGACCTGGGGGTCGGTTTATAAAGCACCCGTACCCCTGGCTTATTCTCCAAGGCGCATCCTGGATCCTACCCGGACACGGCGCACAAACCCTAACTTTCTTCTACCATAACCCACAATCCGGGTTACTGGGCCTACAAGCTTGGGCCTTCACAGGTTTCCTTATCCTTAGCCGGATCCTGCACAGCGTCCTTTGGGCCGGGTTACTCCCTGGAGTTTGGCCTACCGGGTTATCATCCCCCCATCAGTATTCCCCAGAATAGCCTGGGCTTCATGGATCCTTCCTTGAAGCGCTCGCTATTCCCTGCAAAGATATCAAACACACGAGTATGTGGAGGCCGGGTTAAAGCGCCTCAATAAATAGCTAGGCCTTACTCCATGGTGGCCATATAGTAACCCGGCTCTTCCCCAATTACCTAAATTACTTTCCCAGGTAAAACCCCAAAATGTCAAGATTTTACACTTGATAATCGACCTGATATCACGGGATGGATCTCTTTCTCCTTTTCGTTCAGATCCCCTGCTCAACATTTAAAGCGCATCTCGCCAAAACTCAAATAAATAGCCGTTTACTTCCGCAACTCCCGGCTCCCGCTCACTGAACCGGGCTTATCCACTCGCGCTATAAATAAGCTCCTTGGGGGTAACCCGAACCCTAACGGCACATTTCCCCCCACTCCGCTTCCTTTCTCCCTCTAAGATCATTCTCACTGAGCGCCACCACGGAAATCCCGCGCGCATCACCGGAGCCCATCGGCCGGAGGCTGCGCTCCGCCACAGCTCGCCCCGCGCCGCCGCCAAGATCCACCGGCAAATCTCCATCCGGCCCGTCAGGAACCGCGAAGGGACACCAAGCCTGCGCCATCTGCCTCCGCAAGGCTTCACTCAGATCTCCTCTGGTAAGCCTCTTGCACCCATTAATTTGCCCTTGCAATTTTTGATTTTACCTCAGATTAGATCCAAATCAGCCCACCAAGGATTTCTCGGCCATGCCGAATTAGGCTACTAATAGTCTTTCTAGCTCGCCCAATAGATGAAACGCATACTCCAATCCACTCTCCTACTACCTGCAATTGTTATTTTCGCCACAAATCTGAAGATGGAATTTCCAATCTGGGCTCGAACTACTCGAAGTTTCCGCCTTTGCCTCAATCACCCGGCTGGACCTCCCCTTTCCAGTTCCTTTTATTCGCGCTAAGTGCCTATGCAGCCATCCATCGTCCTCAAAAGCTCCTTCAACGCTTAGATCCCCATAATTTTCGCCATAATACTTGATACCCGGATAATTTCGAACTTTACTCTGCGAGCTAACACCCGGATTACGCGCAATTTTCATGTCTCAATATTACCCTGCCGATACTCGGCTGGCTCACAGCTTCCGTGTCTTAGTCCTCTTATCCTTTTGCCTTGTACTTTGCAGGTCAAACACATGGCTCCCAAAAAGCAGGGGAAAACTCCAACCAAAGCTAAAGCCACCAACTCCATATCCGCCAACTGGGCGCGGTCTACGGTCACCAAGGCCAAGTTGGAGGAGCTGGTGGAGCTGGGAGTTCTTCCCCCTCAAGAGGATATCCAGTGGAGGGTGCCGGGCAAGGAGACCCGGCCCACCCCGACAAAAGGCGAGGTAATTTGTTTCGTGGAACATGTGACCCGGGGCTTCCGCCCACCGGGTCACCCTTTTTTCCGTGATGTTCTAAGTCATTACGGCCTTCGCGTTTTTGACATCGGGCCTAATTCCGTATTAAACATCTCTCACTTCATCGTCCTTTCCGAATCATACTTGTGCACTTCGCCAAGTCTAGCTCTTTTCATTGAGCTTTTTCAGTGCAAACCGTGCCGCGAGAGCGGTGACGGGGCGCTTCTTGCTTGCGGCGGGGTTTCCATCCAACGCCGCAAGAATTCTTTGATGCCACCCCTCACCCTTAACTCCCATGTCAAGCACTGGCAGCTCTCATACTTTTACTGCCAAGACACCTCCCCACCCGGCCAAAAGAAGCTGCCGGGTTACTCAGAGGGTCTTCTTGACATCTCCGAGAAATTTAGTGCCTTCGCCTCTGACTCGGACAGGGAGGAAAATCCAACCTCTACTAGCCAAAATCAACACTCTCACGGCCCAAGGCCTCATCGGGCTCAACCTGGTGAAGACTTGGGTCGACTTCCGGATTCAGCCCAATTCTATACGCACAAAGTTGATGTGCGAGTATTCGAGGCAATCTACAGACCCGCTCCGGTACTCTGACAACATCTTCGCAGCTAGAGACACTCACAAAACCATCAAGGGTTTTCTGACAGAAAAGCTTGAGGTAATCCGGAACATATCCGGATTGGAGCCCTTCACACTCGAGAACCCAGCCCCCAAGGTGAAAACCCGACTTTGATGCCTTTACCTTTGCTCTTTCCACTCGATACAGTTGATAACCCTTGTACTGACACTTTTCAGGCTGATGATGATTTTTGGAAAACCAACACCTCTCCTAGCTCCGAAAGTCCAGAGGAGCAAGAAGCTGTTAACTCGGACGAAGGTACTCTCCGGATTTTATTTGGTTCCTTTAAGCTCACCATAACCCCTTCATTTCCAACTATAACTTTGATGATATCCAGAACGAGAAGATGACGAGGAAGAAAACTCTGACGGCAAAGTAGAATCCGCCAGCGACGAGGAGGAACTGGAGCCGACAATCAAAGTCGGATCAAAAAGAAAAACTCAAGAGGCCACCTCCAAGGTTTCATATCTTCTCCTCGCATTCAATTCGTATTACTTTAATGATATACATGAGCTACCTTGACGTTATTCCACTAGCCATGCTTGAAGGAGTCGCCCATGACCAAGCGCAGGTCAACTCGAAATCACCCGGGTGATGATGCCCTTAACCCGGGTATTTCATCGACCCCGACTCGGCGGGCTGGTACTTACCCTATCTTTTCTCGATCAAAACATTCTCCTTGAACCATTCCCACATGACGTCTGACTTGATAATTTTCAGCCTCTCCCGAGTCCAGCGACGGATTTCCTTGTGACTTTGCGGTGAACACCGGGTAAAACCCCCTTCCTGATGCTCCACCACATTTCATCACCCCTTCCTGACTGTGTATTTAGCTGCTCACTGACAACATCTATAGGGCCACGGTCGTTATCAGCGACCAAGAGGATATGGAGACCGAGGGCCCGGGTAAGGGGAGCCCGACTGATAAGACTACAGCCGCGTCTAGCGGCGAAAAACAAGCGTCGCCGACAAACCCGGACACACAAGAAGCCGAGTATCCGATTGCTTCCCATGCAAGCAAGAAGAACAAAGCCACAATCTTGGGTGCAGAAGAAGGAGCGTCGGATTCCGACACACAAATGACCCGGGTTCCGCCTCCCACTAAGAAGAAAGCTCCTTCTCGGAATTTCCATGGCCCCGGGTCCTCTGATACGGGTAAAGACACTTTTGATCAATTGATGAACACTCTCCTCACTATGAAGACTTCGGAGAGCAAGATCTTGGAGCGCATGGCTGCAGAGCACCAGGTAAGGACACTTGGTATCTCATATTGCATACCTAGTCCCCAAGTTCCGAGTATGACTTGCAAAAGTTATGCTTGGTACTTTATGCCATATTCAGCTTACCATAATATCCAACTGATACTTGCGTTCCTTGCTACTTACAGGCACAGATAACCCGGTCTGATGAAACTTTACTTAAGACCGAACAACTTCTTCTTGCCGAGATAAAACGATGGGAAACCCTTGAGGATGACATGAAAACTTTGAAGAAGGATGTTTCCAAATACAAGAAGAAGTGCAATGCCGCTCAGACCGCACTGAAGAAACTATCGGACCAAGTCGCCGATACTTATCAGATCTTGCTTAGTAAGTTTTTGCTGCCGATTGGCTTCATGTCTTTGCTTTATTATATCATACTCGGGATTACTGATACGTTCTTTCTTTTGTTACAACTGTAGGTGCCAACCTTGCGGCCCCAGAGGAGGATGCCATTGTCAAGGCTAGAACCCTAAAGACCGTGCTCCGGACTTTCTTTGCCGGCACAAAATTTATACTGGATGCCGTGAAGTGGCCTACCGAAGTATATCCGGGTGAAGAAAATCTCATTCAAGCCTGCTCCACTGTGCCTGGCTGGATTGAAATCTGGAAACGCTCGTCATGCCGGATTGGAATGACCCGGGCTTTCACCCTGGCCAAGGCTTTCTTTCCAAAGCTTGACCCGGCAAAGGTAATATCCGGGTTTCCCGAATTCAAGGCGGACGGTTCCAAATTTACACCCAAGGATTTCAAAGCCATACAAGCCGCAGTGCGCCCCTCGGCTACCGCTTTGGCCGATAGTTTGGATCTAAACACAATTACGAGTGCATACGACGCTGATGGCAAAGTTGTTACGGAGGAAGCACCCCCACCCTTTGATATCTTGGAGAAGTGGGTTTCTAACTCGGCCAGGAAGAGGGAGGCGACTGCGAAGAAAGAGGCCGAGTTAGGATCAGGTCCATCTGCCTCTACACCAGCCGTCCCTCCACCTGTCCGCCCTGGTGCAGTGAGTCCGGGTAAGGGTGCCGGGAAGGCTAAGCAGCAAGCCCAGGACCCCGACCCGGAAGACCGTACTCAGGAGGCCGAATAGGGCAGTACCATCATAATACCTTGTTTACGTGATGCTTTGTATTCAAACTATTATGCTTTTGATGGTGCGCCTGTGCACCCCTGATACTGATGTCGTAACTTGTAACGTACTTTTAGTCCGTGATATACTTTGCGGCTTTCCTGGCCTTTTGATAACCGTATTGCTTGTCTATTCTTTGAGCTTTTTCTCGATACCTGACTCTCTATTTTGGCTCCCTTCGTAAGACTCGGTTTTCCGAATACCAGGGGCTTTGACAAGTGGACTTTTTCTTTAAGTCCCCAAGACTCGGATGGTGAGGTCTTTCGAACTTCGATAGCCAAGTAGTTTGTTTCTGTTTCGAAGTCCCCAGTCCCCATGACCCAAAGTCCGAGTCATGGGGGTGTGGCCTTTCTCAGAGAACAAATTGTTTTTTACCGAGTCGCAAGCCTAAAGCCATTCCGTGTAGGCACTGAAGTTATGCTTGATAGTTGTTGAGTTTCCGGCTATTAGCCTTGTACTCTGCATAAACTTGTGGTTTAGATGACCCTTTTGACTATCTTGTACTGTAAGCCGGCTTTCGCGTGGATACCATGTTGTTACATCCATACGAGAACAGGGTCAGGCAAGTCCCATTGGGCTTCATGGCTGATTGTAATCGTAAGCGAACGAATCATGCCACTTTAGTGCGAGTCACATCGAGCTTAAGTAAGAAAAGTCAAGAAAATTTAGCTCCTTTGTCCAGTTATAAGATTGCAGTCGTACTCGTTTGCGAATAATCGGCCCTTATAACTTATAGGCATCAAGGCCGGGTCTTTTGGGTTTATAGCTGGGCTACTTGAGCAACCAGCCCCCGAGACCTATATATACTCAATGTTCTTAATGATACTGAAATATTGATGTCACATGGATACTACTTACTTGTAATCAGGCTGTAACGAAACAGGACTTGATAACCATCTCTTTATTGATGCGAGAAAGTTTGGACCAGCAGGCCGCCTCATTAACAACCTTCCAGTCCCCTTAGGTGCCCTGGGTAGGAAAAGAGCGCGTCTGAAACCTGCTGCCCATTACATTGTTTAGTTCTTCATGGACACCGGTCCCGAACTGGCGTGACCGGTGCACATTCTCCACGTGTTAGATTTTTTCATGACGAGTACCGGGTTTGCTAGCCAACCCGGGTAAGGTGTTTCCATGACATGGCTGGTTGTGAGCGGTCGTGCAGCTTCTTCTTTTATGGCGGATTGTTTGGAGGAGTCATCCTCGATAAAAGCCACCATTTTAGCATCTTGTGCTACCTTGGATTTTGCTCTTTCGCCTTCAGTACTCGGCCTTTTTGATGTGGCTCTATCCTCCGGGTCTGCTTGAGACCGGTAATGCTTGAGTTCTTCTTTTCTACAGGCCTGCTCGGCCATTGCTGCATCTCCTTCGTCGCATTCAGCTGCTATGTCTCGATTTCCATGTATGGTAATGGTCTTCTTGGGACCCGGGATTTTTAGCTGTAGATATACGTAACACGGCCTAGCCATGAATTTGGCGTAAGCCGGCCTTCCAAATAACGCGTGATAAGGGCTGCGCAATTTGACTACCTCAAAGGTAAGCCACTCAACTCGATAGTTGTCCTTCGACTCCCCAAAGGCTACCTCCAATGCGATTTTTCCCTCGGGGCACGCTGAATGACCCGGCACTATCCCATGAAAAACTGTTGAGCTTTTTTGTAGCTGAGACTCCTTGAGGCCCATGCGTAGGAAGGTTTCCCAATACAGTATATTGATGCTGCTTCCACCATCCATCAAAACCTTTTTCAGCTCATACCCATTGACTTGCGGTGCGACTACTAATGCCAAGACTCCCGGGTACTCCACTCTTTCTGGGTGATCCCTTCTGCTCCATGTTACCTCCTGTTCTGACCATCTCAAGTATCTCGGGACAGCTGACGAAACTGAGTTGACCGCTTGCTTCAGTATCTTTTTGTCCTTGTTAGAGCCTCCTGTGGTATGCACATGATATTGACCCAATTGTTTGGGGTTAGCCTGGAAACCTCCTGCCCCCCCTTGGTTATTACCTTGATTTCCAGCCGCCGGGTTACCAGCTGGGGGTGGGCCGTTGCCCGGGTTTCCCCCTGGACCCGGTCCTCCTCCCCGTCCTGCACCTCGCATAGCTCTGTTCACTTCCTCATTTTCCATCTTTGTAAGTCGGCGCACAGTTCCAGGGAGTGGTTAGCTGGCCTGCCATTCCTGCTGTGCTTCGGGCATGCCATCCTGAATATGTCCCAATTGTTACCCGGCCTTGGCGGTCCTTGATAATTTCCTCCATTGTGATTACCTCCGCTGAAATTTCCTTCTGCTCTAGGCCTTGAAGACCCGGCTTCTGTGTTGGCGACAAACTCGGAGCCTCCTTCAAACGGGCGCTTGTTCTGGCTATTTCCGTTATTACCCGGTGCTGATCCATTGCCGGTTCTTCCGTTATTACTTGTGTTTGCTTTTACCTTCATGTCATCAACTTCCTCTTCTGTAGTATCTGCCGCGGCATGTTTGTTGCACGCATCCATCAATTCTCCCATTGTAACTTCCGACGCATTTCGACTAGACTTCATGCGAGTTAACTTTTGCACTAAAGGTATATACTTGCATGTTTTTGCCATGGCCTGTAGTGCATCCTTGGGCTGAATATCCGTGGAAGAGTGAAGTATCTCCATAACCCGGCGCACCCAACTGCGCGCCGATTCTCCCTTCTTTTGGACGCATCGCTCTAGATCGTCAATAGTGAACAATTTCCTGCACGTCCCATGGAAGTGCTTGACAAACGCGGTCTTCAATTCCTCCCAGGACTTGATCGATCCTTCCGGCAAGTTGGTGAACCACAGCTTTGCTGCTCCTTCCGACATCATCAAGTACATGAACTTGGCTTGGAGATTCTCGGACGCGTTGCGAATCGACATTGCCATCTCGTAACTGCTTAGCCATGTTTCTGGATCCATAGTTGGTTCATAATTCACTACTTTCCCTGGTTCTTTGAATTTTTCCGGGTAAGGTTCAGCTCTGATATTGTCCGAGAGACACTTGGGTCCCGCTAGAACGGTTGAGGCCGGTCTTGCTCTAGAAACGTGTGATACCGCGGGGGGCGCGGCTGGGCGCGATGCTGCGGGAAGTCCATGCGCTGCAGACCCGGCCGTGGCCCTCCGGGCTCTGGAACTGTCCACGACAGCCTGCGCTGCTGATGCTGCCTGAACGCGGGGAGGAGGCGGCATTTGCTGCTGCTCTTCCCTCCGCCGTGCTGAACTTGTTTGGATATTCCCTTGCTGTTGACTGACGTATGGCGTCCCGTGCATACCGCTTCTATGATCCGGATAATTGGCTTGCTGTGCCACCGCAGTGTGCAGCAGATCGATGGCTTGCCGAGTCTTCTCTGCATGGGGCGACTCTCCCACAGGGATTTGATTTAACGCGAGTGTCGCCGCATACACATTGTCCATGGGGTTATTGTAGTGACCGGCTGGTGTGCGGAATCGTAATGGTGGCGGTGGTGGTAGATCGTTGCCGGTTGTGACTCTAGTCTGTGGTGGGGGTAACCCGGTCTGTTCATTTGCCGGATGTGTCCCTGCTGTCGCCGGTTGGGGTGCGGTTCCCTGGTTCACCACTGGTATCGGCTGATCCTGAGGTGTGACAAATAAATTAGCCGGATTAATAACCCCGCCCGTTGCTGGTAACCTGGTTTGATGCCTTTGATGTACTCTAGACGTTTCCTCTCGGAGCCGAGTTTCCAGCGCATCCAGCTCACCTGCCTTCTTTGCTGTTCCAGCGCACGGCGAGCCACATCCAGATCCCTGACACGTTCCGCTGCGTTTTCCGGAGTGATAACCGTTGCAAGAACCGTGGGGTCTAGAATCAGATTATTATCGAATAAGGCCGGGTGGCGCGGGTTCGAAGGACCCGCCCCTGGTGTCCGGTTTCCCAGGAATCCGAACTTGTTTGCATGCAACTCCTCATCCGCTGCACGGCTGGTTACTGATGCCGACTCCCCATCAACCCGGGCCAAAACCAGGGTCTCCGTTAGCCGCGCCCTGCTGTTGGGCCACTGCCTGAGCCGCCCCGACTGATGCCGCGGTTGCGTTTCCTTGGTTGAGATTGGCCGCGGGAGCCGCATAGACTGCAACTCGGCGTACGATACCCGGTGTAAATTCATGCTGTTCTTCCTCGCCGTTCTCCTCCTCATACCGGTTTTCCAGCAGATCCAGGATAGACCCGGTATCATCTTCTCTTCCGACCCGGTCGCGCGGGGTCCATGCCGGCTCCTCCGGCTGCTCCCACTCCGCGATGGGTTCTTCTGCCGGGTGTGTCGTTCCAATCGATTCTTCATCATTTGATCGGATAGAAGTGGCTTCTCCTGGCACAGAATCAGATCCAATATTGTCAGGGATCGAATTGGAAGTACATACCATACCAATGAAGACGCTGATCCGGCCGATTGTCACGACGGATCCGGATTCGAGGTGATCCGACTCTGGCCCCCAGCCGGAATCGTCCACCGTCTTTTCTCCTTTGTGGTCGATGTAGATTTCGCCGACGACAAGATTCTCCATGCTCTTCCGAGCTTCTCCCGTGATGTAAACACCTTTGGACGCAGGCCCCACGGTGGGCGCCAACTGTCGTGGGATAATCACGGCAGACGTTACCGGGGGTAACTGATCTTGGGGCAAGACGACACAGGCGTTTGGGAGAGGGTTTAGCTCAGAGGAAAACATGGTGAAATTCGATCTGGTAGCCGGCAACCAAAGTCGCCGAGTCTCCGATCTTGATATAACAACTCAACTCTGGGATTACACTAGATGCTCGATATCAAGCGATATTGCTAGGGTTCTTAGATCTCTGCCTAAACTAGACCTGGGGGTCGGTTTATAAAGCACCCGTACCCCCTGGCTTATTCTCCAAGGCGCATCCTGGATCCTACCCGGACACGGCGCACAAACCCTAACTTTCTTCTACCATAACCCACAATCCGGGTTACTGGGCCTACAAGCTTGGGCCTTCACAGGTTTCCTTATCCTTAGCCGGATCCTGCACAGCGTCCTTTGGGCCGGGTTACTCCCTGGAGTTTGGCCTACCGGGTTATCATCCCCCCATCACATGGCCTTATCGATGAAGTGATGCTCTTACACGTTTTCACTCACCCTTTCTCCAAGCCTGAAATGCTCGAGAAGGTTGGGTGTGTACCGATGTATGCATCAGGTATTCTTAGCAATTCCTATTGCTTTGAAAAGTTTAAGAAACATCTGTATCCTTCTTAGCACTATTGGTCACCCGGTCTCTGTTTGAAGTTGACTATGTTACCAAATCCGTTCATTCCGGTGCACGTTCTTGGTCAAAGAGTTAGATTCATACCGAAGCTCTCAAGGCCATATTGATTGCTTTGAAAAGCAAGAATTCCTTTCGAACTCCAAGGCATACCGGTGGTTCGTGATATTCTGGTTGTCTTCCAAGAAGTATCACCGGGTTTATCACCTGACCGTAATGTCTAAATAAGGGGTAATTTGAACTACTCCTTTCTCCAAGAAACTTCGCTGGATATCCTGGACTAGTCGGTTGAGCTTAAACAATAACTTGGAGAGTTGAAAGACAAAAGCTCATCCTAACTTGTTCCTTTGTTAAGGGATATCTAGTTTCCCTCGTGTTGAAGCAGGATAGTATCTCCTTTGCGGAAATGCTGTCATTCTACCTTGATTTGATTTGGGTTATCGTCAAATCAAGTCCAGATTCAAGGACTATCTTGACAGTGTTTCCACTCATAGTGTTTTGCCCGAGTACACCTTCATGTCATTTGTTCTAACCAATGTCTTGCCTTGTTCATATATCATATGAATCCCTCTTCTTGGAGTGTCTTGATAAAGTTGTTGTTGAGCCCATCTACGACATTCTTGTTTTCTCCAAGTTGCAAGAGGTTCATGCTGAAAAAAATGGCAACAATGTTGGAAACTTTCGAGAACCATCTTTGTGTCATCATGAAGTTGTGTTCTAGGTGTTCGAAGTGGCTTACTCCAGTCCATGAGCTTATGGTGAAAGTTGTTGTCGTGGATCGGAGTAGAGTTTTCTTGTTCCTTCGGGAATAATCCCAAGTCAGTCATGCTTGTCTGGACTATTCTTGAGATGGTAGGTTGTTACCTCCGTTTATTTGAAGAAGTTTGCATCCACTCCAAGCCACTAACTGATTGTTCGAGAAAGAGAAGAAGTCTAAAAACTTCGTTATCTTTGTAATCGTTTCCCCAACAAGGACTTCGATTTGTTTCTTTGCAAATAGTCCATGTAGGTGCAACCGTCTTTCGCAAGTTGCTACTACATGAGTTCTGTAATCTCACTCATCCTCTTGAGTGTGACATCGTAGTCCATACCTTGAGAATCTAGCATATGTATCTCGTTGGTAACCGGTGCAATCTCTTCGATCATATATATCGAGTCTGAGTTATCTATCCACTAACCAGAGCTGAATCTCAAGCAGCAACAATGGTTGGTGTTTCCTCAAGAGTATTGAATCAGGTCTTTCCAAATCCGGCATGGTTGATGTTGTGGTTGACACAATTATCCGGAAGGCCTAATGTCATATCTCTTTGAATCCGTAAGAACCGCCACTCTCCGTGAGAATTCTTGTGTGACTCGTTCTCAACAAGTTTTCCCTTTCCGTTTTCCTAAACCGGAGTTTTATATTTACTTGATAACCTATAAAAGGCTTGTCGTGAGCCTGCTGTCGGTATCTAGAACATCCAGCAGAACTTGGAAGTTGGCATTTCCAATATCTCTCTGTTGAACCTCCAAAACCTTTGTTCTGGTGGAAATAAGTTCATCATAAGAACATCTCGTGGTGTTTCGTAACCGCCTTTGATCAGTTTCCTTTCTCAAGTTGTTTGTACTTGAAGTTCTGTTTTCTCACACATTGTGTGAATTTGTCAGTTACTTCAGCCATGGGATCTTAACCATGTGGCGGATGTATTGCTACGTCCAAACCACAACAGGAAAGAGAATCCCTATTCCTTTCGGTGTTTCAATCCCCGTTGGTTAACCATCCTTATGGTGTGACCAAGAATTCCTCCTTAATCACGGTGTTTCAACATTCCGTGGTTACTCATCCTCTGTTGTGAAGTAACCTCCTAATCTTTGAAAAGGTTTTCAACAAACTTGGATGAACAAACGTTCTGTTATCTTCTGTGTCCACTCCGAACAGTGAACATGATCTTGTATCAAATTCTCTCTGACGCACGATTACAGTGTTTTCTCGTGTTTTTCCTCGTCTGTGGATATTATGTTGTGGTATCCAAGACCATCCTCTCCATCTTGGTTATCTTTTTGAAGAAACCTCTATGTCACAAGTTGTCCAACCTTTCTTTTCCAAAAGGATTTAAAGTCTTGTGCAAAGCTCATATTCTAAATCCTTTCAAGAACCATCGTCCGTGAACTTGAAACCATCTTTTATTCACTCCGTTACCTTGATGTGTTTCATGCCGTTAACTCAACAGTTCTTTTTGAACATTCCTGTCACGAGTTACCCACGAGATACTCGATCTTCATGAAGATCAGTTCCTAAGAGTTTTCCTTCTTACCTAAGGTGTATCCGTTCAATACTTCAAGATGCTACGGATCAACCTCTTCGAGAAAAGAACCGTAAGGTTCAAGAAGATCGTTCAAAACGGGTGTCCTTCTTTCTTCTCCTTCGGAAATCTCGGGACGAGATTCTCGTAAGGGGGTAGATTTGTAACATCCCAATTTTGCTACAATAGGGTGTGTGGTTTTGTTCATATCATACATGCATGAAACCACACATTTAAGCAATGTTTGAAACTAATTTAAATTGTGAATTTAATTGGTTTGAGAAAATTCCACAAAAAGCACTTAATTTGGGTTACAAAATTTTGTATTGAAAAATATTTCAATTACACCAAAGAAACACATGGTATTGTTGGAAATTTTATAAGCTTTCCAAAAAGTATTTTTGCCAAATTTTCTGTTCACAAAAAGGTCCCCAAAACTTCCAGGGTTTATGTTCAACCTGTGCCCCTAGGATCCCCTCCTCCTCCTCCTTATGGTTTGGTTTAATTTCTGTATGGCGCGCGGATTGAAGCAATTTCGAGTGAATTTGTGATCAACAGAGAAGATTGCCTCCGTGTGACGTCACAGTGACATCCTGATGATGTCATAATCCCCTCTGTTTAATAAATCCAGGAAATTCCAGAAAATGAATAATTTTGGTTAATTAATATCTTCCAAAATATTGCTCAGAAAAATAAAGTAAAAATATGGGGGTGATCAGGAAAATCTACTCTTTCCAAAAATGTCACTTTCATAAATGTTTGACACACTTCAGTTTTGGCCTTTATTTTAATGTTGTTTAATCATTTAAAATAGAAAAATAAGTTTTTAATCAATAAAATTAGAAAATTAAAAGTTATATGTCAAAACGATCAAAATGACAAGTACAATCTAGTTATGATGTTTTCAAACCCATTTGAGCTTTTAAAATAGTATTCACTTTCAGAATCGTCCGAATTGCCCCTCCGGGGTCCATTTCGGGCAAATTCCAGTAAAAATGCATAACTGACATACGAACCCTAGCAACCCAACGAACATGTTTAGGGCTTTATTTCAGTGCATTAATTCGCTCATGCATACATACTGCGCATTGCATTGATGCCATGGTTGATTGTTCTTCTTTTCGGTGTTGTTTTCCCCCTCGGTAGAACGTGGCCCCG
Source organism: Alopecurus myosuroides (assembly GCA_028641055.1). Lineage (NCBI taxonomy): Eukaryota > Viridiplantae > Streptophyta > Magnoliopsida > Poales > Poaceae > Alopecurus > Alopecurus myosuroides. The sequence continues at coordinate 63,898,103 of CM054061.1, read as the reverse complement.
AAGAGAAGGCCAGCAATCCAATGACGAATACTTGATCTTAACCGACAAGTCAAGCACTTATTCCAGAAGATCTTTATCTGGTTTTCTTATAACCAAGGCAAGCATAACCTCTTATCTGCTCATATACGTTTTCCAACAACATTTGATCTCGTACTTTGCATTTGATTCCAAAGTATTTGATGCTAGTAGACATAGTTCACCTATATGTTGCATTGCCTCAATATCCTGATCCACTGCTCCTAGCCACCATAGAATTGCTTGTGCGCATCGCCAGAGCCTCATATCTGCTCCGCTTAGTCATACATATTTGTTTACCTCTGCTCCATCCGGTTGATGAATCAGAGCTGCGATAACCTAGTATGATATGATGACGTGGTGAGATGAGCATTGTGTGGTTAACCTGACTAAGGCGAGGACGGGAGGCCACTTGGGAAGTGGTTCTTTGTCATGTACTTGCCAACCCTAGGATTAAGGTCTCGCCGCGGAAACCAAGACTGAGCGTGCAACCACACGCGCGAGCCAATGAACCTCGCTCGACTAACTAATTTGTTTGGCCACATCCATGAGTCACATAGTTTGCTATTTCCATCTGCGTGTGAGTCAGAAAACAATTTGGAGAAAAACTAGGGCGTGACCGGGACAAGTGATGGACGTACACGGATCTTGATCCCGACTCACAGAACAGGTGCCGTCAGGAGGTGGCCAACTCCATGTTGACGGGGTGGCCCTGTTTGGGTTGACTCATGGATAGGGTCGAGCAAGGTAAAGGTCGGAGCCATCCACCCTCTACCGCGCTCCATGGAAGAGCGTACATGTGGCGCTAAGAGTCGGAGGGTACGTGTGGGTAAAGTGTACCACCCTGCAGGGATAAATCTTTCGGAAAGCTGTGTCCACGGTTATGGACGACTTGGTGAAAATCACGAGGTCATAGATAACTTGAAAGTGGCGTAAAAGATGTTGGCAATGAATGAAGGGTGCCTCCCCGGAGATGCCGGGAGGGGTGATCCTTGTAGAATGTGAGGTGCTGGGAAACGATGTCGGTGGATAAAAAGATGATATCAATAGTTCAGTAGCTTTCTCATCTGTTTTGAAAACATTCTATGAGACGTGCTATTCTTCCTCGATTTGGAAAACAAAGATTGCTTTACGCAAATCAGCCTTCATAAAACCCTTTCTAAAGATAGCAGATATATAATAGGTTAACTAAGTCTTGTTGAGTACCTCCCGTACTCAGGTTTGCTTAGTTTGGTTCAGGAGAAGAACTCCATCGGTGGTGATTCAATGTGGATATCGATGAGTAGTTTGGGGTTCCCAGGCAGCAGCCTGGAATCTATGGGCTGGGACGTCGCCTTATGTTGCGGCCTCTTAGGCCTTTTTTGGTTCTTGTTGGTTAGCAACATAATTTGCCTTCCGTTGTCTGATGTAATGTTGGGTCGTGTGACCTCTGTTTGTAAGCTATACTCTAGTAACATCTGTTTAATACAAGTTTCATGTCTAGAGTGCTGCTTTGATCGGTTGTTGGTTTCGAGCTCATTGTTATACAGTTTTGGCTATGCCTGCGTAGTTGTCGCAGTCGAGGGGTTGTGGAGCCGATGATCCATGTCCGAGCCCGCCTGTCGATGTGATCGGCCTGGGGCGAGGTAACCCCAGTAACCCTCGATTGTTGTTACACTTTCTGGACACATAGCATCTCTGTATAACTTTGGTCCCGTTCCTTCAGTTTCATCCGACTCGTGGACACTTGGGTATGCATAATTGGTTATGACTAGCATGGATACAAGGAGTAGTAGACCGGGGATCCGGACTACGTGCCGATGAATCCGGTCTGCCTGCCGTTGTTTGTTGCGGCCGGGGCTGGTAACCCTGAAGCCCTTGTGAGTCCATGGCTAGGAGCACATAACAGTATGTATATCTCTGGGTCCGGGGTCGTGACACTAGTGTTGCACGCCAGGTCCTTGGTTGGTTGTAGGAGCTTCCAAAGGCGGTTCTTCGGCTGGAGATGTTGCTTCTATGGACGTCGTGGAATCTAAGTGGTATGGATACATGTCTCAGTTCCACTTATATTCGACATTACTGATCTATATTCATTAATTTAACTAGAAAGAATTATAGTAGTCACTATTGTAAGTTTGGATGGAGATATTCCCTAGAAATAATAATATTCGTTTATTATTCGATCTATGATTTATTATTAAGTTTATATTATTATGGTATAACCGCTATAGTACTTGAAAATTGAGTTTTTAAAAGAAAACATTTGTGCGGGTGTGAATATATATACAAATAACAGTTCATAATCTTGTCTCTAAAATTAGTTTATTTCTTATGAGATGATCATTTTCCTGATCATGGACTTTGATCAGTTTAGCAGACATAAGAGTTTATTGTTAGTATAACACTAGTACTGAACCGACCAAAATATATGATGTTACTAAGAGAATGTCTAGTGAATATGGACTTTTCGTTGACTAGGATTTCTATACTATGAGAATATCTAGTGACCGCACAAGCGATAGTTATGATTTGGATATCTTCAAACATCTACCATAACAGAAGATTATACCGTTGACATATGGGTATAACATAGAGCGTGTAATGGAACTTTTATGATTTGGCACATCACGTGTCACTCACAAGTGATAGTCAGTATGGAAAATAATAAAGGATTTTAGAAAAGTGTGGCCAATACTAAAGCGAAAGCACCAGCACACGCAAGCTGAACTCGCGGGTGTCTGCCTCTGAGTGGAGCCAGTCACTGCTGCAAAACGGCACCGATCCGACGAAGGAGATATCGACAAATTGATCACATCAAGGCAACGGTGGTGGCTACATAGTACCTACCACATCTCCTTACCAACCCTGTCGAAATTTTTCAACACTTACTGCTGTTTTTTTTTTGAGCTATCTACGCGGACAAAAACTGGTCTCTTTCCACTTGAGTGTAGGGGAAGGGGCTATGGCTGTGGTCTTAAGAGATTGGCATGGCAATTTTATTGCAACTCAATGCTTATTTACTGAGAGAGGTGATGAAGCTATAACTTTGGAAGCATTAGCAATGAGAGATGGATTGGCATTTGCAAATGGCTTAGGGTTCCATAAGGTGGAAGCTGAATCGGACTCACAAGAGGTAATCGATTTTTGTTAAGGCCAAACACAACGGTGGGACTCGGCAGTGGCTATCTTTGCAGAATGTGTGGATTTGACGGCATCTATTGGAAAGGTGGTAGTTAGGCATTGTCCTCGACAAGCAAATAGTGTAGCACATAAGTTAGCAAAATTCAGTTTTTGTAACAGAAATTCGATTAGCTGGATTAACGAACCTCCGGGTTGGTTAATCAACTTTCTCGTGGACGATGTAACTATTGTGTAATTGTATGACATCGGGTTTCTTACGCACTTTTTTTCTTACCAAGTACCTATGGGGATGGAAAAAATTTAATGAGGCGGCCCGATTGTTTAATATAGTGATTTGAAATTTCAAAAAAAAAATATTAATTTGTAACTTTCACTTGGGTTTTATAATATTTTTTCGAAAATGTATCAATATTTTACTAATTTGGTAAAATCTAAATACATTAAACAACATTTTTACAGCTTAATTTACATGAAATCCAAAATAAAATAAAAACTTAATTCACATAAGATACAACAATTCCGATTGACTACTGTAGTGACGACATACTCCCAAATCCATCCCATGTCGCCGCCATCCTCTCGCCGCTGCCGTCGCCGTAGCACCCAACGACGCCCTCCTGAAACCCGACACCGGCACCGGCGCTCGGCAACGAGAAGAGTCCACTCACGTCCGTAGGAACCCCCTGGAAGAAGTCGCGGTACTCGTACCCATCTTCCGGCAGCAACACCTGTGCGCCGGGGCGATCCGCTCCTCCAGCGCCCGTCCGTTGGGGCGAGTCCGGGTCGTTGCTCTCCACCAGCCGCCGGAACATGGACGACTTGAGCAGGAGGCTGAGCGCGGTGGGCGACGACGACGAGGCCCTCCTCCTTATCAGCCCTCCGCTGCCGCCTCCATGGGAGGCCGCCTCACGGCCGCTGATCCCGCTGCCGCAGCTGATGCTGCGGTTTAGAGCGTGGACGAAAGGGTTGCCCTGAGGAGAAGGAGGGAGCATGAGGTGGGACGAAGACGTGCTCTCGACCGGGACGAACCGGTCGTGGTCGACGGGGTGCACTGGCTGCATGCCGAGGAGATGGTGGTGGTCGGGGCTGGCGGCGAGGCCGGCGACGGGCGGCTTGAGCCAGGTGATGTAGGAGCGCAGGTCGAAGTTGGTGACCGCGTTCACGCCCTTGTACTCGATCGCCGCGATGTCGTATGCCCGCGCCGCTTCCTCCTGCGTGCCTGCCGCGCACATTTTTCAAATGTCAGGGCTGAAAGATTTCGTGTGGCGAACGCCGGCAATCGAATCAAACATGTTTGAACGTTTGCTTACCGTAGGTTCCGAGGTAGAGGTACTTGTTGCCGAAGACGCGCCCGATTCTGGCCTCCCATCTCCCGTTCTGGTGATGCCTGAAAGTGTCGTCGATCGAAAGGTACTCTTAGAACTAGTGACAGAGAGAAGATGAAGGCGTTCTGTAGGCTGAAATTAACATACCTGGCAACGCCTCTGTACTTGGAAACACCTCTGGAGAAGCCACTGCTCTTCCTGTGAAACGATGTACCGGATGCCACTTGTTAGAGTTTGAATATATAGGCGGCAATATACATTGTTGTAGTTAGCATGGTAAGATTTTGGTGGAGATAATGTGCACCACCTCCTCAGCGATGCCAGGTACTCCTCCTTAGTAAGGGTGTCCATTATCTTGAGCTCCTTTTCGTAGTCCACAACCTGAAAACATATCAACTGAACAGATCAAGTCACTGATACTACTAAGCGCATCCATATCTCATAGCTGTTCAGTGTTTGGTTATTGTAATAGTGGTGACTTGCGAGGTCGTACCGGAAAGTTTGTGTAGGTGGTGGCACCCCAGTACTTGAGAGCGGCGAGGTCGTAGGCCCTCGCCGCTGCCTCCTCCTCGTCGTAAGCTCCTAGATACACTGTTACAGAGCAGAGCAGTAGATGACTAGATGTTGTGCAGTGTGAGTCATCTGAGGCACATACAGTACATTTCTGTGGCGGCGCAAAAGCAAGTCAAGAGGAATAGATTGAGAGGTGAGTGGCATGGCTGGTACCCTGCTTGCCCTTCTTCCTCTGCGTGGGGTTCCACGAGTTCTTGTCCCACAGGTGCGCCTCGTACCGGCCCGTCCACCGGTGCCTGCTGACTCCACGGAACCGGGAGCTCCTCTTGACGGCGACGCCCGGCAGCGACGGGCCCTTGCCGATACCGGCACCGACGGGGCCGAGCGCGGCCGCCGAGGGCTCCCTCCGCCTCCTCCTGACGACGACCTGCCCCGCGTCGACGTCGCCGCCACGAGCCACCCTGGACGGCGACGGCCCCGCCGCCGCGTAGCTCTCCATCTCGCTCTTCACCATCAACACGCTATCCATGGCCGCAATGATCTGTGATACGCCACGAAGCAAATGATGACTATATGAGACGCTACTCCTGCCGGTGTGCGCGCGCGCGGCGCACGTATATATGTTGCCACGGCGCGTCGGCTCCGACTGGCGACAGGCGAGTAGTGGAGCGGGGACAGGACAAGGCGTTTGATGATTTCGTGGCGGCCGCGTCTGTCTTTACTAGGCGCGGGTTTTGGCCGGACCCCTGCCCCGGAGCATCGGTCTTAACTGCGGGGGCTACCTCCTCTGTCCCGTGGCGGAAATCCACCGAGTGTTGGTGTCATCTTGTCACCATTACCTTTTCTTTTATAAGACTTTTAGAGTTCGGAGCATATGTGCGTGCGTGATATCCGCGTTCCAAACTAAGAGTGCAACAAGAAAGCCGAGTGAGTCCAAGCCGAGGTTTTGGGCGGTAGCCAGGTGCCGGGACGAGAATTGGGGCAGCCAGCTGAGAAACCCGTGCTTGGATATTTGTCCGGGGTCTGGGCGCTCGTGGAGCCGCCGTGGCGTGTCTGCGTCGAGTGCGGATTTTCCACATGCCGGTTGGCACCCCGGCACTATCCTAACCGTCCACTCGAACAAAAGTCTAGATGGTCAAAGTTGAACATGCTTTTGCAGTTTGGCCCCCAAAAAATGTACAATTTAACCCGCGGTCCGTGGGAGGGGATAAAACACGCATGTTCCAAACCCTAACCAGCCGCCCTCCTCATTCTCCCTCCCCCTCCCTGCCGATCCGCCGCCGCCTCCCACTCGCCCCGCCGCCACTGCACGCCCCCGGCGCCTCCACCACCGCGCCAGGAGGGACCAGGCCGTCCCGAGGCGCTCCTCCACCGCCCCTGCAGCGCCTCCTCCACCACGCCCGGAGGCCCCCCGTCGACGCCCTCTCTAGATCCTTCCCGGCCACAAGGAGCGGTGGGCCACGGCGCCACGAGGAGCGGCAGGCCACGGCGGGCGGTCGAGCCCGGAGCTCCTGCCCCGCCTGTCCTGGCCACGGCGGGCGGTCGAGCCCGGAGCCGCCGGCCGCCCCGTGCAGGGATTCCTCGATTTGGCCCTGCATCTTGGATCGCAGCAAATCTGTGCCGTGGACCCTATTTGTTGATTCGTTTCCTTGCTTGCAAGCAGATGGATCTTTTTGTTGATTCGTTTCTTGTTTGTTTGATGGCCAGGATATGGCCTCCTTAGGCTCCGATCCATGCCTTTTCTTTTTCTTTTTTATTGATTTGGATCTGTGTAGTTTGAACGTGTGATTAGCACATGAAGTATGAATCTCGTACGGATCACATGAACTATTTATGAATCTTGTATGTATGTTGTATCAAAATCTCTGTAATTACTCTGAAATTGTGCTGATAAAATATTATTTGGATCTTGTATGCATCTGTGAAAATCATATGTATCTTGCGTGTATCTAGTACGAATCGTTGAAATGTGTATGAATATTCTGTGAATCTCCGGTGAAACATGTACTGTTTTAGTCTATTGAAGATGGCGAGAAAAAATTGGTGATGCCGCATGGAGAAAAAGTGTGATGTGTCGAAGTTGAATATGTCATTTTTTGTGTTCAAGTTTTCTCAAATATCCTGGAAACTTTTGTGACGATAAATGTTTAAAGACGCAAAAAAAACTTCCGGAAACGGAAACATTGATTAGCACACAAAAATTGATGCTACTGGATGGGAACAGACGCAAAAAAATGTAAATGCTGTTAAACTGAGGGGTGTTTTGTAAAGTTGTTAGAAAGAGGTGGGAGGTGCATTCTACAAAGTTTCTCGCACGAATCTCCAGGTTTTGAACGGTTAAGATTGTGCCGGGGGCCCAACTTACATGTGGAATCGACTTTTCGGTCTGCGTCGCTGCTCGCGGAGTAGGCGACATCTCTCCCCCGCTCTCTCTCGTCAAGCTAGCGGAACAATTGTTTTCCTTTCCGGTACAAGAGAATCTCCATCGACCGGCCCAACGAACTGGCGAGTCGAGATCATGACGTCCGCCGTTGCATCGCTTCAGAGTTCAGACGCGGCTACCCGACGCTTTTGACAGCGACGTACTGCCCCGCCGCCCTCGTGTTGTCCGCGCCCGCCGGCCATTATCGTGGTGCCGTGTTCTGGTGCTGGCGCCATGATGCACCACCGTCCACCACTCCAGGCGACGGGAAAAGATTAGCTTACTAATACTGTCATTACGGATCTTAACAAAGGGGTGGTGGCGCAGTTGGCTAGCGCGTAGGTCTCATAGCTAAAACGTGAGTGATCCTGAGGTCGAGAGTTCGAGCCTCTCTCACCCCAAACCCGTGCAAAGTGCTGATGAAATGCTCCTGTGACAACTTGGGTCGTCATACATCATCTGATCGTCAGATGAAACGAGCTAATCTGAACTTTGCCTCTTTTTCTTTTTTTTTTGGAGTTCAAACGACCAGCTGATAGCCGTCAGAAAAATAAAAACAGGACTTCAAAAATTATGGCTTCGCCCGGGTTCGAACCGGAGACCTTCAGTGTGTTAGACTGACGTGATAACCAACTACACCACGAAACCATTTTGTTCCTTTTTACTCCGGAATGATTTTGTTACGGCACGTATGGCCTTCTAAGAATTATTTACCGTGTGGGTGGAGGAACGTGCAGCGACAGAACAAGGATTTGAAGGTAAAAGTGCGAACTGCCAAACGACTTTTCCTTTTGATGTTAGCTTTAGTCGGGAGAAGATATTCGCTTTAATCGGGATCTGCAATGCCTAGGAAATACGAGCAGAAGGATTGGGAGCAGGGAAAGGGATGAGGAGCCTATAGACCGCCCTATATGAGAAGTCGTCGCGTCCATCAATTTCCATGGAGCGGATGTCGGCACAAGCAATAAGAACGGTTGATGCAATGATATCCTAGACGTGGGTATGTGTGGAGTGCGAGGAACATAGGAAATGGACGCAGAGAGGTCTATAGAGGTCCATTTGTCCATCCAAAAGGTTGAAAGGCGTCCATCATGCACGGAAACATGTGTGAGCGCTTGGTAGAGAGGAGAACATACATCAACAATTTTGTCGAGGAAGGAGGGGGTGGAAGTCTTGTCCCCGAGGTCCCTCGCCAAGCTGAGGAAGAACCAATTTTTCCATGCCAGCTCATTTGGTCAGCGTAGGACATCCACAAAGTGAAAGAGTAAGCATAGATTGTACCAACGAATATCTATAATCCCAAAGCCACCTACCTGCTTAGACAAAACAAATTTATCGCAAGCAATTAGAAACGAGCACAGGAACACGAGCGTTTTCGGGTCTAGAAGAAAACACGACGACTTTTAACAACGGTCACGATCACACCATGGGGCAGTAGAAAAGGATCACGTAAATCAGGTGGGGAGATTGTTCAACACCGAGCTGCAAAAAACAAGTCGTGCACGCAAGGAGAGAAGGATTGCGCGCCATGACCACCTTGCCATGACCCAATACCTTCAGTCTTGAACCATTTCCAATAGTCACTTGTGAGAATTTGATGAGTTGATGCTTTATGTCTTCTAGCACTTCCTTTCTTCCGGTCATATGTGCGGAACAATCACTAACCTTCCTCTGAAAGCACATACCTACACTTAATCAATTTTTTGTCTTAGGTCCCCATTTTTTTATGGGTCTTTTATTGTTAGTCACAAGGGTCTTTGGAACCCAAATAGCATACTTGTAATCATCACCATATGAAGTGCCAACACATTTTTCATATACATGACCATCATTAGATTTAAGAAGCACATAAGATGGGTTGTATTTTCCCGCAAAGTTGGTGTGAGTAGTAGTATCCCTAGGGACAATACTTTTGTCAACAATATCAAATTCCACTTCATCATTAGCCAACGCCCTCTCCTTTCATTAGTGGAGGGAGTTGACTTCTTCTTGTGGGTCTTCTTGGATTAGAATCCAAACCTAAGTCCTTCCTTACCAACAACTCTTTTTTGATTACTCAAAAGATCGTTGAGGTTCTTTTGCCCTTGGATGCAAGTAGCTAGGCCTTTGTCGAGTTGGGCTTTCAACCTATTGTTCTTCTCAATGAGATATTCTTTGACACACAAGGAGTTAGTGGCACAAGCTTTTGTATTTATATCAGTTTACCCTTTTAGTGTCTTGAGCTCATTTGAGAGTGGTCTATGATCGATTTGAAGTTTATAAAAATTCTTAATGATCTCACTGTAACCTTTGTTAGTTTCATCATTTAAAGTCATGAATTCCTTCACCTTAGAAATGAATGATCACGATAAAACTTTACTTTAGCTATATCTATGGAAAATGTTTCTTCAATGGTTTACGTAAGACATGGTGAATCATCTAGAGCTTCCTCTAGCTCCGCTATCCTATAAGCATCATCACGAGTGAAACCCTGAAGTAGGATGATTGTTTCCTCATGTTCATCAATGAGGCCATGTGCCTCACTTAATTTAACCGTGAGAGCATGAAAGACCATTTTAGTTTCACCTTCTAGTGTCTTTACAAATTTGGTTAGAGGATCTTGTTCGTTATCATTTTCCTCAACACAATTTAATAGAGATGAAGTAGAGATGATTGCAAGCTTGAGTGGAGTAGTCACCTTTGGGGATATACCCTTGGCCATGAGACAATTGTGGCTTGAGGGTCCTTTCTTGTTGTTGGGGTTGGAGAAGAGAGGGCTCAAGGTTTAGGGAATGAGGCCGATTGCCATGGACGCCATGCCCACTTGTTCACCATCACTCTCTTCACCACTAGACGTTTATTTGTTATCATTTGCAATCAATGCCCTTGGAGGAGCTCTCTTGATGAAGTTTTTGGCCTTGGGAAGGAAGTTGGACTTCTTGATGAGCCTTCCACCGTTTTCGATTCTACTCTTGAAAGGGCACACCGCAACAAAGTGCTTACTATCTCCATAGTTGAATAATGTTCTTTATTTGTTTGTTCTTGAGCTTTCCTTTCCCTTGTTCTTTACTGCATATGATCTAAAGTCTCCTTTCTTCCACCACTTATGGTGAGCAAGGGCTAAACATTATTCGTGTCATATCCTCTTCTCCTTCTTGGAGACAACATATGAAGAGCCACCATCATCACTTGAATCTTCATCATTATGGGATATGGCCTTCAAAGCAAGAGAGTTTCTCTTCATCCCATTCACACGAGCTAAGACATAATCCAAGGTATTCTCATCATGTTCAAGGTAATGAATATACCCAACACATCATTGGGGGATAGAATCAAGTGATCTTCCCTTGTATGTGATCAAAGTTAAGATAAACTTTTCCTTGACCCAATCCTCATCACAATCATTGAATCCACAATCTCTCATGTCAACCACAAGATCTTTGAGTTGTCTAAACATGTCTTTTGAAGTCTCTTTGTCCTTCATGAAGAAATTATCAACTTGTCTTTGAAAGGACGGACTTCATTGAGTGTTGCATGTTCACATTGTCATCATATATGTAAATTATGCAATCCCATGCATTATTGGCATTTGAAAAGGATCGGATGTGCTCCACTCCTTCATTGGATATTGCTTTCTCGAGCATGTGCATTGCATGAGCATTGAGTTCTTGATCTATGATATCACTTGAGTTCAAGTTCTTGGGGGTACTTAGGCTCATATCAATTCCCAATGATTCTCCAAATTTGCATTGAACAGCTACATACATAAGACTTCATGGAAGCTTTCGAGTTAGTAAAACAAGACCTATCGACTAAAGGAGGTGCACCAAGATTGTTTACATGTGGATGTTGAACAGTAGGAGCAATGTTATAGATATTACCAGAAACATTTTCATGGTTCTTTAACTTAGATGCTACGGTGTCATCCTTAGTAAGGGTTATGGGTTTGTCATCATCTAGGAGAAAATTTTCAGATGAGTGACTAGATTAAGATGCCATTTCTTTTATTAACCCCTCCATCATCTTTTCCGAGCTTTCAATCATGGTTTGACATAGCTTTCTAATAGCATCCATGGAGACAGGATCATCCACAATCCTCCTCTTTAGGCGGTAAAGACTTTAATAAAGGGATGAGGCTCTGATACCAATTGAATGATCGAGGGGGTTAACTAGAGGGGGTATGAATAGGTTAACTACAAATTTTACTTCTTTTTCGATTAACAAGATATTTCTCAAATATAGATTGTCTAGATTATGCAACTAGGTGAACAATCATATATGATGATCCAATACTACTAGCACAAGATATTTATATAACTAAGCTATTAGCAGCAAGTAAAGGTAAGTTGAGGGATAACCGAATACAATGACGCGGAGATTTATCCCGAAGTTCACTTCCCAATGGAAGCTAGTCCCCGTTGGAGCGGTGCGGTGCCACCAAAGTGGAACACCAAATAGCCGTCAAATGGAACACCGTATCTCTTTCGTGTCCAACCACCAAAGTGAATAGGCACAAATCACTATGTTGGCATTGAGGTTGACAACTAGAATATTTACAAGGATGAGGCACACTCCGCAACTTGAAGGGTCCTCACCAAATTTTGGAAGCCTCAAAGGAACAAGATTTACGTGCACTCAAAGTTTCGGGACACCAACAAAGCTCTAAGCTCCAATGAACTAAGAGCTACAAGATTCTAGGTTCCAATGAACCAAGAACTACAAGATTCCCAGGGGATAGGTGGGGTGGTGACGAATCGGTTTGATGGAGATGTAGATCTAGTGCCTTTCCTCCAATCCCAAGAGATCAAGAGCTTTGGTTGGATATTTGGGAAGATAGGTGGTCACAAATGGTGGAGAGAGACGAGTTGCAAGTGACACCTTCTAAAGGTAGAAGAAGGCCCCCTTTATAGTGTGTGTGTGGGGGGTATGAGACCCGGGCCTTGGTCCCGGCCAGGCTGGTTTGGAGGCCGGTTGGGAAGCAGGGGCCAGACACCCTGGCCTCGCGGCAAGGAGCCCGACCTAGGCCGGCTGAGGGCCCGAGGAGCCCGGCCTTAACAGACCTAGCCTGGCCTAGAGCGACTAGTCCGTGCTAGGCCGGCTGGCATACAGAACCTCTTGGCCTCGAGCCCCGCCTTGAGCCCGGCCAAGCCAGCTAGGCAGATTCCATTTTCCCTTTTCTTCTCTTGATCCATTTGCACTTTTGTGGAATTATTTCAACCAATTTGCAACATCTTACATTTGCTAAATACTTCAAGCAAATGATTAGACCTTCGAAGTGTTGTGATCAAACACCAAACTAAGATTAGGGGATACATGTCATTCCAACTTTCCTCATTGATTTGTATGAGTGTTACTTCCCGTGTGTGACTCGTAGTAGACTCGGGGGATTTTAAAAGATAAGAGGATTTTAAGGTTGCTTTTATTAAAGTGGACCATATGTGATTGCCAGAATTAGAGATAGAGTGTTCTAATGTTAAGTTCGAGTTTAATTTTTAAATGTTTATCTATACATCAATTTACCTGAGTGGATGTAACTTCTCCTCTTAATCAATAATAAATAAAGTCATATTTCTGGTGAAAATTATCTATGTCTTTAATCCTGGAGTCGACGGACGATTCTCAGCCTATTTGCCACGGGTTTACCACTGCCTTGTGGGCCTTGTTGACGCTGCGTTCTTGGTGTTGGTCCTGCACGTTTTGCCGCAGGAGTGGGCCTGTGTGCGTCCATGTGTTGCAGCTGTCAAGCGGTGCTCCGCTGGGCTGGCCACGCGTCCGTGAACAACACACGAAGAGGTAGAGAGAGAACACCTTGGCGGACCTGGCCACATCTCTTCCCACGACGGGAGCAACCTGCCCGGTCTCACCTCGATAACCACGCGACCACGCGAGGAGCGGCGCGGGTCGGGGAAGGGCTACTCAGGAGACCCGAGGGGCCGTGAAGGCGGATAGCCGACGGCCGTCGAGGCACCGCGGGTGGCGCGGGGATCATGGGGTGTGGCCACGTCACTCGAGGCGGAGGTCGAGGCTTGTGCGGAGGAGCCGCGGGGGCTGACGGCGCTGAGGAAGCTCTGAGCAGTAGAGTGAGGTTCTCGGGCGGCGCTGAGTGGAGGAGAAGGATGTGAGGGCTTGAGAATCTGACACCGAGTAACAGAGGAGGCGTGTGTCTTCGCGCGTCAGAGGCATAGTAGGGCGCCGCTGCTGTTGCTTACCGCTGCCACGACACCACTGCAACATGTGAAAGGCGTTGACTACAGATTTTCTGGTCTTCCTCCGCGTGCGATTGGCGCCGGATAAGAAACCATCCAGGCAACGCTTACACCGATGCATCTCTACTGGCGGACTTCGTTCGATTTTGCGGGGATTTAGTAGCATGCCAATTTTGTGCCTTCTTCTCCAACGATATCGCCGACGGCACGCAGATAAGGGCGTTTGATTCGTATATGCGGGAATGGGATTTCTTCATGAGCATGTGGACCTGGCCCAACATGTGAGAAAACGCCTCCCGTGCCATTATTGCAGGCTCGTCCGACCTGAAAACTGCCGGCGGCGCTGTAATGATGGGGAAGAAGCTCCATTGTGCCCTCCCATACCCGTAGCTGGTAAGTGCAGATGCGTTACTTGACTCCTGTTCTCAACCGGTTCTTTATACATGTTGTGCACAGTCAGTCTTATTCTCCCATCATTCGACAACCAGCCTATCTCCGGGTCTCTCATGAAGGGTGGACTGCGGGTGAACCAGCTTTAGATGCTACGATGGATTCTTCTTTTTTGGGCTACTGCATGATATTTACAGACAGATTAGTTTCTAGAAATTTGATTGTTAATGTGCGGTTGTGCCCATGTTTTCTACGAATCTTCCAAACATGGGGTATTGGGGGAGAGAAGCAGGAGAATCATTTGATCTACAAGACGAAAAACTGAGAAATTCAGAGATGCAGCATGGCTGCAACTGCTGCAACTGCTTGTTGATTCAGGTTCTGTCTTCTTCCCCCGTGTGGTGCTTCAATGTACTTGCCCGTTATTTCTCTAATAATAGGAGTACTCCCTATGTCTCGAATTAATCGTCATGGATTAGTCAAAATATAGATATATCTAGACATATTTTAGTGTATTGATACATCTAGATTTTTACAAATTCACGATGATTAATTCGAGACGGTAGGAGTAGATAATATGGAAATTAACTGATGATAGACTTAGAAATTTTGAGGCAAGGAATGAAGATGTTTAACCGACTGAACTCCGAATTTGGTTTATTACTCGTATCTTGCTTTTGTGCATACTTTTGCCATGTATTATTGTATCATTCGTGGACCGAAAGATTTGAATAAGTCAGACCTACTCATTATCTGTATGATAGGTTTGAACTGTAGGCTCATCACATTTTTATTAAATACTTAATTGAGCATAAACTTCGGGCTCTATGAACGACAAGCTTTTGTTTGTAATAATAATTGTTGTTAGCCCTTCGCTTAGTATACTTTCAAAATTAGGACTTTACCGTTGCTCTGTTTTCAGATGTAGAACTATTGGATAGATCTTTTATGGTTCACAGATATCTTTTCTTGGATTCTATGACATTCATATATAGAGGTATGCAAGTGTGCTTTGTTTAGTTCTGAACGTGTGGCTGCTGAGAGAACATGACAGCCTCCTATTCCAATCCAAAGTTTGGTGCATTACTCTTCTGGTTATGTTTTAAATCTTCTTGACAGTTTTTGTCCCGTTCCATCTGTGTTGCGTTATTTTTCTTTTTTAATACCTTCCTCCCTTGGTAAAGCACTAAATTAGATGTATTTATGTTCAACTAAAAGGAACTTTGTGGAAAAAATCTTGCAAGCTGATTAATATGCTCTATGGAATTTATAGGCTACATGGACACTGTTTATACTTTGTTTCTGAAATAAATATTGCTTAATTATTTCCCTTTGTATGAAACGGGGAAATGACATATTTTTTGTCTATCAGGGAGACAGGGATGGTTCTATGTGCACTATTAGATGTTGTTATCTTTTATTAGCTCTTCTATTTTTTGCCGTTAAGAGTTCTCAAAATCATTTTGTCCTCCGTAATACTATAGGAGGGCGACAATTCAAAATTCATACGTCAAGCTAATGAGGTGTGAGCTCCAATTTTGTCTTATACGGATTAGTTTCCTTGGGAGGTTTCAGGATATCTCTACCACTCTATTGCTCTTTTACTTATTTTCTTTCATTCTGGTGCTATCAACACTTTAAAATTGTTGGAGCAATGGCAATAGTAAAGTCCATTAGCCTAAAAGGAGTAGGAGTGGATAGAATATGCAATATATGTTGGTCATACATTCCTCTAATTCTTAATCAACTGAATGAAAAGTAGCAATGCCATAAACCGTTTAGTTTTAAAGTTCCTACTATTGCATTAGAACTGTGTTTCCTCTATAAAACAATTGGCGTATAGTTAGTTCTTTATCATAAACTAGCAAAAATGCCCGTGCGTTGCAACGGAGGAGAAAAATTAACCATATGACCCGTTTGGTTTTTCTTCCGCACCACACAACTTGCGTAGTAGTCGAATTAGTTAATTTTTGTCAACAACAGAAAAGTCGAAGTTACAACTCAAATATCCATCAAATTGTTCATGAGCATACTCAATCCTTAATTAAAATCATTTTAACTACATTGATGACAGATTACGGTAGAAGAGGTTCTCGAATATGTACCGGTGAGGTACTGCGGCTAGAATTCTCTTAGTATTATGAAAACATATATTATGGACTCATGATCTGCCCTCTGTTATTTTTAAAAGATTATACTTTTATTTATTTTCCTTCCACTGAAATCACTATTAGCATTCCATAAAATATTTAAGTACGCCTCCATATGAATAATATGGCTGGTTGTTTAATGATATTTTCATCTGTAACGTGTATTACCCTTCTCTTACCTGTAGTTTGGACAAACTTTTTTTTCACCTTTTTGGTGCACTACACTGTCTTAATCCACCATCCACCGGCCAGGTTATTAATCCATTGACTGGCTAGTACAGAGTAAGAATTAAAACCAGCTGGAATGAATCGATCCATATTCAAATGTGCAGACTCTTGGCGCGATGCAAAGACAATCCTTTTTTTTGCATAGCGTCAAACAATATCTTCTTTCTGCAAATATATCCTCTTTCTAGTCTCTCACCAGCTACCGAATCGAAGTGCGCTGCTCGTGCTTTACCAAAAACTTGGGAGCCGGTGCTCTTGGAGACGAGCTTTTACTAATGTTTGTAGGTAGGTGTGTCGACTGTCGAACCCGCTGGCCTGCAGACTTCCATAGGAAGGAAGCAATGGGCTATATGGGCAACCCGTCATTGAACTTGCAAGGCTTTTCAAGCTGACCTGATCGAGCTAGCAAATCAATCACACAACCAGACTGCGCACTCCCCGCCCATGCTGCAGATCATAGCGTGCTGACCTCCGCGCGGTCCCGCGCTCTACCTACATGTTGATCACCATGGCATGAGGTACTTGTACTCCGCCGCGAAGCCGTGCGCTCGCCAGCCCTCCTCCCGGCCAGCGCGGCAGCGCACGCCTTGAACAGCAATAGAAAGGTATAGTACGTGTTTGGCGCGACGACCTCCTCCAGTATGTGCAAGAACACCCGGGGCGTATCCTGGGCAGCGCCCAGCCGAGCGAGCATATCCGCGCAGACAGGGGATGGTGTTGTGCAAGAAGACGTCCCCCTCGAGCAGGGGATCAGTTGATGGAATCGACTTGCCGCGGTTGGGACCTGTTTGATCGGGCGTTGTGCTCGGTGTGTTTGCACTTTGCAGATGTCGTTCTCGGCGTAGATGCCCGTGCCGTCCATGTTTCCCTTCTTGATGGCCTTCCTCACCTTGAGCTTCTGCTCCTCGCTTGTGCGCATGCCCCTGCAGCCACTTAAAATTGAGGTCGAAGATCTGCGTCATCAGCTTCTCGTCCATGGTGCCAATCTGCGCTGGCGATTTTCTAGCTCAGATGATCGTGTACATGGAGTTTTGCGGAGAGAGGGTTGGGGATTATTTGTTAGAGTTTTCCGTGGTTGAAGTGGATTCTATATTTTGGTTAGATTGGAATACAACATGACGGTTCCGTTTTTGTTTTGGAGACAGATATAACCGATCGGGTTAACTAAAAAAATCAGCCATCGATGGAAGGAACGGAAGCTGGCGACGTATCTCAACGGGCAACGTACCAAACCAAAAAAAAAAAGGACGATTGGTGGAAGGGTAAAACGGTAAAATTTAGGACGGACCAAGCAACCAACCAAGGAAGCCTTATTGTCTTTATTATTAGGTAAAGATTATGTTATCCATCACATTGCTATGTGCCTGGGTAATGTTGAATGCCACGTGTCTGTTATACAATCTCTTTTCCTCCCCCATATTCTTACTTTGGTTGGTCCCTATTTTGGTGCAGCATAGATCCAGACAGTCTTTTGGCGATGTTACAACTTTCTGGGCCTGTATTTAGGAAATTTTCTTTATATTTGTAGAAGTCAAGGATGTATCCTACTGACCTTGTATGAATGTTTGAACATTATCTAAGACTTTAAGCCGAGAGCCGATGGAGGCTTCTCAGCGCATCTGTCGTTTCCTGTGTGACTATTTTGTAGGCCGTTGTTTCATGTGTGGCTGTTTTGTGGGCCCTGCTTGTTTTGCCGATAGCGTGCACGGTACTTGTTGGATAGCGCACATCTTTTTGGTCAGCGGTCGGTTGTGGTGATTGTCTTCTCATCCCGATCCCTTTTTCCCTCGTGCGAGTCTCTCTCCACCATCCCCGCGCCGCCACCTCCTTCTCCTAGCCACCCACCACAACCACTTTGCTGCCACCCCCACCATATATACCGGCCTCAAGGACCTCCACCAGGTGCTGGACAGACGAGAAGCTCAGGTCGCCGCCGTCGATCTCTGGAAGGAGCTGGTTGCGGGAGCCCGACGAGGTCAGTCTCATCTCGACAACGGCAACGACGAGGGCTGCTGTTTAGCATACTGGTGCGTACCTGGCGCATACTCCCGTTTCTATTCTGTTCATACTACAGGTTGTGTAGCGAAAACTCTAGCTTGGACCCGCTCTATCTGTACGGCCTTCACCGTCTTGTCCTTGACTTGCTCCCCGTTACCGCCAGCCTCCACCATAGCCTCCTTCTGAGCGACGAAGGCGCCTTCTTCCCAGACGTCAAGACCTCTGAGCCGGTGATAAGGGAGCTATGTGCATCCTAGGCCTAGGTGTTGTAGTTTGGTTTTCTTTATGGTCTAATTTGTCAGGTCAGAGCCCGGAGATGCAAAAACGACGGTTCCGAAGAAATGAGCACCATCAGCGGAGGTTGTGGTGATGACGTGACAGCCGGTGGCTTGATGCTTCTGGGTCATCATCCATGAGGCTTCTAAAATATATATATGTGTATGTATATTTTTTTGCAGGGGACTGGTCTTTTTTAACAACTGAATGGTTAGCAGGAACATGTCAATGACGAACTTGAACTGAAACCTTAAATTGATATATGCCTGACATGCATCATTATATCTCTCAATTTTTTGGATGCTCTAGATATCAGTTTGTTGTTGGTTTCCTGATATCTTTTGAAAATTTTCATACTACCGTTGCAGGTTTTGGGGCTCCATGCTGATATCTCCTTTCGTAGTAAACATTCTAAATCACATGATATGTATCGTTCGTTTCAACAGCATCTTCGATCGAGAATGATATATATATGTCCATTGGTGCGTTCTCTTGGAGGTGATTGCCAAAATCTAAGTATCTGATTTAGAATATTTTTCTCGTGGATTTGTTTGCATATCAGACATAATTTTCCAATGTGATAGCTTTTGACTCAACATACAGCTCCGGATATGGGAATTTGCCTCTTGTCTTACATTGGCTCATAGATTAATGTGGTCCTATTGCTTCATTATTCTGTTTATCGAATGTTGTCCGAGGAAGGATACCATACTTTGTGTCCGAATAGAAGGTTGTAACAAGAATTCATCTCGCTCTTTGTTGTTTCCAAGTTTGAAACCAATTTCCCATTCAAAGATTACCCCAAGTGGCTATGCATAATTCATTGTTGTATGTCATGCTCTCTGTATGTTAAGGAAAACAACATAATGTATCGCCTTATTTCTCCTGTTCGTAGATAGTACTTTTCAAATTTTGCTACCTGCCGCTCCTTACCTGATCATGAATTCCATTATACCCATAACGAGAGCATGATTTTATCTCATCCATCACCCTGCTAGCTTGAAGAAAAACATTCCTAATCACGTCCATATGGTGTTAATGATTTTTGTTGGTCTCATGAAACGTAATGACTCAAAAGACACCGCAACACACGCCCTGCCAACCACAAGATACAAGAACGCAGGGAAGATGGCGCGGCGAAGCGCGCTGCCTCGTCTAGTAACTATTATGGCTTAAAAGGAGAGAAGTCCCTCAAAAGTTTTTTTTAATAAATACAAAAGAAAAGACGATGCACCTCAAAATACTAGCACCACCTTAATGTCACAAGAAGTTTGACAAAATGACTATTCTTTGGTGGCGTCGACCAAAAAACATAAGACAATAAACCATAGGAAGAAATCTATGTGCAAAAATAGAAGGTAAAAAACCCAAACTACTCATGCATGGATCTAACCACAACATTTACAAGCGCCGCCGACAACCATCAAAAAAAAATTCCAACTGGGCTAGCCCCTTTCTATTACTTTCATAACAGAAATACCAGGTTCTTACAGGAGAATAAAAGACAGAAAGGGACAGGAGCAGTCCAGCTAGAAAGGAGGGGTATCATCCAGGAAACCCGTTGCAAATGTTCGCCATCGAACATTCCTACGGGGCAAAAACCTGCTGATATTGATCCCCTCCCACCTAACTAACAAAGTTCATAGTTCAACTCAACACCGAAAACCGGCTACAAAACGACATAACAACCAAAAGTAAACATCAATCCCCAGTCCATATTGAGAAGCAAAGTCAACCCTCCAGCAGTAGAACACCACCTGCCCTCGCAGGTGCAGTTGTGTCTCCCGATGATCTCCCAGAAGCAAAACTCGTCGCCAACCTCTTCAATTGCGATGCGCCTTCCATGATCGCCTCCTTGTCACCTTCTGGATATAGACCTTCCCAATGTAACAAAAACGAACATACCATAAAGACAACGGTAACAGGATCCCTTAACACATATTTGTCAAAGGTTACTTTGTTTCTCATCGTCCAAATTGACCAACAAACAGCCGAAATGATCAAATTATAGTATTTCTTCACCCCTGGCCAAAAGGCATAGCACCAAGCAAAACATTGCCAAATAGAATTTGGACAAGTTTGAGTCCCCAAAACCGCACCCAACATGCCCCAGACTGTTTTAGCAGTGGTACAGGTAAAGAAAAGATGATTTCGAGTCTCAACATTCCCGCAAAAAGAGCAACTAGGATTACCAGGCCACCTCCTCTTCCTCATATTCTCCCTAGTAAGTACATCATCTTGTAACAGCTGCCAAAGAAAAATTTTAATCTTCAAAGGTATCTTCGTTTTCCACACCCAGTTATAGTTGGGCCCTGCCACAGTTTTCTCTAGGAGTTGATAAACAGATTTCGTCGACAACCTGTCATTTTTGCTAAATTTCAACACTACCTGACCCCCCTCATCCAAGAGGGTCATACCCCCAGCCCTCTCCTGTATATACTCCCATTGATCTTTAATAACAGAGAAAAGACGACGTCTGAAAGTTAACTCAAAATGCTTTTCAGAACACTCAGCAAAGGAGATGTCTTGTTGCTGGCAAATGCTAAAAAGCAAGGGATAAGTCTCTAACAGGGGAATATTATCGAACCAAGGATCATGCCAAAATCTCACCAAATTCCCTTTTTTCAAAATGACATTTCTCCCTGTCATGTAAATATCTTTGACCTTCAGCAAATTTTTCCACGCCGGTGAATCATTAAATTTTACCTTCACAGAAGCAACAGACTTATTCTTAAGACATTTGGCTCTTACAATATCTTGCCATAACCCATTTTTTGTATCAAGTTTCCACCACCACTTAGTTAGGAGACTAATATTCTGCTTTCTCAAATCTTTAACACTAACGCCACCTTTGCTCCTCGATCTACAAATTCTTTTCCATTTGACCATATGATATTTTCTTTTCTTATGGATACCTTGCCAAAAAAAATCTCCTCATATGTTTGTTTAATTTCTCAATCATAGTTTTATTCAATAGGAACATGGACATATAATAGGATGGCAACCCAACCAAGCAAGCTTTCAAAACAGTCAACCAGGCCCCAGAGGAAGCAGACCCACAAATCCAGGCATCAAGTTTTTTAATAAACTTCTTATCTAAGAAGTCCCAATCAGCATTTTTTAAACTAGCAAAAGTCACAGGCATACCTAAATATTTCAAAGGCAAAACTCCAATTTGACAATTAAACATATCAGCATAAAACTTTGAGATGTCATCATCTCCTCCGACATTGAAAATCTCACTTTGTAAGAAATTTATCTTAAGTCCTGACATGATTTCAAACAGATATAGGAGCATTTTCACATTCACAGCCTTCTGAGGATCATGAGACAAGCAGATAATTGTATCATCCGCGTATTGTAAAATAACAACTCCACTCTCGATCAAATCAGGAGCAAGACCAACAACCAACCGATTTTTTTGTGCCTGCAACACCATCTTAGTGAGACTTTCCCCAACCATGTTAAATAAAGTAGGATACAAGGGATCTCCCTGCCTAACTCCTTTGGCACTTTTAAAATAAGACCCAATCTCATCATTAATTTTGACAGAAACCGAACCATCATGAAGAATTTGTTCTATCCAAGCACACCAAGTGCTATTGAAACCTCTCTTCCTATGACAATCCAATAAAAAATCCCAATTCACTTGTCGTACGCCTTTTCAAAATCAAGCTTCAAAATAATACCCACTTGTTTTTTAACATGAGTATGGTGTAAAAGTTCATGCAGAGACATGATTCCATCCATGATATTTCGATTCTTAATAAAAGCATTTTGTTGCACACTGAATAATTTTGAGCTATAAGGTTCCAGTCTTAAGCATAGAGTCTTAGTGATCAATTTATACACACATCTTAACAAACAAATAGGCCTAAAATTTTGAATCCTTAAGGCATCACTAATTTTCGGTAAAAGAGTAATAATACCATAATTCAACCTACTCACATAAAGCCTGCCAGCATGGAATGCATCAAACAAGAACATAATATCAGGCATGACAATATCCCAACAATGTTGGATAAATTCAATAGGCATACTATCAGGTCCAGGCGCTTTGTTACATTTCATCGAAAATAAGGCAGTTTTAACTTCTTGAACCGAAAAAGGCCTAGTCAGATTGATATTATCCAAAATATCTAATTTTTCATGGATCTCCCACAAATCTTCAGAGATAGACAGGTTGTTACTAGGAACAGGACCAAATAAATCTTTGTAATAACTAGTGGCATGATTCAGTGTCGCACCCGGACTTCTAGAGGATACTCACAGCCCGCTAAACAGTAGATAAATGGCTTACAGGGCTTACCGGCACCCGCATCTCAATATGAGTAGGCCAACACGTAAACGTGTGACAACCAACCTCTACTATTCATCGTCTGCGTAAACCATCCCATAGAAATCCGACTACTTCCATTGACGTACTTCATAACATACACACATGGTACGTCAACGGCATTTGAACAAGTGATATCACAACAAATCTCTAAGACACAAAGAAATAGAAATAAGTGGCAAAAGCTCTCACTAGAGCAGAGATAGCAAATACAGTCATGCAGAGGACATATGTCCCAACAAGTCACCATTACATCACAGCGGAAGCATCCAAAGTGTCTGAGTACAGACAAGATCCAAATAGGCCTAAGAGGCCGGAAACGAAAAGTACGGAGCCCATCCACGAAGTCTCGGATCCTGCCCGGGTCCGCTATCTACTCGTCAGCAGCCTCGTCATACTCCACGTAGTAGCCACCATAGGGATCCTCGGAAACGTAGTCTGCAGAACACGCAGCCCCAAAGGGGTCAGTACAGACGAGTACTGGCAAGCAAGACGCACAAGATACCAAAGTGTACCCGGCAACACCAAGTACAGATGCTTTGGGTTCAACGGAAGATAGGTGATATAAAGATGCGGCAGCGGGCTGCTCTAACCAACTACAGAGACATGCTACAACCTCCGGCTAAAAGAAGGGGATAAGATAGCGTATCGGAACCAACTACCACTATCCTCAAACAAACCCATCCTGGATCTCGCCCCTTATCCAAAGAAGCAATCCGAGGATAACCCACACAGTTGGATTAATGAAGGTTCAAGTTATTGTGACAATATGCCTATTATTAGTCAAATTATTATTAATTAGGTGTAAGTTGTCTAATCCTTGTTAGCCAGCCCTATCACCAAGTCATCCATAACCGCGGACAACACGGCTTCTCGAGAAGATTTAACCCTGCAGGGATGCACCAATTTGGCCGTACACGTAAGAATATCCCGCCAGACGGGGGATCAACCCACCAAGCGAGGTACTCAACACAACCCAACTCTTCTTCGCATCAAGCCCAAAGAACCCCGTGCAGTTGAGCGCACGGCTAATAAAGCCCCACGAAGAGAAGGGGACCCTCATAGCACTCTAAGAACGTGTCTCCCTAAATGCCGACTACAAAAGTTACCACCCTGGGGCCAAGGGTTCGCACCTGCATATGCATGCAGCAAATGGAAAAGCCGAACTAAATGAGGCGATTTGGACGAGATGCGAATCGAATCAAAGTTGAGGGGGGCGCCCATACACGCTTCCCACATGCGGTTAGCGCGCTCATCATGGATCTAGAGGACAAGAACTTTTCCTGAGTTCCACACTAGCAGGCCTCAAAACCATACCCGGCCTCCTGCCGGTGCCTTATCATCAAATTAGCATTACCTCATACATTAACAGGTTGTTGTTTAAACATCGAGCCCCCAGGACATAATAAATATGGTAAAAGAAATAACGGACATCAGACTCGAGCATAAACAACCCTAAGCATGCTAGTAAGACACAAGCAACAAGCAACAGGGTTATAGGTGTGGAGGATAGGCTATATCAGGGTTACAGGATAACATGTGATAGGATCGGAACACAAGCAACGAATCTTAAGGCTAGCAGGATAGACAACGGAAAGTATCGGTATCCAGTGGAAACGACACAATGGTTCATGTGAGTGAATACTTGCCTGCAAACTCAGTAGCCTGGTACTGGGCTAACTCCTCTGAAGTAGTGTCGTAAACCTCGTCTGTCTCAACGTCGTCGTCTATTCGAGAAGAAGCAAACAAACAACGCAGAGAGACAAACAATCAATAACATGGCATAATGCACAAACATGGGATGATGCATGACAATTTAATTGGTGCATCAAAGGTAAGCTAGTTGACATGGTAACATCATTAAATGGGCCTATATACAATTTTGGATTGCATATGGAAAGCCCATGAATTAAGGTTGAGTTAAATGATCTACAATTAACCATCATGTGGAAGTTGATTGGAATGAAGCATGGATGATGAAAACAATGAGAAAACAACAATAGCTTCCATTTGAAATGTTGTTTACCAAGTTTGGAAATTTTATTTATTAAGTTATGAAATTTGGCTTCTTAAATGAGTTACACAAGCATTTGTTATTTCACCAATTTTAAATGTTCAAAATAGATAACAAAGTTCATAGTTGGGAAGAACACAAAATTTTAGATGGAATACATATCTCATTTGTTGAAAAAGGAATTAAAATGAATTAAACAAGTTTAAACAAGATTTAAATGAATTTAATTCAAGTATAAAATTATTTGAATTTTTATTTGTTCAACACATTAAATAAAATTCAATATTTGAAAAGATTATACTTTTCTGGTTTGAAAACATATTTTATTTGTTGAAAAAGGATTTAAAAAGAGCAAGTTATTAATTTGACAAATTTAAATGCATTAAATAAGAAACAGTTGTTTTCAGCAACTTAATTTATTTAAAACAGATCACAAAGTTGATGTTTGCAAAGTTCATGAGAAATGGAATAGAAAACATATTTGGTTTTTTGAATTTGGAATTTTTATGCCCAAGTTATGAATTTTGCAATATTAAATGATTTAAACAAGATTTGAATTATTTAACCAATTTTAATTATTCAAACCAGGAAACAAAGTTTATATTTGGAAAGCTTGTTCAGTTTTGCATGGAAAACATATTTTACATGTGCCATTTGAATTAAATTTGAACTAGTTATGAATTTGACCAAATTTGAATGAGTTATTTGAATTTGAATTTTTGAAACCATTTGAAATGTTCAAAACAGTAAACAAATGGTTTTAACAAGTAGAGAATTAAATTTGGTATGGAAAACATATTTTATTTATTAAATTTGGGTTTGATTTGCAAAAGGTATATGAATTTGAATTACAGGGGCTATTCTGCAATTTTTAAAGTGTTAAAATTGTTCCAGGGGCTTAGGTGCGAAAAAGAAATTCAGAAAAGGTCCCTGGAACCTTTTCTACGCAGGGAGAGCAGCCCCTGGGTCACTGGCAGTGGGCCAGTGCCCAGCTTTGCCTGCGTGGCAGTGCGTGTGTGCGCTTGCGTGGCATCCACTGCCAATGGCAGGTGGGGCCAGATGGCGTGCGTGGCAAAGCGAGGCAAAATGTGGGATTTAATCCCGCGACAGGGGATCGAACCCGCGCCCTCGCGCTGCGCGCCGTTAGATCTGGCCACTGGGCTAGCTCGACGGTGGTGATAGGAGAGGGATCCGTGTGGTTTTGAGGTGGATCTCGCTGCTTAACTGAAACTGAACCGAAAGTTCAGTGTTTCTGAACTTCACCTAGGAAACGGTGGTCGCCAGCGGTGATCGTTGCGTGGCTGCTGCTGCTCGTGGGTGTGTGCGGTGGTGGGTACGTGCGCGCAACAGGAAGAAGCAGAGCGAGGGGAGAAGGGGTGGCGCTCACCGGGGAGAGTAGAGGAAGAAGGAGGAGGTTGCTCGGCGAGGTGGCGGTGACAGTCGCCGTCGATGGCGCGGTGGCGGCGATCGGGTGCTTCTCGAGCCCCTCCCTGGAAACGAGAAGGAAGAGGGAGGAGTGGGGGTCCCGTTCCCGCGTACTGAGGACCACGACAGCGACCGCAACCTCTGCTCCACCACTGATCAAGCTCCGGCCATGGCGGCTCGTAAGAAAAATTCAGAAAGATTCAGAGGAAGAAAGGAGGAGATCTGAGGGGGAGAGGAAAATGGCGGCGGCAGGGAGGAAGGAGAGAGCTAGGTTTAGGGTTAGGGTTCTCTCGGGATAGAAATAGGGGGAGGAAAAGGTAGCAGGTAGAGAGGGGGGAGGTGGTGCGGTGTGTGCGTGCTGGCGTCAGGTGACGCTGGCCGTACGGAGGAGGAAGAAAAAGGAGGCGGGCCGCGCGTGCTGGCTGGGGTGGAGGTTGGGTTGGGCTGGCCTGGTCTGCCTCCCCCAGCCCGATTTTTTTTTTTTTTTGCAGAAAAGAAAAGAAAGGAAAAGGAGAGAAATAGAAGGGATTTTGGGCTTAAAATTTTTCTGGATAATTTTGTATAACCTATTTATTACAAAAGCCCAGCTGTGCAACTTTTTGTTTTCCAAATTTTTAAATTTTGTTGCTGTTTGAAATTCAAATGGATTTGAATGAAATTTGCAATAATTGAATTATTGAAACTTAAGCAAGTTAAAAGTTTGGAATTTCAATTTTATTGGAACCAAACAAATGGTTTGATTTGAAAGTTTTATTTGAAAAAATTGTAACAGAACAAGTATGAAACAAGGGTTTGAATTTTGGTTTGAAATTCAAATGGAAAACAAGTGAAAACAAGATCAATGCTCATGATGGAATGATGCAAACTTAATTTAAACAAGAAGCAAACATTGTAGGGTTGTTTTTCATACTTGGGATGTTAAAAAACGCCCCCCTTGAAGGAATCGCGCCCCGAGATTCCTACTGAGAAGAGAAAAGGTCCGGATACTTCCTGCGAAGATCCTCTTCGGTCTCCCACGTTGCCTCTTTATCGGAATGATGAGACCACTGTACTTTTAAGAACTTGGTGCTCTTGTTGCGAGTTTTGCGCTCGGTCTCATCGAGAATTCGAATAGGGTGCTCCTCATAAGAGAGATCTTCTTGCAGTTCAATGGAATCATGATCAACTGCACGACCTGGATCTTTGAAGCACCTCTTGAGCTGTGACACGTGAAACACATCATGCACCTTGGATAGCTTTTCTAGAAGTTCAAGACGATAGGAATTTTCTGCACGCCTTGAGAGAATGTTGAAGGGACCAATATATCTTGGTGCAAGCTTTCCTTTGACACCAAAACGATGAGTGCCTCTGAGGGGAGTTACACGGAGATATGTTTTGTCTCCAGCTGCATAGACCATGTCCCTGTGTTTGCTGTCATAGTAGCTTTTCTGACGAGATCGAGCAATCCTCAGATTGTCATGAATGATGCGAACTTTCTCTTCGGCCTCGTTAACAATGTCAGGGCCTAAGAGTGAACGTTCACCAGCTCCAGACCAATTGATTGGGCTCCTGCATCTGCGGCCATAGAGAGCCTCAAATGGTGCCATGCCTAGGCTTGCCTGGAAGCTGTTGTTGTAGGAGAATTCAGCATATGGGAGACATTCCTCCCATTTCATGCCAAAAGAGAGACCACATTCTCTGAGCATATCCTCGAGAATCTGATTGACTCTTTCGACTTGCCCTTGAGACTGAGGGTGATAAGTTGTGCTGAACAGAAGTTTGGTGCCCAAGGCTTCTTGAAAGCTTTTCCAGAAATGAGAAGTGAAGATGCTTCCACGGTCTGAGCTTATTTCCAATGGAACACCATGAAGAGGAACAATCTTTGCTGTGTAGAGCTCTGTAACTGACTAGCTGAGATTGTCTCTTTGACAGGAAAGAAGTGAGCGACTTTAGTGAGTCTATCAATGACAACGAAGATTGCATCGTTGCCCCTCTTGGACTTTGGAAAACCAGTGACGAAGTCCATTTCAATCATGTCCCACTTCCATTCAGGGATTTTCAGAGGTTGGAGAAGACCGGCTGTTTTCTGATGAACTGCCTTGACACATTGACAAACGTCGCATTCAGAAACGTATTGAGCAATTTCACGTTTCATGCTAGGCCACCAATACAGTGTCTTGAGATCCTGGTACATCTTTGTACTTCCAGGGTGTATGGAGAGAGGAGTTTCATGAGCCTCCTTGAGAATGACATCTTTCAGACTTTGAATTTGAGGAACTGCAATGCGTCCTTCGAAGAACACCGTTCCCTTGTCATCAATTGAGAAGGACTCAAATTTCTCATTGCCTGCTTTGATGTGTTCTACTATCTTCTTGATTTCAGCATCACAAAGTTGTTCAGAACGAATCTTGTCCTCGAGAGTTGGACTGGCTGTCAAGTTTGCAATATAGCCTTGAGGAACAATACCAAGGTTCAGCTTCTGGAATTCTTCATGAAGAGGAGGTTGGCTTTCCATGATCATGAGATTATTGCAATACGACTTGCGACTGAGAGCATCGGCCATAACATTAGCCTTGCCTGGAGTGTAAGAAATGGTAAGATCAAAGTCTTTAATCTTTTCAATCCATCTCCTTTGCCTGAGGTTTAGATCTGGTTGAGTGAAGATGTACTTCAGACTCTTATGATCGGAAAATATTTCAGTGCGATTACCCAACAAGTATTGTCTCCATTTCTTGAGGGCAAACACAACTGCTGCAAGTTCAAGGTCATGAGTGGGATAATTGAGCTCATGTGTGTTCAACTGACGTGAAGCATAAGCCACAACTTGATGTTCTTGCATAAGAACTGCACCTAGACCTTGGAGAGAAGCATCACATAATATTTGGAAAGGTTTGGAAGGATCTGGGCCAACCAGAACTGGTGTAGAAGTGAGTTTAGTCTTCAGGAGATTGAAACTTTCATCACATTGTGGAGACCAGACGAACTTCTTGTCCTTCTTAGTGAGGTCAGTGAGAGGTTTGGCAATCTTGGAGAAGTTTGGGACGAAGCGAAGGCAATAGCTAGCCAAGCCAAGAAAACTTCTTACTTGCTTCACCGTCTTTGGAGGTTTCCAATCAACAATTGCTTTAACCTTTTCTGGATCAATGGCTATGCCCTTGGCAGAGATGACATTACCAAGGTAAGCAACTTCTGAAATCCAGAACTCACATTTGGAGAATTTGGCATAGAGACGATGCTCGCAAGCTTCATGAGAGTTAGACGAAGATGTTCTTCATGCTCTTCCTCGGATTTTGAGTAGACAAGAATGTCATCAAGATATACCACAACGAACTTGTCGAGGTATTCATGGAAGACAGAATTCATGAGTCGAGAGAATGTCGCCGGTGCATTGGTGAGACCAAAGGACATGACGGTGAATTCGTATAGACCGTAGCGAGTGGTGAAGGTTGTCTTTGGAATATCCTCTTTTCTGATCTTTATTTGATGGTAACCCATTCTCAAGTCCAACTTGGAGAATATTGAGGCTCCAGCAAGTTGATCAAAAAGATCATCGATACGAGGAATTGGATACTTGTTTTTGATGGTTTTCTCGTTAAGAGGACGATAGTCAACAACGAGTCTCTTTGTGTGATCCTTCTTCGCAACGAACAGAGTTGGGCAACCCCAAGCCGAGGAACTAGGTTGAATGTAACCTTTGTCCATGTACATATCAATTTGTTCCTTCAACAACTTCAGCTCGGGAGTTCCTATCTTGTAGGGATGCTTAGAGATTGGAGCAGTACCTGGTTCAAGTTCGACCACGAACTCAACAGCTCTGTCCGGAGGCATTCCTGGCAACTCTTCTGGAAAGACGTCAGGGAAGTCGCAAACCACCGAAACATTTTCAAGTGAAGGTAGAAGTTTTGCATTGAGGGTGTATAGCTGAATGGAACTTGATTCATGTGGAGAATAGATTATCTTGCCAGAAGGGTGGTACAGAGTTATTGACTTTAGAGCACAGTCAATCATTGCTTTATTGGCCTTCAGCCAATCCATACCAAGAATGACATCAATGTCAGAACTTCCCAGCAACATGAGAGAAGCAAGGAATATGCGACCTTCAATTAGGATTTGATTGTCCTTACTTATCTTGGAAGTCAACATTTGAGATCCCGGGGAGTGAACAGTGATCTGATTGCTTAGTGGAACCACAATTAGGTTGTTTGTTGTGGCAAAGGTCTTTGACACAAAAAAAATGTGATGCTCCGGTATCAAACAACACTTTAGCTGGAATAGAGTTTACGGGAAATGTACCGAGAACGACGTCAGGAGCTTCCTCAGCTTTGTCGATCTTGACATGATTCACCCTTGCGGTCCTCCCGACAGGCCTGTTGTTGGAGTTGAAGGCCTTAGGCGAGGGAGCGCGCACCATTGCCTGATTTGTGTTAGGACGAGGTGGTGGTGGAGGTAGCTGCCTCTGCGTGCACTTGTCGGCGTAGTGACCCGTTTGCTTGCACTTGTAGCATGTGACGACACGAGGAGGCCCTGGCCTTGGCTGCCCCCATCGAAGCCCTTTGATCATGTAGCTGAGCAGGGTTGGGTGGGCGGGGAGCGAAGCCTGGAGAAGTTTGGGCGTATGGAGCCCGAGTGACAGCACCATTTGGTACCCAGATGCGGCGCTTCTGTGGAGGGGTGGTCATGTTGGAGGAGGAACCACCCTCACGCGAGTGCTTGCGAGACTCCTCGAACGCCTTGCGCCCATTTTCTTCATTGAGCGCGGTGTTAACGAGATCCTCGAAGCTGTTGGCCTTGACGTTGGTGAGGGCATACTTGAGTTCCGGGTTAAAACCTCTGCGGAACCTTGCCATCTTCTTAGCTTCAGTGGACACCTCATCTCCAGCGTATCGAGCGAGGCGATTGAACTCACTCTGATACCCGATGACGTCCAACTTGCCCTGCTTGAGTGAGCAAAACTCTTCACGCATCCTTTCCATGAGACCATCTGGAATGTGGTGCTTCAGGAAGGCTTCCTTGAAACAATCCCACGTGACTGGCATCCCAGTTCTCATGGCCTGGAAGTTTTCCCACCAAGTAGCTGCCTGACCCTTCAGCAGATAGGAGGCATACTTGACCTTGTCTTCTTCAGCTACGTGTGCAATCTCCAGAGCCTTGGCTATCTCACGGATCCAGTCATCAGCGTCCAGAGGCTCGCGTGTGGCCACGAAAGCTCTTGGGACCGGACTGAGAAACTCCTTGATGCTGACTCGTGGAGCTGTCTGGTTGATGTGCTGATTTGCCTGAAACTGGGCCATCTGCGTCATGACTTGGGTCATTTGAGTCAACAGCTCCGCGATTGGCGGTGGCTCAGGCGTGTTGGCGGCATCCTGAATGGAAATGCATTTTAGCACAACAATAGAAAAGGATAGACTCGGCAACCGAAAGAGAGATTATTCCGACGCATGAATAGATGACCAACAGGTACATCATCACATGTTCAATTACATCAGAATATCCAACACACCATAAATGGTTCGAATGCCGAAGGATAACTAAACATAGCTAAGAATGGATACATCGGTACTCCCATGCTCATCACGCAGGACGGCGGCTAGGAGTACGGCGAGAGGTACGGTGAGGATCACTCCCACGAAAGTAGGTGGAACAACGATCCACGTAGATCTGACGTGGTCTGAGACCGACTCTAGGCGTGGTGAAGTACATAGCATCGACTCCCTGTGCTCCAAAGCGTGGAATCCCAGTGTAGCCAGCACCAAGGTTAAGGAGTGGACCTCTGATCGGCTCGTAACCTCCAGCATCTGGCAGACGACGTCCAACTGGCTGATCGAAACGTGCAAAGCGCTCGTCTCCAACAAAGTATGTGGTGTAAGTCGCCAGACGAGTCAAAGCAAGGTAAAGATGCTCCCTGACTGAAGCCAACTCCTGAGATAGTGTGCGGGCAACTGCGTCACTGTGTCTCACAAACTGAGCGGTGGTGTGCAGCCTGGAGTTATCATGCTCGTAAACATCCAAGTTGTCGTAGAGAGTGAAGTGAGCTCCCTACGAAGTGATGTAACCACGGGGGATGTGGCGATAGATAGAATCGTCAAATCCCCAGTACTCAGCACGAAGGACGGTGAGGCTCACGTAAGCTGCCTGCTGCACAGCCATATCCACTGTGGAACCCACTGCCTCGTAGCGTTGGACTACGCTCATGCCATCATCTGACAGAATGTAGACGATAGCCTGGTAGTAGGTCTGCTCAAACTCCCGCTGCTGCTTGTAGACCTGGTACTCTGGTGCCCAACGGAACCCCAGAAAAGTGACCATGTCTCTCAGCATCTCCGGATAACCGGCAGTGCTCTCGCAACGAGTCATACGAACCACCTGCGGGTAGAACCTGAGATCCATCTGCAGATGATTGGGGAAGCTTTGATTAGACGCCGGTAGAAGAACTGAAGTGGCAAGCAACAACAAGGTTTCAACGGACGAAAAGGATGTTGAGAAGAACAGGATATCGAAGCAACATTCGGGAAACACGAGACCAAACACTCCTGAGGTACTACGAAAAACCCATCCGGGCTTCTAAAGGATCAATATCTACTGCTTAAGGAATAGAGGATCTGCTTCCGCGGCTTATGTGCCTCCGTTCTCAATCGTGAGTAGGCAACATGATAAATCATGTCACAACCACCTCCATTCCTATGGTCTAGTAGATATAACCATCCTAGAGAAACCAGGATACGTGAAATCCTAACTTGAAAGTTTAGATGAGAAGAGAAAACAACGTTGCACTTCCTTACCAGAAAAGGGAGGGTGGGTGGGGAAAGAAATAAAAGAACATAATTCCTACTCTCACGTTTCATTTTTCCTATATAGCTAAAAAATAGTTTCTAGACTCAACTACGACCAGTAAAAGGGATCCTACAGGCAGACAGGCTCTGATACCATTTGTCGCACCCGGACTTCTAGAGGATACTCACAGCCCGCTAAACAGTAGATAAATGGCTTACAGGGCTTACCGGCACCCGCATCTCAATATGAGTTGGCCAACACGTAAACGTGTGACAACCAACCTCTACTATTCATCGTCTGCGTAAACCATCCCATAGAAATCCGACTACTTCCATTGACGTACTTCATAACATACACACATGGTACGTCAACGGCATTTGAACAAGTGATATCACAACAAATCTCTAAGACACAAAGAAATAGAAATAAGTGGCAAAAGCTCTCACTAGAGCAGAGATAGCAAATACAGTCATGCAGAGGACACATGTCCCAACAAGTCACCATTACATCACAGCGGAAGCGTCCAGAGTGTCTGAGTACAGACAAGATCCAAATAGGCCTAAGAGGCCGGAAACGAAAAGTACGGAGCCCATCCAAGAAGTCTCGGATCCTGCCCGGGTCCGCTATCTACTCGTCAGCAGCCTCGTCATACTCCACGTAGTAGCCACCATGGGGATCCTCGGAAACGTAGTCTGCAGAACACGCAGCCCCAAAGGGTTCAGTACAGACGAGTACTGGCAAGCAAGACGCACAAGATACCAAAGTGTACCCGGCAACACCAAGTACAGATGCTTTGGGTCAACGGAAGATAGGTGATATAAAGATGCGGCAGCGGGCTGCTCTAACCAACTACAGAGACACGCTACAACCTCCGGCTAAAAGAAGGGGATAAGATAGCGTATCGGAACCAACTACCACTATCCTTAAACAAACCCATCCTGGATCTCGCCCCTTATCCAAAGAAGCAATCCGAGGATAACCCACATAGTTGGATTAATGAAGGTTCAAGTTATTGTGACAATATGCCTATTACTAGTCAAATTATTATTAATTAGGTGTAAGTTGTCTAATCCTTGTTAGCCAGCCCTATCACCAAGTCATCCATAACGGCGGACAACACGGCTTCTCGAGAAGATTTAACCCTGCAGGGATGCACCAATTTGGCCGTACACGTAAGAATATCCCGCCAGACGGGGGATCAACCCACCAAGCGAGGTACTCAACATAACCCAACTCTTCTTCGCATCAAGCCCAAAGAACCCCGTGCAGTTGAGCGCACGGCTAATCAAGCCCCACGAAGAAAAGGGGACCCTCATAGCACTCTAAGAACGTGTCTCCCTAAATGCCGACTACAAAAGTTACCATCCTGGCGCCAAGGGTTCGCACCTGCATATGCATGCGGCAAATGGAAAACCCGAACTAAATGAGGCGATTTGGACGAGATGTGAATCGAATCAAAGTTGAGGGGGGCGCCCATACACGCTTCCCACATGCGGTTAGCGCGCTCATCATGGATCTAGAGGACAAGAACTTTTCCTGAGTTCGACACTAGTAGGCCTCAAAACCATACCCGGCCTCCTGCCGGTGCCTTATCATCAAATTAGCATTACCTCATACATTAACAGGTTGTTGTTTAAACATCGAGCCCCCAGGACATAATAAATATGGTAAAAGAAATAACGGACATCAGACTCGAGCATAAACAACCCTAAGCATGCTAGTAAGACACAGGCAACAAGCAACAGGGTTATAGGTGTGGAGGATAGGCTATATCAGGGTTACATGATAACATGTGATAGGATCGGAACACAAACAACGAATCTTAAGGCTAGCAGGATAGACAACGGAAAGTATCGGTATCCAGTGTGGAAAGGACACAATGGTTCATGTGAGTGAATACTTGCCTGCAAACTCAGTAGCCTGGTACTGGGATAACTCCTCTGAAGTAGTGTCGTAAACCTCGTCTGTCTCAACGTTGTCGTCTATTCGAGAAGAAGCAAACAAACAACGCAGAGAGACAAACAATCAATAACATGGCATAATGCACAAACATGGGATGATGCATGGCAATTTAATTGGTGCATCAAAGGTAA
The DNA here is from genome assembly GCA_028641055.1 of Alopecurus myosuroides. Classification (NCBI taxonomy): domain Eukaryota; kingdom Viridiplantae; phylum Streptophyta; class Magnoliopsida; order Poales; family Poaceae; genus Alopecurus; species Alopecurus myosuroides. Next base: position 63,862,863 of record CM054061.1, on the reverse strand, counting down.
GCTAGTTGACATGGTAACATCATTAAATGGGCCTATATGCAATTTTGGATTGCATATGGAAAGCCCATGAATTAAGGTTGAGTTAAATGATCTATAATTAACCATCATGTGGAAGTTGATTGGAATGATGCATGGATGATGAAAACAATGAGAAAACAACAATAGCTTCAATTTGAAATGTTGTTTACCAAGTTTGGAAATTTTATTTATTAAGTTATGAAATTTGGCTTCTTAAATGAGTTACACAAGCATTTGTTGTTTCACCAATTTTAAATGTTCAAAATAGATAACAAAGTTCATAGTTGGGAAGAACACAAAATTTTAGATGGAATACATATCTCATTTGTTGAAAAAGGAATTAAAATGAATTAGTTATGAATTAAACAAGTTTAAACAAGATTTAAATGAATTTAATTCAAGTATAAAATTATTTGAATTTTTATTTGTTCAACACATTAAATAAAATTCAATATTTGAAAAGATTATACTTTTCTGGTTTGAAAACATATTTTATTTGTTGAAAAGGATTTAAACAGAGCAAGTTATTAATTTGACAAATTTAAATGCATTAAATAAGAAACAGTTGTTTTTAGCAACTTAATTTATTTAAAACAGATCACAAAGTTGATGTTTGCAAAGTTCATGAGAAATGGAATAGAAAACATATTTGGTTTGTTGAATTTGGAATTTTTATGCCCAAGTTATGAATTTTGCAATATTAAATGATTTAAACAAGATTTGAATTATTTAACCAATTTTAATTATTCAAACCAGGAAACAAAGTTTATATTTGGAAAGCTTGTTCAATTTTGCATGGAAAACATATTTTACATGTGCCATTTGAATTAAATTTGAACTAGTTATGAATTTGACCAAATTTGAATGAGTTATTTGAATCTGAATTTTTGAAACCATTTGAAATGTTCAAAACAGTAAACAAATGGTTTTAACAAGTAGAGAATTAAATTTGGTATGGAAAACATATTTTATTTATTAAATTTGGGTTTGATTTGCAAAAGGTATATGAATTTGAATTACAGGGGCTATTCTGCAATTTTTAAAGTGTTAAAATTGTTCCAGGGGCTTAGGTGCGAAAAAGAAATTCAGAAAAGGTCCCTGGAACCTTTTCTACGCAGGCAGAGCAGCCCCTTGGTCACTGGCAGTGGGCCAGTGCCCAGCTCTTGCCTGCGTGGCAGTGCGTGTGTGCGCTTGTGTGGCATCCACTGCCAATGGCAGGTGGGGCCAGATGGCGTGCGTGGCAAAGCGAGGCAAAATGTGGGATTTAATCCCGCGACGGGGGATCGAACCCGCGCCCTCGCGCTGCGCGCCGTTAGATCTGGCCACTGGGCTAGCTCGACGGTGGTGATAGGAGAGGGATCCGTGTGGTTTTGAGGTGGATCTCGCTGCTTAACTGAAACTGAACCGAAAGTTCAGTCTTTCTGAACTTCACCGAGGAAACGGTGGTCGCCGGCGGCGATCGTTGCGTGGCTGCTGCTGCTCGTGGGTGTGTGCGGTGGTGGGTACGTGCGCACAACAGGAGGAAGCAGAGCGAGGGGAGAAGGGGTGGCGCTCACCGGGGAGAGTAGAGGAAGAAGGAGGAGGTTGCTCGGCGAGGTGGCGGTGACAGTCGCCATCGACGGCGCGGTGGCGGCGATCGGGTGCTTCTCGAGCCCCTCCTTGGAAACGAGAAGGAAGAGGGAGGAGTGGGGGTCCCGTTCCCGCGTACTGAGGACCACGACAGCGACCGCAACCTCTGCTCCACCCCCGATCAAGCTCCGGCCATGGCGGCTCGCCAGAAAAATTCAGAGGAAGAAAGGAGGGGATCTGAGGGGGAGATGAAAATGGCGGCGGCAGGGAGGAAGGAGAGAGCTAGGTTTAGGGTTAGGGTGCTCTCGGGATAGAAATAGGGGGAGGAAAAGGTAGCAGGTAGAGAGGGGGGAGGTGGTGCGGTGTGTGCGTGCTGGCGTCAGGTGACGCTGGCCGTACGGAGGAGGAAGAAAAAGGAGGCGGGCCGCGCGCGCTGGCTGGGGTGGAGGTTGGGCTGGGCTGGCCCAGCTGGCTGGCCTGGTCTGCCTCCCCCAGCCCGATTTTTATTTTTTTCTCTCTGTTTTTTTTTGCAGAAAAGAAAAGAAAGGAAAAGGAGAGAAATAGAAGGGATTTTGGGCTTAAAATTTTTGTGGATAATTTTGTATAAGCTATTTATTACAAAAGCCCAGCTGTGCAACTTTTTGTTTTCCAAATTTTTAAATTTTGTTGCTGTTTGAAATTCAAATGGATTTGATTGAAATTAGCAATAATTGAATTATTGAAACTTAAGCAAGTTAAAAATTTGGAATTTCAAGTTTATTGGAACCAAACAAATGGTTTGATTTGAAAGTTTTATTTGAAAAAATTGTAACAGAACAAGTATGAAACAAGGGTTTGAATTTTGGTTTGAAATTCAAATGGAAAACAAGTGAAAACAAGATCAATGCTCATGATGGAATGATGCAAACTTAATTTAAACAAGAAGCAAATATTGTAGGGTTGTTTTTCATACTTGGGATGTTACATTCAGCAAGTTAGTAGTCCCCTCAATTCTCAACTCACCATGCTCAAGATGGTGTAAGTTATGCTTCCTCCTTCTACCATTAGCTACTTTATGGAAAAAAGCAGTATTATTATCTCCTTTAAGTAACATTGTTCATTGGATCTCTGATGCCAGTATAACTCCTCTTCATCATACACAGAAAATAATGTGGCTTGAATCTCACACTTTCTATCCAACTGTACAGGAAGCAAATCATGGTGTTCCTCTAATTTTTCAAGGTTATCTAGCTCTTCTTGTAATTCACCTTTCAACTTTTTCATGGCCCCAAACCTATTAGCCCCCCAGTCTTTAAAGTATCTCTTGAATCTTTTCAATTTTATGTTTATAATATCCACAGGATCTCTGCTATAGACATGTTTCTCCCAAATTTTTTCCACAGTGCCAAGGAAACTAGTGTCATTAAACCAGGCCACATCAAATCTAAAATTTCTTTTCTTAGCCACCATACTACCACCAGTATCAATAATGAGCATGTTATGATCAGAAATTTCTCTCACCACTTTCCTCGTAGTAACCAAGGGAAAAATTTCTTCCCAGGAAGGAGACATCAAGACTCTATCCAACTTTTCAAGTGTAGGTGACTTATGATTATTGGTCCATGTGTACAGCCCCCCAACCATACAAATCTCTTGAAAACTCAACATATGAATAATATCATTAAACACTTCTGAAGAATGAGGAAACACAGTATGTTTATTTTTCTCCCCAACATGCCTTAGGATATTAAAATCACCACCCACAAGGAAAGGTTTAGTGATCACATTACAGAAAGCAGCTAATTCAGATAGGAAACCCTCTTTTAATTCTTCATGTGCCAGACCATAAACAGTAATGAGAGTCCATCTACATTTTTATATTTTATCCCAAAGATTAAACTGAATAAGGTGTCTCCCCATTTTCACAGCGGAAATCTCCAGGGAAGATTGTCTAACACCACATAAAATTCCACCAGATTTACCCACAGAGGGAATCCACTTCCAAAAAAAATAAACCTTGTGGATCAATCTTTCCGAAAAAACTATCATTATAATCTTGCTTCATAGTTTCTTGAAGCCCAATAAAGTCAAGATTATTTTCTCTAATAATGTCAGTGAGAGAAGCAGACATCCCTTTCTTGCTTACCCCCCTTAAATTCCAAAAGCCACCTAACATTTTAAACGTTCAGGTTTATCTCTTTTCCTTATATTCCTCCCAGGATCCAGGGGAGAAATATTAGCTTTCTTTTGGCTTCTTGTCAGGGGTCTAGAAGCCACTACAGTCTTTCCCTTAGAATTTCTTTTTGATTTCCTAGATTGGACAATAATAAAAGGGTTGCCCTCTTCCTTATCTGATACCCAATCCAACCGCAAAGGAGTACCCGCCCCAAGATCATGATCGATAATCAGGTTATTATCTTTGTCACCATTGATACATTTCTTAGCAAGCTCATTTCTAGCAATTTCCATGTTTCTTAACATATTGACAGTTTCAAAATTATCATTTGGCATATTCACCCCCATTTCAGTAGCTCTAGCAACTATTTCCCAATCTGAGAGAACAGCAAATGAATTACTAGAGGAAGGAGGAGATATACCTTCCAAGTTTCTTTTCTTTGCCACCCCTTCCGCTTGCTCGCCCACATTCTGCATCTTCTTCTCCTGATTACGAAGACTCGCCCTGAAATTTTCTGCTTCTTTCACAGGTTCCATCACTTGATCATAAATCACCGGAGAGGCAGTATCAGGAGATTGCACAGTATACTCAGCTACAGGAATAGGAGACCCCCCATCATTCATCTCAGTGACTGTGAAAGAATTCAGAGCCGGCCACACCATATCATCCAGTTGACCATTTTCACACATAACCGCAGGTGTAATAGGAACCCAACTAATCACCCTCATATCCTGCACCGATGAAGCAACACATGGTGGTGTGGATTCATGTTCCTCCTCCCCTCACCTCCACAACAGAATCCACCATTGTGTCAATAGCCCCCAGGTCCCCCTGAGTATGCAACTTTTCATTCAAGCCTTCTTCCTGCATGTTTTCCTGTAATTTTTCAGCAGCAATTTGTTCAATGAGAAGACCCTGTTCCTCCTCACTTTCCTCCTCAGATTCTTGCTCGGATACAGCCTCCAAAGGTCTTCCATAGGTTTTACCTCCAACAAAATTGGACTGGCTAGAACTCCCCCTGATATCAGCTGATATCAATCCTTGTTCTCTTAGGAGAAGGATCACTGTGAGAGTTTACTGAAACAACAGTCTTATCCCTAGGATTGTCCCCCACCACCACAGTCTCAACTTCATAGTAAAAGTCATAGAAATAATCCCCCAACACACCTTCTGCAGATTCCGGGAGCTCATTAATGTCTCTGGAGCCAATGAAAACTCTGCAAAATTCAGGTTTATGTAGTGTTGCCTGATCTATCTCCAATGAAACCCCAACTAGAGACCCCACATAAGCAGCAGTTGCCTCACATCTCTTATCAACAGGAATATTGCGAATTTTGACCCAAGCCTTGTGCATAGGAAATTTGGCTCCCACAGAATCAGACCAAGGTGATAAGCTTAGCACCCCATTAAATGTTTTCATCTCCATATGCTTGCCATAGTAACATGTTCTTTCGACCTCTTTTGCACTAGGAAATCTCATGATGAACTGCCCAGTCCCAACCACACGAGTCGTGCAACGCCATCCAGACCCAAAATAGGCATTAAATTCCTTCTCAATGTCACGAAAGTTAGGGTTCCCTTCCACTACTGAGATAATAACCGAGGTGGCTTTTTCTTTCAATTGTTTACCAGCAGGAAAATAGAAAAAGACAAGACCAGGAGCCTGAAATCCACACATCGCTGCCGTATACTCCCAGGGACGAACAACTTGACACAGATAAGAAATGTGACCCAACTTGCTACAACGCTCGCAGGGGACATTTCGATGCAAAGTGCCCAGGAAGATTACAGTTGAAACAAGGCTCAGAGTTACCCTGGACGCCAGATGCAGGGGGCGGCGCCTGGCTTGATTTCTCCATCGCAGCAGCCTTAGGAGTCGCTGCCGCTTGCTTCTGCTTTTGCGCCGACAACCATCAAATATACCGACAAAGTTGGAAAATTAAGCAAGGTACGTTTTCATGGTTCATATTTGTTAACCTAAACGTATGCGAGTAGGGTTTGGGGGTAGGAACCGGCTCAACCCTCAAAGGGGTGGCCTATCTCATATATATATTAGCCACATGTACAGGTACGTATCACGTACGTATTACAATACAACACATCATCTAACACCCTCCCTCAATCTCAGCCACGTCCCAAGGAATCCAGAAGGGTGAGATTGCGCCTACATGTCTCAAACATGGGTAAAGGTAGTGGCTTAGTAAAGATATCTGCAAGCTGATCTTTAGAGGAGATGAACTTGATCTGAAGTAGCTTCTGAGCAAACCGTTCTCTCACAAAATGATAGTCAACCTCAATATGCTTTGTCCGTGCATGGAACACTGGATTAGAAGCAAGATACGTAGCACCAATGTTATCACACCAAAGAACTGGTGGTAAATCTTGGGAAATTCCCAGTTCCTGAAGCAAGGACTGGACCCAAATAAGCTCAGTAGTTGCATTGGCAACAGCTTTGTACTCTGCTTTAGTGCTACTACGAGAAACTATGGCCTGTTTGCGAGCACTCCAGGCGATCAAGCTAGAACCAAAGAACACTGCATAACCCCCCGTAGATCGCCTTTCATCGGAACTGTCATCCCAATCAGCATCAGAAAACGCAGAAAGCAACCCAGAGGAGTTAGGTCGAATATGAAGGCCATAAGACACTGTCGGTCGTACATAACGCAAGATGCGTTTAACAGCAGACCAGTGCGTGTCACGAGGAGAATGAAGATACTGACAGACTCGGTTGACCTCAAAAGAAATATCCGGACGAGTCAACGTTAAATACTGCAACCCACCAACAATGCTTCTATATTTAGTGGCATCATCAGAAGAGAGAAGAGTACCATGATCGGATGTCAGCTTCTCCGTAGCAGACATAGGTGTAGGGATCGGACTGCACTGTAACATACCAGCCCGTCGTAATAGATCCAGTGAGTACTTCTTCTGTGTCAATATCAAGCCATGGTCACGATACGTAACCTCCAAGCCGAGAAAGAAGTGCAGTTTCCCCAAGTCCTTGACAGCAAAATCAGCACCCAATGCGGATATGAGAGCATCAGCAGCTGCAGGTGAAGAACTGACCAGTATAATGTCATCAACATACACCAATAAATACATCGTAACAGTAGGCCGTTGAAGGAGGAACAAAGATGTATCGGCAGTCGAAGGAGTAAAACCATGAGCACGAAGAGCGGTAGCTAAGCGAGCATGCCATGCACGTGGAGCCTGCTTGAGACCATACAGTGCTTTCGACAATCGACACAAATGATGAGGGCGATCAGGATCCACAAAACCTGGGGGTTGGCGCATGAAAACCTCCTCTTCCAATACGCCATGAAGGAAAGCATTCTGGACATCCAGCTGACGAATAGTCCATCCTCGAGTAACTGCAACTGAAAGAAGAAGACGAATAGTAGTTGGTTTGACAACTGGGCTCAACGTATCCTCATAATCGATCTCGTGTCGTTGTTTAAACCCTTTGGCCACTAAGCGTGCCTTATACCGCTCAATTGTCCCATCAGCATGCTTCTTTACCTTAAAGACCCACTTCGAGTCAATAATATTAACGCGAGGCGGAGAGGGAACCAGTGTCCAGGTTTTGTTGAAGAGAAGGGCCTGAAACTCTTGCTCCATAGCAGCTCGCCAATGCGGTATAGTCATGGCGGCTTGATACGTACGAGGTTCAGAAGTAGGGTCCTTCACGGCATGTGCCATGCAGGCAGCAAACCAGGCAACGGTGCCATCAGTCCGGTCGAGTGGGCGATAGATGCCACTCCTGCTGCGGGTGTGCGGGCGATTCGCAACCAGCGGGCGAGGAGGAGGCTCAAGAGACGATCCAGGCGACGAAGAAGCAGGCGACGAGGACTCGGGCGACGCAGATGCGGGCGACGCCAGCCCAGGTGACGCGCTGGGCGTGGCTAGCCCAGCAGATCCTGGCGCCGTGGGCGACGCAGAGCCAGGAGTCGCCGGCCCAGTGGCAGAGCCCGGCGTGGCGGGCGACGGGCAGCTGGGCGACGCCGGCCCAGTAGAGGAGCGCGACGTGGAGCTGGGCGACGCCGGCCCAGCAGGGGAGCGCGGTGCGTAGCTGGGCGACGCCGGCCCAGCAGGGGAGCACGGCGCGGAGCCAGGCGAGGCAGGCGGGCTCGATGGCGACGGGCTGGCGGGGGCGCTGGAAGCAGGCCGAGGAGAGGATCCGCGCACCTCGGGCCCAAGATGCATGCGTGGCACTGCAGTCGAGGCATGCACGTCGCCATGATCGACGTACGGGACGGAAACGGGCACAGTAGGCGTTTCGTCAAGCAATTCCAGTCGAGCGCCGCGACCAATACCTGCACCATGGTTAGGTAAAAGAACAGGTGCATATGCAACATCCTCAAATTGGTCAGGAGGTAAAGGAGATGAATGCAATGGAGACGACACGGTGGTGGATGTGGGAAGAGAGGCAAACGGAAAAACGGACTCATCGAAGATAACATCACGAGAGATGTAGACACGATTAGTGGGAACATGCAAACACTTATACCCTTTATGAAGTGAGCTATAGCCAAGGAAGACACATTTTTTGGAACAAAACTCAAGTTTCCGATTATTATATGGTCGAAGATGAGGCCAACATGCACAACCAAACACCTTAAAGAAGGTATAGTCAGGTTGTTCATGTAGGAGAACCTCAAGGGGAGTCTTCATGCTTAGAACACGTGTAGGAAGTCTGTTAATGAGAAAACAAGCAGTCGCAAAAGCATCACTCCAAAAACGAAAAGGAATAGACGCATGAGCAAGTAATGTGAGGCCAGTTTCAACTATGTGGCGATGTTTACGCTCAACAGCGCCGTTCTGTTGGTGTGTATGTGGGCATGATAAACGGTGAGCGATCCCAAGCTTACTAAAGAAGGTATTGAGATTGCGATATTCGCCACCCCAATCACTCTGAACATGAACAATTTTATGCTTGAGAAGACATTCAACATGCTTTTGAAATTGAACAAAGATATTAAACACATCAGATTTGCGCTTAATGAGATACAACCAAGTAAATTGACTATAAGCATCAATGAAACTGACATAATAATTGTGACCACTAACAGAAGTTTGGGCAGGGCCCCACACATCCGAAAACACGAGTTCGAGAGGAGTTTTAACTTCTCTCGTAGATAACGAAAAGGGAAGCTGGTGACTTTTGCCTTGCTGACATGCATCACACACTGCTACCTCTTTATTACTAGACTCAAAAGGAAGCTCATGACGACGAAGAATATGACGAACTATGGGGGTGGCTGGATGACCAAAGCGAGAGTGCCATTGTGACGGGGATACACGAACTCCACTGAAGACTCGAGGGACTGCCGGTCCATCCAGGCAGTAGAGACCATGGGTGCATCGACCACTAAGAAGGACGTCCCGAGTGACCCGATCCTTAACAAAAAAAAATCAGAAGGGTGAAATTCAACAAAGACATCATTATCACGTGTAAACTTAGGAACAGATAGTAAGCTATGTGTGACAGATGGAACATGAAGAACATCACAAAGATGGAGTTTGCGATTTGTGTGACTAGTGGAGAGGGATGATTGACCAATATGAGAGATGTGCATACCTGACCCATTCGCAGTGTGAACCTTGTCATGGCCCTGGTAGGTCTCCCTCGTCTGAAGCTTATTGAGCTCACTAGTCAGGTGGTCGGTGGCGCCGGTATCCATATACCAATGAGGATCAACGGGATAGGACTGAGTCTGTCCTTGTGGCCTATCGGTCAGGGCTTCTTGGCGCTCATTGTTGCGGCCATCATTGCCAATCCCCAAGAAGTTGCGGACGAAGCGTTTGTGGCACCGGGAGGCAAGGTGCCCCTCTCGGCCACACAGCTGGCACACCGATCGCGGACGACCACCTCCTGTGGCGCCGGTCGGTGGGGTGGATGGGGCGGCGGACGGTGCCTTATTGGCAGCCGAGGGCGGCGTGGGCAGCACCGGCTTGCCGCCGGAAGGGGAGGCGGAGAAGGAGCGCTGTCCCCCCCGATAAGCCGCGTTCGCCGAGATGTCGGAGCCACCCTCAACAGCACGGCGGCTCTCCATGCGCTGTTCCGTGCTGAGAAGACGGGCATAGAGATCACGAGGCAGCATAGGCATGGGACGATCCGTGACCACCTCGAAGAGGGAGTCGTACTCGCCGTCGAGACCATTGAGAAGGTAGGACGTGAACTCATCGTCCCAGAGTGGCTGTCCAATAGAGGCAAGGGTATCCGCTAGGGTTTTCACCTTGTTGTAGTACTCGGTGACGGATGCGTTGAGCTTCTTGACTTCACCGAGCTCACGGCGGAGAGCCATGGAGCGGGCGGAGGATTGCGAGGCGAAACTGCTCTCGAGGGTCCCCCACGCGTCGCAAGAGGACGAGGAGAAAAGAACCATCCCCGCGACACTCTCGGTGAGAGAACCGCAGATTGCCGACAGGATGGCTTGATCTTGCTGCACCCATAGACGGTGCGCCGGGTTGAGCACCGGGCCTTGGACAGTCTCGAGGATCATCGGGGGGCACGGCAATGTCCCGTCAACATAGCCCACGAGGTAGTGGCTGCGGAGGAGCGGCAAGAATTGAGCGCGCCAGAACAAGTAGTTGTCGGTGGTGAGCTTGATGGTGACGAGGTGCGCGAAGTGGACGGGGGCCGGGAACGCGTTTGGCGCCGGCGCTCCCGCGCCGAGGGACGCAGCAGGGGGCCCGGACGCGGCAGTGGAGATCGCGGCGGGAGGCGCGGCCACCGCGGGCAGCACGGCGAGAGGTGCAGTCGCCGCGGGCGGCGCGACGGCAGACGTGACGTGGACGTCGGCCGCGGGCGTCGGAGATGCAACGACCATCGTGGTCGTGACGGAGCCAGAAGGCACGGCGGCTGTCCCCGCGATCGACGGAGAAGCAGGCGGCGGCGCGAAGGAGAACAGAGAGCCTACGCTCACAGTGCCGAGAGGAGACGAGGACGCGGCAGGCTGGGCCAGGAGGGCGGCAAGGGACGCCGGGATGGCGCCGGCAATGTGCGAGGCGGAGGCGGTGGCGGAAGACATAGATTGGATCGCTTAGGCTGATACCATGTTAGACAGATGCACTAGCCATATATTCCAAAAGTCCAAACTGATGGAAAGACTGCGGGAGGGAAGAGAAGGAAGGCACCAGAAGGGGACGCAGTCACCGCCCTAGGTGTTGAATCAGAATCATAGAGACGCAATTGATGATGCTAAACATGAGGAGACGACAGACGCGTAAAATTTCAAATCCAGTCGCAAGCGTCCGCTTCACTCCCGTTACGACTGAGGGGATGTTAGGATACGTATTCTACATAGACTTAGAGATAGACTAGGAATTAGACTCCGTCTTGTATTCCAAGTCATAGGCTACTTGCCTCTCAAAGTCTTTACCTCTTATATACCCCCACGAGGGTCCAAAACAATATACAACAAATATTAGGGATCCACAATTTCCACACTAGATCGTGAGGGGGAATGTTAAAACCCGTTAGCCTAGTCTTTCCATCAGTTCGGACTTTTGGAATATATGGCTAGTGCATCTGTCTAATAATATTTAAGTCTATGTTACTACTACTAGTACATAGTATCACAAAGTTAATGACACAGAATTGATGCTACACATACATGAGCATGATCGGGCACATACGTGCAGACATGTGGTCTCGCGGCGCTCGCTAGGTGCTAGCTATGTCAATCAGGTCGAAAAACAGGGGAGAACAACCATCTCGTCGCAACGAAACTCCTCAGGGCACGCCCCTCCTCCGTGGCCGACCATGTCGATCACCGCCACGAGTCCCCCGAGCCAGCAACGGGATGCGGATCCTCCATGAAGATGTCCCCGGAGTGGTATCCCCCCGTGTAGGTGCCGCCCGAGAAGGAGTACCCCGCGACGGAGGCGTCCGCCTCGTAGGCCTCCGTGTCGAACAGCTCCCCCTCGAATGCCTCCTCCCCGACGAACGGCTCCCCCTCGAACGTCTCTCCGTGCTGCCGCGCCTTGCCCTCCTGGAACCGCCGGAACACGCCGGTGAGGTCGGTCGCCACCTCCGCCGTGGTGGGAAGAGGCTTCTTGCTCAGGTAGAGCCGGAGCAGCTGCTCCCTGGTCTCCTCGATGCGCCTGTCGACCGGACGTTGCGCGTCGTCGCCCTCGCCGCCGCCGTTGGTGACGGCGGCGGGTCTGACAGTGCTTCGGTAGCTGCTGAAGAAGCGGCGGGATGCCACGATGGCGACGGCGGCGGGTTTGGCGGTGCTGTGATGGCTGCTGAAGAAGCGGCGGGATGCCACGATGGCGGCGGCGGCGGGTTTGGCGGTGCTGTGATGGCTGCTGAAGAAGCGGCGGGATGCCACGATGCCGGCGGCGGCGGGTTTGGCGGTGCTGCGGTGGCTGCTGAAGAAGCGGCGGGATGCCACGATGGCGACGGCGGCCAGGGGAGCGACGGCCGACGCGGACGATCGCAGGAGGAGCGCGCGTGCGGCGGCTGATCGGAGGAACATCGCCATTGATACTAATTCGATGTTCTGAACTTTGGATCCAAAGTGTCCCCGGCGGCCGCGTGGTGTCTTTTGTATCCCGGCTTGGACTCCAAGGCAGAGGCGACCGCGTTCCGTCCTCTGTTTCGAGTCGGAGTTTCTTGGAGAACAATTAACGGATTCGTCGTCCTAGTGTATTTTATTTTCGTCACGCAGTAGTTACCACTCGGATTCGGGGACGCACCAACAAAAACTAAAAAATTATACCAGAGAAAAACCAGACACAATTTTGATTTATGAATTCTGCAGTGCCTAAGCTGCGTCTGAGCTCCAGATCTGGCATGGCATCATCCTTTCTCGGCTACAAACTCATACATCCTGAAAAAACTGAGTGTACCATATCCAAAGCACATTACAGCCATTGTAGCGTTTACATTCCATTGCTAACCCTGCCCTTTATTGTGTTCTTGTGGGGGTCAAAGAGAACGCCTAATTGCCCAGATGAGGCTTCTTCCATCATTCAAACACCGACTCGCCGTCAGTTCCCGACTAATCCGCTTTCTCTCCCCTGTTTATTCCTAACAGAAGGTGTTCTTCTAGCTAGCTACCCTAGGCACACTATGTAGCCGAAGGAAGTGCCCACTTCTTGGGCAATGGCCCGATGTCGTATATGATCTCCCTGTGGCAGGACCATACGAGCTTAATGGCTTCTGGGGTCCCGATCCCTGCGCCTCTCGGGTCGCCAGCAGGACCAAACCTGAACAGCGGAAAAGGAAAAGTATTAGATTGTCTAATAACATGATACACCGATGATGATCGTTGGTGTTGGCACCGGGACTTTGCGCACCAGTGGTTCTGCGGAGCACCGGTGGTCCTTGCTCGAATGCCAGCGTATGTTGTCCCGTTGACTGATCTCCCGAGCACCTCCTGAAAAACCAAGATGAGGATAGCTAAATCATTCACCAAGCTGAGGCCATCTAGATGTTCTACTATTATGATGGTAAAATACCAGCAAAATACATAAATACTGCTAGAAGATGGTTTGAGAAATTACAACTTCATCAGACTGGATTTGTACCGGAAAATGAGGCCTTTCATGCTAACCAAGCAAGTAGTACAACAGAGATGAACAAACTTGCCTGCAGGAACAACGGGTCATTTGAGACTACTGCCGCTGTCAGATGCGCATTCATCCTTTCCAAGGCTTCTAATACCAATTCAAGTTGATCCTCTGAGTATTCCGTAACCACCTGAATTATGAATGCAGAATAGGTAAGTACTCTTGAAAACAATGCCAAAGAAATCTAACTTAAAACCTTTAACCTAGCTACCTTCCATGTACGCATATGTTCACTATGTTATATCATATCAGTAAGGGTGAGCTGGGCTAGTTTTGGTTTGCGAGAACCCTGCAATATAGGATGGACCTAAGAACGAACTACAAATTTGTGTTACATTCCGTAATAATTAAAATTTACTCTTCAGCTATGCCATGATAAGCACATCATCATGGGCCAATCTGATGCACACTTATGGAGGAGATCGGTAGGTTCAAACACTACCAGCATAAGAAAACCAGTTACCGTAGGAAAAAAAAATGTATTTTACCATGACAAAAGGAAGCGTCGGCATCTGAAAATGTATTACCTGGAACGGCCCAAATATCTCCTTTGTCACAAGCTCAAAATTACCACTTCTGAGGATTTCTACAAGAGGGACAAAGACAGCAGTCGGCTTGAAGGCACCATATACTTCTGGGATGGAGTGATTCTCCAATGGTTCGCCACCAAACAGAACCTTTGATCCTGGTATTTTGAGAAGATTGTTCGTGTGTTCTATCATGGTTGCTGTTGTAACCTGAATAAGCAGAAAAGGATGATAACTTAATTCCATGTTGAAACTTGTGCTTAAACCATAAACTAGGAATGCAAGTGGGTCAGGTCCAACCGTCAACTCATTCTAATTCATTTGCTTCAGAAAATAACTCAATGACATGCATACAAAGCAGACAGCCAATTAAGTTGGAAATAGATCATTAACCAAGTGAGGTGGACCAATGGACAGACCCACTTGCATCCCTATCTGAAACCGCCTGCTGTGCTCATCCAGTTGGGCAACCACACCAACAGTTTATAAAGAAGTTGGTGTTAAGAGGCTATGGGTTCTTTTTCTCCAGACGTATTATACTGTGGAAAGACAAGTTCCTTTCAGTTTTCATCCTATTTCTTACTTAAATTCAGTTTTACATAAAGTTGGTGTTAAATGACACAAATAGTTTCAAAGAAAAAAGTTGGTGTTAAATAACTGTTCTTTTTCTCCATACATATTGTACTGTGCAAGGACAGGTTCCTTTCAGCCCTCATCTTCTTTTTACATAAATTCAGTTTTCTTCATTTACACACTACTTGTTTGGATTATAGCAGCAACCAAAGTATCAGGAGACCATTACTGTTAGCTGGCTTTTGTTTCTTGCTCAGCTCGAATTTTTAACAACTAAATGCTGCCAAAACTACAACATTTCAGCAAAAACACTAAAAAATAATACTCCCTCCGATCCGTAAAAAATGTCGGAGCCCAACAACTGGGCACGTAGAGTTAAATAGCGCAACTGGCGACAGTTTTTTAGGATCAGAGGGAGTATGGGATAACTGATTAATCATTAAAGATGGTCACTCACAGTAAGTACGGGACCAATTGTCAAATCTTCAAGCTTCCTTCTTTCAGAAAGTCCCTTCATTTTCTCAAGTAGCCCACTAGATGACCAATTCTGCAATTAGAAGATCAATAAACTAAAAGCAAACATGTGCATAGTTATTATTGCAATCTGTTGACAGGGAAGCACAAGTTTGTAATAAGTTTCTTTGTATTGAATCCTGACCATCTTACCTATTGTATTCAAATAACAAAAATAAATAAGATAAGAGATAGCTGGACTTAAATCTATTGTTCATCAACCTACTAGTACTAAAGATATCAACACATGGCCCATAAGTCAAAGATAAACCCACCAAGAAGAGTTTTGGGGAATTGTGATACTATCATTTTTTAGCCTTTACCTTGTGCATGAATAGCATAGACTGAGCAGAGCACTTCTGACCACTGCAAGCATACGCATCCTGATCGCAAACCCATGAAATATAATCAACCTGTTTGGGGATCATACCATACCACGAAAACAATTTAATTCAGCTTCAGCTTGGTAAATTCACGATACACAATTATGAATATACATCGTCGAGGATAGAGCAGAAGCGACTTCAGACCTCTTGAACATCTGGACCAAGAATTTTCCAATCAAAACCAGCATCTTCCAACTTGATTCGGCCTTGCAAATCCGCAGCCAATTTCTCTGCTACCCGTGAGCTCCCAGTGAAAAGGGTCATTTTCGGATTTGCCTACAAAAGATGTAAAAATAAATCCAATCATGAAATATGTGCTGCATGTAAGACTAGCTCACATGGTACAAAACTAGCGGATGCATTTTTTCATGTGTTAAACTCCATAAAACCTCTATTCCTGAACATGCTGTACCAACTACTGCAAACGAAATAAATGGTTGAACTGCCATAATGCAGCTTATCACTAAAATGACGAACATGATATTTCATGTATATGTACAAACATGGAATTTACTTGTTGCAGGTTGATTAACTAATAATTATTTCATCTTGCTATAGTACATGTTCTTCCAATAAGTCATCAAACAGAAGTCAAACCTCCAACAGCAGCTTGTTCATTGTGATACCATCAGAATTTATGAAGTCTACATCTTCTGCAGGCAACCCACAATCATGAAGCAACCTGATCATTTGTTCCATCACAATGCTAACTTTGCTGTCAACTTTGAGAACTGGTTTATTCCCCATATAGAGTGCACCCATTAGTTGCAGTAGAGGAATCTCTAATGGGAAGTTGAATGGTGTGATTATTGCAACCTGTTCAAAGTTAGAAATATATTAGAGCTAACATTCCATAGGTAATTAACGAAATAGTGATACTGCTGAACTCTAAAAAGCTTAACATCAAGTTACATATTTAGAGCTAATATGTGGCAGTTTGCATGTGAATATTCTAAAGATATAAAAAATGGACAGCACTCTGGAATGAATCATGGCATGCATGGCAACAGTCAAATCGAAAAACATATTTGCCACGAGTAGATCAGCTTGATCCTCCACAATAACGATTTGCGCTCATAGACTTGTTTAAAAAGGTTATTCATGTTGCCTATATTGTTATACATCATAATGCATCTACAACATGAAGTAACTCAAAATTTATTAAACCATTATAGCTTACTTGAGTTCAATCACAAAACTCAAAATAATGGATCTATGGAAGGCATGCTAAAGAGTAACGGGAATTTTGAACCAGCCATCTTTTACATCGACATGGAAGTTCCCCTCTGGTTCAAATGGGGTAGAGTCTATTATTGAGAAATAATTATGTTCAGGATTGAACTTGATGTTTGTTGTCTAGCAGCTTCACAATTGTAGTCCATTCATAAAACAATATGTCTATGAAGAGAAATCGCAATAGGAGGTCATGTTAAGCAATTATCTGTCTGGTGTATCACATGTAAGTCATGCAACTCACAATTTGCATACACTTAATTCCTGTGTCCAATAGAATGTAAACAATAGTAGCAGCCTTTCAGTTACACTGTGCCAGTACATAAGAAAG
Source organism: Alopecurus myosuroides (assembly GCA_028641055.1). NCBI lineage: Eukaryota > Viridiplantae > Streptophyta > Magnoliopsida > Poales > Poaceae > Alopecurus > Alopecurus myosuroides. The sequence continues at coordinate 63,845,979 of CM054061.1, read as the reverse complement.
GCTGGTATGTAGTTTAAAGACCCCAAAAAATTAACATTTTATCTACCAGAGAAGCTCTGAGTACTTACCGGGCCATACGGCCAACGATAGCCATTACTCATTTGTCCAAGATGGTTGCCAGGCACAGCAAACGACCGCGCCAGAAAACGGACCTGTTAAACCAGAAATATATATGATTGAAATGAAAGTATAATTGGGGGTTTTTTCAATGTGCAAACTGGAGCATTTGTAAACTCCTTGGTAACAAATTATGCGTTCATATAAAAGTGTATCATGATACTTGTGAACAGCTGAAAATGAAGAAAATGCTATGTAGATTCACGTACCTGATCTCCACAGAAATTCTCCAAGAATTTTTGCGTAACTTGAACTTCCGCAAGAGCTTGTTGATAGCTCTTTGGAGCAACCCTTTGAACAAGCTTAGCAAAAAAATCTAAAACCTGCCGATTACCAATGACAAATAATGAGGTGAAAAGAAATAGATGAAACAATAGTGTTATCTTTCTTTTCTCCTCCTTCAGAATTGACATGTGTTTGCATTTGTACAAAGTACACCTCATAGAAAATCGGTACATGCACATGTAGGGTTATTTACAAACATGTTGTGAACAAATGGTAGTTGAAATATTTTGGTTTCAAAAGGCATACCTCAGGTTGACCAAGCACGCTCGCAGCTTTTGCAGATATATCTCCATACATGAGATACCTGCATATTGGAGATGCCCAAATTCATCAAGGTACAGTTATTGGATTACCAGCCATTGCCACTATAAGAAAGTTTAGAAAGTTCATATAGGGCATGTGGGTCTGTTCATATACCATGTTTGCTGCCTACTCTTTCGAGTCACAAAAACATGTTACTGTGGGAAGCACGGTTGAACCTTTAGATATCTGATCAACAGTATTTTTCAAACAATACTTAGATGTGAAATGAAAATAAGATGTAACAAATTTACAGTTTGTATTTTCATATAGTTGCTAAAAGTATTTGTGATAAGAACTAATGGAAGATAATGCATCACACGGATTGAGAAATGTAGACATCAAAATCTGTAATTGTGGGGAGGATAAAGTAGCTATGAATCACTCGTCTTTCAGGAGGTGTTTTCTCGGGGACAAATATATAGAAAATTAGTATATGCCGTAATAAATTGCACACTATAGCGTTGTAGGGTGAAAAATTCAGTGACCAAGTAAAGGGTGAGGAAAATCATTGAAAATTGTAGTTGGTGATAGATTAGATGGTTGATAATTGGATAACTAGAGCAGTCAAATAAAATTTACTGAGCAACTTGCTATTTGGCATCAAGCCAAAAACATCAGATGGCCAACAACATTAGTTGGCATGAAATGTTTAATACGCATGTAGTACAAGAAAATCTGAAATACCTCTCTGGAGCTCTAAGAGGGTTGTGAAGTCCATGCTTTGGGCATTTAGATAAACTCTCCACAAATGGCTGCACCACAAAAGTTATTGCATATTGTTACAGAACATATTTCAGAACTAATATAACAAGGCAAAGTGAGTACTTGTATTTGAAGCTGAGGAGAGTTGATAGAAATGAGATATAACTAAATTAAACTCGTAGCACTGTAACATGGAAATCATAAGAGAAGCATACAGAGCATCCATACCTTCAATTCAGATCCCTGAATCTCAGCAACTTTGATAAATTTATCGCCATTTAAAGGATCAACTATCCAGTTCGAGTTAGCAGACTTTATCCATTTGCCCTGCACTGAAGTTAACTTATCAATGACCATGTTGAAATGACAGGTTTCACTTCACTGAGGTACATGATAGTCAAATATGAAGCAACAAAGCAGCCAGATGATTCCACGTTTCAGCAATTTAATTAGGGTACCATCTTTTTAAAAGTACTTGCTCAACAATACTGAATTTCTTGTAACTGGATGTCGAATACACGGCATAGCTCCGACCAGCCGCTAGCACGAAGGTGTGGCATCAAGAAATCATGACACGAGCCTCTAAAATAAAGCAGAACAGTTACCAAAAACACCATGCCCATTTTTCCTATTAGGAACTTCAGAGAAATGGCATCTGACAGCACAAATCAGACACAATGGAAGCTGTATTCTCAAGTAAAACTATGTCCATTCACATTTCCTACAAATTCTTATGTATGCTTTTAAATCATCGTCATAGTATCTCAAGCAGTAATTAATAATCCCCCTGGATAGAGACAGTTCTCAAAATTTTACTACTCCGTACATGACAGAGGCATAGACAAACAGATCTCCCCAAATGACGGGCATCTTACCAAAATTCTGCACTTCCGCTGGGCTTGAGCCCGAGATTTCCTCAGGAGACACCGTCGCAAATGCCGGCGTGTGCAACCACCTGCGCACAAAACAACCAAACGATCCACAGTTAGCGCAGACTCGGGTAGTAGCAGGCCCCCTCAAGACCCTGACAGGTGACAGCAGCTACCAACCCAGATCGCCCCTGAACTCGCGGACGCGGAATAAGCGATTGGAGCTTCCCGTATAAGCAATCCGCATCAAATCATCCAGCGGCGCCACAGGCTAAGCCCCGCGCACGCCACTGATGAGGATAAGCTTTGTACGGAACCGGATCACCACAGAAAAGAAGAGGGGCGGGATGGGAGGCGGGTCACCTGGAAGCGAACGCGGCGCGGGATCGTTGGACGGCCGCGGCGGCGGCGAGGTGCCGCCGGGAAATGAGGCGGCTCATCGGCTCGATCGGGAGGATGGGACGCGGCGGACCGGCGGTGGTGTGGTTCGACTTGTGCGGAGTGACGTCCTCGGCTCGCTCACTGCAGTCTGCAGTGTCGTCTGTTGCTACGCACGCTTTTTATAAGAGAGAACTAATCAATTCTCTATGATTTCAGCGGATGAGTTTCTAAATGCTATCGCATTGTCCAGTTGGCCAAATATTGTTGGAGTACTATCATATTGTTTACGTTTGGCAATTTCTTTAAAAAAAATGTTGCTAAAGGTATTTCTTTAGATGAATTTGAGTTTTTTTTAGAAAATGCAGCGGTCGGAAAATTGAAATGAACAAGGACACCAAAGATCTATCATAAAACCACTACGGAATATGAAACATGCATAAATTGGAACAACATCATAGGTTTCAAATAGCCGCATGGACCGGTGGCGGAGCTAGGGGGAGTAGCAACATTCGTCAGCACACTGTCATGCCACCAACATTCGCCAAGGACACACACACACTTAAAATTGATACAAAACTGCATTCTAGAATATAGATATATGGTTTTCTGCCTCTCAATACCATATTAGTCGTTTAATGCAGAATCTTAAAACAGAAAGCCGTTTAAGGTGGGATCAAACAAAAAATGAATGTCCTAGACAGAATCGGTGGCAGTAAACCACGACGCCGAGATATTGATGTGTAATGATTCTGCCCATGGTGATGAACTGAAAATTTGATAAATTATGCAAAAAAGAAAGATGGAGTACAAACCAAATAACTATGTCCAACGGTGTTGAGATGAAATACTATGAATTATTTTCAGCTTGAGCGTCGAAAAATGGGATTATGGAAACAAACAACTTGGCTTGCACATGCGTGCCTGGGACACGTAGGCACGTAAGGAGGACAAAGAAGGGCGAAACCGTCAAAAGCAACGCAGTGTACGATCTGCGAGCCCACCGACCAGGTAGTGACACGTTTGCGGTCCGCGAGCGGATCCCGCAAGCTTCGGCTTTGCACGCGCTACCGACAAGCCACCTGTCCAGCTCGTCTACGCTGGCCTGAGTCAGATCCTCGTGGGAGGATAACGTAAAAAAAAGAGCGGCTGCGACCTGCCATCGGGGTTGCGTCTTGGGCCACGAGGCCATTTCGGGGTGCACGGGCTCCGTCTTGGGCCACCCGCCGAACCTCACAGAATTTTTCGACCCGCGAGCGAGCGCCGGTTCCTTCTGAGCCTCGTGGCCCGCGGTCCAGGCTCGCCGCTCTTCTGCCCATTTTCGTTCGTTTTCTCCGGCCGCCGCCCTCCCAACTGCCCCACTCCTTTTTCCTCTTTTCCCTCGCTCGACGGGCACCGCCCCGTGACACAACCGCAACAAGATAGGGGCCGGCGGCACAAGGGAAGAGACGTACGAGAGCTCAGAGCGGAGAGCGGAGAGCGATCGACCACTCACTAGCCGCGCGCACGCATCCTTCAATCTATCGCCAAGCCATGGCGTCTTCCCGGAGGCGGACGCTGCTCAAGGTCATCGTCCTCGGCGACAGCGGGTCAGCGGCCACCCATCTTTCCCGTACCTCTCTTCAATTTTGTTGCCATTTTCCGGGGCTCTGTTTATGCTTCGTGATGTGTTGGCTGCTTTACTGTGAGTTTGACTTGGATTTTTGCGCCTCTGCCTGCGTGCAGGGTCGGGAAGACGTCGCTGATGAACCAGTATCCTTTTTTAGCTCGCGCGGTACCTAGCTACCAAAGCATCCATCGGTGCTTGCTTGCTTGCTCGGCTATTCTTTGATTTCCGCGGATCGGGCTCACGACGCACGCGCACCGATGACCCATCTCACTGGGTTTACTGTCTGCAGACGAAATAGCCTTTACTTTAGCAGGTAGCTTCAGTTTCAGAGTTCAGAGTTGGCCGCCGGTAGATATAGTCACTGCCGTGGTGAAATGTTGAGTACGGGCGTTGATCTAGTATGTGCTTTCATGCCGGATGGACAATGCTTCGTTCACCCAATCGGCATATATAAAACGTGTATCGGGTTTTCGCGGTGGGGTCTTCAGGTGATGCCTGCAAGATGTTCGACCAAATTAACGAGGCGTGGCAGTGGCAGTGCTTTGCCGTTTCCCTTGACGCGGAACAGATATGTGCACAAGAAGTTCAGCCAGCAGTACAAGGCGACGATCGGCGCCGACTTCCTCACCAAGGAGGTCCTCATCGAAGACAGGCTCGTCACCTTGCAGGTCTCAGCAGCCTCCTCCACTGACGTCGACTCTTGCACAGCTAGGACGCGCGACGCCGTGATGCTTAACGTTGCCGTTGTTCTGTGGTGCAGATTTGGGATACGGCAGGGCAGGAGAGGTTCCAGAGCCTCGGCGTGGCCTTCTACAGGGGCGCAGATTGCTGCGTGCTGGTATACGACGTCAATGCTAAAAGATCGTTCAATACGCTCGGTACCTGGCACGACGAATTCATCAACCAAGTGAGTACTAACCTTTTCACACGGCATTGTTATCGTGCCTGGTTATGACCATTGGTGCCAAATTGTTCAGAATTGCTATGGCTAAAGTCATGCCTCTATAGCTTTTGAGATAAAACCTTTATGTTCCATGGAAACATTGTAAGTGTTAATTGGCCATTTTCATTTTCAGGCTGGTCCATCAGACCCCAAGCAGTTCCCCTTCATTCTAGTCGGGAACAAGGTTGATCTAGACTCTGGGAGCAGACGAGTGGTTAGTTTCTTCTTCAACACTAGCCTCTTGTACTAGCACATACGCTTCTGTGATTTCACCACTGTCGCTTCGCAGGTCCCTGAGAAGAAAGCAAAGGACTGGTGCGTCTCCAAGGGCGACATCCCGTATTTCGAAACCTCCGCCAAGGACGACTACAACGTCGACACCGCTTTCCTCTGCATTGCCAAGCTCGCCTTGGAGAATGAACATGACGAAGACATGTAAGTAGCAACAACAAGCCATGTTCTTGTCCTGTGTTCTTGTGGGCTAAGACGTTTAATTGTGCAGAACCGCAGATACAAAGAGTTCTCAGGTTATCTTCAGGGCATATATCTGCCCTCGTGTTAATCTTCATAAGCGTAACCATTTACACATGTTTCTTTTCTGCCCCCAGCTACTTCCATTCGGTTACGGAACAAGCCCCTAAAACCGGAGAACAGACAAGCGGATGTGCCTGCTAGCACCTTGGAACCTCTGTCCGGCGGATACAATTACTTTCGGCCAAATGAGCACACACTTTAGTTCAGCGATCGCGCTGTAGAATAAAAGCTCACATAGCAGCTGTTTAACCTAGCTTGTATAGCCATTCTGGATGTACCATTGTTAGTTCCGAATGAACGGTTGCAAGTTCTGCTTGGATATGGCAATAAGATATATACACTCCATGTAAACAATTCTAGCCACCGAGCTAATTCTTCGTGGGCTGTAACTTGTAACTTTTCGACGGCTTAATCTGATTGTAACAGAGCATATGTACTCTGATTCACTGGAAATAATGGAATTTCTCGGTTCTTTTTTGGTTCTCATAGTACGGGTGTTAGTGGGTTATTCGCTTGGTGAATATAAAGTTTCAGACTTCAGAGCTGTTGGACGGTTCCATTTCAGAGACGCCACTGGTAGAACCTTGGAACCTCTGTTCGGAGTTCACAGAGCAGATGTTTAACTGAGCTTGTATAGCCATTCTGAATGTACCATTGTTGATAAGGGGTCACCTCTTGTTTCGTGGCCCAATCTAACGGAAGACCCAAACACCCAAACGGAGGCAAGATCACGAAGAACACAAACGAAGAACGCAAGAGGGATAACTTGTGAAGCCTACAAGGGATCGCAGACTCAAGTCAACAACACGCCAACCAGTGACGGAGCCAAGACATGCTTGCCGGGTGCACAAGACACCGGGAAGAATCAGTTTTCTTTGCAAAATCGTAAGTTTTTACCATGTATGCACCTGATAAAAATGGTTTTTATGTATTGTGACACCCTCTAGGACCCCTGGTTCTAGATGCTCTAGCTCCGCCACTAACACCAACGGGATCGAGAGCAAACGTAACCAGTAACTAGTGAAGAACTAGAAGGTTCGGTCCTTGCAACTAAACCTAACGGACGCCTCCGAAACTCAACCAACTCGAACTCACCTTAACTGAAATCACTTTAACACCCGCGGCCGGTCCACAACGCCAATAGATTCTCAAGTGTCAGTTGAGAGAGATTTGAAGGACACTACCAGGATACCAAGGGGAAAGGATAACAATCCCGATGTAGCCTTGATATGATCCAAATTACAAAAGATAATTGGACTAGGCTTAATACGATCCTAGATACACATCATAGTAGTAACTTCACAAGAGGAACATGGGGAGCAAAAGCTCAAATCTCAAATCATCATCTCTATCCCTAGATCTGAAGAAGGGGTTGTCTATTAATAGTCTACGGGGAAAGGGATAGGTGGGAGTAAGTGGAAGAGTTGGAAAACACGGGTCAAAGCCCTTTCCTGCGCGCACAGGGGCGTCGGCAGGCGATTCTGGCGCCGGTACGTCCGGCGCTAGCTTGGCTCAGGCAGGCACTGGCAGGTCCTTCAGGCGTGAGACGATCCGGCGGTTCGGGGCACTCCAACCATAGAGGTGCCGCACCGGTGCCGGTATGCACCGGCAGGCATCCAACGGCCTAGGGTGCGGCCGGACGCTCCGACGGACCCAAAAGAGCTTCTTCTTCTTGCGTAGTTCCTCAGCAATTTTTGTGTGCTTGTTCTTGGCCATCCTTGGCATCATCTTGGAGCTCCATTGAGGGGTCATAGCTGTGCACACATATGACGTTTGCATGAGGTAGCATACCATTCACCAAGCCATCGAATTCGTAGAGAGATAAGAGCGAGTTCACCTTTTCTTACATAGCCTTTTCACGAGCTCTCGTCATGGGTATTTGAGGTGTTGTAGATGTGCTTGGTGGAATAGGTTGGGATACATTACCCCCTCCCCCTTGAGAAACGACATGTGATCATCGTCATTGCTTGGACTTCCATGGAAGGGAGATAGATCTTTCACGTCGAAAGAGTTGTGCACAATGTACTTCGATTTTGGCATGTCGAACTTGTAGGCATTGTCGTTGATGCACTTGAGTATCTTGAAGGGTCCGTCACCTCGTGGCTTGAGCTTGGAGTTGTGCTCAATGGTCCTTGCGGAAGTGTAGCCATGCAAGCTCACCCTCCTTGAACACCATGGGATTTTTGTTCTTGTCATCTTTGTGGCATGGTGCTCATAGAGTTTCTCAAGTGTAGCTCTTGTTGATTCATGAAGTTTCTTGATGTATTGGATCACTTGTCAAAAATCATGTTGACTTGTTCGCGAAGAGGTAGTGGTAGGATATCAAGTGCGGTATTGGGATTGAAGTCATAAACAATCTCGAATGGGATCCTCTTGGTAGCTTTATGAAGTGCTCGATTGTAGGCGAACTCGGCGTGAGGGATGCACTCTTCTGATTTCTTAAGGTTGGGCTTGATTAATGCTCGAAGGAGTTAAGATAATGTTTGATTCACCACTTCGGTTTGGCCATCGGTTTGTGGGTGATAGGCGGTGAAGAATAGTAGCTTGATGCCGTGCTTGGCCATCAATGTCTTCCAAAAGTAGGATGTGAACTTCACGTCTCGATCTGACATGATTGTCTTTTGCACACCATGTAAACGAACAATTTTCCTGAAAAACAAGTTTTCCATATGTGAAGCATCGTGTGTTCTATTGCATGGAATAAAATATGCCATCTTTGAAAAGCGATCAACAACTACAAATATTGAGTCCATATGAGTTTTCGTGCATGGTAGTACTAACACGAAGTCCATGCTAATGTCACTCCAAGGGATATGTGGTGTAGGTAATGGAAAGTACCATGAGACTTCGAAGTAGACTTATCTCGGAGAGATGTTCGACACCGTTTGACAAGGCGTTCCACTTGGTGTTTCATCTTAGGACAATAGTAGTTGGGGGAGAGCATGCCGTAGGTCTTGTCTCTTCCAAAAATGTCCCATGAGACCTCCTTTATATGATTCCTTCAATAATAAAAGACGAAGAGAGGACTCTGGAATACACAATTTGTTAGCTTTAAAGAAGAATCCTTTGTGTAGATAAAAATCTTCACAATATCTATTTGGCAAACACTTTTGAAAGATGGGTCCAAGGAAACGAGGAAGGGTATACATCCTTAATTTAATCCAAACCAATCACATTTATTTCAAGACGAGTAAGAATGCATTCTTTGTAGGATAAAGCATCCACAACGACATTTTCTTTTCCCTATTTGTATTTGATGACATAAGGGAAAGATTCTATAAATTCTACCGACTTAGCATGTATTTTTTAAAAGTTTGCTTGAATCTTCAAATATTTTAAAGATTCGTGATCAGGATGAATTAAGAATTCATAGTGTTGCCAAAATTCCAAAACCTGAACCAAAGCAAAAAGTTATTTGTCATAAATTGGATAGTTGAGTTTGGCACCATCTAATTTTTCACTACGGTTGTCAACAGGACGTCCATTTTGCATTAGAACGCCAGCAATGTCTATGCCACTCGCGTCACACTCAAGTTCAAAAGTTTTCTCAAAATCCGGCAAAACAAGCAATGGTGCTTTGTTTAAGCGCTTTTTGAGAGTATCGATTTTTTTTGTTGAGCATTGCCCCAAACAAATAGTACATTCTTCTTTGTAATCTCATTTAATGGGCAAGAAATGGTTGAAAAATCCTTCACAAATCGGCGATAGAAACCGAAGACCATGAAAACGCCACATCTCACCCACAAAAGTTGGGTTAGGATATTTCCTGATTGCCTCTACTTTCTTTTCATCAACTTCAATGCCATTGGAGGAAACCACAAAACCCCAAAAAACAAGCTTGTCGGTAAAAAAAATAGCACTTGGAAAGATCTGCAAAAAGTTTTGCTTTTCAAAGAGACACTAATACTTGTGAAATAATGGGTCGTATTACCTTTTTGCCAATCTGGAAAGGATCGTTCATCGTTCCCATAGCAATGAATAATGGGTCGTATTACCTTGTCGATATCCGGGATGAAGAAAAGGATCGCAAGACGAAAAAGCATATTGACATCGAACTAGATGAAAAGAAAAGACCCTAGAGCATCCAGCAGTTACATCCTTTCTATTCCTAGTCAAAATCCTATTATAAATATTATTCAGATCATGAAACAAAGTTGCCAGAATCACCAATGAATTTGTGCATGATTTTTTACCGCTTTTAATTTCACAATTATCTCAAATTCACATACTTATCAATGGTAACACGAATTTTTCTAACGTGCTCATGGCTAAAAAAATTATACTATCAACCTACAAAAGGCCTACTGCTTAAGTTTTTCTCTGTCTTAACAAGTATTTATCTGATTGCATGTGTGTTGGGCTGTCGGATTAGGTGTTGAGGCTCCAAAGGCGGCTCATGATTCCAAGTTTATACATATTAGTTCTAAACCTTGTTGCTCGGCGTGAAGATTTCGTCCTAATGGAATTAGCAGCAGTGGAAATTCTAAAACACATTTCCTAGAAAACTTAAATACGATAAAAAAAACTAAACGGTTGAAAAATATTAATACCAAATCTTAGTAGTTGCAACTCAAAATAAGCCAAAGTATGGCATTACAGTCGCATCTGATACAGTTATAGTTCCTGTACTTACAGGACCTCATTCTTTAACATACAGTTCTTCGTCGTTGTTGTCGTCCTCATTGGATGTGCGGACATCCTTAAGAGTCTCCTTGATTTCTTCTTCTGGGAAAAAAGTGCCAAGATATACCATGTTGGCAATTTTGGTGGCATATCCTTTGATGGAGTCAAACAGCTCCGCGACGCGCTCGGGCAGCAAATATTTAGGAATGCCGCTCCTAGACGCCAGCACTCTGCATCACCGTAGTGGCACCTCACGAGCCCCGGTGCCATATTGGCCCCTTCACGCGCAGCAGAGCAAAGAAAATTGTCCTGGCCGGTAATGGCTACGTCGAGAGAATCTGGAAGCTGGGTTACGTACAGAAAATCCTTCTTCCGCTCCTCCAAAAAATTGTCAATTATCTTCTTTCCGGAAGAGCAAATTTTGGTGAGGAAAGTACCAAAGCTTTAATATTTTTAGTCCGATATTTGTTCGGATCATCATCACCAATTGCAAAACGGCAGAATTCCTGTCAGTCGAGAAATATAAAAAATATGGAAGACAGAAAGATGAGAAAAATGATATAGAGCTTACAAAGGACTTCCTCATCAAGAACGTTAATTTCATCAAGGCAATTGTTCAGGGTAACTGATACGTCATAAACGTATCCATAATTTTTGATGTTCCATGTTGTTTTCATGCCATATGCTACATGTTTCTTATACACTTATGTCATTTTTATGGATTTCTAGGACTAACCTATTGACAAGATGCCATAGAGCCGGTTCCTGTTTTCTGTTGTTTCTAGTTTCAGAAAAGTTGTTCTGGAAATATTCTCGGAATTGGACGATTCAAAAGCCAAAAGTCTTAGAATTCCCGACACATCAAGGATGTCCAAAGGAGACCCGGAGGGGTGCCCTGTATCAGCCACACCATGGGGCCGCGTGGCCCCCCCTGGCCGCGTCGGCTAGTGGTGTGGGCCCCTCGGCTGTCCACCACCATCGTCCTTTCGCCTATTTATCCCCCCAAGGCATAAACCCTAAAAATATCGGCCCCTTCCACGAAAAGTTTCGTAGCTCCGCCGTCGCCGCCGACATGTTTCGGGGGACAGAAATATCTATTCCGGCACTCTGCCGGGACGGGGAAGTGCCCCCGGAGCCATCTGCATCGACTCCACCACCATATTCATCACTGTTGTTGTCTCCTATGATGAGGAAGGAGTAGTTCTCCCCCGGGGTTGGGGGCTCTAACGGTAGCTATGTGTTTCGTCTCTCTCTCTCTCCCATGGTGTGATCATGAGCTTTGTAATCTAGTTGAATAAGTAGATGCTACTCTTCATCGTTTATGCTACTCAAGTGTTTTTTATGAGATCTCCGTAGATACTTTGATCACGGTGTAAAGGTGACCGTGTGTGCACCGTGTAGTTTAGCATGATATTTATATCTTGTGTTGGATGATCCTATGAAATTTTGGCGTTTTTTAGTACTAATTTGGGGCGCTCATAGTGACAGCGTTTGGTGCCCTAGAGAGGGAATACATACTTGAGGAATGTTGTTACAGCCCTACGCATGGATTGGTGTTCGTTATCCGACCGGAGAGTGGTTCGGAGTAGCATAGTGAAGAGAGATATTTATGCATTCAATTATGTTATCGTTGTTGAGAGTGTTCACTAGTGAAAGTAGGATCCCTAGGCCTTGTTTTTAAGCATTGAAACACCACTTACAACCTGTTTTGCTACATGTTTTCTTACTGCCATTTTTATTTCAGATTTCTATTATCACTTATAAACATCCATATTACTTGTATTTTACTCTCTCTTCGCCGAACTAGTACCTCTATACAACTCACAATTGTATTAGGTGTATTGGGGACACAAGAGACTTCTTGTATTGTAATTGCAGGGTTGCTTGAGAGAAGATTTATGCTATACTTGAATATTGCTTTGATAATTACAAGGATTGTAATTACTACATAATGGAATATCTTAATAAATGCTCTCAACCCAAGGAAGATACTAATGCCTTGCAGGAGCCTATGGAAGAAGAAATTTTTGAATCTATAAGCTCATTGTATGAAAAAGAGGAGGATCGTGATGATCAAGAGGAGGAATAATGGAGCTACCCATGTCTACCTCCCAATGATAGTAACTCTTTGACTCATAATTATGATGATCATATTGATTCTCTTGAAATATCCCTTTTTGATGAAATTGGTACTTTCTATACTTGAGAGTCATATTGCTACTGTTATTTATGGTAATCCAGGCTACTTTGATAATTCCTATGAGAATCCTCTATTTATTCCAAATATTGATATGGATTATAATGCGGAAGCTTGTTTAGAAAATTTATATGATAATGCTCTAGATGATGGTCCTATGTTACTTGATGCTTGTCGCACCCGGACTTCTAGAGGATACTCACCGTACGAACTGAACAGTATTTTGATTGGATTACGGGGCTTAACGGTTCCCGCGTCCCCTTACGGGTAGGCCAGCACTTATGTGCGACAACCAACCGTTACTGTTCACCGTCGATGTAAACTATCCCGTAGAAATCTGGACACTACCATTGACGTACTTCATACCATACACACATGGTACGTCAACGGCTTTGAACAAAAGGATAACACAACATGCCTCTAAGACACAAAAGATTAAAACAAGTTGCAACAGGCCCTCACTAGGGCAGAGAATAGCAAATACAATCATCCAGAGGACACATGTCCCAACATAGCATCATTACAACTCATCGGAAGCATTCAAAGGGGGTCTGAGTACAGACAAATCCAAATAGGCTTAATAAGCCGGGAAAATAAAGAAGACGAAGCCCATCCACGTAGGTCCTGGATCCTGCCCGGGTCTGCTAAAAATTTATATGATAATGCTCTAGATGATGGTCCTATGTTACTTGATGCTATAAATTATAATGATACTGAAAATATGATTGCTATAATGTAATCATCTTGTTTTAATAGTGCTAAAAGTGGGGGGAAAAAGAGGAGCTGGTTTTAAATTTTGACTAGCTAAAAGGCGTAAAAGAAATGCACTTCTTGGGAGATAACCCGTGGTTTTATTTTTTGCTTTGTTTTTCTCTGTTTTCGTTGATTAAAGGGGTTGTATATATATGTAGCAACTCCTTTGTATCTTTATTTTCATGTATTAGTTGTGCCAAGTAAAGTTTCTGATGAAAGTTGGAGTTAGTTTTGGATTTCTGCGCAGGAAACAGATTTCTGTTGTCCACCGTAAAAAATCGTATAATTCAAAGAAAAATCGAAATGACCTAAAACTTTTTATTCCTATTCCTCAAATAATTCCAAAACTTTTCGTTCTTTCAATTTTTCTATTTGAGCAACGTAAGTGCCTCGAAAAAATTCGTCATTATAGATTGATCTGGTTTTGGCAGATTCTGCTATTTTTCTTGCATTTGCTCATTTACAATGTCAAGTGGATTTCTTTGCTTCACGAGACATCAGTGGTTGTAGCTTATGTTTAGAAGTATCAATAGCACTTGTGACCATACAGAACCCATGGATGTTTGATTGTTGCACGAACCCTCTAATGTGAATTACTCTCTGAGTGTGGTGTGAAGGAAGTTTTAAAGGGTCAAGAGAAGAGGGTCATATAATGTGATCAAGAAGAGTGCAAGATCAAAGCTTGGGGATTCCCCCCGTGGTTCATCCCAGCAAATTTTAAGAATAATCAAGAATCTAAGATTGGGGATGCCCAAGGCATACCCTTCTTCATCGACAACTTATCAGGTCACTTATAGTGAAACTATATTTTTATTCGGTCACATCATATGAAATTTACTTGGAGCGTCTTTTATTTTTCGTTCAGTTTTCCTTTTTTCCCATTATGCAATAATATCGTTGGAACCTAGCTTCCTTGTTTGGGAGAGAGACACGCTCTGCTTTTTCATGTGAATACTTGTTATGCTCGTATTCTTAATTTTTCTTCTAGCTGCTGCAAAATTCCTGTTTAGCTCTTGTTTTTATTGCATCTCTTATTCAGATATGTTAGTTTTAGTAGTCTTATGTGAGTAATCTCATGTTTTCTTGCTGGGTCATTTAGAGAGTTTTTGTTAAAACATATTTTGTATGGTGCTTGTTGGGAAAAGAAACTGTTGCATGTGGTAGAATTTATAACGATGCAAATAGAAACTTGTATAGACTGTGGCTAGACTTCTTCATGTCATGCTAGATGTTATTTTAATTTTAAAGCCTAGTGGTTATTTTGTAGCATGATTTTTCTCAAATAGATGAGAGTGGAAAAATCGATCTTTTGCCCATGAATGCATAAACCCATCCTCATCGAAGTAAACTTCCTGCTTTACCTTGAATTTCTGGTCAAAAGATGGGATCTCCTCGTCCGGTTTGACGAGAGAAGGGCCTCCTTCTTCGAACTGCCCCACCCTTTCCTGGACATCTATCAAAGATGTATCGGGCTGGTTGAGCTGGCTCGGGAGGGGGAAGTCGTGAAGGGAATATGCCCGAGAGGCAATAATAAAGTGGTTATTATCTTATTCCTTGTTTATGATAAATGTTTATTTCGCATGCTAGAATATATTAACCAGAAACGTTGATACATGTGTGTCTAATAAACAAATAAGAGTTCCTAGTAACGCCTCTCGTTTAACTAGCTCATTTATTAACTGATGATCAAGGTTCCTGATCATGAACATTGGATGTTGTTAATAACGGGGTCATATCATTGGTAGAATGATGTGATGAACATAGACCCAAAGTGAATATAGCAATGCAATCAAGTCATTAAGTTTACATTGTTATATCAAACATACGAAGTAAATCTAAATCTTAGACCATGAGATCATCTCAATCACTAACATTGGAAGAGTTCTTTGATGTCATCAAACGTCACACCATAATAGGGTGACTATAAAGGTGCCGTTGGGTATTTGGAAAGTATCAGTTGAGGCTCATGGATCAAGAGTGGGATTTGTCCATCCAAATGACGGGGAGATATACTCTAGGCCCTCTCGGTGATATCACATCGACACCGCTTGCAAGCACGTGACTAGGTCACAGGGATGTCATATCACGAAACGAGTAAAAGAGAAGTTGTTGGTAACGAGATTGAACTAGGTATGGCTGATACCAATGATTGGATCTCGGACAAGCAAAATATCGCATGACAAATTGAATTGGATACAACGTTTATGGATCACACGATCACTAGATTCATCGTTGAATGTGTAGAAGTCATTACCGATCTCCAGGTCCCATTGTTGAATATTGATTGGAGAGGTGTCTCGATCATGTCTACATTATTCATGAACCGTAGGGTGACACACTTAAGGTTTGATGACGTGATTGAGTGGACACGAAATATCGGAGAAAAGTTTGGGCAACACCAAAATTGTTTCGAGGATTATTGAAATAGTCACCGGAATTGTTTCGGAGAATATTGAAATAGTTCCAGGTGTTATATGTTAATGTTTGATTAACAAATAGTTCACGGGGGGAGTGTTAATGTTTGTTAATAGGATTAACAAATATTAAAATAAATAAATGAAATTGTTTTATTTATTTATTCAAGAAAAACCCTTGGAATTTTGAGTGGGAATTGATGAGAGAATGAGTGGGTTGAGTGGAGACTCCACCCACATCATGAGGGAGAGGTGGAGGCACCAAAATTTCGTGGTTGCCTTCCCTCCTATATAAAGAGGGGTTGGAACTCCCTCTCCCCACACACTTGGTGTCATCTTCACCTCCCTCCGCATGCTGCTCCAACTCATGTTCATGCACTTGGCGAAGCTCTGAACAAAGTTTTCTCCACCACACCACGCCGTCGTGCTGCTGGAGTTCCGAGGGATCCTCTACTTCCGTTGCCCCGCTGGATCGAGGGAACGAAGGTCGTCATCAAGCTGTACGTGTGACCGAGTGCGGAAGCGCTGTCGGATTGCAGCGCTCTTCTACGCGATCTTGAGATTGATGTGAGTTCGACTACATCACCAATGATATTCAATCTCGTAACATGTGGGGACCCCAGACTAGTAGTCCGAGACCTCCAGTATGCATACATTCACGATCCCGTGATCAGTTAGTCGTGAACAACATACACGAGTTGGCATTTCAGATTACAACATCCACTACACAAATATACGGCTTACACAACTGGTCACATGACTCAGTTGAAAACAGCTGCCACGCAGGGCAGGAACACACACTAAAAACAACAAAAGTCTTCAAAACACACTCGTGGTAAAACCCAAGTCATGCCTTGACTACCTACAGGCTACTGACTCGGAGACGTTCCTAGTTCGCACAGTCGTCATGGACACCATCTTCTTCTGGTTCGCCGGGTTTCTGCTCAAAGTCTAGCTAAGACAATAGCCAGGGACGAAACCATTGTGAGTACATTGAAATGTACTCGCAAGACACCCAAAATGAAAGATAAACATGAAAGTATGCATATATAAAGGTGGTAGGAAGGCTGTAATTAGGGTTCAACTAGCCATGATGAATTTAAGACCCATCATAGTTGCACAAGTTTTAGTTCTCTTTGTTGAAGAAGATACTTCAAAAGATATTTAATTTCTCGTGTAGATATTGCATATCCACAAGGTTTTGCTAAAGCATTCTAAATAAAAGAAATTTTTTCTTTGCAAAACTTCTTGGGAGATCACATCTTCAAGATTATCATTTTTCCAGTACCTCAAAGGTACATTCATTCCCTTTCCAAGTACCTCCCAGGTACAATTCCAAACACTTTTCAATCTTTTGAAAACATTGAAACAATGCTATCTACATGGCCATACAACTATCCATATCCGAGGACGCGGCTATTCTGAATAGTTTACTCTGCAGAGGTGTACACAATCCACAAGATCCAGTACATCCACCGTGAACGACCACGGTCTGTCCAAGACAGTATGCAAACATCAGATAACTGGTCCTAACTATCTTCTATGCAAACGCTAGTAAATGGCTACCTCTTTAACTGGGTTTGTTCTCCCCGGCACCGAGTGAATCAGTCGTATCGATCTGGTTTCCCCTGACAGCACACCGCCATGGCAGGATACCCAACTGTTGCAACCGGTGGCGAACTTAATCCCCGCACTCTGAATGTCCCATTATTCCTTTCTGGCCACAATCCGGTTCGGGGGACTCTAACCCCTATAGCTGTTTGAGGTAGACGCGGACTAACACCGACAAGCCTTTAGCTAGACCCCATTCCCATATTTGGGTAATGTGGCAGCACGGCTTGGTTGTCCAGCGAAGATTAGGTTATGTGTCATTTTTGGAAAACAAGTCGAAAACATTTCCTTTTTCACATACCTCCCTCGAACAAGGTCCCACCTTTCCTAGGGGTTTTTCCAAAGCTTTTGTTTTCCGGAAACACCAAGTTAAAATGTCCATAGGGGACTTAAGTTAATTAAATGATGATACTAAAATGTCTAAGGGGCTTGGTAACACCAAGATTATATAGTGGATGAAGCATTTTATAAACATGAAATGGATAGTGGTATAGTCCACTTAAAAGAATAGTTTTTGGATCAAACATTTGTAAAACTTTAGAAGTAAAACATGCATGATAGATAATGATAAGTAATCAACAATCAAGCATTTAGATTGGCTTGCCTTGGCACTGGTCTTGGTTTTGCTCTTGAAATAAACAAGAGTTGCAATAAAAATCCCTCCGGGAAATAATACCCTCTTCGTTATCTAACGTCGTAAACTCAAAAAGGAAAACACCCAATCAGAACCAAACAAAGGCAAGCACTTGACAAAAAGTAAACATACAGCAAGAATTTCATCAAACAAGTACACTCACAAACAAAATTACTAGGGTGCACACCATGAAGCAAAACATGCACATGCAACACACATGAATAAGACTAGAATAGGTGCTATGGATCCTCAACAAAATTGGCATGGGTCCAGTGGGTGTGCCACTCTCCTAACATGCCCAAATAAGGTTAAATGACTCTCTGGTCATTCATGAGTATGAACAAAATAACAAGAAAACAATCTAGAAACAACTACACATGCACATGAAAATAATAACAAGCAATACTACAAGCCCATAGTAACACATGCTTTTCTAAACATGGAGAAATAATATAACCAGTAGCTAAACAACCTAATAGCAGAGAAAAATCAATACCATACATATCATGGCATCACTCAATACATGAAAATAATCATGGAGCAAAACAACCACTAAAACTAGAGATGGAAAAAGGGCTATTTAGACATGCATACATGCATAACCATAAAAGATCATTAAACAATTTATTCTAACATGATACATCTATCAGATAGCACCCAAATAACAGAGACAGAAACACCTAGACATGCTAGTAATATCAAAATAACAATCTAATCAATGCATAAAAAATTAAGCATGCAAATAACAACTTTGGCAGAAAAACATCTAAAACTAACATAGCATGACAAATTGATCTAGAGCTCACTCAAGTATGCAAGAAAGTATAATATGCTAGAATAACAGTAGCTATGCTATGGAAAACAATACTAAATCATGTATTCAAGTCATCATACCAATATGAAGAATAACTGATTTTAACCTATTATTACTAGGAAAACAACCCTATGAGATTTAAACTATAACAAGCATGGTTTTTCACACACAAATCCTGACATGATAGTGACACACTCAAAGAAAAAATGTAACATCCCAAGTATGAAAACACCCTTAGAATGTTTTATTTCTTGTTAATTGATGGTTAATGCATCATGTCATCATAAGCATTGCATGTGGTATGTGTTTCAAATTTGAAATTCAAATCAAATCATTTCATACTTGGCATGTTCCAATTGTGGTTAAAAAAATTAAAATCTTGCAAACATTCAAATTCAATAAACTTTTCATAATTGGTTGAGTTTATTGAATAAACTTGTTGATTTTTAAAAATCAAAACCTATATGAACCCTATTTGAAATTTAAATAGCAATTTCAAAACTTTTGGCAATTTCAAAATTTTGGAAATAAGCACACTTACCTTTGATCTTGCTGTTTTGTAATTCAATAATTTTTTTTGTTAAAATAAAAACCCCAAAAATCCTATTCTATTTCTCTCTTTTTCTTTCCTACAAAAAAAAAGTAAACAGAGAAAAAAATAAAAAACAGAAAAGAAGAAGGGGGGCAGGCCAGCCCAAGTGGGCTGAGCCCACCTCAACCCCAAGGCCCAGCCCCCCTTACCCGCTTACCCCTTCGTCCTCCTCTGTACGGAGACAGAGGAGGGAACTCCTCCCCCACCTGCAGCGCCACCTGGCCACCTGCTCCCCTCCTCCCCCCTCTACTTAAGCCCTCCGAGCGGCCGAGCCCTAGTTCCTCCTCCCTCCTCCGTTCTCCTGCCGCCGCCGCCATTTTTCCCCTCTCCATTTTCTTCCCTCCTGCCCTCTGTTTCTCTGAAGCTCCACCACCGCCACGACAGAGGAGGACGACCGGTGATCGCCGCAGCTATGGCGCCCCTCCGAGCCGGCTAGCTGCGGGAACGGATACCCCTCGTCCTCCTCCTCCGTTTTCGCTTCCAGGGAGGAGCCCTGGAGCACCGAATCGCCTCCGCCGAGTCGCCTGTCGCCGCTGTTTCCCCCACGTCGGGCCACTGCAACCCCTGCAACCGGTGGTGAGCACCACCCCCTTCCTCCTTCCTCTCTCCCCCCTGCTTGTACCTGCACGCATCCACGGCGCCCACGCGCACGCACGAGGCACAGCGCCCCGCACGGCAGCGCAGCATCGCTGTAGCTCATCGCCGTCCGTGGTCGCCGTCGTGTGTTTCCTCGACGTGTTCAGTTAACTGAACAATGTTCAGTTTCGACAGTAAAGCCCGCAACGTTACCTCAAAAACCCGCGCGCCCTATACCTATTAAAAACAGATCAGCAGCCCACTGGTTGCGCTCCTTGCGCGCGTGCCCGCGGTCGCGGGATCGAATCCTCCCCCGCGCGGAAATAAAACACACTTTTTTTTATTTTCTTTTTCCAGATCCAGATCCATTCCTAATTCGCACACAGGTCCCTGTGATTTCACAGTGCAGTCCCTGTCTATCACAATCAGGCCCTTAGCTATTCTTTTTAATCACAGATTAATACCCCAACTTCAAAATTGCATAACTAATTCATTATAAATCCAAATTTAATAATTTAAATATGTTTTCCACACCAAATTAAATTCTCTACCTAAATATAAACTATGTTTACTGTTTTGAATATTTTAAATTGGTGAAATATTTGAATCCTTGTTTAATTTATTTAATATTGCAAAATTCATAACTTGGGCATAAAATTTCCAAATTCAACAAATAAAATATGTTTTTCATACCAAATTAAATTCTCTACATGTTAAAACCATTTGTATACTGTTTTGAACACTTCAAATGGTTTCAAAAATTCAAATTCAAACAACTCTCTCAAATTTGGTCAAATTCATAACTAATTCAAATTTAATTCAAATGGCACATGTAAAATATGTTTTCCATGCAAAATTGAACAAGCTTTCCAAATATAAATTGTGTTCCCTGATTTGAATAATTAAAATTGGTTCAATAATTTAATTCTTGTTTAAATCATTTAAAATTGCTAAATTAATAACTTGGTCAAACTAAATTCTTTTTGAACATATAAAATATGTTTTCCATCCCATTTTTTCATGAACTTTGCAAATATCAACTTTGTGTTCTGTTTTAAATTAATTAAATTGCTGAAAACAACTGTTTCTTAATTAATGCAATTAAAATTGTCAAATTAATAACTTGCTCATTTTAAATCCTTTTTCAACAAATGAAATATGTATTCCATCTAAAATTTTGTGTTCTTTCCAAATATGTATTTTTGTTATCTGTTTTGAACAATTAAAATGGGTGAAAACAATGAATGGTTGTGTAACTCATTTAAGAAGCCAAATTTCATGACTTAATAAATAAAATTTCCAAACTTGGTAACCAACATTTCAAATTGGAGCTATTGTTGTTTTCTCATTGTTTTCATCATCCATGCATCATTCCAATCAACTTTCACATGATGGTTAGTTGTAGATCATTTAATTCAACCTTAATTCATGGGCTTTTCCATATGCAATCCAAATTGCATATAAGCCCATTTAATTATGTTACCATGTAAACTAGCTTATCTTTGATGCATCAATTAAATTGTCATGCATCATCCCATGTTTGTGCATTATGCCATGTTATTGATTGTTTGTCTCTCCGCGTTGTTTGTTTGCTTCTTCTGGAATAGACGACGACGTTGAGACAGACGAGGTTTACGACACTGCTTCAGAGGAGTTAGCCCAGTACCAGGCTACTGAGTTTGCAGGCAAGTATTCACTCACATGAACTATTGTGTCCTTTCCACACTGGATGCCGATACTTTCCGTTGTCTTTTCTGCTAGCCTTAAGATTCGTTGCTTGTGTTCCGATCCTATCACATGTTATCCTGTAACCCTGATATAGCCTATCCTCCACACCTATAACCCTGTTGCTTGTTGCCTGTGTCTTACTAGCATGCTTAGGGTTGTTTATGCTCGAGTCTGATGTCCGTTATTTCTTTTACTATATTTATTATGTTCTGGGGGCTCGATACTTAAATAACCACCTGTTAATGTTTGAGGTAATGCTAATTGATGATAAGGCACCGGCAGGAGGCCGTGTATGGTTTTGAGGCCTGCTAGTGTCGAACTCAGGAAAAGTTCTTGTCCTCTGGATCCATGTTGAGCGCGCTAACCGCATGTGGGAAGCGTGTATGGGCGCCCCCCGCAACTCTGATTCGATTCGCATCTCATCCAAATCGCCACACTTAGTTCGGGCTTTCCATTTGATGCACGCATATGCAGGTACGAACCCTTGGCGCCAGGGTGGAACTTTTGTAGTCGGCATTTAGGGCGGCGTGGTCTTCCAGTGCTATGAGGGTCCCCCTTTTCTTCGTGGGGGCTCGATTAGCCGCGCACGCACAGCACGTGGTTCTTTGGGCTTGATGCGAAGAAGAGTTGGGTTGTGTTGAGTCCCTCGCTTGGTGGGTTTGATCCCCGTCTGGCGGGATATTCTTACGTGTACGGCCAAATTGGTGCACCCCTGCAGGGTTAAATCTTCTCGAGAAGCCGTGTTGTCCGCGGTTATGGATGACTTGGTGATAGGGCTGGCTAACAAGGATTAGACAACTTACACCTAATTAATAATAATTTGACTAGTAATAGGCGTATTGAGACAACAACTTGAACCTTCATTAATCCAACTGTGTGGGTTATCCTCGGATTTCTTCTTTGGATAAGTGGCGAGATCCAGGATGGGTTTGTTTGAGGTTAGTGGTAGTTGGTTCCGATGCGCTATCTTATCCCATTCTTTTAGCCGGATGTTGTAGCGTGTCTCTGTAGTTGGTTAGGGCAGCCCGCTGCCGCACCTTTGTATCACCTATCTCCCGTTGAACCCAAAGCATCTGTACTTGGTGTTGCCGGGTACACTTTGGTATCTTGTGCGTCTTGCTTGCCAGTACTCGTCTGTACTGACCCCTTTGGGGCTGCGTGTTCTGCAGACTACGTTTCCGAGGATCCCCATGGTGGCTACTACGTGGAGTATGACGAGGCTGCTGACGAGTAGATAGCGGACCCGGGCAGGATCCGAGACTTCGTGGATGGGCTCCGTTCTTTCGTTTCCGGCCTCTTAGGCCTATTTGGATCTTGTCTGTACTCAGACACTTTGGATGCTTCCGCTGTGATGTAATGATGACTTGTTGGGACATGTGTCCTCTGCATGACTGTATTTGCTATCTCTTCTCTAGTGAGAGCTTTTGCCACTTATTTCTATTTCTTTGTGTCTTAGAGATTTGTTGTGATATCACTTGTTCAAATGCCGTTGACATACCATGTGTGTATGTTATGAAGTACGTCAATGGAAGTATTCGGATTTCTATGGGATGGTTTGCGCAGACGATGAATAGTAGAGGTTGGTTGTCTCACGTATACGTGATGGCCTACTCGTAAGAGTTGCGGGTGCCGGTAGGCCCCGTAATCCAATCATCTACTGTTTAGCGGGCTGTGAGTATCCTCTAGAAGTCTGGGTGCGACAAAAACTCAAACAAGTATTACCACCCTACACATGCTAGGAAACACATTTACAACAAAAACATTATAACACAATAATTAATAAAGGCATAGTAATAATAAGCAGAAAAGGGCTAAACTCTACATAATTCACCAAGCCTATTCTGTAACTTCTAAAATCATGAAAACCTAGTACAAGGTGCTCCTAGTCACTAGCAAACCAACACAATTGGATTAACCTCAAAAAGCACCACCAATAAAATTAAACAATTCACAGAAGTGCTCTCTGGCCTAAAACTAACATGCATGACATTTTCATATCACAACTCAAGTCAACACAAGGCCAACTTCCACATATAGAAATTATCAAGGGATACTCAGAACAGTTTAGTTTGCAAGATTAGGGTACATAAAACTCAAGTTATTAATTAAATGGTGTTAATGAGTGCTTCTGCCATTTATTTTAGTTCTCTTAAAATATTGCACCAAACATGGATCTGCAAGTTGGATGTGGTTAGAAATTAGTAGATCTACAACTGTGATTTTTGGTTTGACAAGTTTTACAAATTTGCATTTTTTTAATTTCGAATTAAAGCAAAGCATCAGATCTGGATCTGCAGGGAAAAAGAAAAACCACCTGGGAACTGCACAAAGGCCGGGTTCGCCGAGCTGGGCCGGCCCACGGCGTTCTCCTGCACGGAGACAAAATCCAAAAGACCGGCGAAGGGTATCGCACCGTCAGATGCAGATCTGACGGTTAGGATGCGATTCCACAGGAGGCTGCCGGCGTTGACCCAAAATAACGGCGGTGTCCGCCTCCTCCTCCGCGGAACGCTGCCGGGAGCTCCGGTGATCTCCTGGAAACGTAGAAAGCACAGAGAAGCTCGAGCGAGCGCTGCCGAGCCCGTGGTGCCACTGGAGCTTGACGGGAGTGCCAGCAGGCAAGGGTTCGATGGAGTCCGGCGTGCTAGGCATCCACGGATGCTGCACCTACGAGGGAAAATCCATAAATAAAGAGGGCACACGAGTTCATACATTTCAAGAGAGAGTAGCGGGATAAAGAATCAGACGCTGAGGCTGGCTGAATCGGAGGCTTGACGGAGTGCTCACCGGTGGGAGGTGGAGCTCGATTCCGGCGATGAAGGGAGATAAGGAGGGGGCTTTCCATTCTAGTGTTCGATTGAGGTGTAGTGGAGGGTTGGAGACAAGGTGGCCATCTAGGATGTGGCTCGGGGAGGCTTGGCCACAGAGCTTGGCGCTCGGCACCCATGGCGGCCACGGTGGTTGCGGTCGAGCTGGCCAACGAGCTGTTCATCGGGAGTTTGGTGGCCAGGATGATAGGGCACAGTGAGAGCGTCTCCAGGCGAGAGAAAGAGGCAGGAGGTGCACGGGGCCGTCGACAATCGACGATGCTTGCTCTGCACCCGTAGGTGTTTGACAGCGAGAAAGGTATGAAGGAGGGCAAGGGGAGGGAAATGGAGTGCACAGGTGAGCTCGTGGTGACCTCGTGAAGCTTATAGACAAGGGGGGAGCAATGCGTGTCGAGTGAGGCAGAGCTCGACGTCCACCTGTGATCTGCATTGGCTCTTTGCTGTTGGAGGAGGTGTGGAGGGGAAGGGAGGAGGTTTTGGGAGAAGGGAGGATGTATAGGTGGTTAAGGGGTAAAAGTACCATTTCACATGACCAGAGAGAGGTGGGGAGAGTGAAATTATTGGCCAGAACATGTGTGATCTCAACTGTGACAAGAAATACCGAAACTGGTTTTTGAACGTTTTCACCAAAATTTTGAATATAACCCATGTGAAAACTTGTGTCCAATGGATAGAGTATAAAAAATGGAGTCTAGGGATAGTGGCCTCAAGAGTTTTGAAAAATATTTGTTTCACAAAATTTTGGAATTTCAAAAAGGGAAGAAACTGTTTTTAAATGTTTTCTCCAAAAGTTTAAACACAACTTCCAATTTTTTTATATAAGTAAGTCCCACATGGCCATAGGCAGGTTGGGTAATTTTTCCAAGATTTTAGGAAATACTTTTCTTCACAAAATATTTTAAAGTCCATTTCTGGATTTTTGGAAAATGGAAAATAACAAATAGTAAAATGATTTTAAAACAAATATTTTTTTAGTTGGTATGAGAGAGTATATAATATAGATCTCAAAAGTGATTTTTAATAATCAACTCTTTTGAAAATATTTGAGGCATTAAGTGGAAAAGGGTGAAAACAGGAGTTTATTTAATAGGCTAAAAACCATGAGAGATAAGTAATTAAATGGCATTTGAAAAATAAATGGACCACATGGATATGATGTATAGGTCATGGAGATTACAAGGGTAGGTTGATGGAGCTTGAAGACAAAGAGGAGTGGTTTTGAGCAACATGGACAAACTGCTTCCTGATAAAAAATATATGATCATTAATTTGGGGATGCCTTCAAAAGGGCTTTGAAAGATGATACCAAAGGGTTTCAATATCCAAATAAATAACTTGGATTCACATCATATATATAGGCAAAGAGAATTATGAAGGTACATTTGTTAATAGAACAAAGTTGGACATAAAGGCATGTCTCCGTTGGAAGTCTTTAAGAGAAAACAAGGATGGAATATAAGTATGATGGAATAAGATGTTGATGCTTGATCGTGTTATTACTAGGTTTTATTTACTTAAAACATCACACATTCATCAACAAACAGAAATAAATATTCCAAAGCAAACACAAGATAAAATCACGCAACAAGCAGATTAAATAACAAGACACACAAGATCACTCAAGCCACTCAATTCTCCAATTTAATTTCGAGGTGTTTTTCTCAAGTGTTAATTATTGGTAGTGATCAGGCCACATCATGACAAGAGGATTTTGTAAACAAGTTTAACTCAAGGCTTGATATATCCAAAAGAATATAACTGAGGTAACACACAGGGGCAATATAATCCCCACTTATGGTTTTGGCAAAAGAGAAAGAGAGATGAGGTTTTTGGAATACTTGCAAACATATTTTGGTTGAAAATAGGTAGGAGATGGTTACCCCAAAAAAATAATTTTCATATAGTTTTGGAAATTGTCTTTTGTTTTCTCAAAACTTGGCTTTTGGGTTCCTTCTAAAATCAAAACATTTTCATAAAGGTTTTTGCCAAAGGAGGGTGATAGATGAAAGTGATAAGCTTTATTGTCATGACTTGATCACAAGGGTTGTGTTTTAAGGAAGTTATGACCATTGGTTTTAATATCAGTTGTTAACAAACTCAAACCCAAACACAAACAATAAGCAAATAAAATTGAAAACACAAGCATAAGCCAAA
Organism: Alopecurus myosuroides; assembly: GCA_028641055.1. Taxonomy (NCBI): domain Eukaryota; kingdom Viridiplantae; phylum Streptophyta; class Magnoliopsida; order Poales; family Poaceae; genus Alopecurus; species Alopecurus myosuroides. The sequence continues at coordinate 63,819,315 of CM054061.1, read as the reverse complement.
CATATCAAAAAGTTTTTGTTGGCCATGATTTTTGGGTTATCGAAAACAAGTTTTTCCTGTCTTCCAAAATTTGGGCTGTTACATAACGCTTTGTGTCTTCAAGGGTATGTTCTCATTAATACTTTCTCTATGCCTGTTGCTTACATCTCCTAGATTAGATCTTGTCCCTTTGGGTGTCTCTCGCGTAGGATATATTTTGTTTTCTATGCAACGAACCCTTCAATGGTATCAGAGCTAGATATATGCGTAAATGATTTGTAAGGTCAGAACACATAGGTGTATGTGGGCGTTGATGATCATGGTTTTGCCTCCTTAAGTATTTTATGATCTTAGTGGCATAGTAGGATGAAGCTTCCCTAGACAAACTTTACATGTACTTTGTACGCGAGACCTGTCTCACTTGTGGCTGAGGGGTGTCCGTTTCTCCTACTATAGTTAAGATCTAATCTATGAAGGGTTGATAAAAAATATGTTTTATCAATGTTGTGGTTCATGTTCGTAGATATGAACGGTTCTATCCTCGTAAGCCCAAGCCACGTAAAATATGCAAAAATAAATTAGAGGCGTCTAATTTGTTTTTGCAGGGCATGTGATGTTATATGGTCAATGTTACAAATTTTATGTATGAGATTGTTGGGAATATGCCCTAGAGGCAATAATGTATGATGTCATTCCTAATGTATTCATAAAGTCATTAAGTCGTCCTTGTTTTGAACATCTGATACATGTCATTGAATATGTGATTCGATTGTGGAACTATGTATTCATGTTGTTCATACTAAATTGTCCTTGGTCAGCAAGGTTGTGCTGGACACACACCCTAGACTAATGTGAGTGTTGGTTGATGACTCGGTTCCACTTGTTATGGGCATGGCGATGCCATTCCAACGTTCACAGACTTGGCTCAAGAGTTTAGCAAGTCCGACTGACCCATATTGAGATGCAACGAGCAAGTCGTCATTTTTATGTCTAAATCAATATAATCCTTATACCTGAGATTGTCGCACAATCCGAGTTGTGGATCACCGACTTAGGTTCTGTCAAACGTTGTTCCGTGACAAGGCAGTTATAAAGGCAGAGTTCGGGTCGAATGAGAAGCAAACTGCGTGATGTGGATAATCAAGATGGGATTTTGCCCCTCCGAATGGAGAGATATTCTCTAGGCCCTCTCGAGTGATATGATTCTGGAAGCATGGCCATGCGCAACTCGGTTAAGTGTTAATTGAGTCTACTGACTAAGAGTTAGTCAGATGAATCATATATCACGGACCGAGAAGAGAGTTGAGCTATTAAGGGATGTCGATAAATCGCCTATAGTTCGACAAGGTATATCGTGAGGCAAAAGGGACTAAGATGAAAGTCACATTGGAAGGTATGTTGTCATGACTCAATGGGACTTGGGAGTCGGCACGTTCTGCTAGGAGCCGCTGCCGATTGATCGATTGGGAGTCGGACTCCAATCGTGTCCAAGTCGCCATTAGCCTGCAGGGTCGCACACTTAAGAGCGGGAGCAAATGTATTGGTCGGGTTGGACCCGAACCAGAAATGGACTGAGTTTGTGAATAGGACTCACAGAGGGAATGAGCCACAAGTGTTGTGAAGCCCACTACCATTCGCTATATAAAGAGGGGCACAGGTTGCCCAGCGGGTACGTTACTCCTCTCCCATGCGTTGGGAACCCTAGCCCCACTCAGTCCAGCCATCGCACCGGACCTAGCAGTCCGCCGTTGGAGCTCCTCCTCGTACGTGTGGATACCGACAGAGGTGATGTACGTTGAGAACTTCGACGATCGCGGGATTTGATCGGCTGGATCGAATCATGGGACTTCACCGCATCGACGCGCTTCATCGATAATCCGCAACCGCGCGTCTAGTGGTAATCCTCGTGGCCTTCTACCTCGACTAGATCTTGGAAGTACCGCGTAGAAAAGTTTTCGTTTATCTCTACGCGTACCAACAGTGGTATCAGAGCGGTAGCTTCTGGTTTTAGGCCCGAGATCCGCACATATGTGATATGTAGTTAGCGTTAGATGTGATCTAATTGTTGTTTTGGTGGTCGTTCTATGAGATAGATCGGTTTTGTACAAGGTTGATTGGATCAATTGTACTCGGGGTTAATGGATGATCTGGTTTCCGTGATCATACTGCTAAGGTCGTGGAACAACTTACCTCTACCGGTCGGTTTCCGCCATCGGGGTATACCGTGACACATAAATCCAGTTGCAGTGATCGAAGATCAAAGAGTTTGATCAAATCGGAATAAGGCTCAGATTTGGGTAAAATCGTTTTATCCGATGAAGAAATCGATGTTTGGAATACAGATGAGATCTGTGTTTTCCAAAACCGCCGGCTTCGCCCTGTCGTAGCGCCTTAGATGTCGTCATGAGTTTCACAACGCCGGTAGATATCGTATTTATGCATAACTTGTTTTTGCAGGATGTTGTGAATGGTATGGCTTATGTGCATGTGATGTGTGTAATCCATACATGGTCTGCGTATCATGTTTTTGTCAGTCGGCTGGAGCCTAGGTGCAGTCATTTTATTGTATATTAGCCTGCGTGTTGGATTCTCTATGTAATTTTTCATTTACTAGCTAGTGTAGCTTGTTGGAGAACCCGGATGACATGCAAGTCGATGTACAAGTCGGCTACATGGAGTAAGATGGCACGTAACAAGAGTTGGCACGAGTCGACTTACAAGCTTTGTGGAGATGGAGATCACCATGAAGAGAGCCATACCATTTCACATTATAATTTCTTTAGTTGTGTTATTGTTATGTCTCTTTTTACCTCTATTTAGATAGTTGGTAGATTTTAAATCCCTCAAATAAAGTCTAGTCGGTCGCCCCGCCAGTGCTGCACCATCATAAGTCGGACATTCTTGGTAGTGGGCTCATAAAATTGAGGTGCTACCAATTCTTTCCGATTAGGTGGGTTTGAGTCGGACTCTTACAGCGGAAGCACTTGGTAAGCTAGACGAGTCCATCACAACGGTTGTGGGGCTCGGGGCGAGGTAGGTTGGGAGCCGGGGCATGCGATGCCACCCAACGAACAGGAGTCGTATTGGATACGATTGGCAAGGTGTTGCCTACCTAGATCACTTGACGGCTAGCGGTGATGCTAAAGCTCACTAGTCGGCTTGCTTATTTAGGATCTTGAATCATTTAGCAACCATCGGATGGGTGTTGGTTCTAGTGGGAGCATAAGTATCAAAGCGTTTAATATGCCTGCTCTTTTATGAATACATGTCTTAAGTGTTTTGCATATTTTCTGTTGTAGATCAATGGCACCTAACAACCTTCCTCAGTTGTCCACTTTTGCGTTGAGGTCAATCCTAGAGAAAGATAAGCTTAATGGAACTAACTTCACCAACTGGTATCCTAATCTGAGGATAGTCCTCAAGCATGACAAGAAAGAACATGTTCTAGAAACTCCACTTCCAGAAGAGCCTGATGATGATGCAACTGTCGCTGTCATGAATGCCTACCGTAAGACTAGAGATGATTCTACGGAAATTAGTTGTCTTATGCTTGCACACATGGAACCGGACTTGCAGCAGCAGTTCGAGAATGTTGAGGCCTACGATATGATCGAAAGCCTCAAAAGTATGTTCCAGGCTCAGGCAAAGACCGAGAGGTATCAAGTCTCTCAAGCTTTGCTGGGCTGTAAGTTCAAACACGGCGATCCATTGAGTCCGCATGTAATCAAGATGACTAGTTACATACAGTCTCTGGATTGGCTGGGCTTTCCAATTAACGAAGAGTTTGCTACTGGTATAATTATGAACTCTCTTCCTAGTGTGTATGGTCCGTTCATTTCGAACTACCACATGCATGGTATGGATAAGAAGATCACTGAATTACATGGGATGCTCAAAACGGCAGAGGCCGATCTCAAGAAAAACGTCAGTCAAGTGTTGATTATGCAGACTAAGGCTAAGTTCAAGAAGAGTTCTTGGACTAAAAAGAAGAAGGATAAGTCAGGAGGCAACCCCCATGGCCCTGTCCAGAGCGCTTTCTCAAAGACTAAGCCATCTCCTACAGCCGGAGCCAATTGCTTCTATTGCAAGCAGGATGGCCACTGGAAGAGGAACTGCACCAAGTATTTGGCTGACAGAGCCAAGAGTGGAGGTGTGACTTCCAACTCAGGTACGCTTGTGTGCAATGTTATACACATTTATCTTGCTAATGCACCTAACAGTTCTTTGGTATATGATACCGGATCAGTCATTCACATATGCAACTCGTTGCAGGGACTGGTAAGAACTAGGAGCGTGGCAAGATGAGAAGTTGATATTCGAGTCGGCAACAAGGCGAGAGTCGCTGCGTTGGAAGTCGGCACGATGCAACTTCATTTACTTTCAGGATTTTTGATGGAACTGAATAATTGTTATTATGTTCTAGTGCTTAGTCGAAACATTATTTCCGCCTCATATTTGATGAGAAAAGGTTATGAGTCGAACATCAAGAATAATGGTTGTTCTTTATATTTGAAAGATATGTTTCATGGCTTTGCACCCGTTCAGAAAGGGTTATTTATTTTGAATCTTGATAGTGAATCGGTCTATAACATAAATGTGAAAAGGTCGAAACCAAATGATCTGAATATGACTTACTTTTGGCATTGTCGGCTTGGTCACATAAGTTGGAAGCGCATGAAGAAGCTCCATGATGATGGACTTCTAACTTCGTTCGACTTACAATCATTCGAGACATGCGAATCATGCCTACTAGGAAAAATGACCAAGACACCTTTTGCAAAGAGTTGTGAAAGAGCGTCCGACTTGTTGGAACTAATACATAGTGATGTACGTGGTCCAATGAGCACGACAGCCAGAGGTGGTTATGAGTACTTCATTACCTTCACTGATGATTCGAGTAGGTATGGATATATCTATTTAATGAAACACAAGTCGGAAGCCTTTGAGAAATTCAAGGAATTCCAGAGGGAGGTACAAAATCAACTCGGCAAGAAAATAAAGTTTCTACGGTCGGACCGTGGAGGCGAGTACATGAGCCATGAGTTTGATGACCATCTAAAGAGTTGTGGAATAGTTCCTCAACTCACTCCGCCGGGTACACCGCAGAGAAACGATATATCGGAACAGAGAAATCGGACCCTGTTGCACATGGTACGATCACTGATGAGTCGGACAGATCTACCTTTATGATTTTGGGGTTATTGTCTAGAAACTGCAGCATTCACACTAAACAGAGTACCATCAAAGTTAGTAGAGAAGACACCACATGAGATGTGGACTGGCAAAAGGCCAAGTTTGTCTTTTCTTAAGATTTGGGGTTGTGAAGCTGTCAAGCGACTTCAGTCGGACAAGCTCACGCCCAAGTCGGATAAGTGTATTTTCGTGGGGTATCCGAGGGAAAACTTGGGGTACTACTTCTACAACCGGGAAGAGGGCAAAGTGTTTGTCGCTCAGAATGGTGTCTTCCTTGAGAAAGAGTTTCTCAATCGGGAGTCAGTGGGAGCACAGTGCAACTTGAAGAAATTCGAGAGGAACCGTCTAGGGGCGAGTCGGCAAGGGCCTTGGAGGCTTAGCCGGTCATGGTACCTACACCGGTAACAGCACCTGAACCACGGAGATCTGCCAGATTACAAAGTGCTCGTGATGTTTTACTGTTAGACAGTAATGAGCCGGCAACTTATTCGGAAGCGATGGTGGGATCTGATTCTGAGTCATGGATTGGAGCCATGAGATCCGAGTTAAAGTCCATGGATGAAAACCAAGTTTGGAATTTGGTTGATCTACCTGACGGTGCAAGACCCGTCGAGTGCAAATGAGACTTTAAGAAGAAACCTGATATGGATGGAAATATTTCCGTCTATAAAGCACGACTTGTCGCGAAGGGGTTCCGACAGATTCAAGGAGTTGACTATGACGAGACCTTCTCGCCGGTAGCGATGCTTAAATAAGTTCGGATCATGTTAGCAATAGAAGCCTATTTCGACTATGAGATATGGCAAATGGATGTCAAGACGGTTTTCCTTAATGGAAATTTAACTGAGGACGTGTATATGATACAACCCGAATGTTTTGTTGATCCAGCTAACGCTAACAAGGTATGCAAACTTCAGAAATCCATTTATGGGTTGAAGCAAGCATCTCGAAGTTGGAACATTCGCTTTGATGAGGTAGTCAAATCGTTTGGCTTCATCAAGAGCGATCATGATTCTTGTTTATACAAGAAGTTTAGTGGGAGTCCTTCAACGACTGATGAGTGGAGTCGGATGAGTGTGATCCCGTATGCTTCGGTGTCGAGACATCGTAGTAGTTTTCATAGACGGGGGTGCCATGAGACTACGGGTAGAGACGTGGGGAAACGGGATCGCATTAAAGACAAAGACACAGGATTTACCCAGGTTCGGTACGTCATAATAGTACTGCGTTCCTACTCCTGCAATCTCACTAATCAGAACTAAAGCCTGTGTATACAATTACAATGTGAGGTTCTGTTTAGCTATTCGCTGAGGATCAACTTCCCGGCGAGTTAGCCTGTAGCTTCGTGTCTATATCATATCTCCCGTCCGGCTTTATATAATAGCCGGGTTAGGGCATACAGAGTAGGAAACCTAGAAGACTACGGTAACTTCTAACTTGGAAAGTAAAGAATCCGCCTTCTCCTCCAAGCCAGATCACGTGGGCCGTGATCCGGGTCCTTCTAGAATCCGGCTTCTGTGCGTCAGCTTACTGGGCCGCCCAATGGACCATAGCCCACTACCACTTGGGCCACCCCGGTAATCCGGCACTTATGACCACCATCTGATATACCCCTATTCAGTATATATCCGACAGTAGCCCCCAAGAAGAATTAAAACTTTGATTCACCGTCTTTCGCCAAATGCATATTGTCCGAGAAATATTGACCAGCAGTCTTGATTCTTCTTATTCTTCTTCAAAAAGAGATGATAATGTAAAACTCGGAATTCTGAAAATCCGGCTTTTCTCACATGATCCTTCGTGGAGAAGGAACCTCCTACGTCAGCGCTTTAATCGTGCTGACGTAAGGGACATTTGGGTTCCAGGCGGGAAACCCAGAAACATATCTCTCACAGATTCTTGCGGGAAACGAGGAGATAACCATAATCTCCCTGTCGATTCATTTCCCGGATTTTCCGGCGAGCGACACGCGTTGATCATCCAACGGTCAAAAGAGCCGTTAGCACGTATCGTGACGGATTCCCGGCTATAAATAGCCTTCTTCGTCCTCCCGGAAAACCTTCCGCAACCACCCGAACGCCATTACAGCGCCCAAGCTTCCAGCAGAGAGAGAGCACCGAACGCACACCGCACCCAGAACCTCACCGGAGGCGAACCAGCGCCGCCACCTAATGGCATCTCCGCCGTCCTCGCCAGCCCGCAACGTCGTGCAAGACATTGAGGATATCATCAACACGATGGATCCTGTGCTGGACTCCCCAACGCACGCCGGCGGCGACGAACCAGTGAAGACCACGAGCACCGCGGCGGACGAGGGAAATGCTTCCGCCGCCACGGATCTTGCGGATTCGAGATCCGCGCCTACTCCGCCGTTCGCTCCCGAGACGGCGGAGGAGAAGATCACGCTCGTCGGCGACGAGCTCTCCGCTGCCGAGGCCGCCGCGTCCGCCGCCGCCGGAGCTGATGAAGAAATGGAGACTGCAGGCAATTGGATTGCCTGCAGCATTCCACCGTCCCTCCTTCCAAACATGGAAAAGGAGGGATTAGTGCTGAAAGGGAAGTGGCGGCTTCCAGAGAACGAGAACGAACCCATGCCGAACGACGGCGAACGGGTTCTTCTCTCCTCCCATCTTCTGAGAGGTATGGGACTGCCACCTTCCGCCTTCTTCCTCCAAGTCCTCTCCCATTACAATATCCAACCCCATAACCTGCCACCAAATTCTATTCTGTATATGGCCGGCTTTCAAGCCCTCTTCGAGGGTTTTCTTGGTATAGAACCTAGATTAGATTTCTGGTTATACTGCTTTGGGGTTAAGCGGAACTCTTCGGAGGGCGCACTCCCGACTTGCGGAACCATTTCCTTCACTCTTAGGAGATTTAGGGAGGACTGGTTCCCCAAGATCAAAACCTCGGAATCCGTCAAATTCTGGACGGGTTCCTTCTTTTATCATCCCGATGTTACTTTCTCGAAAAAGGCCATCGGGGTTCCACCTTTCACAAACACCGCTGCTGTTCCCCAAGAAAATTGGGGAACTGAAGCCGTCCAAGTTCTGCCGCCTGATCTTCTAAGGATCAAGCGGCGCATCGCCAAGCTCACCTCCTCTGATCCGCCTCTAACCGGCATGGACACAGTCCTTTGCTGGTTGGACAGGCGGATCCAGCCGTTAGCCAACCATGGTGGCCGTCTCCTTTGCGAGTACACGGGTGCCGGCGATAAAATGCGGACAACCAGCAAAGACTGGGCCGCGAGGGATCTGCGGAGGCGCGTGAATCAGTTGGTCGCATCACGCGACCAATATGAAGCGAGTCGGCCAATGTATATGGCCTACAATCCGGCTCCCAAGATATTATTTCCGTCATTTGGGTTTAAACTTTTCCATGTTTTCTCGGATTTTTCGCTTCTAACTTTGTTTTTTCTTTTCGACAGATTGCTGATCTTCCTGAATCGGAGCTGGCCTCCGAAGCTGAAATGGAGGCATTGCGCGCCGCCTTTGCAGGTGGGTGAAAGCGCAAGAAGATCTCCTCCTCTGAGGAAATCATTGATCTTGACGGGGTTCCCGTCGCCACCTCCAGGTTAGAGCATCCGGGTTGTTTTCTTTTGTCGAAGCTTTTTTTTGTCTTCGGAGTTTTAACTCTTTCCGGGTTTTTGTTTTTTGCCTTTAGCCTCCCTCCCTCTACCTTAAAGCCAAAGAAGCTGAAAAGGCACAAGGTTGTGACCAGCAGAGGCTCTCAACCTTCTCCCCTCATTGCACCGGACACACCGTCCACAATTAATGGCGGAAGAGCATACCACAACCCCCACCACCGAGTCTTTGGAGCCCAGCCAGCCCGTTGTGCCGGACACGGACACGAGGGAAAGGGCGGCTCCAGAGGTGGGAAATTCTTCTCGAACGACCGATGAGGAGATTCCCACCTTCGACAAGGACTTCAAGAACATCAACGATGGCCTAAGAGCGGCCGGAATTCTTTTTGCAGAATACGCAAAAGAGTTCAATGAAAACTTGGCGGGGTGCAACGAATGAGCCAGGTATTTAACTCTAGCCCCCAAGCATTAAGCAAAATGTATACTTTTCACCTTGATGCTTTTTAGTTACTCTTTTCCTTGTCGTGTTCCAGCAAACCGCTGAATCCATTAACATGGAAGTTTTCAGTAAACTTTCCGTCAAGAATAAAGAAGTTAGAAATATTCTTTCTATTCTTGATGTGAAAGATGCGGAGCTGGCATCGTCTCAGCTGAAGCTGTCGGAAACAACAGGTAACCTTTTTTCTCTGAAGTTTTTTGATTCAGCTTTTTGTCTAAGTACTTTTCCCGAGTTTTGACTAAAGTCGGAATTTTCCTTGCTTTCCAGCTGCTTTGGCAAAAGCCAAGGAAATAGCTGAAGATGCCGGTAATGCTGCCAGTCTCCGTGAGGAAAATCTGGACCTTCATAAGAAACTTATGAAGGCCCAAAAAGATCTGGAAGCCAGCAATCTGGCCCTTGGAATTTCTCAGTCCAAGGCTTCCGAGCAGGCGGAAAAGGACAAGTCCACCATTCAGGACTTGGAAAATGCCTTAAATCTGCGCCTGGAGGAAGGCTCCGAAATCGACAAGATTATCGGTAAGTTTATTTCATTTACCGGTTTTTTCTTTTTCTATACCTTTCTTTCTTTCTCTGCTTTTTCGTTTAACCTTTTGGCTTTTTGCTTGAAAAAACAGGAGATAACCCAGATCTTACTCGGATTGAGAGGATCCGAGCCTTTGGGAAGGTGTGGACTGCGATCAAAGCTGCTGGCATGCAGTTGGTCAACAAATTCCTTCCCACAAGGACTGGGGAATTCTTGGAAGTTGAAAAACTTCCGGGTGCTATCATGGAGGTGGCGGAGTCTAAGGAGTCCACCTTACGCTCCGCAGCACGGGGCGGTGCACGCATGGCTCTCGGCCTTATGCGTATGTATTACCCTGGTGCCAAATCTTGGCGCGTGGCGTCCGGTATCCCTCAAGGATACACGGAAACCCAGCGAACCACCATCTTTGATGAGATCAAAGGCCACGCCACCAAGATCGCCTCCATGGTGAACATCTCCATCACCTATCCAGAAGAGGAGATCCCCGAAGCCCCCGAGAATGACAGCAGCGAAGAAGACTCGGATGCTTGAAGGGTTGTCTTTAACCTGGATTGAAACTTGGGCACGTAGGCACAATCCGAGTTCCCTTTAGCCGTTAGCAGGCTGAAAATCATTCAGTTTTTAAACACCGAGCACGCAGGCACAATTCGGGTTAACATTGAGTATTTTGTAAGATCATTGGGAAATAGATAAGGTGGAATCATGTTTTGTACTATAATAAACTTGTAAAAACATGGATATAAGAATTCCGACAACTTTATTTCATGATCTCAAAGATGTTTACATAGAAATTGAACTAAGTATAGAAGTAACGTAACTGCTGGATGCTCCAAGGCCTCTTTGTCTCTCCTAGTTCATCATCTATCTTTCTCTTTCTTTTGCGATTCGGCTTTTCGGGATCGTCTTCCGTGTCCCGAATATCTACAAGATAATATGACCCATTTTTCATAGCTTTGCTGATTACAAATGGTCCTTCCCATACTGGGGCCAATTTGTGCTTTCTTTGCTGCACCAGTCTCAGCACTAAGTCACCTTCTTTAAAAGAACGATGCCTGATTTTCCGACTATGGTAACGTCGTAAACCTTGCTGGTAAATGGCGGATCTTTGAAGCACAAGTTCTCGTTCCTCTTCTAAGAGATCGACGGCATCCTGTCGTGCTTCTTCGGCATCCGAGTCATTGAAATCCCGCACTCTTGGGCTATCATGGATCATGTCCGTTGGAAGGATGGCTTCCGCACCATAAACTAGGAAAAACGGGGTTTGCCCAGTTGACCTGTTTGGCGTCGTTCGAATACTCAAAAGCACGGAAGGTAGCTCCTCTACCCATGCTCCAGCTGCTCTATAAAGAGGAGATTCGAGTCTTGGGCGTATTCCTTGCAGGATTGAGCTATTCATTCTTTCAACCTGTCCATTGGATTGTGGGTGTGCTACAGATGCGAGATCTAGGCGAATTCCCGTTTGTCGGCAATATTTTGCCAACTCTCCAATGGAGAAATTTGTCCCGTTATCGGTTATTATGCTGTGTGGAACGCCATATCTCATGACTATGTCAATGATGAAATTTCTGGCAGTTACACCGTCAAGCTTTTTGATGGGTTTAGCCTCCACCCATTTGGTATACTTATCCATAGCTACAAGTAGATGTGTAAGTCCGCCTCACGCAGTTTTGAACGGCCCCATCATATCTAGCCCCCAGACCGCAAACGGCCATGTAATTGGGATAGTTTTGAGTGCTTGGGCCGGCATATTAGTCTGCTTGGCGTAATATTGACACCCTGCACATGTGTTGACTATGTGCTCAGCATCTGTCTTGGCTGTTAGCCAGAAAAACCCGGCACGGAATGCTTTTTTAACTATGCTTTTTGATTGAGCATGATGTCCACAATCTCCGGCATGGATTTCTTGCAGGATTTCTCGTCCTTCTTCTGGTGAAATACACCGCAGAAAAATTCCGGAAGTACTGCGTTTGTACAGGCAGTTATCAACTACCGTGTATCCTTTGCATCGACGCTGAATTTGCCTCTGCAAGACTTCGTCTGCTCCTTTCGGGTACTTCTGGTTGACTAAGAAGTTTAAATATGGAATTGTCCAGTCCAGGTTAACGAGCATAACTTCAATTGATTCGGAAGCCAGGGGGTAATCGATATCTCCACCTTTTATGGATGGCTCGTACAAATGCTGGACGAATACACCTGGTGGTAGGATTTTTATCCTTTCTGACCCCATGCGGGCTAACGCATCCGCGTTCCAATTTTCCTCCCTTTTAACGTGGAGTACTTCGAATCCGAAGAAACAAATGGCGAACTCGTCCACCGTTCTCCGGTATTCGGCCATTATAGGGCTCTTTGCGTCCCAGGTTTGGTTAAGCTGATGTTGTACCAAATCCGAGTCGCCGTAGCACAGGATGCGTTTAACCCCTATTTCTTTTGCAATGTGCAAGCCATGAAGCAGAGCTTCGTATTCTGCCACATTATTGCTGGCGTTGAAGTGTATTTGTAATACATACTCCATTGTGTCTCCTTTAGGGGATTTTAAGACTACACCAGCTCCAGCGCCCTCCTTCATCTTGGATCCGTCAAAATGCATGATCCAGTACTCAGACTCCGGCATTGGTGTTTTCTCCATTGCTTCCGTCCAGTCGGCGACAAAATCTGCCAGAACCTGGGATTTTATTGCCGTCCTTGGCTGATACTTAATGTCGAAGGCTGCTAGCTCGATACCCCATTTGGCTACTCGGCCAGTTGCCTCCGCATTGTTTATTATATCCCCTAGTGGTGCTTTACATACCACTGTTATGGAATGTTCTTGGAAGTAATGTCGCAACTTTCTAGATGCGAAAAATACGCCATATGCCAGTTTTTGGTAGCGTGGGTACCTTTGCTTGGACTCGGAGAAAACTTCACTTATGTAATATACCGGATGCTGGTCTGGTATGCTTTGTTCGTCTTTCTTCCGTTCCACAACAATTACCGCACTAATAACCCTGTTTGTAGCCGTGAGGTACAATAACATAGGTTCTTCGTCTTTTGGGGATGCCAAAATCGGAGCTTTCATCAGAGTTTCCTTTAACTGGGTTAATGCTGCATCGGCCTCTTCTGTCCACTCGAATTTGTCGGATTTTTTCAGCAACTTGTAGAGTGGTAAGGCTTTATCCCCCAGCCGACTAATAAATCTGCTGACGGCAGCGGCGGAACCCGTTAATCTTTGGACATCTTTCACACACGTGGGTTTGGAGATGTTCAAGATTGCTTTGATCTTTTCCGGGTTAACTTCTATTCCTCTGTGAGAAACGATGAAACCCAGAAGTTTTCCTGAGGGAACCCCGAATACACACTTTGATGGATTTAACTTCATCTTGTAAGTGCGCAAGTTTTCAAAGGTTTCTCGCAAATCCTCAAGGAGTGTGTCTTTTTCCTTGGTTACGACAGCAATATCGTCTATGTAAACATGGACATTTTTGCCAATCTGACTATGCAAACAACGTTGCATGCAACGCTGGTAAGTTGCACCTGCGTTCTTTAGGCCAAATGGCATGGTTACGTAATAATACGTCCCGTACGGGGTTATAAAAGAAGTCTTAATTTGATCTTCATTTTTCATGCGTATTTGGTGATACCCGGAATAAGCATCCAAAAAGCATAAAAGCTCAGAGCCCGCGGTGGCGTCTATTATTTGATCGATTCGCGGTAACGCGAGCCTATCTTTTGGACACAATTTGTTCAACCCGGTGTAATCTATACACATTCTAAGAGCAGTAGTGTCTTTCTTCGGTACTAATACCGGATTTGCAGACCATTCAGTGTGGATTACTTCCTGGATGAAATCTGCTGCTAAAAGCCGGATAATTTCCTTGCCAATAGCCTTCCGTCTTCTTCCGTCAAATCGACGGAGACCTTGTTTGACGAGTTTGGAGCCTGGAATCACCTTGAGTTGATGCTCAGCAAGTTCCCTGGGCACGCCTGGCATGTCAGCCGGACACCAGGCGAAAATATCCCAGTTCTCACGGAGGAACTTGATGAGCTCGCCTTCCTATTTGTCGGTCATCCCAGTTCCTACTACGACAAATTTTGTCGGATCTTTGGGATCTAGGATTACCTGTCTTGTATTCTCGGATGCCTTGAAACTATCTGCTGGCTTCCGAGTTTCTTTTCCTGCCGGCATTTATGTCGGCGATACCTCCTTAGCCAGCTCCTTCAGCTCTTCCTTTGCTATAATCTTCTCAGCACAAAGGGCGTTTTCTTTTTCCAGCTTGTTCGCCAGCTTGAAGTCTCCAGTTATGGTGATTACCCCTTCTTTCGGCCCTGGCATCTTCAGCTTGTTATAGATATAACATGATCTTGCCATAAATTTGGCGAAAGCTGGACGTCCGAGTATCGCGTGATACACGCTTTCGAACGGCACCACCTCGAAGGATACTTTTTCCTGACGGAACTGATCTTTTTTCTCCGAAAGTGACATCTAGGGAAATTTCTCCTAGGGATCGTGCTTGCCTGCCGGGAACAATGCCATGGAAGCGTATGTTGCTGTGATTGAGCTGGGTCTCGGAGATTTTCAGATGTCTCAACGTATCCAGGTACATTATGTTGATGCTGGATCCTCCGTCCATCAGCACTCTTTTTAGCCTAGTGTTCTGGAAAATAGGGCTTACAATAAGAGCTTGTGTGCCGGGTTCAGGGATGTTTCCGGGATGATCAGACTGATCCCAGGTTATTGGTGTGTTCGAATATTTCAAGAATTTCGGGGTTGCCGGAACAACCGCGTTTATTTCTCGAAGTGTTCTTTTCGCCACCTTTGCTGATGGAGTTGCTAGGAAAGTTAGGGCGCATTCTCCATCAACTCTCGGAAACTTGGGTTCGCCTTTCCGCTGTTGTTCCTGGATTTTTCGTCAGTGTCCGATTCACTGTCTTCTTTCTCAGCTTCTGGCTTTTGTTTAGAGAATTTCCATTTGGAACTCTTTCCCTTGTTTCCGGATCCTGCACTGCCTTTCATGTTCTTATTCAGCCGGCATTGTGCGTTCGTTTGGGTGGGTTTCCCGAATTGCGAATGGTGGACGCAGGGTTCCGACTTAATCTTCTCCCACTCTTCTTTAGTGTAGTTGATTGGTTCTGAATTGCGTCCTTTTCATCTGTTCCCTTTTTCACTTCCAAAGGCTATGTTAACCTCTTTGGGTTTTGGTGTTGCATCTGAAGTTCCTTTTTTCTCAGGGCGAGGATTTTTCTTGGCCAGTATCAGTGTATCGATATTGCCCCCTCTTGCTCTGATGTCGTCTTCGGCTGCAGCATGCTCATTGGCGGTTGTAAGCATAGATCCGAGATCTTTGTACTGTTTGGAACCAACCATGAACGGTACTAGTACGGGTTTTAGGCCATTGACGAAAGCATGCATTGCTTGTATGTCAGTTACTCCAGAACAACTATTCTTCATTGCAGTCCATCTGGAGATGAAATCCACGTATGGTTCATCCTCGAACTGGGTGCAACGGTTCAGCTGGTTGATGATGTTCGGGCGTTTATAAGTTCCCCGGAAATGCTGAGTAAATACTTGAGCCGTATCATCCCAGCTGTCGACAGTTCTTGATGGCAATCCATTGATCCAATCTCTGGCTCCATCCAGTAACATTAGGGGAAGAAACTTTACAGCTTCCAGGTCTGTCCCATTGTTAATCTGGATGGCTGTATAGTAGTCTGAGAGCCAGGTATCCGGGTTTGTACTGCCGGTGTATTTCTGGTACGTTGGACCGACCTTGGCGAAGCCAGAATGCAGGGTTATTCTTCGGATCCTATCAGTGAAACACTTAGGTCCAAAGTACAGGTCATCCTTTTCCGCTCTGTCCATGTGCGCGAAATATTTACCGGCTGAATGGACAGAAGGGGATCTACTCCTTTCTTTTCCATTGTTGTGCGGACGTGATTTTCCGGGATCGTTTCTATTCCCTTCAAGATCACGCCCTTTTGGATGAGGCGGAGTTCTACTCCTATGCCTTTCTTTATCCTTGGGAGGTGTCCGAGATCTCTCACGCCTGTGAGGTACGTCATGTCTTCCGGCTTTTTCAGCAGGGTGTCTCGGAGGTGGCATTGCTTTGTCGTCATTCCGGTGTTTTTCTTCCCGATCGTGGGGTTTGCGTCCACCTTTCGGGAGATGAGATCCAGTTCTAGACGCCTCATCCCTATTTTCGGGATTTTTCTTATCTTTCCTTGGATCCGCTTTCTTATCCTTTGAATTGTCGGAATCTCCAGGTTCTTCCGGTCCAGGTGCTCCAGCGGCGCAAGTAGCTGTTTTGCATAGGGCAGAGTCGTCGTGCAACTTCCCTGATCGCTCTTGGGACCGCTGTTGTTGTTGCAATGCTTTTCCTAGGAAACCATACACCCCTTGGAGTTTTTCACCGTTGGAGTACATGTCGTTCTTGAGGATGGCAAACGCTGCTTCCGCGTTTTCTGCTGCGGTTTTGTATATTGGTTCGCCTCTGGCATCTTTGCCGTTTACCTGCTTTTGCCAAGATGGGTTGCGAAACCTTTCTTTTGGCGGCAGTACTTCCGGTCTTACGATTCCGGGTAACCTTGTAGGTTTAATGCCAGATCTATTCTTTTTCTCGTACTCCTCGATTTCTTCCTTCATGAGCTTGATGTCATCCTGGGTTTTTTGGAGGTGTTCATGAGTTCTGAATAGATGTTGCTGTTGCCTTTGGAGAGCTTGTCTCCTAGCTTCTAGCACTTCAGGGGGTTCATGCAATCCCACTGGTGTTTGTAACAATTCCTGTTCTTCTTGCTCTGTCATTGGCGGAACAAGGATTTCTTTTGTTTTCTTCTCCGCAAGCTTTATTCCGCTTGCATCTCCTACTTCCGGGCTTTCGTCAGCTGGATCAGCCAATTTCTTCTTCCGGAGTTTGTATTGGAGTTTTTTAGCGGCTTTGTGCTTTTTCTTGGAAGAGGGAGGTTTTTTGGCAGGTTCATCCTCTGTCAATTCCTTGAAGTTGGGAAAGATCGGAGAAGTTTCTCCATCTTGTCTCTCTTCCTCTGGCGGAGGGGTTTTAGGGCTTTCCTGACTGCCGGCGTCCGTGTTTTCAGCCGGTTTCGCCATTACTACTTCATGGAATCCCTCCTGAAAAGATTTAACTTTTCTTTCGAAGGCGTCCACGTCTTCGTCTTCGGAATCAAAATCATCTGATCCGGTTTCTGACTCTAATCTCGCCTCAATGGCGGCTAGCACTGAGTCAGCTTCCGAGTTGATCGTCATGTTGACGGATGTCAGATCTTCCACCTTTGTGGCGGGCGTGTTGTTGTCTGCCTCCTGCACGGGATTTCTGTCGTCCGTGTTTTCGGCGACCTCGAATTGCACCATACTGATAAAGTGTGTATCACTTTCATGTCGGCGATCTGAGCTAAATCCGGTATCATAGTCATCTTCGACTGGGTACAGGGCGGGTGGGAAAAATTTGCTTCCACCGCAAAACCCCATGGCCTCTGCGGTTAGTCCGATAAAGATGTTAGCAGATCCGATCGGTAACACGTAGGCACTTACCAGGTGATTTTGCGCCGGTATGTAGGATCCATTGTCGAGGAAGCGTCCGACGTCATCGTCGAACTCCAGGCTTCCGACAGTTATGGAACTGCCGATTCCGCCGAGTATCCCAGATCGGAACTTAACGCCTGACGTTGTTTGCCCCATGGTGGGCGCCAACTGTCGAGACATCGTAGTAGTTTTCATAGACGGGGGTGCCATGAGACTACGGGTAGAGACGTGGGGAAATGGGATCGTGTTGAAGACAAAGACACAGGATTTACCCAGGTTCGGTACGTCGTAATAGTACGGCGTTCCTACTCCCGCAATCTCACTAATCAGGACTAAAGCCTGTGTATACAATTACAATGTGAGGTTCTGTTTAGCTATTCGCTGAGGATCAACTTCCCGGCGAGTTAGCCTGTAGCTTCGTGTCTATATCATATCTCCCGTCCGGCTTTATATAATAGCCGGGTTAGGGCATACAGAGTAGGAAACCTAGAAGACTACGGTAACTTCTAACTTGGAAAGTAAAGAATCCGCCTTCTCCTCCAAGCCAGATCACGTGGGCCGTGATCCGGGTCCTTCTAGAATCCGGCTTCTGTGCGTCAGCTTACTGGGCCGCCCAATGGACCATAGCCCACTACCACTTGGGCCACCCCGGTAATCCGGCACTTATGACCTATTCAGTATATATCCGACATTCGGCAATCGGATCCATCATGTATGCCATGATTTGTACTAGGCGAGATGTTTCCTATGCTCTAAGTGTAACGAGCAGATACCAGGCTGACCCTGGCGAAGCCCACTGGGCAGCAGTTAAAAACATCCTTATAAGTACTTGAGAAGAACTAAGGAAATGTTCCTAGTTTATGGAGGTGATGAGGAATTCAGTGTAAAGGGTTACACGGATGCGAGTTATCTCACTGACTCAGATGATTCTCGTTCGCAGTCTGGATACGTGTTCGTAATGAACGGAGGAGCTGTGAGCTAGAAGAGTTTCAAGCAAGATACGGTGTCTGAATCTACAATAGAGGTTGAGTATATTGCTGCCTCGGAGGCTGGAAAGGAAGCTGTTTGGATCAAGAATCTCCTGATAGATCTTGGTGTGTTTTAGGGCACGTCCAATCCATTGGACGTATATTGTGACAACAATGGTGCTATCGCACAAGCCAAGGTACCTAGACACCACCAGAAGAACACACATATACTCATGCGTTACCACCTCATTCGCCAGTTTGTCGAACAAGGTGATATCAAGTTATGCAAAGTACACACGGATGCAAACATTGCAGATCCGTTGACTAAGGTGTTACCACAGCCTAAGCATGAGGCTCACATCAGAGGTATGGGCATTCGATGCCTAGGCATATGATGTCAAGATGATTGACTCTAGTGCAAGTGGGAGACTGTTGGGAATATGCCCTAGAGGCAATCATGTATGATGTAATTCCCAATGTATTCATAAAGTTATTAAGTCGTCCTTGTTTTGAACATCTGATACATGTCATTGAATATGTGATTCGACTGTGGAACTATGTATTCATGTTGTTCATACTAAATTGTCCTTGGTCACCAAGGTTGTGCTGGACACACACCCTAGACTAATGTGAGTGTTGGTTGATGACTCGGTTCCACTTGTCATGGGAATGACGATGCCATTCCAACGTTCATAGACTTGGCTAAAGAGTTTAGCAAGTCGGACTGACCCATATTGAGATGCAACAAGCAAGTCGTCATTTGCATGTCTCAATCAATGTAATCCTTAGACCCGAGATTGTCGCACAATCCGAGTTGTGGATCACCGATTTAGGTTCTGTCAAATGTTGTTCCGTGACAAGGCAGTTATAAAGGCAGAGTTTGAGTCGAATGATAAGCAAGCTGCGTGATGTGGATAATCAAGATGGGATTTTTCCCCTCCGAATGGAGAGATATTCTCTGGGCCCTCTCGAGTGATATGATTGTGGAAGCATGTCCATGCGCAACTCGGTTAAGTGTTAACTGAGTCTGTTGACTAAGAGTTAGTCAGATGAATCATATATCACGGACCGAGAAGAGAGTTGAGCTATTAAGGGATGACGATAAATCGCCTATAGTTCGACAAGGTATATCGTGAGGCAAAAGGGACTAAGATGAAAGTCACATTGGAAGGTATATCGTCATGAATCAATGAGACTTGGGATTCGGCATGTTCTACTAGGAGCCGCTACCGATTAATCGATTGGGAGTCGGACTCCAATCGTGTCCAAGTCGCCATTAGCCTCTAGGGTCGCACAAATGTATTGGTCGGGTTGGACCCGAACCGGAAATAGACTGAGTTTGTGAATATGACTCACAGAGGGAATGGGCCACAAGTGTTGTGAATCCCACTACCATTCGCTATATAAAGAGGGGCGCAGGTTGCCCAGCGGGTACGTTACTCCTCTCCCATGCGTTGGGAACCCTAGCCCCACTCAGTCCAGCCGTCGCACCGGACCTAGCAGTCCGCCGTTGGAGCTCCTCCTCGTACGTGTGGATACCAGCAGAGGTTCTGTACGTTCAGTACTTCGACGATCGTGGGATTGGATCGGCTGGATCGGATCGTGGGATTTCACCGCATCGACGCGCTTCATCGATAATCCGCAACCGCGCGTCTAGTGGTAATCCTCATGGCCTTCTACCTCGGCTAGATCTTGGAAGTACCGCGTAGAAAAGTTTTCGTTTATCTCTACGCGTACCAACAGAGATGATCTATTTTGTAAATTATTGACATACCGGCAGGAGCCATACAGTTGTCTTATTATTTATGGCATGCATGTTGTATATCATATCCATGTGATATGTTCTAATTTTGATGGATAGTCAAGATGGAGGTGCGATGGACTTTGGTGCCACACCGGTGGAATGATGGAGATCATACAGTGATGCACAAGATGGAGATCAAGTGCAAGAAGGACCATATCACATTATCCGTGCATGTGATGTTAATCCTTTTATGAATCTTATTTTGCTTAGATCGCGACGGTAGCATTATAAGATGATCCCTCTCACTTAATATCAAGATAATAATGCGTTCTTCCTTAGTATGCACCGTTAATAAAGTTCGTCGTTTTGAGATACCACGTGATGATCGGGTGTGACAGACTCAACGTTCGCATACAAAGGCTGCTGACGAGCCTAGCATGTACAGACATGGCCTTAGAACATACACAATACTACGGTTCTACTTGGCGAGCCTAGCATGTAAAGACATGGTCTCGGAACACGTAAACGAAAGGTAAAGCATGAGTCATATGGATGATATGATGAACATGTCGATGTTCGCCTTTGAAGCTACATCATCTCACGTGATGATCGGTTTTGGTGTAGTGAATTTGGTTTGTGTAATCACTAAAACGATTAGATGGATGTTGTTTTTGAGTGGGAGTTCGCGTAGTAATTTTGAATTAACTTGAACTTACTTTATCATGAACAACCAATCAAAGTGAATTTTCATAAATTGTAGTATTCATTGGCATCCACAAACTTCCTTACACTTATATTGTTAATTGAGATATAACTGTTATGATCCGGTAAAACCATTTAAGATTGGTACCGTATTAGTGAAATTTAAAATTGATTCCTATTGTAGATTTTTGGTATAATCTACCTAACGCCATATGATTAATGATTGATTGATCTAGAGAGTAAATTATTCCTACTTAGAATCCAGGGTCATGCTTGCTTCCATAATACTTTATCTTCAAAAGAATATTTTGTTGATCAAGGTGATTTAGGAACTGAAAAGAATTGTTTTCAGAAACAATCAAGTGAAAGGTATATTGATATCTAGAAACTTATTTGTGGCAACATGACTTAGTATAATTTAGCATGACAACGTGCTAATATTATTTGAATATATGCAATGATTGAAGACGATGGGTGTTTGAATCTTCCAAGAAGTTGGGTGCTAATATTATCCTCCAAATTCCTTCCTTCGAGCTATAGTAGCTTCATCATAAAAAAATATGATTGGATGGATTAAAAGTATGGGTAAAACCGTTTACCTTGCCTGGAGATTGCTAAGAGTGGAATCCTGAAGAATGATATTAATATGGTGATATTAGTAGAAAAATCAAACTCAAAGTATGACTCAATGAGTGATAGTATATGACTAACACGCCAAGGAAGATGTGCTAGTAAGACTAGCATTGTTTGATGTTGAATGATTCTTCTCTAAAAGAAAGGGAATATTGAAAATAGAATTTAAAAAGGTATATGGCAGAAAAGAATATAACTGGAAAGGTCCAGCTTAGGAGTATATGCCCTATATACAAGTTATAGATGTATTACTAGTTAACAAAGTATTTTTGGGTATTTTGATACCAGATTGGTTGGTGTGAGTTGTCATACAAAGCAGCACAATGCAAGAAATACAAGGGCCTAAAAGGAACTAGTAATAGATGTGAGATCGATCATGACAAGAACATAAATAAAGTGTATTGTGTTCACTGTCGTATCGAACCAAACATTCAAGTTTATTTTAAGAACTTAATAAGTTGTTATTTTGTTCTTGTCTTTTGTAAGAACAAATAAGATTGTTCAAACTATGACCATATTCCATAGATGGATGAGTTAATATAAATCGTGTTGGTAAAGTAAACATCTATAAGACTAAATGCTAAACATTGCAAGTTGTAAACGAATTTCACTTAAATTGTGACACCACCATTTTAGTTTTTATCGGAAAAAAAAACATGAAGGAACTCCATGTTAATGGACTTTTGGAGTCATTTTGTTTTGAATAAATTGACGCTTGTGAGACCTCTTTCAAAAGATCTAGAATTTCGTTCATAGGCAAAAGTAGAATGGACGACTAATTTAATGGAAATTGTACATATTGATGTATATAGTCCATTATGTATAGTCATATGTGGTGGATTTATTTTTCCTTCATAAAAAATCGTCGATGATTTGAGTATATATATGAGTATATCTATTTAAAGAGAATGGAGTTGACATTTTTGAATTGGTTCAAACTATTGTTAGTATGAAGTAAAAAATCATCGTAGCAAGATAATAAAGTATTTATGATTGGATCATAAAGGATAAAGTTTGAGTTACAAGTTTAGCAAAAACATCTGAGGAGTTGCCGAAACATTCTACAACTTATACTACTCGAATACCCCACATTTGTTTGGAGTATTTGAAGACAAAATCAAACCTTGTTGGACATGGTAACAGAAATAAAAATGTCATTATAATTTTGTAGTTTATACATTAGAGACAACTGCTTTTACACTGAAAAGAGCGCCATCATGATCCGTTGAAATTGACACCATATAAGTTATGGCTTGGGCAGTGACCGGAATTGTCTTTTTCTTAAGTTTTGGTATGCATAGCATGTGTAAAATATTTACAACCAAAATAGGATACATATATGTTTATAAGGTTATCCTAACGAATCTATTGGGTATTTCTCCTATCACCGAACCAAAGACAAATATTGTTTGTCAAAAAGGGATGATTTCTCGAGAAAGTAGTTCTTGCGAAACAAGTGAGTGGGAGGACAGTACAAACTCAACTAGATTAGAGAATCTTCGTTACCATGTCAAGAGTAGCGCGACACTGGAAGTTGTTCTAGGGTTTCCTATTTTGACAAACTAGAAGACACTACATGTGTTGTAGATACTTCAAATGAGTTTGCGAACTGAACCACAAAAGTCCTAAAACTTTGAACTTAGACCAACTTGTGGTTTAAGAGTAAAGTATTGTTTTGACAACAAAGGACCTGGAACTTATAAAGGAAGCAAATGATGGGCCCTGACTTCGTAAAATTGACTATGAGTCATTGTATCCGCAATATGAATATCAAGTATGTGACTTGGTAGTTCTTTCAAAAGGCATGATACCTAACGATAGAAAACGTGTCTATATAGCAACAAAGACATGGAATTACATCCTTTGAAAGTTGTAATTGTCGAAAAGATGTTTTCGACGAAGTTCAAAGAGTTGACTACTACAATATTTTGATCTTCCGTAGTGATTCTTTAGTCTTTGCGGATAGTGCTAGCAAAAGTTACATGTTATGATATGGTAGTTGAATAACAAAAACCAACTTTTCTCTCAAGGAATTTTGATCAAGGATGTGTACTTGACACAGTCTAAGAGCTTTGTAAAATTCAAAAGGTTGTTGGAAAGGTATGCATACTTCAATGGTTGAAGTGAGCATAACGGAGTTAGAATCTTTACCTTAATGAAGTTATCAAAAGAGTTTGATTCCATCATGAACGATAAAGATGCTTGTAGAGTTACAAGAAATTAAGTGGGGGACGCTATGACATATTTCTAATGCTTTATGTAGATGACATATGGTTGATTGGAAAATATGTATTTTAAATTAACACGGTTAAGATTTTCATTTTGATGAAAGACTTAGGAGATATTCGGCATCGATATCTATGAGAGATGGATTGAAGCGCCTGATATGATTGAAGCCAAATTACATAGATGAAATATTGAAGTGAGTCAATATCGAAATGACAAGAATGAGTTCTTGCCACATGGAAAAGAATTGAGCAATATTGAATTGTTTTGACGCATGATGAGCATAATTGAAATTGATATTTCTGAGTCATGTGTTCCATGCTATGTACAAAACCAGATGAGTTATGTGCTATAGAATGTTATAGCAGGATAATTCATATGATTATTAGACAATAGTGGGAGAGATCCTTATGCCATTTTAGAAATGCTAAGAATATGTTTTCCTATGTAGTAATGACAAAATATTTGTTGTGATATGTTACACTAATATTCTTGTCATTTATTCAAGTAATTTTATCTCAATTAAAATATGTGTTGAAGGGTAGCACAATAGGCTGGAAGAAAGTTTCATGCTGGATTTGAATGAGTTTCAAAATTAAAGTATTATGACAGGTACTACAACAAAGGCTAAGTATATCATTGTGTTGACAACAAATAATAGGAGTATTTTGTGTCAAGAAGTTCTTTATTGAACTTGGTGAATTTCCAAGATTGCTGACACTATGGAGCTACATTTTCACAATGTTAGTAACATTAGTTTAAGCTGAGGAATTAAGGTCTCACCGGTTGCCAAATATATACGAAGCCATCTTATTAGAGAATGAGTGATGTGTGTAGACGTGAAAACATGCAAATACAATAGGACCTGAACATGTCAGATCTTTTGATGAAGTTAACCAAATGCAAAGCATGGTAATAACACTGGAATGCCATATGTGTTAAGTGCTTACGGACTAGATTATTGACTCTAGTGCAAGTGGGAGACTGAAGGGAATATGCCTGAGAGGCAATAATAAAGTGGTTATTATCTTATTCCTTGTTTATTATAAATATTTATTTCACATGCTAGAATTGTATTAACCGGAAACGTTGATACATGTGTGTCTAATAAACAAACAAGAGTTCCTAGTAACGCCACTCGTTTAACTAGCTCGTTGATTAACTGATGATCAAGGTTTCCTGATCATGAACATTGGATGTTGTTAATAACGGGGTCATATCATTGGTAGAATGATGTGATGAACATAGATCCAAAGTCAATATAGCAATGCGATCAAGTCATTAATTTTACATTGTTATATCAAACATACGAAGTAACTCTAATCTTTAAACCATGAGATCATGTCAATCACTAACATCGGAAGAGTGCTTTGATGTCATCAAACGTTACACCGTAACAGGGTGACTATAAAGGTGTTGTTGGGTATTTGGAAAGTATTAGTTGAGCCTCATGGATCAAGAGTGGGATTTGTCCATCCAAATGACTGAGAGATATATTCTGGGCCCTCTCGGTGATATCACATCGACACCGCTTGCAAGCACGTGACTAGGTCACAGGGATGCATATCACGAAACGAGTAAAAGAGTACTTGTCGGTAACGAGATTAAACTAGGTATGGTTGACACCAATGATCGGATCTCGGACAAGTAAAATATCGCAGGACAAAGGGAATAGGTTACGACGTTTATGGTTCACACGATCACTAGATTCATTGTTGAATGTGTAGGAGTCATTACGGATCTCCAGGTCCCGCTGTTGACTATTGATCGGAGAGGTGTCTCGATCATGTCTACATTATTCACGAACCGTACGGTGACACAATTAAGGTTTGATGACGCGATTGAGTGGATACGGAATATCGGAGAAATGATTGGACAACATCGAAATTGTTTCGGGGAATATTGAAACAGTCACCGGAATTGTTTCGGGGAATATTGAAATAGTTCAAGGTGGGTTAATGTTTGATTAACAAATAGTTCAAGGGGGCAAGTGTTAATGTTTGTTAATAGGATTAACAAATATTAAAATAAATAAATGAAATTCTTTTATTTATTTATTAAAGAAAACCCTTGGAATTTTGAGTGAGAATTGATGAGAAATGAGTGGGTTGAGTGGAGACTCCACCCACACGATGAGGGGAGAGGTGGAGGCAGCAAAATTTCGTGGCTGCCCTCCCTCCTATACAAAGAGGGGTTGGACCTCCCTCTCCCCCACACACTTGGTGTCATCTTTACCTCCCTCCTCGTGCTGCTCCACCTCATGTTCATGCGCTTGGCGAAGCCCTGAACGATGTTTTATCCACCACACCACGCCGTCGTGATGTTGGAGTTCCGAGAGATCCTCTACTTCCGCTGCCCCGCTGGATCGAGGGAATGGAGGTCGTCGTCAAGCTGTACGTGTGACCGAGTGGGGAAGCGCTGCCGGATTGCAGCGCTATTCTTCGCGATCTTGAGATCGATGTGAGTTCGACTACATCAGCAACGAGGTTCGATCTTGTAACGCTTTGTGTCTTCGAGGGTATGTTCTCCTTAAGACTTTCTCTATGCCTGTTGCTTACATCTCCTAGATTAGATCTTGTCCCATTGGGTGTCTCTTGGTAGGAATTTTTTTGTTTTCTATGTAACGAACCCTTCAAGTCGAAGTCCTCCAGGGGAGCAGAGTGGTCACCTCTGCTACTTACCATGGGCGTGTTCGGGGCAGTGGCAGTGGAAGGTTTTGCCCCCCTGTGGGCAGCAACTTTATGCTTATTCTAGCCTTTCCCCTTCAAAGGGATGACAGAAAGGCTAAAAAGAGAAAAATATGAGAGTAAAAATCCGAGAAGAAAACTTTGTGCAGAAAAGAGGAAAGTATGCAAAGAAGAATCCAAGTTTTATCTAGAAGTAGCGACGGAACCCCGTCAAGGTCAATAACTTCGGAGGACGCAGGAATTTTTTTGCGTTAGTCCACCGACCGCTGAAAAGCGGGATTTTTGTTCCTCCTCCTCCACTGCTGAGACGAGTTGATCCTCTGTGAGAGTCTCAACCTGCCAAAAAAGAACACAGATAAGTTGTTAAGTATACATTCGTGAAAAGCAAAGTACGAAAAACCTTCCCGAAAGACAAACGAAAAAAGCATACCTTGGGAGGAGGATTTTCGGCTGTAAACATTGGTAGGCTTTCCTCATATTGATCACGAGTAGCCACCAAGTGATTGATGCATTTTTTGAAGTCCTTCTCGGACATGGCCTTATTGGTCACCCTCATCGCATCGTCCGGGCCGGTATATGCGCTGAGAAGACGGCCGCCGCAATGGGCAAGAGGCTGAATCCGTCTCCCAAGCCAGCAAAGGACTATGTCCATGCCGGTTAAAGGAGGAGAAGAAACGACGAGTTTCGCGACCCACCTTTCGATCCGCAGCAGGTCCGGAGGAAGAACCTGGACTTCGTCCAAAGCCCGGTTGTCTCTGGGAGTGGCGGAAGAATTCTTGAAACACGGAATACCCGTCTCCTCTCCGGGAAATGGTATGTATGGGTCATATTTAGAAGAAATAACCCGTCTAGAATTTGACGGATTCTGATGTTTTGATTTTCGGGAACCATATTTCCCCGAATCTACGCATGTAAAATGATATGGTCCCGCAAGTTGGGAGAACGCCGTCTAAGGTGTTTCACTTCACGTTGAAGTAGTACTAAAAGAAGTCTAGCCTAGGTTCTATGCCGAAGTATCCTTCAAACAAAGCCTAGAATCCGACTATGTAAAGAATGGAATTGGGAGGAAGGTTATGGGGCTGAACCCCATAGTGTTTAAGAACATGGAGGAAGAAGGCGGAAAACCCATACCTCCCAAAACATGAGAGGCGAGGACGACCTCTTCCCCGTCTTTCGGCAGAGGCTCGTTGTCGTCTTCATCCACCCACCATTTGCCTTTGGAGATGAAGCCGTATTTTTCCAGGATCCTCATGAGAGCTAGTGCGATGTTGCTCTGACTCCAATTGCCAAAGTCTTCGCCCTCATCTTCTTCGGCTCCGACGGTGGCGACGGCCCCCACATTTTTGCCGCTTGGGCAGAACTTTCCCCATATCCCTATTAACAGAAGGGAGGAGGCGGAGGAACGGAGGAGGGAGGCGGCATAACACCGTCTGCGAAGCTTAGATCTCCGCCCACCGATGCGCCAGCGGGAACCTCCGGAGAGCTCGAGGAAGTGTTTGGAGGAGCTGTTAGGGAAGAGGTGGAGATTGTTTCCGTCATGGGTTAGAGGTCGATGGTGGCCTCGGGCATGCGTGAAGGGCTTCTGGTAGCCATTTCCTGGTGGCACAGCTGAGGGATTGAGTTTCGGCCGCCGATATTTGGGTCTTCGGTGAAATTCTTGCTCGGTCTCTTCTCTCTCGAAATCGCTAGTGCGCGGTTGCTCTGTGAGTGTTCAAGGAAGAAGAAGGATCGGAGGAGTCGAGGCAGGCTATTTATAGCCATTTCCGCTGAGATTCGTCCCAACGGCTAATTTAGCCGTTGGATGATTGAGCGTGTCATGTAAGAAAATCCAGGATATGAGGAGACGGGGTGATAAAGTCTATCTCCTCGTTTCTCGCACAAAATCTGGCAGGGATACGATTTCAGTCTTTGACTAAAACCGAACGTCCGTGACGTAAGCATGATTTTTTTGCTCACGTCACAGGTTCATTATTTGCGAGGATTCGTGGAAGAAATCCCGGATTTCAGAAATATGAGTTTGGCATTGGAAGTTTCGATGAAAGGAGATTCAAGACTAAAACGCCGACTTTTCTGAAAAGAATACAAATCAACGAAAGACTGCAATATGAAGTTTTAATTCTCCTTGGGGGCTACTTTTGGATATATGCCAACTAGGGATATGTCCGGCATTGGCCGAAGGTAGGATTACCAGGGTGGCCCGCATGCAATAGAGCAAAGTCTAGCAAAAGACTTGGGTTGACAAATCAAGAGAGCATAAGAGCCATAATCATGCATAGCGACATAAACATCATTAATTAAAGCATAAGAGGTATCAAAAGTTCAAAAACTAAGTGGTCATGGAGGCTATTCGTGACTGGTTCATAGTCATAAACATGGTGTGAGCATGCGCCAAGTCAACCAAATAAAATATTCGAAAAAGAATACCCTAAATTGATGCTTTACTATGACAAGAACAACTCATGAATCTTTCAATGGCATATTAAACACTCTCGGATATTTGAGGCTATTCATGCTACTCAATAACCACAAGGCTTTGAAACTAAAATAATATTTATCATGGCATGAAAAAGTTCTATCCACAGTCTATACAAGCTTCTACGTGCACTGTTATAAATTCTACTTCAAGCAGAATTTTTTTCCCAACAAGCACCATACAAGATATGTTTTAACAAAATACTCTTTATGATAAAACAAGAAAACATGAGATTACTCACATAACACTATTAAACTAATAGCTCTGATAAGAGATGCATGCAAAACAGGAGCTAAACAAATGCAGCAGCCAGACAAAGATTAAGAATACAAAGTATTCCCATGAAAAAGCGGAGCGTGTCACTCTCCAATAAAAGAATGTTGGGGTCCAACCAAACTTATTGCAAAAATAAAAACAAACTGAAAGCAAAAATAAAAGACGCTCCAAGTAAAGCACATAAGATGTGACCGAATAAAAATATAGTTTCACTAGAAGTGACATGATATTTTATGGGTGAAGAAGGGGATGCCTTGGGCATCCCCAAGCTTAGACGCTTGAGTCTTTTTGGAATTTTCTGGGAGGCACTACCGGGGCATCCCCAAGCTTAGGCTCTTCACTCTTCTTGACCACGTCATATCATCCTCTTCTCTTGACCCTTTAAAACTTCCTTCACACCAAACTTCTCACAATCTTCATTAGCAACGTTAGTACAATCGAAATAATAAATTCACATGGTTCAGTTTCAACACATGACTAACACTCAAAAACACATTAGCTACTGTCACAACTTCTTTTAAAACTCTTTTTCTCAAAAGAACATCAAAAGAAAGAGATTAAGATGCAAATGCAATTATTGGCAGAAATCTGTCAAAACAGGACATCATGTAATGATGATTTTTTTCGAAAATCTTCTGTTGCCCAGGATTACGCAAAAAAAGTCATGTCATATTGTTTTTTCTGTGATTTTATACGAATTTAACAGTGGACAGTAGAAATATGTTTCCTGCACAGAAATCCGAAATATAGTCTCAACTTTCCACTAGAGGCTTTACTTGGCTCAACAAAAACACAAAAGAAAAGATACATCGGTGTTGATAAGGAAATAGATTACACCCAGGTGCAAATCACACAAAAGAAAACAAAGGAACACTGGTTGAAAACAGAGAAATAAAACGGGTTGTCTCCCGGTAGTGCTTTTCTTTAACGCCTTTCAGCTAGGCATAGAAAGAAACTCAAGTATTTTCAAGTGAAGAAGCATCAACATCGAGCTGAGAAATCTCCTCAATGAATTTTATTTCATCTATAGAAGTTTTAGATGTCCCCTTATCAGCACTTTTAGGCACACTACTTTCATCAAATGGGTTTGCAGGAACAATCCAATCAAAATTATTTTCTAGAGTTTCATGCATTCCTACCAATTTAAAGGGTATTGGTACTTTAATTTCCTTATGGTTGGCTTTACCCGGTGTGCTATTAACATCTACACTTGAGCTTGATATCTCAAATCGGTTAAAAACTTTTCTAGCCTTAATGGCAACATCACCAAATACTTTAAACAAAGTTTCTAGGATAAACTCTCTTTTTTCGCTATCCTTAATGTTATCAAGGTTTAGAAACATTTGTTGTATTATGGGATTAAGGTTAACAAACCTAGCTTCCAGCATAAGAACTAGAGATGCTGCAGCGGTTTCATAATCTAGAGCAAGTTCAGCTAAGGATCTATCCTCAAATTCTTTGTGCTTACTAACATAATTAAAGAAATCTCCAATATTATCTTTCCCAATTATATCACCGCTACCTATTGGTACGTCTTTCAAGGTAAACTTGGGTAGAATCATGATTAGAGATTAAACTAAGAGCAGAAAAGCAAAAATAACAGTTATAAAGTAAACTAATTTTTTTGTGTTTTCGATATAGAGAAGTAAAACAAAATAAAAATAAAAACAAGACAATAAACAAAATAAAGAGGTTGAGAGTGAGAGACTCCCCTTACCAGACGACTTCTTCCTCCCCGGCAACGACGCCAAAAATTCCTTGATGCTTGCGATGGCTACAGAAAATTTCTTGCTACACCTTGATGGTGCCAGGAATCCTTGTTGCTATGGATGGTGTGTTGGGAACCCCAAGAGGAGGGTGTGATGAGCAAGCGGTAAGAATTTCCCTCAGTTAAGAACCAATGTTATCAATCCAGTAGGAGGAAGAGGATCTTTGGAAGGTTGATGCCACTGACGGTGGTGATGGCGCCTCACCGGTGTCATCCACAACGCGGAACCTACACACAACACAACAAAAATACTTTGTCCCAACGGTATAGTGAGGTTGTCAATCTCACCGGTCTTTCTGAAAA
Organism: Alopecurus myosuroides; assembly: GCA_028641055.1. NCBI lineage: Eukaryota > Viridiplantae > Streptophyta > Magnoliopsida > Poales > Poaceae > Alopecurus > Alopecurus myosuroides. The sequence continues at coordinate 63,788,248 of CM054061.1, read as the reverse complement.
CAAAGATTAGACGTATAGTGTGGAAAATGGTGTATGCTTGCAGTAAGTAAGAAAGCAGGAAATTGTAGTGCGTTGTTTAACAGTGTAAGAAAATGGACCGGGGTTCATAGGTTCACTAGTGGTGTCTCTCCATAAAAGATAGCATGCTGGGTGAACAAATTACAGCTGAGCAATTCACAAATAGAGGTTGCACCGTAGTGCACATTCATGACATGATGACTACTATGATATTTAGTGCGGGCATTACAACCATATACATAGACCGTAATCCAACTGCATCTATGACTAATAATCCACCCTCATGTTATCATACGAACCCCCTTAGGTATTAAGTTGCAAGCAACAGATAATTGCATTAAATAATGTGTGTAAAGTAAGCAATGATTGTACACGCGGGCACTCACACCGTTGTTTTCTCCCTAGTGGCAACAACACATTCTCCCCGTCACGTTTCTGTCACTCGAGCACAGGCAAAAAGGAGGCATGAACCCACTATCGAGCATAAATACTCCCTCTTGGAGTCACTAGCAACTACTTGGCCAGAGCAACCACTAGCAACGGAAAGCATGCAAGATCACAAATAAAATATGCAATAAAGACTATAATCAACTTGGCATAAGTTCAATATTCATCGGATCCCAGCAAACACAGCATATAGAATTACATAAGAACAATATCGATCATGTTAGGCAGCTCACGAGATTTAAACATGGAGGCATATGACGAGAAGCCAACCATCTAGCTACTGATATGGACCTGTAGTCCAAGGATGAACTACTCACGCATCACTCCGGAGGCAGGCATGGTGATGGAGAAGCCTCCGGTGATGATCTCCTCTCCGGCAGGGTGCCGGGAGAAAGCTTCAGACCCTCCTGATCTAGGATTGACGATGAAGGCGGCTGCGGAACTTTTCGGGGATATTTGATCAAGTGACTAGGGTTTTCCATCGGATATGGGCGAAAGGGCCAAGGCGATGGAGCCCCGAGGGCCCCACACCACCAGTTGGCGCGGCCAAGGGGGGGGCGCCACCCCATGGCGTGGCCCCCTGGTGCCCGTCTTCGACTCCTCTTCGGTCTTCTGAATGCTCCGGGGAAAATAGGCACTTCGGGCTTTATGGGGTCCAATTCCGAGAATATTTCCAGAAGAACTTTTCTGAAATAAAAAACAGCAGAAAACAGGGAACTGGCACTTGGCATCTTGTTAATAGGTTAGTCCTGGAAAACGTGTAAAAATGCTATAAAGAAGGGAGAAAAGATGTAGCAATTGGCATAATATTATCATGGATCATCAGAAATTATAGATACGTTGGAGATGTATCAGTAAGCTGACGCGCAGGAAGCCAGATTTTAGAAGAACCCGGACCACGGCCCATTACATGGTACGGCTTGAAGAAGACGGATGCCTTAATTTCCAAGAATAGGATTACTTTCTGTAGTTTTCTAAGTTTTCTTCCTGTAAGCCCTAGTCCGGCTATCAATATAAAACTGGACGGGAGCAAAAGAGAAAACAAGAGAACATAGGTTCGAATAGCTAGTAGCCAACTCGCCGAGAAGTTCATCCTCGCCGAGTTAGCGAAACCATACTCACAGTTTGTACTTTGTATACTTCAGGCTTCAGCCCTGATTTAGTGAGATTGCAGGAGTAGGAACGCCGCCATAGTTGCGTCGTACCGAACCTGGGTAAATCGTGTCCTCGTTTTGAGTACTTCCACGTTTCCACCCACGGTTCTACCTGCAGGCTTAAGGCACCCCCGTCCATGAACCGAACTAAGAAGACTCGACAATCCAGGTGCCCCACTCGAATCAAACTGAATCTCCTTCCTTCCGCGCTGCTGGTGTCATATTCTTTAGAGCAGCAGCCGGCATCCTTTAGTTGGCAGAAAACCGTCAGTTTTAGTTTATCCTTGTTATTTAGAGAATCATTTGTTCGGATCCTTGTAAGGTAGGGGCAAGAATATACAGCAGAAAAATTGCAGATATGACGCCACCACCTATATGCTTGCTGAATTATCCCATGCATAGAACCATGCCAGGACTGAATTATCCTACTCCAGGACTGGAGTATGCATAGAACCATGCCAGGACTGGAGTATGCATAGAACCATGCCAGGACTGGAGTATGCATAGAACCATGCCAGTTGAATGCCATGAGTAACAAGCAGGAGTATATGCATAAGTGAGGTCAAGGCTTCATAGATCTGATTAAGAAAGGAGCACACCTGAGCTCTTGCTTGCAGAGGCATTGTTCTATCAGACCGAGTTCTGAAGCTGGACCGAGCTCTACTGGCTGAATCAAGTTGACAGAGAGTTCACACCCGGCGGTGAACCCTGAATGGGCTAACTACAGCTCAACCAATTGACTGACCATACCATGCCACATCAGATGTGTTCACGCCCAGTTATCAAACTGAACTTATATAAGCTGGCCGTGCATTGCATATGACAGGAGGAGATGAAGGAGTATAACCACCTTCATCCAACCGTGAAATCCAGGAGTTTCACATCTCAAATGATAGGAGTAACAGAAAGTTGATCCATGATTGCTTAGTGGAGAGACTGTAGAAATGCTGATTACATGATGGCATCGCTGTTTCCTGGAGATTTTGGTTCCTGAGCCATGCATTGGTACTTTCTTTTTAGGAAATGGGCAATTTTATTAGAGCATCAACCTGATACAAACAAATAAACCTGCTCAAACGGCTTATGTCTGTGACCGGCATCCTTCAGTAGTGCATTGGGCCCATACAAGAGACTGATTACAAAGTGTGAACTGGCCATGGTTGTTGACTCCACTCTGTGTCGATTCCAACTATTTATCATGCATGTCAATTCGTACTCCCAGTACATGATGTGATTACCTAACTAAGACGAGTAAACAAGGTGTCATGATGTCAATGACGTGCTTACTGATGAATAGAAGAGTTCATGCAAAGCTTTATTTCATATCACATTTTGCATTGAAATGACTGATAGGATCTTTTTCGTGATCAAGCTAAATGAAAACATGATTTTGGTGCTAAGGATATTTCTAGAACCAACAATAAATGTTTCGGAAGTCACAACTTATATTGCGAAGCCGCAACTTGTGGGACATTGGTTTGTTTATAACTTACACCTCAACTTTTGTCACAACTATGAATATCACATACACATGAATATTTGTTTATAACTTACAAGATGATCACCTAGACAGCTAATTTAGGATGGCTTGCTGTTTGTTTTGTGCCTTTCTGGCCTTCTTCTAGAACATGAGCTTCTTCTTCTTCTTCTTCTTCTTCTTCTTCTTCTTCTTCTTCTGGAACATGAGCTTCTTCTTCTTCTTGTGGAGTATTTGGACTGAAGTTGAGATCCAGCTCTTGTGGAGGAGTCAAGTTGATATCAAAGAGGACCATCTTGTCCTATGGTGGACTAGGCAACCTGCAGAAAAGCAATTGAGGAGTATTTAGTTTCTCTCAAATTAATATAGGCAGCATAACCACAATTATAAATTTTATTCTATACATAGGAAAAAAATGATTACTGGAAACTAAGTTGAAATTTCTCATAGGTCCAACTTTCAGTAAAATATTCTTCCATTACTCCCAGAATTTCATCATTGATCAGATTACTGGAGTACTTGAAAGTTGAAAGTAAGAGGTAGACAATTTCATCATTGATCAGATTTAGTACTCCAGTACTTGAAAGTTGAAAATCATGGCTGGTACTCTCATTTCCTTTTCATCTCAGATTTAGTATGCCTAACTGTTTTTGTCCTGAGTTGATAACTATAGTTCTGCCATACATGTAGGCATTGTTATTTGGGGGAAAACGTAGTCTAAACTAGAGAATAAAATTTGATGTGTATTAACCTCACTTACTGTTCTGTACAGCCAAGCAAAGGACACCCGATGCAGTATCTGCAGTTGTATCTGGAGTAGTGGTAAAAAAACAGGATGGCTAAATTGTGACCATTCAGTTGGTGACAAGAAAGCAGCTGGGGTCGTGCTCAGCCCAAATGACATTTCTTGTGTCAACTCTGTACCCATCAAAATAATGACACTATATCGCGAACATCTGTAATATTGCTCTTGGAAACTGGTCAGTTTAAATACAGGTGAATACACACACACATACTACTTTCTGCTGCTTTGTCTTTGCCCGTTGATTTCAGGTCATTCTGGCTAAATGACCTCTTGGCTTGTCAGAACACACAGCCAAGTGGAGGAAAGAGCAGGACAGGAGTACTAGATGTCAAGGCAAGACCACACTGCTGAGTGCTAACTAATTCCTGAACCCGAAAAATATTTAGCAGGGCAGGACATTTTACCACTACCTGTGAGTTCTCACTTTTCTTTTGCCTTATGTTCTAGTTCCATTTCAGATTGGATGTTGTTATTTACTCGTGTTGTTAAATTGCATAGGGTGCTGTTGATGTTATATGTGGTGGCCCACCGTGCCAAGGTATTAGCGGTTTCAATCGGTTCCGAAATTTTTCCTGCAGTTCTGCTTCCTTTACATATCTAATAATCTTGAATATGTACAGAATCATCAATTAGTTTTCTAGAGCAACAGGAACAGTGATCTCTGCCCTTGGTTCCACCCATCATGAAACACTGCGATCAGGTTCTTTACAGTCGCAAAAGTGTTCAGAAAGTTCTTAGCCTAGCAGGAAGTAACAAAAGCTTAGTAACAACTGCTTTACAACTGAGATTCAGTCCAAAATTTATGTGAATTCCAAAATGCTCTGGTTGCAGGAAAACTGGCACATGCCGCTGTGTCTTAGCCCTCCTCCCACGCTGTTGCAGGAAAAATTACAGGCATAGGTCAAGGAGGCGATCCTCCTGTGATCCAACTACTCAAGACTGAATTGCAACTTGGCCTGGGCAGGGATCCTAAAGTTCAGCGGGTTTACCTAAAATCCGGAAAACCTCTGGTAAGTGATCTACTTCCCAATCCCTGTAGTGATGTTTCCATTGCGGTGATCAACTTGACTCTGGAGTACATGTCTCAAGATGTTTGCACTTATCAGGCATCTCCAGGTCTAAAGAAGATGAACAAGGAGACTGACCTGAAGAAGAGGACTCCTGATTCTGGATGTCGAAGGAGGAGACGGAGCTGCGCATCCAGCAGCTCTGCTCGACGAGCACGGCGCAGTCAGCGAGCCAGTTCAGGAATCGCGAGCAGGAGTTCCGACCGGCATCGAGTTCAGGAATCGCGAGCCAGTTCACGAGTCAGTTCAGGAATCGCGAGCCAGTTCACGAGTGGCGGCCGGCGTCGAGGATCAGGAGCTGCACGCGTCAGGGAGCAGTAGCCGCGGAGAAGGACGGCGTGGCCGCCGGGAATCGGCGAGCAGGAGGAGGACCGGGAGGAGGACCGGGAGGGGTCCGGCGAGCTCCGCCCCTGCGTGGGCTGCGACTGCGGCGGCGAGCAGGAGGAGGACCGGGAGGGGTCCGGCGAGCTCCGCCCCTGCGTGGGCTGCGACTGCGGCGGCGAGCAGGAGGAGGACCGGGAGGGGTCCGGCGAGCTCCGCCCCTGCGTGGGCTGCGACTGCGGCGGCGAGCAGGAGGAGGACCGGGAGGGGTCCGGCGAGCTCTGCCCCGTGACTGGGCTCCGCCCGTGAGGAAGACAGTGTACAGGACTTGATTGCAAAACGATTTTGAATCGTGGGGGGTTATTGTAAAATGGCACGCCCATTAATTCGGGTCGGAGGGAGTACTTTTTATTCGTTTTGTTTGTGGACACGATACAACCAAATCTCACTCCTTCCTCTCCGTAAGATGTCGGGCGTGGACCTGAATCCGGAGAAAGAAATGGCCGTCGAAGATTACGCTCGCCTGGCTGGCAAGACGGAGTACGTGGATGAGCAGCAGAGCCGTAAGGAGATCGCGGCCAGTCTGCTCCGCAAGATCGAAAGTCGCGCTCGCCGTTCGGCCGGCGAGACGGAGGACGTGGACGAGCAGAGCCCTGCGAAGATCCACCAAAGTGCTCCGCTCGTGCAGCACACGTTCAGCGAACTGGTCAAGAGCACGGATGCGACTGAACTGGGTAATTTGCACAAGGACCTAGTCGAGAAGCTCATGTTCTTTGATCCCAAGAGGGAGGCTCCTGTCCCTAGCCGCTTCTGCAGCTTCCACCTAGCTGGATTCGACCTTGACGAGAAGTGTGAGTCTCTATATTCAGAAATCGCAACCCCCTAGGTTTGGCTATTCATTCCGAGGCACCATTCTGTTGTTTGTTCCGATTTGTGTTTGCTGCTCTTGATTGATTTACAGCGACGGCTACACTTGGGCCACGGTATCAACCCGACCCGTCAATACCACGCAAGTGGTTGTTTGAATATGTTGCAGAGGGTGAACGTTTTCTGATGGCGGATTCAGCCATCGACGTCATTTCCTTGAGGGTGGTCAAAGTTGGTCCTGATTGCACATACCCAGTGGAGGTTTATGGTACAGTTATCGCGAGGGACGAGGTTGACCACAAATGTGTGTAGGGTTGGTTCAGATATCACGATCCAGATATTTATTGCATACTCTTTGTCAAGGAAACATTTTGATGGATTTGTATTTTAATCTGAACCCTTTGAGTCCGTTCGAGCCTGTTAAATACATTTTTACCGGTACATTATATTTGTTGCTAGTACTCTGATTAGGACTGGAATCAAAGACAAGAAATCAAAGTAGAATGATTCTGAGAGAGAAGAACTTTGGGGCGGAGAACTGAACTGGGAGTCTGGAACCATCTCCATCGTTCCCTGCTCCTTTTCTTTTATTTCTCCACTCTTTGCTATTTTACATTTACACCCTCCTAACAGTTAAATGTTAACAACAAGTACTAAGCACAATTACACGGTTATATTCTTAACCATGATACTCAACTCTTAACCTCAACACTCCCCCTCAAGATGGGGAAAAGACATCATAAAGCCCCATCTTGCAACATAGACTAGAGAAAACCCTTTCAGATAGGCCTTTAGTTAAGATATCTGCTAACTGATTTGATGAGCTCACATATGGCATACAGATTATTCCCTGTTCCAGCTTCTCTTTAATAAAATGTCGATCGATTTCAATGTGTTTTGTTCGACTATGTTGCACCGGGTTATGAGCAATATCTAGTGCTGCTTTGTTATCACAGTAAACCATTATTGGTTTTTCTTGAAATAAACCAAGTTCTAACAATATGATTTTCAACCATAGTACCTCACATATCCCATGAGCCATGGACCTGAACTCTGCCTCAGCGGAAGACCTGGCAACAACACTTTGTTTTTTACTACGCCAAGTGACTAGATTTCCTCCAACAAATGTGCAATACCCAGATGTGGACCGTCTATCATCAAGTGAACCTGCCCAATCAGCATCGGTATAGCACTCAACTTGCAAGTAGCCATGTGATTTATATAGGGCGTGTTTGGTAGCCCGGGTGCACTCAGAAAATCTCTCCTCACCCCATTTTCACATGTTTGGTAGGCCGGTTCCTCCTCCTCAGCCCTGCCCACCTCACCCCGAAAACCACTCTCAGCCCTGCCCATCAGAGAAGCTGAAATCGAGCTTCTCCCCTCAGCCCTGCCCGATTCATCCAGAAAAAATCCCACGCGTGGGCCCCACCGGGCCGCTGCGCTGCCCGCCCCGCTCGAAAATCCGAGCTCATTCCCCCCTCCCGAGTCCTCTCTCTCTTCATATCACCATCTCCCGTCGCCATTCCTTCCGCCCGGCCCCTTCCCAGCGACCTGCACCGTTCAACCTCGCCCCGCCGCCCTCCTCTGCTGCCCAGCACGGACGTCCGCGCTCTACCTGACCCCGCGGCCCTGCGCCGCCTGAGCCTCCGCCGCCTGCGTCCGGAAACGCCGTCTGCGGCCGGAAAAGCGACCTGCGGCCGGAAACGCGACCAGCGCCTTCGCCTCGCGCCGCCATGGATGGCAAGCGGTGAGTGCCTCACGTCGCCTCGTGCCGCCGTGGATGGACACGAGCGCCACCGGCGTGGATGACCACCAGCGCTGCCACCGGCGAGCTTCCTCACAAGCGTGCCGTCCGCATCGGTGTTGGAGCTGTTGAAGGACCCGATTGCTTTTTTATTTTCTACTAAAGGACTTTTGTGTAAAACTTTGGACCCATGTGTGATTATAATTCTGCGACACTAGTGTGAGCACGTACAGTCTAACAAACAGCTTCCCAGGTGAGCATGTTTGAACATGTACGATCTAACAAACACACTATTAAATCTTAGCCCAACCCGTATGGGGTCAGCTTGGCCCAGTTGAGAAACACAAGTTGGAGAGACCCGGGCTACCAAACACACCCATAGTAGTCCACGACCTGGACAACTCTTGAGATAACGAATAATTCGCATTACAGCATCCATGTGATGACTCTTGGGGGCATGCATAAACCGACTAACCACGCTAACGGCAAAGGCAATATCTGGACGTGTGTGTGACAGATATATCAACCTACCCACTAGTCTCTGATATTGCTCCCTGTCTACTGGTTCTCCTGATTCACTAGAGAGTTTATGGTTTTGTTCTATTGGAGTTGATGCTGGTCGACAACCTGACATACCGGTCTCCACCAATAAATCTAGCACATACTTCCTTTGAGATAAATAAATACCTTTTGGGCTTCGGGAGACTTCAATTCCAAGAAAGTATCTTAGTTGTCCCAGATCTTTGACTTCAAACTCTCTTGTTAATTGCTTCTTCAAATTCTCTATTCCCATATCATCATCACCGGTAATAACTATGTCATCTACATAAACAATTAGTATGGTTATTTTACCCATATTCCTTCTATAAAACAGAGTATGATCCCCATTACTCTGGTTGTAGCCTGACTGCATCACAACCCTCCTAAACCGATCAAACCATGCACGGGGAGATTGTTTTAAACCATATAAAGACTTATAAAGTCTTAAGACCTTGCCTTCCGTTTGTGCAGTGTTAAAGCCAGGTGGTATGTGCATGTAGATTTCTTCTTGAAGATCTCCGTGCAAGAACGCATTTTTAACATCTAACTGATGCAAATTCCAGCCAAGATTAGCAGCACAAGATATTAACATCCTTATTGTATCCATCTTAGCTACGGGTGCAAACGTTTCTTCGTAGTCCACTCCATATGTTTGTGTATACCCTTTAGCTACCAAACGAGCCTTGTACCTTTCGATATTACCTTCAGGATTGTGTTTAATAGTGTACACCCATTTGCACCCAACAGGCTCCTTGTCCTTTGGCCATTCCACCAGTTTCCATGTATTGTTTTTCTCTAGCGCCTCCATTTCTTCCATCATAGCTGCCTTCCATTTTGCATCATTTACTGCATCTCTCCATTCTGTGGGTACAGATGTAGAGTCTAAAGACACAATGAAATTCCTAAATAAAGAGCTACATCTTTCATAAGATACAAATTTTGCAAGGTCATGTCCGTATCCTACACAATCCTTAAGACGTGCAGGTATATCTACATTCCTCCTTGGTTTCCGCAAGGCAATTAGTTCTTCTCTTATTGGAATATTAGAGGATGATGTAGGAGTTCTAGTACCTCTTTCTTCTTCCGACATAGTTTCTTCAAGTGTCGGAGGCTGGTCAACAATGTCCTCATCAACTCTATAGAGTATAGATTCATCAAATGGTATTCCAGAATCCATAGATGGCGACATATTAGTTTCCATAATTATTTGGCGTGGAGAATTATTGCATACCTCATGAACAGTTGTATCATCGCCCTCCTTATTTGCATTAACATCCTTCTCCGCCTCTGTTTCATTTTCTGACTGTATGACTTCCACCATGGGTATGAATACGGATCCCCTGGTATTGTGCTCATTGCTAAAATTCTCCCCCTTGCGACCTGTATAGTCCTCATTAACCTTCAAGGAATAGAATGGCATTTTTTCATGAAAAGTGACGTCCATACTCACAAAGAATTTCTTTTCTGCAGGACACCAACAACGATAACCCTTCTTGTTGGGAGCATACCCCACAAAGATACATTTGATGGCCCGTGGGTCAAGTTTTCCTGCTGAACTCCTGTAATCATGAACGAAACACGTGCATCCGAATATTTTCGGTGGTACAATATAAGAATTAGTGCCATGCAAACACTCGATTGGAGTTTTATAATCTAGGACCCTTGAAGGCATACGATTTATCAGATAAGCCGCAGTCTTAATAGCTTCACCCCATAAAAACTTTGGCACATTCATCATAAACATAAGTGATCTTGCAACCTCCAGCAAATGCCTATTTTTTCTCTCCGCAACTCCATTTTGTTGTGAAGTGTTTACACATGTAGTTTGATGTATAATATCATGCGAAGACAAGAAGGTACCAAATTCATTATTAATATACTCGGTGCCATTGTCTAAGCGAAGTGTCTTCACATTGACACCAAACTGATTACGGACCATATTATAGAAATCTTTAAAGGCAGACAGAACATCAGACTTATGTTTAAGAAGATACAGCCAAGTGCACCTACTAAAACCATCTATGAAAGTCACATAATACCTCTCTCCTAGAAGAGAGATTACAGCAGAAGGGCCCCAGACATCTGAGTGCACTACTTCAAAAGGTACCTTACTTCTTTGACCACTACTAGGATAATTTGTCCTTGTGTGCTTAGCTAGTTCACACACATCACAGACAAGTTTCTCCTTCAAACAACCTTTAAATTTTAACGGAAACATGCGACTTAGGGACTGAAATGAAAGGTGGCCTAGTCTATAATGCAGTAACAAGAACTCATCGGTAGATGAGGCACACGTCATACTGAGCGCATGCGGAGTTTTGACATTGTTGAGGTAGTAAAGACCATCATGTTCAGTTCCAGTCCCAAGAATTCTTCCTGTCTCGAGTTCCTGAAATATACATGAGTGGGGATCAAACCATGCCCCGCAGTTAAGTGACTTTGTAATTGTACTAACTGATAAAAGATTCACTGGGAACTCAGGGACATGCAACACTTGATTCAAGGATAGAGATGGAGTACAACTAATGTTTCCGCATCCCATTACTGGGGCTGAGGACCCATCAGCTATGCACACCCTGTCCTTTCCGGAGCGAGGAGCATATGATGAAAAACATTTAGATGAGCCTGTCATGTGGTTTGTTGCCCCAGAATCTATAATCCAGGGAGTGAATAAATCATTCGCACCTTGAGATATATTTGCACTTGATGTACCCTCAGGAACTTCTGCAGATGACATGAGTTTAGCCTTGAACTCCTCCACAGCCCGCGCAGTAACAGCAGTAGGTAGTTCCCGTGTAGCTGCACTCAAATGACCACACTCTGTATTCTTCTCATAATTACTTGCATTCACAAAGCGATTTGGCTGCCTTCTTTGCCAGCCTGGAGGATAACCCACTAAGTCGAAGCAATTTTTCTTCAAGTGTCCAGGTTTCCCACAATGGCCACATATGGGTCTAGTCTTCCTTCTAAAATCAGGCTTCATAGTGTTTCCTTGGTCAACTTTTGCAACTACAGATGGATGCGGCTGAGTGAAAGAAGAAAGGGCAGCTCGAGTATCAGCTACATTGGGAATTGTAGTCTGATTGGACAGTCTAGTTTCCTCCTCAAGAATACTAGAGATTGTTTGATCCAATGTGGGCCAGTCTGATGTTGCTAGGATCAATTGAGAGCGTAAATGGAATTCAGGGTTCAGACCTTCAAGGAATGCTTGTATAAGAAGTGGTTCAAACCACTCTCGAAGAAGAGGTATGTCCCTTGGATCGTGTGCTTTGAAGGGTCTAAAATACTCCAAGTCCCTGAAAAGCTTCTTAATATCTCCCGCATACTCAGTTACAGTTTTTTGCTCTTAATATGCCTCATTTCATGAAGTATTCGGCAAACTTGCATTTTATTTGACTTCCCTGAGAACTGCTTCTCAATGTTTGTCCAAATCTCTGCTGCTGTCTGAAAATTTTCCACCTGCTCCCTCACAGATCTCTCCATTGATCCCAGCAACCACACCATGACACGTTTTTTGTTCTGCTCCCATTGCTCGTGAGGAATATCTCCTGGCTTCTTCTCATCCTCCTTCACATATATTTCCAAACCATGTGACTCTAAGATCAACAAGGCATTTCGAGACCAACTAAAGAAATCTCCTGGACCAGTTAACTTGACTGGATTTTGTTCCAGAGTTTTAAGAGGCTCAGAACTAACACTAGTCCTTGTCTGTGATTGCTCAATTAACTGTGAGAGCATGCGCTGCATGGTGTCGCACAACTTCTCAACACCATCCTTGTCTCCCATGACTCAACACTAATCAACCAAATATGCAGCCACAAGAATCACAAAGGATTCGTAATCAGTGCTCAGTGCTACAGTAACTCCGACCACAACAAGCTAGATCCAGTCAAATCCCCCAACCAACTGGACTCGAATACCACCAAGAATAAACCACGCCTACAGCAGCCGGAGATGGTCGGGAATCTACCTCTAGTGGTGAGATGCTGCAGCCGCTGCTCTTCCTCAATCTCCGGCCGGCCGGCCGCCACTCCAGGATCTAACGCTATCTCGAAGCTTCAACTGAACGACGGCGAGCTCACCCAAGACCGACTTGCTCTGATACCATGTTGCTAGTACTCTGATTAGGACTGGAATCAAAGACAAGAAATCAAAGTAGAATGATTCTGAGAGAGAAGAACTTTGGGGCGGAGAACTGAACTGGGAGTCTGGAACCATCTCCATCGTTCCCTGCTCCTTTTCTTTTATTTCTCCACTCTTTGCTATTTTACATTTACACCCTCCTAACAGTTAAATGTTAACAACAAGTACTAAGCACAATTACACGGTTATATTCTTAACCATGATACTCAACTCTTAACCTCAACAATATTGCTAACAGTTCGTCATAGTGTCCAAGCTATATTTTTGTTGTTGATATAGCTTCCTAATTATCTGCTTTTTCATTGTCAAACACCAGTTGTATTTTCTGTGATTTTTCTCCACTGAGTGCATGCCACTTCTTTAATGTGTTCCCTTGTAAAGTTGAAGTTTTTCTTGAATTAGGAAGTGTCTTAACGTTGGATATGTTCTATTCATAAAATATATTATACCTACCTCATTCACCATGTCACAAATGTTTAGGAATCCGACGCACAGTACTGCAGTAACAAAAGTGATGTTGAGTAGTGTAATTTTGAAACCATTTAAATTCATATGGCTAGTCATGGTTTTCGTGCTGAACTGAAGTTTTTTCTTGAAACAGGAATTGTCTAAACATTTGACATGTTTTAGTCATAAATATATTATATCTAACTCATTTCACTGTCACAATTGTCTAGGAGTCTGAGGAACAGTAGTGCAGCAGCAGAAGTGATGTTGAGTACTCCCTCCAATCCATATTGTACTAGATCAGCCACAATTAATATGGATTGGAGGGAGTAGTATAATTTAGAAATCATTTAAATTCATGGGGCCAGTCATGGTTTTCATGCCGAACTGCATATAAAGCTTGTTCAGCTACCCGGAGTCATGTTTTGTTTCTAACTGTTCTTGGAAAACCTTGTGCAGAAGGATATGTTAGCTCTGACAGGTCCAAACCGAGTACTGATTACATTATGTTGGATGTATTTCGAGCTCAATTTAATGATCAAGGGCAAGGGTGAGCCTGATGCTGAGTTTAGCAAAGGGGTAATACCGCACTATTATAAACCTGATGACACACGTCTCATCTATCAGCTACCTAGTTTGAAGAGTACAGTTAAGAAGTTTTCGAATGGTCATAGGAGGCTAGGAGAGCTCCCTCTGGCTCCGCAACTCCTCGTTGCCGCCGGCGGCGGAGGCCATGGCGGAGATGCTTGCTCCCCTAGGGACCGTCCCCGCCTCCCTGCTCTCCGCCTCCACCCCGCCTCCCCTCCCATGGGCTATCACCTCTTCCTCGGTTCGGAGAGCCGCTGCCGCGCCCTCGGAGGCCCCTGCCGCTGTGGCCGCCTCGCGCTGCACGGATACTCCGGCTGACCTCCCCTGCGACGACCGCGCCGTGCCAGCTCGGGCCCGCCGACGCTGGCCGCGGCTCCCAGGCAAACTCCGCTCCACTCCAGGTTCGGCCTTCCTCCTCTCCGTCTACCGCAACTTTCACACCATGGTGGCCTTCTCCCCTTCTCCCCCGAGTGTCCGTGCACTCTCTCGCTTCTGGATCACGCCAGCGGCGCGGGTTCCTCGCTGCAACGGATTCCTCGTCAAAAATGCGCTGAATTTTAGGTTCACCGATCTTGGAGATTCCTTCCAAGTTGCCCACGTGAGCCCCTTCGTGTTCTCCTCCCTCTCCGCCTCTCCCAAGATCACGGCCATGATCCTCGCGTTCGCTGAGTTCTCCTTCGGCCAGTCCTCTTTTCGGCTCCACTCCTCGCGCGACGAGGCCAGGGATGCGGAGATTCTTCTCCTCGGCGCCGGAGAAGACAATGATCCCTCTGTTGCCCTTTTGCTTGCCAACCCCCCTCCCTCCGGACCCACCCTCCAGTGACACCACGGCTGCTGACCAGGTCAATGCATGCAGCGACCAGGATTATCCGCCGTTTTTCCCCCGTTGCTGGCCCCACCGCCGCTTCCCCGCGTCAACGGCTCGGTTTGCAACGTGCTGTCGGGACGGACGCAGGCGCCCGTGGACCTGCTTTCTGCCGACCGGAACGCGTGCGCCTTTTCCCCCCACGACCTGGCCCCTCGGGCGTCCGCATCGGAATCAACTCCCCCGTGCTCCAAAATACGAGGCTCCACGACTCCATCCCCTACCCAGCGTGTCTCCCCCTCCCCCACTCCGGACATGCCTGCCTCCTCGCCCTGTCACATCGGCGCCGCGCGAGATCCCGCCGCTGCGCAGGCCTCTACCATGGCGTGCGCCGCGCCTAGCTGCCCTGGCACAGCGCCGCGCCGTCCGGGCCTCGATGGTGCCTCCAAATCCCCCTATTTAGCCGCCCTGCTCACCCCCTCCCCTCCTCAACCAAATCGTTCCCGTACCTCCATCTTCCACCTTCCCCCCAAGCGCCGCCGGTGCTTCCGGTGCCTCTGCGTCGAGCACCCCGTCCGTGAGTGCCGCGAGCCCGTCCGCTGCAAGTGCGGAAGGAACGGCCACCGGAGTCCTTCGTGTAAGTTACCTCCCGTGCGCTTCTCCCTCGCCTTGAATCCTTCGATTCCTTGTACTCAGTCCGCCCCCTCTTCCCCTGCTAGGATGCAAACCTTCGTCGACCTCGTGAGCTCGGACTCCACCTCTCCTGACGGCGAACGCTCTCCTGCCTCCCCTCAGGGCGGGTGGCTGGCTCGGGCCTTCCGCGCGGAGGAGAAGAAGCGCTACGGGCCCCCGCTCTTCCGTCCGCCTACTCCCCTCCCGCGCGGTGTGCGCCTGCCCTCGCCGTCTCTCGCCTCCATGGACGCCGCGCAGGGCTCCTTCAACACCTCGGGCCCCCGTGTGGCTGCTGCCTCGGCGATCCCCCCGTTGCGGCCGGCTAGCGCTGAATGCTTCATGCCACTGGTGGGGGACCCCTCCTTCTCCCGCAAGTTCGCTTTCGCTCTGATCGACCCGCCCGCGGCGAGCCCTGGATTCCTACTGCGCCGAGCCATGGAGGAGGTCGGTGGCAACCCCACCTTTGGGCTTGCCGCCTCTTTCTATGGGGCCTCGATGCTCATCTTCGCCTCCGAAGAGGACCGCGAGGCGGCGATCTCCCTGGCTCCGCTAAGCTACAATGGGCACTCCATCTCCTTCGAGCGGCCGGAGACTGCGGACAACCGCTTCGGTTGGAGCTACGGCTGCTTCGCCCAAATTTCCGCAGTGGGGTTTCCGCTCGAGCACTGGAACGAAGGGGGGATTCGCACTGCCTTCCGATCGATCGGAAGCGTATGTTGCATTGACCCCCTTTGTTTGAACGAGCTGGATTTCTCCTCCGTGCGCCTCATCCTCCACCTCGAGCACGCCGGCAAGATCCCTCACTCTCTCCTGCTGCGCGACTTCGAAGGGGAGACTACCACGGAGGTCGCCGTCCACGTCGTCCGCACCTGGTGCTCTTCCACGGGGGACCTCTCCCGCGCTCGGCACTATGGCGGCGGTGGCGGGGACTCCGCCCGCCGCTCTGCTTCCCGTGCCGCTCCCGAGCCCCCCTTCAGCGGTGGCAGGCGCCTGGATGACATCGACTCCGACACGCCGGCCTCCCCTCGCCAAGACCCTCCTGCCGCGGCCGAGCCTCTCCCGCGCGGCAAGGAAACCGCTGTTCTTGATCTCTGGTCCCGGGTCCTCTCTCGCCGGGGCGTCGTGCCTCCCCCCGACACCGCCTCGCCCGTTGACCTTTGGAACAAGGTGCTCGGCCGTAGGATGGCGGCTCAGTTCCCCGAGGCAGGCCTTGATGCCGACCAGGTGAAACCTGTTCTTCCCCCCGAGTCTTTAAACCCATCTACTCCCGTCGCTAACCTCTCCCTGCCTGCCCTGCAGTGGTATGATACCCTGGCTACTCCCCCGACTCAGCTTGTCCCCGCTACCGAGCCTCTGCCGCCGCCCTCGACTGGCGCTGCTTCCGGCGCGGCCTCGGACGGCAACGCTGCTCTGTCCGATGCCTTTGCCGCTCTTGCCTTCTCCGCCTCCGGAGACGAACAGGAGGCGACTGAGCGGAAGAGGCGCGCCAGACGCAAAAGAGCCTCTGACTCGACCTTCAAAGCTCGCCGCAGCTCCCGCCTGGCCGCCAAAGAACCTCCCCTCTTCACCGACATGCTGACCCGTGCCAAGAACGTGAAGGCCACCCTCTTCGATGCTAGCAAGGGCTCGCCTCGGCTCCGTGCAGCCGTCGCTGACCTCGAGCTTGACGACAGCGTCCCCGGGCCTATCCCCCTCCGGAAGCTCAAGGCCCTCGCTGTTCCGTGTGGCGTCGACGTCGCTGACCTGGACGGCGAGGACGCGGTGCCTATCCGTGGCCCATGATCTGTCAGCCCCTCGACGAAGCTCCCGTCTGGGTGTCCCGCTGCCTATCAGCGCGACTCGGAGCCTCTAGTCGTCGTCTTTTTAGCATGTTTGCCTGTATTCTCCCTGCTGTTCGCCTAGCTGCGTCTAGGCCTCAGTTATCCTGCGATCTTTTTGTTCCCTGCTCGTCTAACCCCTGTAACGGCCACCGGGCCTTGAATCTGTGCTGGAGAATACAGTCTGCTTTTGGGTACCTTGTGGTGTCGTTCGTTTACCCCTATGATTAGCTCCTCTATGCGTTTTGGTTCATGGAACATTCGCGGTGCCGGCGACGATGACAAGTGTAAGCTAATCTACGCCGATATCCTCCACCTTAACCTGCACTTCGCGGCCCTTCAGGAAACAAAACTGTCTGTCCCCTTGGACTCCAAAATCCGGTCATTTATCCCCTCGTCCCTCTCGCACTTTGCCCACAAAGACGCTGTCGGGACTTCCGGCGGGATCCTCTCGGCTTGGAACGGATCTATGTTCACCCTAAATAACACCTTCTCGACGGACTACGTCCTCTCCACTGACCTCACCTTCTTGTCCGATAACTCGCTGATTAGAATTAGCAACGTCTACGCCCCGTGCGTTCCCTCCCTCAAAGAAAACTTTCTCGCGAGCCTCCTCAGACATGACCCCGGTGACTCAATTCCTTGGGCCCTGTGTGGCGATTTTAACCTCTGCCGGACTTCCGATGACCGAAATAACGCCAACCTAAACTCTCGAGAGGCTTCCCTCTTCAATAATTCCATCCACGACCTCTGTCTAATTGATCTCCCCCTCAGGGACAGGCTTTACACTTGGTCCAACCGAAGACCCTCCCCTACTCTTGTTCGTCTCGACCGCTTCCTCATCAACAACGCTTGGAATGCCAACTTCCCCTCCTCCTCCCTCTCTTCGGCCTCGAATGACACTAGTGATCATGTCCCCATTGTCGCTACTGTTTCCTCCGTCGTCCCACGATCTAACATCTTTAGATACGACCACTCTTGGGCGATCAGCCCTACTTTCTGCCGTGCCATCCGCTCGGCTTGGACATCGTCTTACAGAGAAGATGCCACCGCCAGACTGGTTGCCCGGCTTCGCGTTTGTCGCTTCACTTGCAAAAAATGGACAAAGTCCGCTGCCCATTTCTCCCAACGGGATACAGACGCCAGGATCCTTCTCCATCTCCTCGACCATATCGAAGAAAAACGTGCCCTTTACCCCCTAGAAAAACGCCTCCGAACCCTAACCTCCGATGCCCTTCACCGCTCTATTCGTGAGAGGTGGACCTACTGGAAGCTCCGGTCGAAGGTGCGCTACGCTATCGAGGGGGATGAAAACACCAGCTATTTCCACGGGATGGCTTCCTGTCGTCGCAGGAAAAACCTTATCCCCGTCCTTGAGGAAAATGGTGTCTCCTTCTCCGACCATGACAGCAAAAGCCGTATCCTCCACTCTTTCTACAAAAACCTCTTGGGCACCTCCAGCGTTTGCTCATGGAATTTCCAGCTTCATGATATTTACCCCCGCTCGAACATTCTCCCCTCCAGCCTATCTGAGCCCTTCACCCTCTCTGAGATTAAAAACGCTGTTCATGCTATGAACCCTAACTCTAGCCCTGGTCCGGACGGCTTTGGCCCAAGCTTCTACATTAAATTCTGGGACGCTGTTAGCGCTGACGTCCTCAAGATCTTCGCCGACTTCTATGACCTATCGCTTGACCTAACTCGTATCAACAGGGCCTACCTGGTCCTGCTCCCTAAAACCTCTGCTGCCAAACTCCCCGCGGATTTTCGCCCTATCTCCCTCCAAAACTGCATTCTAAAAATCATCACAAAAGTGCTTACGTCCCGTCTCCAACACTCCATTCATAATCTTGTCGACCCTGACCAAACGGGATTCCTCTCGGGACGACGTATCTCCGAAAACATTATTTACGCTGCCGACCTTCTGCGCTGCTGCCACTCTCGTAAAGCCCCAACCCTAGTGTTCAAAATTGACTTCCGCAAAGCCTTCGACTCGGTCAACTGGCGTAGCCTCATCTCTATACTGCGGACCCGCGGGTTTGATGATCGGTGGTGCTCTTGGATGACTCGTATCCTTGACACTGGACATACTGCCGTCATCCTCAACGGAGTCCCGGGTCCCTGGATTCGCTGTAAAAACGGGTTGCGTCAAGGTGATGCCCTCTCCCCCTATCTATTCATCATTGTCGCCGACGTCCTCCAAAAGATGGTTAGATCCCACCATCACCGCTCCGCCTTCCACCACCCTATTGACTCCACCCTGTCTCCCGCGGTCCTCCAGTACGCGGACGATACTCTCATCCTCTGTCGAGGCTCTATCTCAAACGCTACTACCCTAAGAACCATTCTGGACGACTTCGCGTCCGCTACTGGGCTTGCTATTAACTTCCATAAGTCTAACTTCATCCCCATGCACGTCGATGCTGACACTACGACTGATATTGCCTCTGCCTTGGGCTGCCCGGTGTCCTCTTTCCCCCAAACCTACTTAGGCTTGCCTCTGTCTCCCAACAAACTTCCCCTCTCCGCGTACGCCCCTCTCATATCTACGTTTGAAAAAAAACTCTCCGGCTGGAGTGCAATGCTACTCTCTTCCGGGGGGCGCCTAATCCTCCGCAACGCTATCCTTAACAACCTTGCCACCTATTTTATGTGTTCCTTTCTCCTGCCACATGGTGTGATTGAGGCTATAGACAAGAGGCGTCGGGCCTTTTTCTGGACTGGAAAAGATTCTTGCTCGGGTGCTAGGTGTCTAATCGCTTGGGACAAAGTCTGTTTATCTGTGCAGGTGGGCGGCTTCAGCTTACGGGATCTCCAACGGCAAAACACGGCTCTCCTTATGAACTTTGTTCATAAACTCCACCAGGAAGATGATCTCCCATGGAAGGACTGGTTCCGATCCTACTCCCACCCTGACCTCGGTCAAGGCACCACACACGCCTCGTATATTGACTCTGTTGTTACTCATTGTCTACCGCTCTACCGCTCGTTGACCCGCTGTTCCGTTCACAGTGGCCGCACCACCTCTTTCTGGTTTGATAGATGGCATCATGACCGGGCGCTTCGCTACCAGTTCCCGGCCCTCTTCTCTCATTGCACTCGCCACCATATATCCGTCGCTGATGTTGTCTCCCTCGGGCTTCCCCTCCAGCCCCGTCTCTCCTCCGTTGCTTCGCACGAGCTCGCTGCCGTTTCTCGGATTATCGGTGACCTCGCGCTCGATGCATCCCCCGATGACCGCTTCCTTGCATGGGGCCCTGAGAGCAATTTCAGCTCGCGGGCTGTCTACCGCATGCTCGCCCCTGTCGGGACGGTGCACGCCCCCTCCGTTCTCTGTTGGAAATCCAAACTACCCACTAAAATCAAAATCTTCTGTTCTCTTGCCGTCACTTGTCGTCTTAGCTCCCGTGCCAACCTCTTTCATAAAGGTTGCGCCTCAGCCGACAGTTGCGAGCGTTGTTCTGCCCCGGAGACCTGCAACCACATCTTCTTCACCTGCTAGGTCGCTGCTGATACTTGGCGACGTCTCCGTGTCGCCACGTCCTCCTGCTTGATGCTATGGTCCTTCTCTCGGCCACCTGACGTCCTCGTCGACACTTCAGTATGGCACCTTGGCTTGGCTGCTGTTATGTGGCAACTATGGAAAGCCAGGAACGACGCTACGTTCAATGGTGTGCTGCTCTCCCCGCCCCAGATCCTCCTTCGTGCTGCGGACGACGTGCACCTTTGGGGACACCGGTTCCCCGCTATTCTTAGTGAACAGATTCAATCCCTGCGAGGATTTATTCGCACATGTGCGCTCTAGTTCCCCCCCCCCTCTTCACCCCCTGTACTTCTCTCCCAAAATGTAACCCGAACCCTTGGTTGTTTCGAGCAGTAATACAAACGGTGGGGTAACTCACCCCCCCGTCATTCTCGAAAAAAAAAAAGAGTACAGTTAAATTGGTATTGCAACATGTGCTACTTCCAGTAGCAGCTAGCATCGAAGTCAATGCGGTGAATGAAGGGCATGATGACACTACCCACTACGATGGTAAAATAACAGCTGGGACTACTAGAAATTATAGACAGCATATGGTTCTGTATGATAGTAGTGTGCCCAGCGGGGAGTTAGTGCGTGCAAATGGCTCTATTGCGTTAAGCCGTAATGTGGTATCTGTCAAGGGGTATGTACGAGACCCTGCATTGCGGGAAGAAGAAAAACTGGTGCTGTATGTTTGTTTTCTTGATGCCGGTTGTCAGATTAAGGATGAGGATAAGATAAGCCTTGAGCAAGAAGATATTGATAGTGATGCTGAAGATGAAGAGGAAGAAGATGACGAAGAGGCAGAGGAGGGCGAGGAAGAGGATTTTAAGAACATTGTCACTCTCAAATACCCTCTAAGTGAGACTGTCTGGGAGTCCGGTTCCCGCAAACTGAAAGTGAAGGTCAACTGGACTGTTGTTCGTGATCTGCCCGAGCGTACTGATTTCTTCCATAGATATAGTCTCCTTCCAGAGGGTTATAGAGACATTGATTATCGATGGGGTTTGTTTTACTGATAGTGATTGTATTTTCTTACTGTTATGTTAATTCTGATGTTGAACCCAGTAATGTTGGAATTGTACTTGTTTAGGACGTACTTAGGTAGGTACAAGGACCCGAATTGTTCAGTTTATTGAGGGAAATCAGGTGAAAACCTAAACAACGGCAAGCCACGCCTAGAACATTTTTCGCGAAAACGCAAAAGCCTTGCGTTTCGATGCATTGATAGAAAAAGAGAGTTTATATACAAGCCTGAGAGCAGGCGACCCAACACCGTACAACTCAACCCACTATCCTAGGGGAGAAGAAGTCCGAGTCCGCGTGCCCCGGCGCACACCCAAGAGCGAGCCTCGGTCTTAATGGTTTCCATCAAGGCGCCAACCGAGGGGCTGGCGTTGTCGAAGACGACCGCGTTGCGCTGCTTCCAGATCCACCACGCCGTGAGCATAATAGCCGAGGAGGTGCCCTTGCGAAGCAAACGTGGAGTGGATTTGAGAGATAGCTTCCACCATACAACGAAGTCGTCCCCCACAACTGGGGTGCGAGCCGTGGATCGGATCCAAGAGAGAACCTCATGCCAGATCGTCCGCGAGAATGAGCACCCAGTGAGCAAGTGACCCATGGATTCTGTAGTCTGGTCGCAGAGAGGGCAGCGCGCATGATGTGGCAAGCCGCGGCGTGCTAGCCGCTCCCCTGTCCAGCAACGGTCCAAACATGCAAGCCATAGGAAGAATTTCACCCTAGGAGGCGCCCAAGATTTCCAGTTCAGCCTCCAGGAGCTTGACACGGTCGCTCCCTCGAAGAGCGCCTCGTAGCAAGATTTGGAGGAGTACTGAGCATTGGGCGTCCAACGCCAAACCCATCTATCTGGAGTGTGCTGCAGTTGAATCCTTTGCAGCGCGCTCCACACCCGAACATATTGCAGCAGAGCCACCGGACAGAGAGCCCCGGAGATGTCCAAAATCCACCGGCGTTCAACTAAAGCCTCACGGACAGTTGTGCGTTTTTTGCGCCGTTTGGAGATGATGGACGTTAAGTTAGGCGCAATGTCCGCCATTGACCTGCCCTCCATCCATTTGTCCACCCAGAAGAGCGACGTTGATCCATCGCCCAAGATCAGCTCGGTTGAGATCCTGAAGATCTGACGTTCCTGCCGAGAGAATTGCATGTCGAGTCCCTTCCATGGTCTCAGTGGGTCGGTGTGCAATCGCCACAGCCATCGGGTCCGTAGGCTTATAGAGGTGCGGGCAAGGTCAGGGATCCCTAGGCCGCCCAGCCGAAGTGGGCGGCAAACCATAGCCCAGTTGACGTGGCAGTGGCCTCCGTTGGCCGCCGCCCTACCCGACCAGAGGAATCCTCGCAAGATCTTCTCGATCTTTTTCAGAATCTTCTTGTTAGCGCTGATGACCACGAGCTGATGCAGAGGAATTGCCGCTAGGACGGCCTTAACCAGCGCAAGCCTCCCAGCCTTAGGCATCAAAGCTGCTTTCCAGGACGGTAGCCTATCTGCGATCCGATCTACCATAGGTTGCAGGGACTCACTCGGTAATCTCCGCAACCCCAGTGGGATGCCAAGGTACTTGACCGGAAATTGGGCAAGCTGACACCCCATTACCGCGGCCGCCCCCAGTGCCACGTCCTCTCCACACCCGATAGGGGAGACTGAGCATTTGGCGAAGTTGGTGTGTAGGCCAGAGGCGTGGCCGTAAAGCGCAAGAACCTCTCTGAGGTTTTGCAGCTCTGCGGAGTCCGGATGGCAGAAGATGACCACATCGTCTGCGTACAGGGAGACCGTCGTAACCAGATCTTGGCGCGCCACCCTACGGAGGATCCCGAGCTCGGCCGCCTTCGCCAGAGTGCGGTTAAGAGTGTTAATCACCAGTACGAACAGCTGAGGCGACAGGGGGTCGCCCTGTCTCAGGCCCCGTCGATGCCAAATCGGCGGCCCTGGCTCGCCATTGAGCAACACCCTAGAACTCGCCGTCGAGAGAAGAATGGCCACCCACTCGCAAAACCTCGGTCCAAAGCCAGCCTTGCGGAGAACCTCGAACAGCAGTCCCCAGGAAACTGAGTCGAAGGCGCGCGCAATGTCCAGTTTGATCATCACCCTTGGTTCCTTGAGTCTGTGAAGCAGGCGCGCTGTCTGCTGCACAAGCATGAAATTGTCGTGGATGCATCGTCCTCGAATGAAAGCGCTTTGGTTTGAATCCACCAGACTCTGCATCCTTGGCGCTAGGCGGAGGGCCAAGGTTTTTGCCGCCAGTTTGGCGAACAGGTGAATAAGGCTGATCGGTCGGAAGTCGCCTACTGCAGCCGCGTCCGGGCGCTTAGGCAGGAGAACAATCAAAGCCTGGTTCAACCCCTGGAACCCTCTTCCGCACATGGAGAAGAATTTGTGAAAAGCCGCCATGAAGTCAACCTTGACTATGTCCCAACAGCATTGGAGGAATTCGGCGGTGAACCCATCCGGCCCCGGCGCTTTCCCCTGGGGAAGCTGCCGAACCACCGCCCGGATTTCCTCCTCCGAGAAAGGGGCCTCGAGGCCAGCAAGGTCGCCGTTGGGAATCCCCAAGAAGTCGAGATCGAGCGAGAACTCCCGATGTTCCGAAGTGCCCAGGAGGTTTTGGAAGTGGTTAAAGGTTACTTCTGCCATCACGGCATGGTCTGAAACAGTTGCACCATTTACCGCGAGCTCCCTAATCACGTTTTTCTGACGGCGGTAAGAGGCGTGCTGGTGGAAGAAGGCTGTGTTGGCGTCCCCCTCTGCGAGCCATGCCACCTTTGCACATTGACGAGCCATAGTGCGGTCCAGGGAGGCGAGCCCAAGATGGGCCTGCTTAAGTCTGGCGCGGAGGGCGCGCTCGAGCTCGGTGAGTTGGCGCGTCTCCATCGCCACATCCAGCCTAAGGACAACCTCCCTAGCCATCAGAAGCTGCATCTTGATACATCCGACCTTTTTGTCACTCCAGCTCATGAGTTGACGAGCTGTGCGCTTCAATTTGGCGTGGAGGCGCCGGAATGGATCCGAGTCGCCATCGATAACACCCCAGGCGGCTTCGACCGTCTCTCGGAAGCCGTCGAGCCTCAACCAAAACCGCTCGAATTGGAACCTCTTTCGTCCCCCCCATTGCGTGGTGCAGTCGAGGAGTAGGGGGGAGTGGTCCGCCACGACAGTAAGATGGAACACACGACACCCACAGCCGGGCCCTCGAGCTGCTGCTACCAAAGTGTGCACCGAAAACCGTCGCGTCGAGCTGATCCACCATGAACCCTTTCGCCACCCTCGTCGATGACATACAAGAACGACATGCCCGGAAGAAGAGGGAAAAGGCCTCTCCGACATGAGATAAAATATCAAAGCTACTCATCTGCCGATCCTTGCACGTGAAGGATGCTCCTCGAGCCCACCTATCAAATGCTCCACAGATCACCGACCCCTCTGGCCGGATCCACCTCCAAGACTGATGCTCCCAAGAGAGAATGCGGCACCGAGCATAGCTTGGCACAATGGCTCGGATCTGGAGTTTCCCCTTGGAGCGTATTGGGAGGGGTGGAAGTTTCTTGTCGAAGCCTCCAACAAGGGAGCGACGCCTGAAGGCCCCGCTATCGACAACTCCGGCCACAACCGGAGTTCGGCTTTCACCGGCAACTACACACACCCCAAACCCGTAAACCAGCCAACCACCACGCGTGGGACCACGACCCTCAGCCGCGCATCACGCCTAGCTGCCGCAAACTGCCTCCACGGCCGACCTCACCTCCCCGGCCAGCTCAACCTGCTGCTGGTGCTTCTCACGCCTCTACCACATCCCTGCACCAGATGTGAGGATGCAACGCCGAGCCTCACAGCTCCATTCATCTTCCGCCATGGGCACCACCAACTCCTCCGCACTCTGCCCTGCTGCAACACTGAACCTCGTCCCTCCCGTCGCGATTCCAGGAAATGATGTGGATGGATAAACCCGACAGCTTTTTTCGCGAAAACGCAAAAGCCTCGCGTTTCGATGCATTGATAGAAAAGAGAGTTATTTACAAGCCATGGGACGGCCACCCCACACCATACAACTCAACCCGACCTACACTAGGGGAGGACGAGTGCGAGGCCAGTAGCCCCCGCGCTCACCCAAGACCGCGCCTCGGTCTTGATGGTTTCCATCGAACCGCCAACAGAGGGGTGTGCGTTGTCGAAGACGATCGCGTTTCGGTGCTTCCAAATCCACCACGCCATGAGCATAATAGCCGAGGAGGTGCCCTTACGCAACAAACGGGGCGTGAACATAAACCCGGCAGCAGAAAAAGTTTATTTGCTAACATATTCAGTCAACATCATCCTGGAAACTGCCAGCCAAAAATAATTTTTGGGGGATGAAACATTCAGCATAGAACTGGCTAGTATCATCTAAGATTACTAGAGGAGCGCTGGAGTGGAGGCCTTTTCGGAACTGAATCCAGAGGTAAAAGCGGATGCAGTAGTTTTTTAGATGCAAAGGTGAACAGAGCGGAAAGAAATCGATGGAGGACGAGAAGAGAGACAGACCGATCACCCCAAGCTACGGGCAGGCCTTGAGCGGCAAAAGAAAGGATAGGTTTCATGAACGATTTCTGATAACACAGTTTGTACCCAAGGGCCGAGAAACTACACAGTAAGGACAATTGAAAGAAGCGATACAAACAGACTTGCAATATGCAGTAAAGTTTTAACTCACGTAGAGTTCTTCAAAAGACTTGCAGATGCCAGCATAAAAGGCTCCAGATATTTTATACATGACAATTACATCCATTGCTAAGGAACCCCAAAAGTTGGCACTAACCAAAGCACAGTCCATACTGCACTAGTACGACCTAGTTAGGTCAGAGGCAGACATGCTCTCCAATATTACAGAGTTCGACTAACAGAATAAACACAGCAACCAAGAAACTACAGCCACTCTCTACATATCTAATTGATTAGGCCGGAAACCATCCGGAAGACAATTATATCTATGGAAGAAATCAGTTTACTCCGGCCTATCAAGAACGTCAGTCCAATCGACCTTCACTCTCAGTTTGGGGCACCCGTGCTCCCAAACAGTCTCACGTAGAGGGTACGTATTTTAGAGTGATAACATTCTTAGGGTCCTCTTCGACTTCCTCCTCTACCGCTTCCGCTTCTTCGGCTTCATCATCATCCTCATAATCCTTCTCCTCAGGGTATGTCCAATCCGCATCCTCAATCTCACAACCAGCATCAAGAAAACAAACATAGAGCACCAGTTTTTCATCTACCTCGGGGTCTTGTACATACCTGTTGACAGCTGCCAGATTACGATTTAACACAAGAGAGCCGTTTTCCTCTCACCAAGCCTCCGCCACGCACACTACTATCATATAGAAGTGTGTGCTGTCTATAATTTCTAGTCGTCCCAGCTGTTATTTTACCCTCGAAGTGGACAAGAGGGTCACTGGGCCCTTGTTTCACAACACTGACATCAAGGCTAGCTGCCAATGAAAGGTCAACATTTTGCAATACCAATTTCACTGTACTCTGGAAACTAGGTAGCTCCAAGATGATGCGCGTGTGACCTGCTATGGAAAAGTACGATATTACACCTTTACTAAACTGCACATCATCATCAGGGCAGCCTTTGCCCTTGATCTTCAAATCGAACTCGAAATACATATAACCCATTGTAATCAATGCTCGGTATGGACATGTCAAAGCTAACATATCCTTCTGCACAAGGGTTAAGAAAAAAAAAACAGTTAGAAGCAAAACATGACACTAGGGCATGAAAACCATTTTTTTAATCGGGAGTTGGGGTGAAATCCCCTGGTGGACATGAAAACCATGACTAGCCTGTTGAATTTAAGGGTGTGTTCGGTTTTGGAATGAGATGGAATGGAATGGTTCAGAATGAAACCGTTTCATTCTCGTATTTGGTTTGGACAAAAAAATTGTCATGGAACCGTTCCATTCTTATGTTCGGTTCTGGAATGGAACGATGATGGAATGGAACGGGTGAGAGTAAAATTATTGCTAATATTGATTAATTATTCCTAATCTTGATTAATTATACCTAAACTTGATTAAATTAGAGAGACAGTAAGCCGTTCCACTTGATCCGTCTGATTTGGGCGGACGTGTATATTCCGCATCTAGAGGGAATATTCTTTTCCTGAGAACCACCTCGTTTCATTCAATTTCAAAACCGAACACAAGAATGGGCGTGGGTGTAGAACGGTTCCATTCCATTCCACCTCATTCCGGAACCGAACACACCCTAAATGATTGCAAAATTATACCTCACTACTGTTCCTAGAACTCCTACAGATCTGTGGCTTGTATGGTGAAATGAGCAAGGCATAAAAAGATATTTAATTACTAAAACATGTGAACACTGCGGCACTTCCTAATTCAAAAGAATAAATCTGAATTTACACATGAACAGATTAAACAGATGACATGACCTTCGTGGAGGAATCTCACAGAAAATAGAAGGTAGAAGAGTTAATGAGAATGCGTTGTTTGACAATGAAATCACAGATTGATAGGGAACTATATCGATAAAGAAAAACTTGGACACAATGACAAGCAATCTAATGTTCCGATCAAAATGTATTTGGAGGGATCGGATTGAAACGGAAATCCATTTAACTTTCTTCTTGACGATGTGTACTATTCAAATATTGGATAATATGAGGGGTGTTATTGAGGTGCAGAGCATAGCCAGATTTACGGGTGATATATCATCTTGAATTGGTTAATACATTCACTGAATCGAGTGAGTGCAAATAGAATCATGAAATTAAGAAGTACCTCTGAATTGATGGTCTGGGCATCCTTTCTTTCGCGATCGAACAGATAGACACATTTGTAGTCAACCTCGTCCCTGGCAATAATTTTACCATAAACCTCGACCGGGTAACCAGGAGTAGCTTTGACCACTCTAATGGAAATGACGTCGGTGCCACAAGTCGCCAGCCCAGGCTGTGCGTTGTCCGGAGCGTTATCGACAGGTTGATACGGTGGCCCAGTTTGTATTTAGTAATTTGTTTTTCAATTTCAAGCTCTCAGTCATGTCCCCCTTCTGAATTTCAGTCCTACTTCTGTTACCTGCGGCTCACTTCGTTTTGATCATAGTCCAGACTATCAATACCCGTAGAAATTGTCCAGAGACCTTTTTATTCGAGAGGGTTGGTTTTCTTTAGCGTGCACTGCAATCTTTTATGAAGGAGCTGCAGCCATGGGAGGCTCGGTCCTCCTGTCGAGGTGCCCTTTCGAAACCTCTGTGCTCCCTTCCCTATCTATGGATTTGCTTACGAACTACCTCTTGTCTTGTTAATTGATTTGCAGTTTATCTTGAGAAGCTCCAATTACATTAGGAACTTTTTGTGGGAACCATCTTGGTGAAAAAGGTGTATGATTTGTTTCTCCACTCAATGAACCAGGTGATGATACAGCCTCGCTTGCTGATCTCAAGCTTCAGCTTCAGTAGCTCGTTGCCAAGGCAACAATTTTAGAAGCTTCAGCTTCAGCAGCTCGTCACCATGGTAACTATCTTTTTTTTTGATAAAGGGCTTTATTACTCAAAAGATTTAAGCATTACACCCGGCCTCTGCATCGTGAAATGCACACAGCCGAAATCCGAAACTGAAAATAAACATGGCGACAATACTACAAAACATCTGCTGTAGACTGTCTAAGCTATGGAGCCTTTATCCGTAGATCAAGCGGCCATCCATGTGAGATAAAAATATCCCTCGCCACCTGCTCCAGTCGTGCACATGCCTCCGTAAAAGGCCTCGTAACTCCCCTCGCTGTAATGTGGACCACGAACGGAGAATACCTGTGCTCCTGAATAGAACCTGCATATGAGAAAAAAAAATATCGTTGAAAATCTTGTCATTTCTACATAGCCAGAGCGACCAAATAACGGCAAGCGCTCCTACCCTGATAATAGTCTTGAAAAGTTTATCAACCTCATTTAACCAGTTGCCGAATATGTTCGCAACGGAAGTAGGTTGATAAAGATTCGAAGCCATTTCGATAGCGGACCATATAGAACGCGCAAATGTGCAATCAAAGAATAAGTGCTTAATTGTCTCATCGTGAGAACAAGAAACACACTTAGAGCTCCCATGCCAATTACGTTTGACAAGATTATCATTTGTAAGTATGGCCCCCTTACGAAGGTACCACGCGAAGATCTTAATCTTCAGCGGTACTTTCATACGCCATACATTTTTGAAGATATGGACTGGCATGTCCGATTGGATCAGAGCCCTATACATGGAGTCCACCGAGAACAGTCCATTCTTGGTGATCTTCCAACGAAACTCATCGGTGCCTGGTGTAAGAGTAACCATAGTTAATCTATCAACCAGGTTTTGCCAAGACATAAGTCGAGGCCCAATTAAATCTCGTCTGAACGTAACATTAGGAGGTGATGTTTGCATGACCGTAGCCAGCGTATCATCCTTATGTCGCGCTATCGTGTACAAGGCCGGATAATGTTCTCTGAGTGTGGTATTACCTAGCCACTTGTCCTCCCAGAACCGTATCTGCGATCCATCCTTAATCTTAAATACCCCATAGCGAAAAAACTTATTTTTGTTCGCCATAAGTCCAGCCCAAAAGTGTGAATCACCTGGTTTCCACATAACCTGTGATACCGCTTTCGAGCCTATGTATTTACGTTTCAGGAGGGTCTGCCATACGCCATCTTCGGTTAGTAGTTTAAAAATCCATTTACCAAGTAGGGCTGAATTCTTGACTTGGAGGTCATGAATACCGAGCCCCCCTGATCTCGTGGACGACAAACTACATCCCATCTGGCCAATCGATATTTCTTTTTCTCGTTGTCACCCTGCCAAAAGAATCTTGATCGGAAATAATCCAATTTTTTTAAGACTCCTTTAGGTAACTGGAAGAATGATATCATATACAGTATCATATTAGTTAGTACTGAATTAATGAGTACCAGTCGTCCACCAAGTGACAACAATTTTCCTTTCCAGCTAGCAAGCCTTTTCTGCAGACGCTCTTCGACTTGACCCCATTCTGCATTAGTCAATCTCCTGTAATGTATTGGTATTCCCAACTACTTAATAGGAAACCGGCCTTGCTCGCAAGCGAATAGCTCGGTATACTGTGCAACTGCATCTTGGGCCTCGCCAAAACAAAACAATTCACTTTTATGGAAACTGATTTTTAATCCGGATAGTTGCTCGAACGCTGAAAGAATTAATTTCAGATTCGCAGATTACTCCAAATCGTGTTCCATAAAGAGGATTGTGTCATCTGCATATTGAAGGATGGACAGTCCCCCATCGACTAGATGTGGAATGACTCCCTCAATTAGGCCACTCTCCTTGGCTCGCTCGATTATGTTCGCTAACATATCAGCCACAATATAAACAATACGAGCGATAGCGGATCACCTTGTCTCAAGCCTTTCTTAGTTTGGAAGTATCGGCCAACATCATCATTGACTTTGATAGCCACGCTACCTCCAACTACAAAGCTGCGAACTAGGGAGCACCACTCCTCTGAAAATCCTTTCATTCTCAGAGTCTGTTGTAGAAACTCCCAATTCACTTTATCATAGGCCTTTTCAAAGTCTATTTTTAGAATTACCCCATTAAGCTTTTTCGTGTGCAACTCATGTACGGTTTCGTGTAAAGTCACGACCCCATCTAGAATATTCCTACCCTGCATAAAAGCAGTCTGTGTAGGTTTTACCACATGGTCGGCCACTGAATTCAGCCTAATAGTTGTAACCTTTGTAAAGATTTTGAAACTAACGTTAAGAAGGCAGATTGGTCGGTACTGTTGTATCCTTTCTGCGTTCAAAACCTTAGGTAACAAAACGATTTCCCCAAAATTAAGGCGATACAACTCCAGATGTCCACTCTGTAGGCAACCAAACATCTCGATGAGATCATATTTAATGATCTCCCAAAAATGCTGATAGAACTCCGCCGGACAACCATCTGGACCAGGTGCCTTATTATGTTCCATTTGGAATATCGCCTTCTTTATCTCCTCTTCAGAGAAGGGAGCAGTAAGGAAAGCGTTTTCTTCCATTGAAACTTGGGGAATATCATCTGTGCGGCTCTCATCCATGGTAAAATTACCTACTTCAGGAGCCCCAAACAGATCTTTATAGAACTTTGTGATATAGGCCTTGAGATACTCTTGTCCCTCAACGAGACCTTCATCCTGATGGAGAGAGTGAATCCGTTTTTTCCTATGTCTGCCATTGGCAACATTATGAAAATACCGGGTATTCGAATCTCCTTCGAGAATGAATTGAGCTTTCGATCTCTGATACCATTTGAGTTCCTCTTCTCGCAATATTTGTGCTACTTTCGCATTGGATTGACTTTTAAGTTCAACCTCTTGCGAAGATAGCAACCTAGTTTCTGCGAGTCGGTCTAACTCATCGATAATGGAACAAAGACGCTCTTTCTCCTTCTTTAGCATCCCGGTCGTATGTCTCGCCCAACCACGGAGATATTTACGCACATTGCGCATTTTATTATTCCATCTCCATATTGGGTTATCCCCTAAGACCGGTTTGTGCCAGACTTTCTTAACTAGTTCATCGAAACCATCACGCAAAAACCAACCTAGTTCGAATTTGAACTGTGTCTGGCCTTGTGGTCTTGATGTTCCAGATGAAAGAAGAAGGGGGGCATGGTCCGATAGAGACTCAATACGTTCTAGAGCACGTACTGTTACCAAAGGGAACTTATCTTCCCAATCGGTACTCATTAGTACGCGATCTAACTTTTCGTATGTAGGCTCCGGCAAACTATTTGCCCAGGTGAACTGTCGTCCGGTCATGTAAACCTCTCTCAAATCCAGGCTATCAATGACAGCGTTGAACAAGAAAGGCCAATGACCATCAAACTGTCCCCGACTTTTCTCATGTGGGAACCTTAGCAAATTAAAATCACCACCAATTAAGATTGGATGTGGATTACTATTAGCCAAGTTAACCAACTCACGTAGAAAAGCCTCCTTATACTCTTCCTGGGCAGCACCATACACGGCAACCAAGCTCCATACGAAATTGTCGGCACGGTTACGGAGGTGTAATTTAATATGAAAATCACCATCCGACCTTGCTAACACATCAAAGGAGTCAGTTTTAACGCCATGGTAACTATCTGAGGGCAAGAGAACCATCCTAGCCTTCCTTCCTCCGAACAACTTAAATTGCCAACTCAAATTACCATATCCACAGAAAACAATAGTTTCTCTTTTTTCTTCAGATTAGAACTGCTCCAGGTTCTTATTAAAGATTTCACCACCTCAATTAGTTAATTATTATTAGGTGAACGGACTCGGTGAATGAAGCATATCATCCTTCCAACTGCGAATGTTGAACCGTTCCTACATCCTAAAAAAGAAATTACTAGGCTGGTACGTAGAATGTGTTTTGCAAAAGATGAAATAGATAGCTGTATTTGGTATCATTGTCATGTCTATCTCTGCTATTCGGATGTTGTAGGTTCACCTGCTATGTAGGTAACACCGAGTATACTTGCAGCTGGTACGTAGAATGTGTTTTGCATACCCATAGGGAATTAATCGTCCACATCTAGCATGGAGGACTGGCTCTCGCAATCTCAGCGTAATTTTTCGTGTTCTTAAACAAGATCTGCACTGGTTGTCCCTGATTTTAAATTAATTAAGTGGTGTGGCTGTGGGACTGGTGTGACCTGAACATGTACACTTTTCATGCTAAAGTTTCAGTGGTTGTGATGTATTTATCCCATCATATTTTGGGAACATGTTGCAGGCTATTACATGTCATCATCCTTCTCAGACCCACCACAAAATAAGTTTGATGTTATCGTGTAATCATAAGTTCTTCCGTGTTCGAGTTGCTTTAGGAAGGACAACATATTTGCTGTATTTTGTACACTGTCTCTGTGCTGAAACTTAAATCATTATTTGGTGCATTCCAGGTTTGCTACAAACTTTGTCAATAGTTAAAAAAAAAAGCAGAAAAACCATGCCTTTTCACTGGTATGTTTCATGTGTGCGACACAATACAAACTGCCATTTGAAGTGAAAGTGTTTAGGCTTGGGGCGGCTCGATGGCCTGCCACGGATCAAGACTTAGTATATATAGTAGGTTACAAGGAGACTTGGAGACCAAGTCGATTATAAGACGTTAGCCACTAGGACTCGGCGGTACGACGTTGGAGATCCTTCTCCTTTTCCTCGATCTCGAGAAGCTTGGCAGCGATCTCGTCGGGAGTCATGGTGGCTAGGCTAGGAACGGAGAGGGAAGTCTAGGGTTAGGGTTTTAGGATTGAACGTGCTCTGATACCATGAAAGTGTTTAGGCTTGGGGCGGCTCGATGGCCTGCCACGGATCAAGACTTAGTATATATAGTAGGTTACAAGGAGACTTGGAGACCAAGTCGATTATAAGACGTTAGCCACTAGGACTCGACGATCGGATACGTATCCGATCAGTATTATCTAACATGAAGGTTCTTTACTAGGCATGTGCAATCAGTTTGCTGTTTTATTTTTGCTACATCAATACCTGTTATATGACCAACGCTTGCAGATTGATAATTTTCCTGATCAGAGTCCTTTTGTTGTGTTCATTCTCTTCTTCCAAAATTTACTATGTGTGAGACTACATTTTGTATCGTGTAAGTTCTTCTGATGTCACTCATGCAATTAACTTTTAGCTTGTTCTAGCACACATGCAGTTTACGACCTTGTGCTGAAAGAATATTTATTTTCTCTTATTGATATTCCATACCAAATAGTAGAATGTGCTTACGGAATCAAAGTTTTGAATTCATCTTAGAGATTTTCGCTTAGCCCTGAGCTGGAATATCTTTTTTAATAGAGAACACTGATCAGTACTCGCCTTGGTCCTTTTCAGATAGACGCAAATGGATCTGTTCCCGTGCCATTTTTCCTTTTAGGTAAAATGGCCTATAGATAGACAGTAGTACATCAATTAGGCTATATATAGATGCATAGCCCATGGATGTCATCTATTTTCCCTTTAAGAGTTGTTGCGTAATATTGTAAATGGATCTCCTTCTCGGGTCGGCAGCGATGATCGTCCACCATAGACAGGGGCTCGTCTCCTGCCGTCGTTAGTCTGGCTTGAGAGAGCCCAAGACAGTGGCTGCGCTATATGCTTGTATGGCGCCATTGCTTAGAGCGCCGGGAGGCCAGGTCGTCGGTTGTGTTGATGGAGCCCCAGATTTGCAATAGACCTCATCATCCAATAGATTAAGGTAGCTGGTTATAGCATTTCAAGCGCATAAAACGATTTTTTCTTAGTTGGAGAGTGGAGGGCATTTCAAGCGCATAAAACAATTTTTTCTTAGTTAGAGAATGGAGGCATACTTGAGCCGTTTATCCATGTTGATCTATTAATAATAACTTAAATTAGGAGTACAACAACTGCCCGCCTTACCTTTTAACTTCCCTTTGTTGGAGAACCTATAGAGTAAGTTTTAAATATTGTATACTAGGTATAATAGCACTTTATTAGTTTATTTATTTTCTGATATGACAACACAGGTTTCTAGAATCATAAGTTGTTCTAATTTTACATGGATTATTCCTAAACTTCAATACAGGGATGAGAGTGGGGAGCATAAATGGACTGAGGTACAAGCAGCTTAAACTTGTCCTTCTTCCTTTTTTCATTTTTTTTTTGAAACGAAAAAACCCAGCCTCTGCATCCAGTGGATGCACACGGCTTATTTATTAAGGAATCATCCAGTATCAAGTATATAAAACAAATTATTACATCTCAACTGAAATCCAGCGTGGCTACAAAGATTAGCCATCGAAACAAACGGAGACTACACATATTGCAACCTCCTAGTGTGCTGCCACCCACCCTGGCTGAAGATAGCCCGCACGACCGCCATTAATCGTGCACATCCTGTATCCAAGCTTCCACGCTGCTCTTCCGGGGAGAGTAGCGACCATTGGTGAATCCAGTTGGTGGCTCTGTGTATAACCTGCAAAAAATGCCCAGCTTCCATCCTCTTAAAAATAACATCGTTTCTGCAATTCCAAATTGCCCAAAGAAAAGCACAAATACCAATTCGTATGCTAGCTTTCATTTTCCTATCAATCCCATCTAACCAATCCCCAAATAGATTGTTAATCGAAACCGGTGCTTTAATACTAAAAGTGAAATGAATCAAACGCCATATACGTTTTGCAAATTCACACGATATAAATAAATGTTCTATGGTTTCTTGATTACCACAGAACACACACTTCGAGCAACCTACCCAATTCCGTTTAGCCAAATTATCTTTTATCAACAGTTCCTTACGGTAAAGAAACCACATAAATATTTTTATCTTAAGTGGTACTTTTATTTTCCATATGTATCTTCGTAAACATTTCGTCCCCTCATTCATTAAGTCCTCATAATAAGACTTAACAGTAAAAATGCCAGACGTAGTTAGCTTCCACTTGAAATAATCAGGAGTATTAGAATTAGATATGTTCATTAAGCGTTCAACCAAATGCAACCATGCGTCCCATTTATCCCCTGTAAGCGCTCTTCTGAACACAATATTTGGATGATCATTCCATAAGACATGTGAGACATAAACATCTTTATGTCTTATCACATTATAAAGGGTTGGATACTGTGCAGCCAAAGTAGTATCACCTAACCAAATGTCTTCCCAGAAGCGTATGGTTTGACCATCCCCTACTGTATGTTGTACCCGTGCAAAGAAATCAGATTTGACTCGCATCAACCCTTTCCAGAAGGGTGAGTCAGTAGGTTTCACTTCCACCTGTTGCAGTGGTACATCATTAATATATTTACTATGCAATATCTCACTCCACACTCCCTCTTCCGTAAGGAGTTTGTATAGCCATTTGCTTAGGAGGCACTTATTCTTAATCTCTAAAACCTCAATACCCAAACCCCATTCTTTATTCAATAATTTTCTATAATGAATCGGGATACCTAAGTACTTAAAGGGTAACTTACCCACATCACATCCAAAAATGTGACGGTACTCATCAACATCTTGGACTGCATCACCGAAACAAAAAATTTCGCTCTTATGAAAATTAATTTTAAGACCTGATAATTGTTCAAATAATGCAAGTATTAATTTCATATTAACAACCTTATCAAGATCATGTTCCATAAACAAGATTGCATCATCCGCGTATTGTAGAATTGAGACTCCCCCATCCACCAAATGAGGTACAAGACTCCCTACACTACCATCCTCCTTTGCCCTAGCAATTAGGACAGCTAACATATCAGCAACGAGGTTAAATAAAATGGGAGATAATGGGTCTCCCTGTTTTAATCCTTTTAGAGTTTGGAAATAGTGACCAATATCGTCATTTAATCTTATTCCCACACTCCCTCCCTGAACAAATCTCGCTACCCAGTCACACCACAGAGGAGAAAAGCCTTTCATCCTAAGTGTTTGTTGCAGAAAAGACCAACTAACCTTGTCATATGCTTTATCAAAATCAATTTTAAATAAAACTCCATTGAGTTTCTTAGTGTGAAGCTCATGAATAGTTTCATGTAAGACCACTACTCCTTCTAAAATATTTCTACCAGGTAGAAAAGCAGATTGAATTGGTTTAATAATACGCTGCGCAATCGCAGTGACTCTATTAGTACCAACATTCGTAAATATTTTAAAGCTTACATTTAGTAAACAAATGGGTCTATATTGCTCAATTCTAGATGCATCCTCCTTCTTAGGTAAAAGAGTGATCACTCCGAAATTCAACTTAAATAGTTGCAGCTCAGCAGCATGCAATTGAGCAAACATGGGCATCATGTCAACTTTAAGCACCTCCCAAAACTTCTTATAGAACTCTGCCGGGAACCCATCTGGTCCCGGTGCTTTATTAAGTTCCATTTGATCTATAGCCTCTAAAACCTCCTCTTCAGTAAAAGGGGCAGTTAAAACATTGTTTTCATCTAAAGATACTTGAGGCAGATCAACAATTCTACCCTCATCAAGCGAAATATATGTTTTATCTGATGGGCCAAATAATTTTTTGTAATATTCAGATATGAAAACTTGCAGGTTCTGTTGACCAACAATGGTCCCTTCATCCTGTTCTAGTTGAAATATCTTTTTCTTCCTATGTTTTCCATTAGCCATTAAATGAAAGTATTTTGTATTATCTCCCCCTTCTTTAATATGTCTCATTTTAGCCCTTTGAGCCCATTTAGACTCCTCATCCCTCCGGAGCTTAGCTAGATACGAATCAGCCTCTCTTTTAGAGTTTCTCTCCTCATCAGAAAGAGTCATAGTCTCCGCTTTAATATCTAGCTCATTAATCAAGAGAATCAGCTTATCTCTCAAAATCTTATACTCTCCACTCATATTTTTAGCCCATCCCCGTAGGAAACTCCGAAGATGTCTAAATTTTTTTTGCCATATTTCAATTGGTGAATCACCCATTCGATGAGACACCCACTCTTTTATAACCATATCACAAAATCCAT
The DNA here is from genome assembly GCA_028641055.1 of Alopecurus myosuroides. Classification (NCBI taxonomy): domain Eukaryota; kingdom Viridiplantae; phylum Streptophyta; class Magnoliopsida; order Poales; family Poaceae; genus Alopecurus; species Alopecurus myosuroides. The sequence goes on along the minus strand of CM054061.1, from coordinate 63,750,316 downwards.
CCTGTCTAAGCCAGGATAATTCAAACGAAAATGTGGATTTGTTTCCTTTGTGAACCGAATTCCCTGAGTCCAATAACAAGGGAACATGATCAGAGTCAGTCCTGGCCAAGGCCTGAACCGAAACAAGTGGAAATTTCTGCTCCCATTCAACACTAGCTAGTACACGATCTAACTTCTCATATGTAGTTATCTCTCGTCTACTAACCCAAGTGTACTGTCTTCCCGACATTTCTAACTCTTTTAGGTCTAGACTCTCAATAATGGCATTAAAAATAGACGGCCATCGTGTATTAAAATTGTCACTACTCTTTTCATTTGGTCTCCTCATTATGTTGAAATCTCCCCCTACCACCATAGGACGAGACTCACTGTCACAAATCCTGACCAATTCGGAAAGGAAAACTGGTTTTTTATCATCTTGAGCAGCCTCATAAACTACTACCAATGCCCAAAGGAAACCATCTTCCTTGGTTCGAAGGTGAAATTTAACAGAAAAATCCCCCGCAACCACTTTCTAAACAGTCAGAATTGCATTGTTAAAACCAACTAAAATCCCTCCTGATCTCCCATGTGGTGGTAAACAATACCAACCAAAATCACGACCCCCTGATAAATGAGATAACAACCGTTGCTCGAAACTAGACCTACCAGTTTCCAAGATAGCAACAAAATCCAACTGCAGCTCTCTAACCATCTCATTAACAGTTAAATGCTTAGCAATATCTCCAAATCCATCAGTATTCCAAAAAACCCTTTCATTGATTAATTATTATGGTAAATAGCTTTTAATCGAGTACTTCTTCTTTTGGGTTTAGAGGATAAACTACCCTTCTTTTTACGAGCTCGTGAGGTTTTCACATAATGTGATAGAGTTTCCAAATCCCCTAACCCCTCATCCGCTACTTCATGAGCCTCCTCATCCAGTGATGAAGACATAGGCTCCATTATCTAGTTGGACTCAGTATCAAGATTATTTTCAAGAAAAAGTAGTTGTCTAGCAGTTTCTAATTTCTTAATAGAATTAACAGACTCAAAGATATCCGAACTATTGTTACCCAAAGTTACACCTAATTTTGATGCGAAATCAACAATATGAGCAGTGGGCATTAATGTAAAGGACCGCGGTAGATTACCTGAGAAGTTGATGTCTCGTTTCTCCGCAATCCGAGTAGCCCTCTCCGAGACGGGTGTGTCGGCGTCAGGTTGTGCGCGCAGCCGTGCACTCGAACGAAGACCCGCACTCTCAGGCTCCGGGATGCCTCCGAACGCCACTACCTCCTCCTTTGAAGGTCCCCCATTTTTGGATAGCGGTGGAGTCACAAAAGCATCATGCGTCATGCCCCTCTCCGGTATAGCTGCTGCCATCTTCTCTGGAGTCAAAAGCATCGAGCCATCTGGGATCCGTACCGACAATGTTGGCGCCAAACTGATCACACGAGCATCAGCATGCTCATTTTCCACTCCTCGCCCCTGCTGCACATGCATATGATCTGCCATTGTGGAGCCCTCCATCCCCTCCATGTAAGAAGACCGTGGCTGTGCACACGGCAGCGACGGCAGAGAAATCGCCGTATTTGGCGATACGGCAGCAGCAGTTGGCGTCACGGCAGGAGCCCGCGGCAGGGAAAGTGGCGAATTCCGCTGCCTGGCAGCCGAAACACGCACGGAACGAGCTGGCGGCAGAGAAACTGCTGCCGTCGGTGGACCCTGAGCCATATCCAGCAAAGGTGAAGGAGCTGGCAGTTTTTCCGCGGCGTGGGTGTACGTGACAGCACGTACTTCCGTCTCGAGAGCAACACTCACGTTCTCAGCAGGAGTATCCGCAGTAGCATCCACCGGACCCTCTTCTTCCTTGTCAATCGAGTGGACAAAAATAGATTTCAACTCAACACGCGCTCTTTGGAAAGATTTCAGGACCGAAGGAGAAAAAACCACCCCGGTTTTCCTTGCAACAGCACCCCCGGCCCATTAGAATTAGTATTCTGAGTATCCAACATAGGCTCATCAGACTTGCTCTCGTTAGCACTAGAGTTGTTGAGTGAGGTGTTTGCTAGAGCATCAGTAAAATCATCAAGAATCCCATCATCATCATCCTTGTCCACATTAGGATCAGTCATCTCCACATCCTCTTCAACCGAAATATCCTCTCCCTCAACCTCAAATATAAGCTCATAAATGCCATCATGAATAAACATTGGATAACTGTGTGGGATTTTTGTGTAATCAAGGCAGCCCACTCTAATACGAAGAACACCATGTGTCCTAGTGCAAGTCATGTCCACCTTAGATGTTTTGCCAAGCATAAACCCAATGGACCAAAGAGCCAAAAAATCCTCCAAACGATCTTCCGAGATACCAGAAACACGAACCCAAAACTCCGGTAGTGACTCAATAGGTTCAATCCTCCGTGTCCAAGAATCAAAGACCATCTCACAATCACTTCTCGGCACCCGAAAAGCACCAAAGATTTTTAAACGGTCTAGTTCAACTTTTGATGGAAATTGTACCTTGAAAATATTATGTCCCTCCTGAGACACACGCCAAATGAAATTCTCCGTAGGCACCAACCTCTGCAACTGAGTGATGATCTGTGGGATAGTCATCTCCCCCTTTGACACCACAATTGATGCCATTTTTGCATTGATCACCTTTGGTTTGTAGTGCTCCGACAATGGCGGTCCAAAGAAAGTCAACTCATCATGAGCATACCCATACATAATAGGGTGTGGTTTTGGAGCTAACAACAGGGGACAATTATTAGTCACATGATCAACAGATTTGCAAATTTCACAGATAGGAGCAGGGCAGTCATTCAGAAGATGACCTGCTACCCCACACCTGAAGCACTTCATCCGATCAACCTTGGTCTTCTTCGGAGCCGCACTCGCAACTGCCATAGCCACCTGCTGAGCAGTTACTCGCTGCACGTTATGTTGCTGCCCTAGTCCATTAGCAGCACCCAAGGCACCATTACCACTCGCAGCAGTAGTTTGTGCAGCCAAGGTGGCAGCCACGGTAGGTTGCCTCGCTTGCACATCATGAGCCCCATGCTGGTTACCCCCTGCTCCCTGCATCGGTATCACAGGAACGTATCTAGGTTGTACCTGCCTCGGGTATTGGCGCTGTCCTTGGTATCCGCCGCGTCCACGTCCAAAAGGACCTCTTCCCTGCTGTTCATAGCGCTGCCTTCCTCTGTAACCACCTTGGTGATGATTCCCACGGTACACGTTGTTGCCTCGCCCAGCATTGAAGGCAAAAACTCCCTGTCTTTGTCCAGCTACCGCCGCCGCATCCTCCACCGGCCCCCCAGCGATGGTACCGACGGTGATCGCGGGAATCCCCGCCGTCCCGCTACCTTCACCAGCTTCCAGAGTCCGTGGTTGAGCTCCACCGTGACCAGCAGCGGCGAACTCCCCCCGGCTCGGCCACCTCCTCTATTCGCCATGACGATCTCAGCGCTCGCGGCGGCAGAGCGTTTCCAGGAGAACCCTAGAACCCGACGTAGTCTGGACTTGGGAGGAATCTTTCCTTTCGTACAGACTCGACCGACTCGTGCATGGCCCATGCAGCCAGGCCAATCGGCACTTGGACCTTTCCACTGACCAGGCCCACTTCGACCCAGATCACAGCGGCAATCACGCACCTCGAGGTTCGAATTCCCGCTCGCAGTCGAGCTTCGCCGGCGGCGAACTTCCACCCACGGGAAGGGACTTTCCTCGGGAGGAAAAGAGGAAGGAGGAAACGGAGGGAGTTTCAATACCTTGATACGATCAGTTTTCTTCGGCGTCGAACCCCCCGGCGAGATCGGCGACGAGCATTCCAAAGCGCATCTCCTTTGATGATTCCGTTTCGCCATCTTCTTCACGTACGTGCGTTGATCAGATCCGAGCACCGAACCAGACACTTGATCCGGTGTTAGACATTCAATCAAATACGACGGCTCACCTTAGTGCGATCGGTGTCTTCACCCGCATCCGATGCCTCGGGATCTAGATCCTCCAAGGCCCAGAACTTGCCTCCGACTCGCGGTGGTCCACCATCTGAGATCTTAGACGCCGGAGCAGCCTTGATCTTGTCTTCTTCGATCTCCGCCTCATCACGCCGTGCACATTCCGGCGGTCCATCTGAAGCCTTAGACGGTGTCGCGTCTGCACACCCCGCGATCTCCCCCACCTCGAGTCCCTCATCTCCGCCCTGAGTTAACCCCGGCGAACTACTTGATTCGACCGGCGGGAGAGGCGCCGCCGTCGCGGTCGCCCCCTCAGTCGCCCTAACGGTCATGTTTTGTTGGCCCGCCTCAGGGATCTCGCTGCATGCTAGTTAGTGGATGCTTTATTCTCTAGAAATGAGAGGAATGAACATACTATAATACTGAAAATCTCCATCCAGATTCATTGGTTTTAAGCATATATGTTTTTTTGTATTTACACCTACCTTTATTTTCATTTGTCTTCAAACTTCTGTAGTGGACTCAAGGTTTGTAGATCAGCGTACATCCTTAGAAGAAGACTTCCTAAGTGCAGATTCATTGCCAGAGTCAGTAGTTAAAGTAGAAAAGCAAGCTACTGGCACACCCACCACCACTGTCCGCTGTAGGTGTTTCTGTTGATGTGGCAGATGAAGAGGAAACATCAGCCTCTGAGATGAAAGGTAATTACTCATCTTCTATGATTGTAGAAAGCATTATTTCTTTCTTCAGGATGCTAGGATACACCTTTTTGCTATGTCCAGAAGACTTTGTTTTGGCCTTGTACATGAGCTATCTGGCCCTAATTCTTCCCTCCGGTGTTTGCTTCATCTATCTTACAGGTTGTAACCACATGAATGAAATATGGGTTTCTGACAAACGCAGACCATTATATTCTGGTTTTGGCTGTAAACAGTGGCTTTGTGAGAGCTGGTCCTGCAGATTAACGCAGCGTACGGATTTTGATTATGAACATTTTAGATGGCAAGTTGAAGCTTGTGAGATGCTAGATTTTGAGGCTTCTCATTCCTTGACGAGGTACATGGCCATCGCATGTCCAAGGGACTGATATTTCTAATGTGTAATTCAATATCTGCGTATTGGGATTATAACAGCCATGCGCTTCTGAATACAGTACTCATGTTTTGCAGCATGTCCTAGGTGTCATTTCCTTTGCTTCTGTCGGTTTTGTTTATTATCATCAGATGATGAGGGTATACCGAGCTTGTTTGATAATGTTACCCACCCCTTTTCCGCGCATCATAGTGACGATCCAGGATTAGGATTTGTTCTTTTGTGAATGTAACAGCTATGGCAGGCAGGATCAGGGCGGCCAGTGATCCTGGGTTGGATGCTAGATTGTGAGATTTTCAGTAGCTTGGGTGAAACTTAAATGTGCTATGAAAGCTTCGATGAAACTTAAATGTGCTCTTAAAAGTTTGGAACATTGATTGGGACATGATTAGGGAGCAACATATAGGTCAATAATTCTTTTCTTATGTAATAAAATTGTAGCATAAATCCGATGTTTGCGCCAAGCGGGCGCAACAGGTCATCTAGTGCAGCTAAACCTAGATCAATCGAGGGGGTTGTGATTTCTGAATATAGGGAACTACTCACACTTGGCATCAAGGTCGAAGTCGTCTAGGTGGAAGCTGCAAACGCGGGTAGGGGCACGACGCTTCCGCTTGGAATCGTAGACCATGAGCGCCTCGACTTTTTCCTTGTGCATGTCGTCATCCAGTGTACACGCATCGATGCTCTCCACCAAATCATGGAGCGAGCAGTGGCGGTACAGGCGCCTAGGGGTGCGCATTCGGTTCTTTCGGCCTTTTCGGTTCCCTTTTCAGGTTCTTTAATAATTCGGTTTTTAGAAAATGACACCTGAATTAACCAATTATTTTCCAGGAACCAACAATTCGGTTTTTCAAAAATTCGGTTTGGTTTTCGGTTTAAACCGAATTAACCAAAATTGTAACATACAGAAAATTCAAATCAAGAATTAGATACTCCCTCCGACCCGAATTAACGGGCGCAGGGTTAATTTTGCACAAAACCCCTCAATTTTCTTCCGACACCTTATCCCCTTCCGTGGGCGACCGTCGAGGCCTATCCCCTTCCGCGGGCGACCGGCGAGCGCCGAATCCGCGTCGTCCCCTACCCAGGCGGCCTGGTCCTTCGCTTCCCCGCGTCGTCCCCTACCCCGGCGAGCCTTATCCCCTTCCCCTTGTCGTGCTCCGTGATCGGAGGAGGAAAATCAAGAGAAAAGGATCCCCTTTTCTACAAAGCACGGGACTTGCGGGCTCCGGCGGCGAAGCCAGAGAAAGGCGTCGAGCTCGCCCTCCATGGCAGCAACCTTGGAGACGACGGCGTGCGTGACCAGCTCACGAGGGAGACGGAGGCGTGCGTGACCAGCTCACAAGTGAGCACGGGCGGATCCATGTCTTCTTCCGAGGCGCCGCTGGTGCTCACGAGGGAGAAGGATGAGAGGCGGCGGTGGTGGAGGGAAGCGGTGGAGGAGTCCAGCCGGTTGGTGGCGCTGGCGGTGGCGCTGCTGCAGCTGTTGATGCAGCTCATCTCCACCGTCATGGTGGGGCACCTGGGCGAGGTCGCGCTCCCTCACCAACGTCTGCGGCTTCACCAACGTCTGCGGCTTCAGCTCCTCGTGAGCTTCCAGGTGCCCCACTCGAATCAAACTGAATCTCCTTCCTTCCGCGCTGCTGGTGTCATATTCTTTAGAGCAGCAGCCGGCATCCTTTAGTTGGCAGAAAACCGTCAGTTTTAGTTTATCCTTGTTATTTAGAGAATCATTTGTTCGGATCCTTGTAAGGTAGGGGCAAGAATATACAGCAGAAAAATTGCAGATATGACGCCACCACCTATATGCTTGCTGAATTATCCCATGCATAGAACCATGCCAGGACTGAATTATCCTACTCCAGGACTGGAGTATGCATAGAACCATGCCAGGACTGGAGTATGCATAGAACCATGCCAGGACTGGAGTATGCATAGAACCATGCCAGTTGAATGCCATGAGTAACAAGCAGGAGTATATGCATAAGTGAGGTCAAGGCTTCATAGATCTGATTAAGAAAGGAGCACACCTGAGCTCTTGCTTGCAGAGGCATTGTTCTATCAGACCGAGTTCTGAAGCTGGACCGAGCTCTACTGGCTGAATCAAGTTGACAGAGAGTTCACACCCGGCGGTGAACCCTGAATGGGCTAACTACAGCTCAACCAATTGACTGACCATACCATGCCACATCAGATGTGTTCACGCCCAGTTATCAAACTGAACTTATATAAGCTGGCCGTGCATTGCATATGACAGGAGGAGATGAAGGAGTATAACCACCTTCATCCAACCGTGAAATCCAGGAGTTTCACATCTCAAATGATAGGAGTAACAGAAAGTTGATCCATGATTGCTTAGTGGAGAGACTGTAGAAATGCTGATTACATGATGGCATCGCTGTTTCCTGGAGATTTTGGTTCCTGAGCCATGCATTGGTACTTTCTTTTTAGGAAATGGGCAATTTTATTAGAGCATCAACCTGATACAAACAAATAAACCTGCTCAAACGGCTTATGTCTGTGACCGGCATCCTTCAGTAGTGCATTGGGCCCATACAAGAGACTGATTACAAAGTGTGAACTGGCCATGGTTGTTGACTCCACTCTGTGTCGATTCCAACTATTTATCATGCATGTCAATTCGTACTCCCAGTACATGATGTGATTACCTAACTAAGACGAGTAAACAAGGTGTCATGATGTCAATGACGTGCTTACTGATGAATAGAAGAGTTCATGCAAAGCTTTATTTCATATCACATTTTGCATTGAAATGACTGATAGGATCTTTTTCGTGATCAAGCTAAATGAAAACATGATTTTGGTGCTAAGGATATTTCTAGAACCAACAATAAATGTTTCGGAAGTCACAACTTATATTGCGAAGCCGCAACTTGTGGGACATTGGTTTGTTTATAACTTACACCTCAACTTTTGTCACAACTATGAATATCACATACACATGAATATTTGTTTATAACTTACAAGATGATCACCTTGACAGCTAATTTAGGATGGCTTGCTGTTTGTTTTGTGCCTTTCTGGCCTTCTTCTAGAACATGAGCTTCTTCTTCTTCTTCTTCTTCTTCTTCTGGAACATGAGCTTCTTCTTCTTCTTCTTGTGGAGTATTTGGACTGAAGTTGAGATCCAGCTCTTGTGGAGGAGTCAAGTTGATATCAAAGAGGACCATCTTGTCCTATGGTGGACTAGGCAACCTGCAGAAAAGCAATTGAGGAGTATTTAGTTTCTCTCAAATTAATATAGGCAGCATAACCACAATTATAAATTTTATTCTATACATAGGGAAAAAATGATTACTGGAAACTAAGTTGAAATTTCTCATAGGTCCAACTTTCAGTAAAATATTCTTCCATTACTCCCAGAATTTCATCATTGATCAGATTACTGGAGTACTTGAAAGTTGAAAGTAAGAGGTAGACAATTTCATCATTGATCAGATTTAGTACTCCAGTACTTGAAAGTTGAAAATCATGGCTGGTACTCTCATTTCCTTTTCATCTCAGATTTAGTATGCCTAACTGTTTTTGTCCTGAGTTGATAACTGTAGTTCTGCCATACATGTAGGCATTGTTATTTGGGGGAAAACGTAGTCTACCCCAGAGAATAAAATTTGATGTGTATTAACCTCACTTACTGTTCTGTATAGCCAAGCAAAGGACACCCGATGCAGTATCTGCAGTTGTATCTGGAGTAGTGGTAAAAAAACAGGATGGCTAAATTGTGACCATTCAGTTGGTGACAAGAAAGCAGCTGGGGTCGTGCTCAGCCCAAATGACATTTCTTGTGTCAACTCTGTACCCATCAAAATAATGACACTATATCGCAAACATCTGTAATATTGCTCTTGGAAACTGGTCAGTTTAAATACAGGTGAATACACACACACATACTACTTTCTGCTGCTTTGTCTTTGCCTGTTGATTTCAGGTCATTCTGGCTAAATGACCTCTTGGCTTGTCAGAACACACAGCCAAGTGGAGGAAAGAGCAGGACAGGAGTACTAGATGTCAAGGCAAGACCACACTGCTGAGTGCTAACTAATTCCTGAACCCGAAAAATATTTAGCAGGGCAGGACATTTTACCACTACCTGTGAGTTCTCACTTTTCTTTTGCCTTATGTTCTAGTTCCATTTCAGATTGGATGTTGTTATTTACTCGTGTTGTTAAATTGCATAGGGTGCTGTTGATGTTATATGTGGTGGCCCACCGTGCCAAGGTATTAGCGGTTTCAATCGGTTCCGAAATTTTTCCTGCAGTTCTGCTTCCTTTACATATCTAATAATCTTGAATATTTACAGAATCATCAATTAGTTTTCTAGAGCAACAGGAACAGTGATCTCTGCTCTTGGTTCCACCCATCATGAAACACTGCGATCAGGTTCTTTACAGTCGCAAAAGTGTTCAGAAAGTTCTTAGCCTAGCAGGAAGTAACAAAAGCTTAGTAACAACTGCTTTACAACTGAGATTCAGTCCAAAATTTATGTGAATTCCAAAATGCTCTGGTTGCAGGAAAACTGGCACATGCCGCTGTGTCTTAGCCCTCCTCCCACGCTGTTGCAGGAAAAATTACAGGCATAGGTCAAGGAGGCGATCCTCCTGTGATCCAACTACTCAAGACTGAATTGCAACTTGGCCTGGGCAGGGATCCTAAAGTTCAGCGGGTTTACCTAAAATCCGGAAAACCTCTGGTAAGTGATCTACTTCCCAATCCCTGTAGTGATGTTTCCATTGCGGTGATCAACTTGACTCTGGAGTACATGTCTCAAGATGTTTGCACTTATCAGGCATCTCCAGGTCTAAAGAAGATGAACAAGGAGACTGACCTGAAGAAGAGGACTCCTGCTTCTGGATGTCGAAGGAGGAGACGGAGCTGCGCATCCAGCAGCTCTGCTCGACGAGCACGGCGCAGTCAGCGAGCCAGTTCAGGAATCGCGAGAAGGAGTTCCGACCGGCATCGAGTTCAGGAATCGCGAGCCAGTTCACGAGTCAGTTCAGGAATCGCGAGCCAGTTCACGAGTGGCGGCCGGCGTCGAGGATCAGGAGCTGCACGCGTCAGGGAGCAGTAGCCGCGGAGAAGGACGGCGTGGCCGCCGGGAATCGGCGAGCAGGAGGGGGGCCGGGAGGAGGACCGGGAGGGGTCCGGCGAGCTCCGCCCCTGCGTGGGCTGCGACTGCGGCGGCGAGCAGGAGGAGGACCGGGAGGGGTCCGGCGAGCTCCGCCCCTGCGTGGGCTGCGACTGCGGCGGCGAGCAGGAGGAGGACCGGGAGGGGTCCGGCGAGCTCTGCCCCTGCACTGGGCTCCGCCCGTGAGGAAGACAGTGTACAGGACTTGATTGCAAAACGATTTTGAATCGTGGGGGGGTTATTGTAAAATGGCACGCCCATTAATTCGGGTCGGAGGGAGTAGCAAAAATGAGTGGGTAGGGTGTGGTTGCATGGGGCTGTTGTAAAAATCCTTGGCAGAGCATTGCGCTAGCACACCTAAGATGGCCTCGACTTCATTACTAGCCGGCTAGGATGGAGCAGTCAATCTCAGCCCCCGAGAATGGAGTTGCGGAGCCTAGCCGGGACGACATGGACGTGTGGACCTAGTGTCGTGGCAGCTAGCTAGTATTACACGACATGTGGATGAATATGTCTTTGTTGTGAACTTTTATTACAGTTGCATAAGAGAAAGTAATAAATAGAATTTGGATGGAGATCGTGTTGGCGATGATAGATCTTTTTAATGGGATAACTCATTTATTACCATAGATATATATTGTCGCATGGTCTTGAAATATTTGATTGCATGATGAATCGGTCAGTTCGGTTTACATCGACTAAAAACCGAACTAACCGATATAATTTCGGTTTTCTAAAGTTGGGAACCGATATATGGACCAAAAACCGAATTAACCTTATATTCGGTTTGTTCGGTTCGGTCTCGGTCCGGGTTCAGTTTCTCGGGTTTTTATGCCCGCCCCTACGGGCGCCCCATCACACGGGTCCAAGACACGTTTTTTTTCCAACGAAATCAATCACCTCGCACTTTTCTTGCTCCCAAAACCTCCCGATCGCACGTACCAAGGCCGGGCAGGAGAACTAGTTTCGCGATTAATCAGCCCGAGCACAAGTTCGAGACGGAGAGGATATCATATCGGAGACGGATAGGGACTCTCCGTCGGGAGGGAGAAACCCAAGAAAACTAGTATTACATCTCGATCGGACTCGCCAAATTAGGCACCAAAATCCAAACGGGACTAGTGCTCTACTCATGGGAGCTTTCCTAATTAAAATGTGATGTTTTTTTAACAAGGCAAAAGTTTTGCCTTTTATATTGATAGAGAAGGAGCAAAATAACCATGGCCTAAGCCAACAAGGTAAAAAGAAAACACAAAGAGACATCACATGGCCAATTCAGCTAGTTTTTTCGCGCATGCAAAGATCCAGTTCCTTGCTTTCGTCTTTAATACGCTGGAACAACGTGGATGACATAGAGAATTTGTTGTTGAAGACCCGTGCATTCCTCTCCTTCCGTACCTCCCATGTGATTAGGATGATCGCCGTCTTTAGCCTCTTTGAAGAGTTTGATTCCGTTGCCGCGACGGTCTTCCAGTAGTCGTAAACTATAGCCCTAGTAACGCCCAGATCATGCGCAAGGGAAAGGCAATTAAGCCAGGTCGCCGCGTCATTCCATACTCGCCTGGAGTAGCGTCACTCAAAGAGGATGTGTCTTGCCATTTCAGGGTGACATCTGCACAGCTGGCAAGTAGGCTGGTGAGGCCAACCTCGAATAGCTAGGCGGTCTGAGGTCCAAAGTCTATTTTGCATAGCCAGCCAGGCAAAGAAACTGCACTTTGGAGGGGCCCAAGTTTTCTAGACGATGCAAATAAAGGAGAAAGAGGAGGCCCTCATACGTCATAAACATATCCATAATTTCGGATGTTTCATGTTGTTTACATACTATATGCTACATGTTTCCTTTACACTATTCCATTTTATCGATTTTCTGGGACTAACCTATTGACAAGATGCCACGGAGCATGTTCATGTTTTCTGTTGTTTTTTTATTTTAGAAGAGTTGCTCCGAAAATATTCTCGGAATTGGACGATTCGAAAACCAAAAGTATTAGAAATCTGTCGTGCACATGGAGTCTGGAGGGGGGCCATAGGGGCCCCACACCATAGGGCCGCGCGCCCCCCTCTAGCCGCGCCTAGGGGTGGTGTGGCCCCCCTGGCCAACAACCGACGTTGCCCTCATGCCTATTTATACCTCTCGGGAGGTTACCCCTAAACACCAGAGCCTTTTCCACCAAAAACATCCGCAGTCGCCGTCATCCTCAACCCTAGTTTGGGAGTGTTCTGGAGCTCTCTCCGGCACCCTGCCGGTAGGGGGAATCATCATCGGAGGGCTCTACACCACCATGCCCGCCTCCGGAATGATGCGTGAGTAGTTCATCCTTGGACTACGGGTCCATAGCAATAGCTAGATGGTTGTTCTCTCATCTTTATGCCTCATGTTTAGATCTTGTGAGCTGCCTAACATGATCAAGATCATCTTGTTGTAATGCTATATGTTGTGTTTGCTGGGATACGATGAATATTGAATGCTATGTCCAGTTATCATCAATCTATTATGTTCTTTCATGTGTATGTTATTAATGATCTTGCATGCTCTCCGTTGTTAGTAGATGCTCTGGCCAAGTAGATGTTTGTAACTCCAAGAGGGAGTATTTATGCTCGATAGTGGGTTCATGTCTCCCGTTTACTCACGCTCGAGTGACAGAGCCGTAACATGTGGAGAATGTACTGTTGCCATTAGGGAGAAAACAACGATGTTTACATTACACACTTTGCTTAATGCGATTATCTGTTGCTTGCAACTTAATACCCAAAGTTTGGTCGGATGACATTCTGAGGGTGGATTATTAGTCATAGATGCAGTTCGATAACGGTCTATGAACCTTGTTGTAATGCCCGTATGAATCACATAGTAATCATTATATCATGCATATGCACTACTGTGCAATCTTTATATCTCTCAATTGTCCAGCTGTAATTTGTTTACCCAGCATGTTATCTATCTGTTCTGGAGAGACACCAGTAGTGAACTATGGACCCGGTCTATTTTCTTTATACTCGTAATACAACCTCTGCAATAACTGTTTTCATACTATTACTACTGTTTTTCTACTTCCATCACTGTTCTCTTTTCATCTACTGCAAACAAGTACTGTTTTCCATACCATACGTTTAACCTCTTTGTTTTCAGCAAAACCGGGGAGATTGACGACCTCACTGTTTTGTTGGGGCAAAGTGATTTGATTGTGTTGTGTAGCTTCCACGTTGCTTTTGAATCGGTAGTGCGCCCTGCCAACATCAGCTGCATCAACCTTCGGAAGTGATTTCTCTCCTACTGGTCGATTCAACCTTGGTTTCTTTCTGAGTGAAACTTGCTATTGTGCTCTTCATACCTCCTCTTGGTGTCTCCCAACGAACGTGTGTTACACGTATATCAAGCTATTTTTCTGGCTCCGTTGCCGGGGAGACAGAGGATTTCTGCAAAGGGGTCTCTCACTTCCAACCTCTTTACTTTGTTTTAGTTTTGCTTAGTTTATTTTATTTTGTCTTATTTGCTTCTCTTTATCAAAAACACAAAAAAATTAGTTCTTATTCTAGTTGTTATTTTTATCCCATTTTTAATCTTGCTAAAATGAGTACTCCTGAGAATACTAAGTTGTGTGACTTTACTAGCACAAACAACAATGATTTTATTAGCACACCTATTGCTCCACCTGCTCCTACTGCTAATTTTTATGAAATTAAGCCTGCCTTGTTGAATCTTGTTATGAGACAACAATTTTCTAGTATTAGTACTGATGATCCTTCTGTCCATCTTAATAATTTTGTTGAACTATGTGAGATGCAAAAATATAAGGATATAGACGGAGATATTATTAAACTGAAATTGTTTCCTTTATCTTTGAGAGGAAGAGCTAAAGAATGGTTGCTATCTTTTACTAGAAATAGCATTGATTCATGGACTAAATGTAAAGATGCTTTCTGTCGGATATATACCGTATAGGGGTATATAAGATGGTAGTCAAAGTGCCTGGTTACCAGGGTGGCCCAAGTGGTAGTGGGCTATGGTCCATTGGGCGGCCCAGTAACTTGACGCACAGAAGCCGGATTCTAGAAGAACCCGGATCACGGCCCGTGTGATCTGGCTTGGAGGAGAAGACGGATTCCTTACTTTCCAAGTTGTAGTTACCGTAGTCTTCTAGGTTTCCTATTCTATAAGCCCTAATCCGGCTATTATATAAAGCCGGACGGGAGATAAACAAGAGAACCAACGAATAACAGGGAAGCTATAGGCCAACTCACCGAGAAGTTGATCCTTTGCGAGTAGCTAGATCCAAGACCTCACATTGTAATCCTGTTTCCAGGCTTTAGCCCTGATTAGTGAGAAGTGCAGGAGTAGGCACGTCGTACTGTCGCGACGTACCGAACCTGGGTAAATCCTGTGTTTACTGTCTACCACGCGATCCCGTTACCCCACGTCTCTACCGTAGTCTCATGGCACCCCCGTCTATGAAAACTACTACGATGTCTCTATAGTTGGCGCCCACCGTGGGGCAAACGACGTCAGGCGTGAAGTTCCGATCTGGGATACTTGGCGGAATCGGAAGATCAATCACTGTCGGAAGCTTGGAATTCAACGATGATGTCGGACGCTTCCTCGACAACGGATCCTACATACCGGCGCAAAACCACCTGGTAAGTGCCTGCGTGTTACCGATAGGATATGCTAACATCTTTATCGGACTAACTGCAGAAGAAATGGGGTTTTGCGGTGGAAGCAAATTTATCCCACCCGCCCTATACCCAGTCGAGGATGACTATGATACCGGATTCTACTCAGATCGCCGACAAAAAAGTGACATGCACTTTATCGGCATGGTGCAGTCCGAAGTCGCCGAAAACACGGATGACGTAAATCCCGTGCAAGAGGCAGACAAAAACACACCCGTCACAGAGACGGAAGATCCGACACCCGTCATACAGGCGAAAGATCCGACACCCGTCAACGAGACGATGAACTCGGAAGCAGAATCCGTACTAGCCGCCATTGAGGCGAGATTAGAGTCGGAAACCGGATCAGAGGATTTTGATTCCGAAGACGAAGACGCGGACGCCTTCGAAAGGAAAGTTAAATCTTTTCAAGAGGGATTCCATGAAGTGCTAATGGCGAAACCAGCTGATACCACAGACGCCGGCAGCCAGGAAAGCCCTAAAACCCCTCCGCCAGAGGAAGAGAGAGAAGACGGAGAAACTTCTCCGGTATTTCCCAATGTCAAGGAATTGACAGAAGATGAGCCTGTCAAAAAGCCTCCCTCTTCCAAGAAAAAGCATCGTGCTGCTAAGAAACTCCAATACAAAATCCGGAAGAAAAAGTCAGCTGATCAAGCTGATGAAAACCTGGAAGTAGGAGATGCTAGCGGAATAAAAATTGCGGCGAAGAAAATCAAAGAAATCCTTGTTCCGCCAATGACGGAACAGGAAGAGCAAGAGCTGTTGCAAACGCCAGTGGGAGCAAATGAACCCCCTGAGATGCTGGAAGCCAGGAGGCAAACTTTCCAAAGGCAACAGCAACATCTACTCAGATCTCGGCAACACCTCCAAAAAACCCAGGATGACATTAAACTCATGAAGGAAGAAATAGAGGAGTACGAGAGAAAGAATAGATCTGGCATTAAACCTACAAGGTTACCCGGAATCGTAAGACCGGAAGTACTGCCGCCAAAAGAAAGGTTTCACAACCCATCTTGGCAAAAGCAGGTAAACGGCAAAGATGCCAGAGGCGAACCAATTTATAAAACCGCAGCAGAAAACGCCGAAGCAGCGTTCGCCATCCTGAACAATGATCTGTACTCCAACGGTGAAAAACTTCAAGGGGTGTATGCTTTCCTAGGAAAAGCATTGCAACAACAACAGCGGGCCCAAGAGCGATCAGGAAGACTGCAGGATAACTCCGCCCTATGCAAAACAGCTACTTGCGCCGCTGGAGCACCTGGACCAGAGGAATCTGGAGATTTAGACAATTGAAAGGATAAAAAAGAGGATCCGAGAAAAGACAAGAAAAACCCCAACAATAGGGATGAAGCGTCCCGAACCGGATCCCATCCCCCGAAAGGTGGACTTAAACCCCACGATAGGGAAGAAAAATACCGGAATAACGGCAAAATAATGCCACCTCCGAGAAACCCAGCTGAGAAAGCGGAAGATACGATACACCTCACAGACGTGAGAGATCCCGGACACCCCCTAAGGATAAAGAAAGGCACAGGAGCAGGACTCCGCCTAATCCAAAAGGCCGTGATCATGGAAGAGATAGGTACAATCCCGGAAAAGCGCGTCCGCGCAACAATGGAAAAGAAAGGAGTAGATCCCCTTCTGTCCATTCAGCCGGAAGATATTCCGCACACATTGATAGAGCGGAAAAGGATGATCTATACTTTGGTCCTAAGTGTTTCACTGACAGGATCCGAAGGATAACCCTGCATTCTGGCTTCGCCAAAGTTGGTCCAACCTACCAAAAATATACCGGCAGCACAAACCCGGACACCTGGCTCTCAGACTATTATACAGCCGTCCAGATCAACAATGGGACAGACCTGGAAGCTGTCAAGTTTCTTCCCCTAATGTTACTAGACGGAGCCAGAGATTGGATCAATGGATTACCATCAAGAACTGTCGACAGCTGGGATGATATGGCTAGAGTATTTACTCAGCATTTCCGGGGAACATACAAACGCCCGAACAACATCAACCAGCTGAACCGTTGCACCCAATTCGAGGATGAACCATACGTGGATTTCATCTCCAGATGGACGGCAATGAAGAATAGTTGTTCTGGAGTAACTGACGTACAAGCAATGCATGCTTTCGTCAATGGCCTAAAACCCGGACTTGTACCGTTCATGGTTGGTTCCAAACAGCACAAAGATCTCGGATCTATGCTTACAACCGCCAACGAACATGTTGCGGCCGAAGACGACATCAGAGCAAGAGGGGGTAATATCGAATCACTGATACTTGCTAAGAAAACCCCTCGTTCTGACAAAAAAGGAACTCCAGAAACAACGACAAAACCCAAAGAGGTCAATATAGCCTTTGGAAGTGAAAAAGGGAATAAGTGGAAAGGACGCAGCCCAGATCCAATCAATTACACTCCAGAGGAGTGGGAGAGGATTAAATCGGAACCTTGTGTCCACCATTCACAATTTGGGAAACCCACCCATACAAACGCACAATGCCGGCTGAATAAGCACATGAAAGGCAGTGCAGGATCCGGAAATAAGGGGAAGGGTTCCAAAAGGAAACCCACCAAACAAAAGCCAGAAGCTGAAAAAGAAGACAGTGAATCGGACACTGATGAAAAAATCCAGGAACAACAGCGAAAGGGCGAACCCAAATTTCCGAGAGTTGATGGAGAAGCAATGCTAACATTCCTAGCAACTCCGTCAGCAAAGGTGGCCAAAAGAACACTTCGAGAAATAAACGCGGTTGTTCCGGCAACCCCCAAATTCTTGAAGTACTCCAACACACCAATTACCTGGGATCAGTCTGATCATCCCGGGAATATCCCTGAACCCGGCACACAAGCTCTTGTCGTAAGCCCTATTGTCCAGAACACTAGGCTAAGAAGAGTGATGATGGATGGAGGATCCAGCATTAACATAATGTACTTGGATACACTGAAGCATCTGAAGATTTCCGAGTCCCAGCTCAATTACGGCAACATAAGCTTCCACGACATTGTTCCTGGCAGACAAGCACGATCCCTAGGAGAAATTTCCCTAGATGTCACCTTCGGAGATAAAGATCACTTCCGGCAGGAAAAAGTATCCTTCGAAGTAGTGCCGTTCGAAAGCGTGTATCACGCAATACTCGGACGTCCAGCTTTCGCCAAATTCATGGCAAGATCCTGTTATATTTATAAAAAGCTGAAGATGCCAGGACCCAAAGGAGGAGTAATCACCATAGCTGGTGATTTTAAGCTAGCAAATGAGTTGGAGAAAGAAAACGCCCTTTGCGCTCAGAGAGTCATATAGCAAAGGAAGAACTGAAGGAATTAGCCAAGGAGGTATCGCCGACAGAAATGCCGGCAGGAAAAGAAACCCGGAAGCCAACAGACAGCTTCAAGGCATCCGAGAATACAAGACAGGTAATCCTAGATCCCAAGGATCCGACAAAATTCGTCGTTGTAGGGACTGGGATGACCGACAAATAGGAAGGCGAGCTCATCAAGTTCCTCCGTGAGAACTGGGATATTTTTGCCTGGTGTCCAGCTGACATGCCAGGCGTACCCAGGGAACTTGCTGAGCACCAACTCAAGGTAATTCCAGGATCAAAACCCGTCAAACAAGTTCTCCGTCGATTTGACGGAAGAAGACGGAAGGCTATTGGCAAGGAAATTATCCGGCTTTTAGCAGCAGATTTCATCCAGGAAGTAATCCACACTGAATGGTCCGCAAATCCGGTATTAGTACCGAAGAAAGACACTACTGCTCTTAGAATGTGTATAGATTACACAGGCTTTGATGGAGGGATGATAACCCGGTAGGCCAAACTCCAAGGAGTAACCCGGCCCAAAGGACGGTGCGCAGGATCCGGCTAAGGATAGGGAGACTTGTGGAGGCCCAAGTTTGTAGGCCCAGCAACCCGGATTGTGGATTATTGTAAAGGAAAGCTAGGGTTTGTGCGCCGTGTCCGGGTAGGATCCAGGGTGCGCCTTGGGGAATAAGCCAGGGGGTACGGGTGCTTTATAAACCGACCCCCAGGTCTAGCTTTAGACAGAGATCTTAGAACCCTAGCCATAGCGCTTGGTATCGAGCATCTAGTGTAATCCAGAGTTGAGTTGTTATATCAAGATCGGAGACTCGGCGACTTTGATTGCCGGCTACCAGATCGAATTGCACCATGTTTTCCTCTGAGCTAAACCCTCTCCCAAATACCTGTGTCGTCTTGCCCCAAGATCAGTTACCCCCGGTAACATCTGCCGTGATTATCCCACGACAGTTGGCGCCCACCGTGGGGCCTGCGTCCAAAGGTGTTTACATCACGGGAGAAGCTCGGAAGAATATGGAGAATCTCGTCGTCGGCGAAATCTACATCGACCGCAGAGGAAAGAAGACGGTGGACGATTCCGGCTGGGGGCCAGAGTCAGATCACCTCGAATCCGGATCCGTCGTGACGATCGGCCGGATCAACATCTTCGTCGGTACGGTACGAACGACTAATTTAAAGGGACAATATCACGTGCATACTACAGGAACTTCTAGCATGAACAAGGAGACGCCAAAGCAAGCGGCGAACTCGGTTTCATCGGCCGCGCCGGGATATCTTAGGTGGGCAGAACAAGAGATAACGTGGAGTAGAAGAGATCATCCGGAAAAAGTAGAGCGTCCAGGAGTCTTGGCGTTGGTGGTTGCCCCACAGGTTAATGGTTACGAACTGAAGAGGGTCCTGATGGACGGTGGAAGTAGCATCAACATCCTTTATTGGGAGACCTTCTTACGGATGAGTCTCAAAGAGTCCCAGTTGCAGAGAAGTTCGACAATCTTTCATGGGATCGTACCGGGTCACTCGGCGAGCCCCGAGGGAAAGATCACCTTGGAGGTTGCTTTTGGAGAATCGACGGATAATTATCGAGTTGAGTGGCTCACGTTTGAGGTGGTCAAACTGCGCAGTCCTTATCACGCGCTGTTTGGAAGACCGGCTTACGCCAAATTCATGGCTAGGCCGTGCTACGTGTATTTGCAGCTAAAGATTCCGGGTCCTAAACGGACCATCACCATACATGGGAACCGGGATATAGCAGCCGGGTGTGACGAAGGAGATTCGGTTATGGCTGAGCAAGCATGCAGAAAAGAAGAACTCGAATATTACCGGTCTCAAGTGAACCCGGATGATAGAACAGCCTTGAACAAGCCGAATACCGAGGACGAGAGAGCAAAATTCAAAGCAGCACAAGACACCAAGAAGATAGATTTCGTTGAAGGCGATTCCACTAAGCAGTTTACCATAGGGTCTAACTTGGGAAAAGAGCAGGAGGAAGCACTTGTGGAGTTTATTCGTTCAAATGCATATGTGTTCGCCTGGACACCCAGCGATATGCCGGGTATCCCTACGGAGTTGGCCGAGCACAGTTTGCATGTGGATCCCAAGTCCAGGCCCGTGAAGCAGGGCTTGAGGAAAATGAATGAGGAAAGAAGGAAGGCTATAGGCGAAGAGATCGCTCGGCTATTTGCAGCCGGCTTTATCATGGAAGTATTTCACCCGGATTGGCTGGCAAACCCGGTTCTAGTGATGAAAAAGACCAATGAGTGGAGGATGTGCATTGATTTTACGAGTCTCAACAAACACTGCCCAAAGGATCCGTTCGCACTACCCAGGATAGATCAGATTATAGATGCAGTAGCTGGAAGCGATTTATTATGCTTCCTGGACGCATATTCCGGGTATCATCAGATTAAGCTCAAGAGGGAGGATTGGGAGAAAACATCATTCATAACCCCTTTTGGGGCCTTCTGTTATAAAACCATGACGTTTGGATTGAAGAACGCCGGTGCAACTTACCAACGGTGTATTCAAAAGTGTTTCGAAGACCAAATCGGACGCAACGTCCATGCCTATGTGGATGATGTGGTCATCAAGACCAGGAAGGCGGAGACGTTTATCGATGATCTAAAGGAGACGTTCAAAAACTTGAGGAGGTACCAGATGAAGCTTAACCCGACAAAGTGCGTGTTCGGAGTTCCAGCCGGGAAATTACTCCGCTTTATAGTTTCCGAAAAAGGGATCGAGGCAAACCCGGATAAAATCAAGACCATCCAGGGTCTGAAAAAACCAGAAAATTTGAAGCATGTTCAAAAGCTCACGGGCTGCGTAGCAGCCTTGAGCCGATTCATATCCAGACTCGGAGAAAAGGCAATACCCTTGTACCGGCTCTTGCGGAAATCAGACAAATTCGTGTGGGATCAAGAGGCGGATGAGGCATTCGAGGCACTAAAGAAGCAGTTATCCGAATCACCAGTACTAGCGGCGCCGGGTCCTAAAGAGCCTATGTTGCTGCACGTGGCAGCTGGCCCCCGAGCCGTTAGCGCAGTAGTTGTTGTGGAGCGTAAAGAGGACGGGAAAGGTTACCCGGTCCAGAGGCCGGTTTATTATGTCAGCGAGGTATTATCAGAAGCAAAGCAGCGCTATCCACATTGGCAAAAACTGGTGTTTGGGGTCTTTATGGCTAGCCGGAAATTGAAGCCGTACTTCCAAGAACACCCCATAACAGTGGTTAGTTCAATACCAATGTCGGATATCATCAGAAACTCGGACGCAACGGGAAGAATAGCCAAATGGGCGATAGAGATGGGGGATTATCACATCAACTACGAACCCAGGTCAGCAATCAAATCTCAAGCTTTAATTGATTTCGTTAACGACTGGACACATACAGGCATGACTACAACGGTTCCAAATTCCGAGTCATGGATCATGCACTTCGATGGATCTAAGCAATACGAGGGATCAGGAGCTGGGGTGGTGCTGACGTCACCCAAAGGAGATAAACTAAGTTACGTACTACAAATCCACTTTGACTGTTCCAATAACGTGGCCGAGTATGAGGCCCTGTTGCACGGCCTAAGGGTAGCTAAGGAGATGAACATCAAAAGGATACGGTGTTTCGGAGATTCGGATCTTGTGGTACAGCAGGTGTCAGGAACTTGGAATAGAAAGGACGCAACTATGGCAGCATACCGCAGGGAAGTTGATAGGGTTGCAGGATGTTTTTCCGGGTATGAGGTGGAGCATATAGACAGAAGAAAGAACGAGGCAGCCGACGCGCTCGCTAGACTCGGCTCGCGCAGAGAGCCGGTTCCACCTAACGTTTTCCTGGATGAATTATGGCGACCATCGGTTAAAACCGAGTCAGAGGAGGAATTGGCAAACCAAGACCCGGATTCAGGACTTGTGGCTACAGTACGTACTGTTCCCGAATGGACAGAACCGTTTTTGGCCTACCTGTCGCGGGGAGAGTTACCACAGCAGGAGGTGTTAGCAAGGCAAATTTTGAGGCGAGCCAAGGGATATTCTATCATCAATGGAGAATTATACAAGAGAAGCGCAGCAGGAGTCTTTTTGCGCTGCGTAGCGCCAGAAGAAGGCCGACAGATTCTCAAGGAAATCCATGAAGGCGACTGTGGACATCATGCATCCACAAGGTCCCTTGTGGCTAAAGCTTATCGGCACGGATTTTTCTGGCTCACGGCTCTAGCGGATGTGGAACGATTGGTAGCAAGGTGTGACGGATGTCAAAGGTACGCTCGCCAAACCCATGTGCCGGCTATGGAGTTACGGACCATCCCGTTAACTTGGCCGTTCGCTGTCTGGGGTATGGACATGGTTGGCCCCTTTCATATGTCACCATGTAAGAAGACACATCTTTTGGTGGCTATTGATAAGTTTACCAAGTGGGTTGAGGTTATGCCAGTTACTAATTGCGAAGCAGCTACAGCAGTCAAGTTCCTGAAAAGGATTATCTACCGGTTCGGGTATCCCCACAGCATAATTACCGACAATGGAACCAACATGTCCCTTGGTGAGATGGAGAAGTTCTGCGGCAATAATGGAATCCGGCTTGATGTTGCATCGGTGGCTCACCCACAGGCCAATGGACAAGTGGAGAGAGCAAACCAAGAATTGCTTCGCGGGTTAAAACCACGATTGCGAGTTCCTTGTATCAGGGCTGCTGGTGCATGGGTCGAAGAACTTCCTTCTGTGGTTTGGGGTATCAACACTACACCTAACAGATCCACTCAGATGACGCCCTTCTTCATGGTCTATGGTGCGGAGGCAGTGTTACCGAGTGACCTTATTCACGACTCACCGCGAGTATCAGCTTACGTCGAAGTGGAGAACGAAAAAACCCGGCAGGACGCCGTAGACATGTTAGAAGAGCAAAGAGAACAAGCCCTGGAAAGATCAGCCATTTATCAGCAAGATCTACGGAGGTATCATAGCCAGCGCGTGAAAACCCGGGTATTCCAGGAAGGAGACTTGGTTTTGCGCCTGGTACAGTCAAATGAAGGAAAGCACAAATTATCACCACCATGGGAAGGACCATTTATCATAAGCCGGAATCTGCATAATGGATCATATTACTTGATAGATGCAAGGGAAGAGTCGGCTACAGTTAACGACACCGCACATACCACTTCGTCTATGCAAGAAAGAGATAGACCATGGAACGTGGCTCAGCTACGTCCATATTATACTTAAAAAAGATTATATTGGCAAGTGGAATTGCACGATGTAATAGGCAGCAGGTTTTCAGACGTACTCTTTTCCTATCCAGGGTACCTTTGGGGACTGGACGGGTTTTTAATGAGGCGGCTTGCTGACCTAGATTTTTCATATCAAGTAAAGAGATAGTTATCAAGAAAAGAGATGGTTATTATCAGGTTATGTACTCTCAGTATGATGCGTATATCTAGGTCTTGGGGGCTGGTCGCTTGAACAGCACAGTTACAAACTCAAAGACCCGGCCATGATGCCTATGAGTTATAAGGGCCGATTACTTGCAAACGAGTACGGCTACAATCTTATAACCGGACAAAGAAGTCCAAATTCCTTGGCTATTCTTACTTAAGCTCGATGTGACTCGCATTAAAGTGGCATGATTTGTTCGCTTACGATCGCAGTCAGTCATGAAACCCGACGGGGCTTGGTTGGCTACGTTTTCGTATGGATGTAACAACATGGTATCCACGCGAAAGCCGGCTTACAGTACAAGATAGTCAAAAGGGTCATCTAAACCACAAGTTATGCAGAGTACAAGGCTGAACAGCTGGAAACTCAACGACTATTAAGCGTAACTTCAAAACCTATGTGAAACAACTCAGGGATCTTTGTGAAATTAGCAGTAGGCAGTTCGTTCCCCTTTCAAGATCAAGTGTCCTAGACTCGGCGATCTGGGTCCGGGTGTCTTGAAACCTTGAAAAGAGAAAAAACGGCTTACTTGTATAATTCCAAAAACCCAAATATCCGAGTCCTGGGGACTTGGGGACTTAGAAGCAAAACCCGCTTGTCAATACCCATGAGACCCGGAAATTGAGTTTTCACAAAAGGAACAATAAAGAAAGCCAGATATCGAGAACAGATGAATAATGGATAAACTTAAAAAGGCCGGAACAGGCATCGAGTATATCAAGACCTTAGCGTGCATTACAAAACCCTGGTGAAAAGATATCAAAGGTGCACAGGCGCACCACCCAAAATATAACTGTTTTAAAAAGTATGTTGACCGACCGGTGCACAAGAAGAGGCATGAGAAATCATATATCACTCGGCGTTCATCTTGGCCTTGCCCTTGCCGTCATTGGTGGTAGCAGCAGTACCCGGATCAGCGGTACCAGCCCCTGCAGGAGGTGGAACGACTGGTGTTGAGGTAGCAGGGGCAGAGCCGGCTTCAGCTTGCTTCTTGGCAGCTTCCGCCCTTATCGCAGCAGCTTCCTCCTTCCACCGAGCCAGCATATCATACGGCTCGGGAAGATCCGACTTAATTGCTACACCAGTAGCATCATACGCTGGAACAAGGATATTAACGTCCAGTTCATCAGCGATCACGCTGGCCGGGTAACGGACCTCCTTCTGAACGGCCTGAAAATCCTTCACCGAGAACTTGGACCCATCAAGCTTGAACTCTGGGAAGCCGCCCATGAGCTTCGCTAGTTCGAGCTTGGGGAAATAAGCCTTGGCGAGTGCAAGCCCCCGGGTCATTCCAACCCGGCAAGACGAGCGTTTCCAGTGCCAAATCCACTCAGGAATAGTGGAGAAGGCATCCAACATCCTCTTCAGATCAACATGCCCTCTACCCGGCCACCGTAATTCCTCCAGGATCCATTTGGTTCCGGCACATAGCTGCCGGAGAACACTCTTCATGGTTTTCAACTTGGCGATGTCATTCTCTTCCGGCATGGTTTCATCCGGGCCTGAAGGAATGGAAACGTAAGTCGGGAAAATCGTTGTCATCTATCAAAAAGATAAACCCGAAGGAGGAAACGTACCAAGTAAAGCACGATATGTGTCCGATATTTGGACGGAAAGGCTTGTTAGGTCATCTTCTGCTTGGTGAGCCCTTTTCCTATATTTCCTCATTATCAGCCTATTCCTCCTGGCCTCAGCTTCGGCTGCTTCACGCAAAGCTACCTCCTTTTCGATAAGCTTGGTGGCGTCCGCCAGTTTCTCCTCAGATTGAGTCACGAAAGACTGCATGTATGCAAACAAGGATCAGTCGGGTAGAGGAGCAAGTTATCAGGCGTTTGCATATTAAAGTCCCAAGCGAATTATGAATCAATTCACTCGGAACTTGGGGACTGGACAAGGGCACAAGCAACATTAATCGGATTTACCTCGTGCTTGGCTATTAAGGCCCCCAAGATGTTTTCTTCATTAGCCCTTAAAGTGCGCAGGGTTTCCAGCATCTGGGCAAACGTCAGTTCTTCGGATCGAGTACCGGAAGGACCGGCAGCTTGGTCACCCGGCGGGGGGGGGGCTCTCCCCGCCCTTGGAGTCGAGACCCGGACAGTTTGAGTACCCGGGTTGGGAGAACCCATCCTTGTATCTAGAACCTCGATCTCCTCGTCTACTGGTTCCGATGAGGAAGGAGATCCGGCGGCTCGGGGAGGTGGATTGCTCGGAGGGCCTTGTTCTTGGTTATTCGCCGTATCATCACCAGTCGCGGCGTCGGCGTTATCAGTCGGTTTCTCCACCCGGCGGCCATCTGTTTCTACGTTTTCCGGGTCACTGACGGTGACTTTAGTGCTGAAAGAAAGATGAAAAAAGGCAGTTATTAGTCATGACGATAGCTTGAGTGGAAATTGGTCAGACGTAAAAGGAAATCACGTAACAAAAACTTACCCAGCATTCACGATGTAATCCGGCGGGAGCTCGCCGCTGGAAGCAGATGAGGTTGTCACAGGGACCACTAGCGGAACCCGGAATTGCCCGGCGCGAGGGTGGTTAGGAGAAGGTTGGCGTTGAGGAGAATCGGAAGGACGAGACGGAGGAGCGCTGGCACGAGGGACCGAGGGGGTAGAAATACCCGGGTTAAGGGGATCTTCACCCGGGGAGCTCCGAGTTACTCTGCGCTTGGCTGGGAAAGAATCCTTCAAGCACGATGAATTTGATAATTGATGGTTAAGTCGTCGCATGGCGTCAAAGGAGTAGGGTTCAGAGGATAATGAGGAAAAAGGAACCTTGGACACTGCTCCCCTGGTCTTCCTCTTGGCTCCGACTGTTGCCTCTTGGTCAGACTCGGTTGCCTCCGGATCATCCTCGTTGGTCTCACCTTCGTCCTCCAGTCCTGTGAACCAGGTGTGTGTTCGTTGGAAAAAAGGTAAACGGGAGGAAAATAATACAAGTAAGGATATACAAATTCTATGCAAATACCTTCGCTCTCATCAGCCGGCTCGTCCTCTTCTTCCGGGTCTCTGGAAGGGGGGAAGGGTTCAACTCTCCAGAAAGGGTCATCAGCCTAAGACAAAAGAATGAGGTCAAGGGTTAGAAGCTGTATCAAGTCAAAATGTGGAAATAAGTTATGAATGTCGGGTATTACCGCTGGAGCCGGGTTTTCCCGAGTAAACGGGGGTAACCCGGTGATGCCCTTTATCACCTCCAGTTTCTCTGTTAAGAAGCCCTTGATGGTCTTGTTAGTATCGCCGGTTGCAAAGTTCTTGGTGGAGTAGCGGAGTGCATCTGTGGTGTGCCCCGAATACTCGCACATCAGTTTGGTGCGGATGGAGTTGGGTTGGATCCGGAAATCAACCCATGTTTTCACTAAATTTAGCCCGAGGAGGCCTTGGGCTGAAAGGATGGCTATCTTGGCTAACGAGGGAAGGATTGCCTCCCTATCCGAGTCTGGTGCAAAGGCGTTGAAAGACTCGGAAGGCTCCAGGAGATTTTCCGAGTAACCCGGCAGTTTCTTTTCGCCGTCGGGGGAGGTATCGTGGCAATAAAAGAAAGACAGCTGCCAGTGTTTGACGTGAGAGTTCAAATTGAGGGTTGGCATCGGTGAGTTCTTGCGGCGTTGGATGGATACCCCGCCGCAAGTAAGAAGTGCTCCGTCGCCGCTTTCGCGGCACGGCTTACACTGGAATAGTTCGATGAAGAGAGTCAAACTTGGCGGCATGCACAAGTACGACTCAGATAGAACGATGAAGTGGGTAATATTCAACATAGAGTTAGGCCCTATGTCGAATACCCGGAGGCCATAATGGCTTAAGACCTCCCGGAAGAAAGGGTGACCCGGAGGACGGAATCCCCGGGTCACATGCTCTATGAAGCAGATTACCTCGTTATCAGCAGGTGTAGGCCGGGTCTCGTTGCCCGGAGCCCTCCAGTGAATGTCCTTCTGAGAAGGGAGAATTCCTAATTCGGCTAGCTCGTCCAATTTGGCCTTCGTAGCTGTGGAACGCCCCCAGTTAGCGGATATGGTTTGGGTAGCTCTCGCCTGAGCCGGCTGTTTTCCTTGTCGTTTGGGAGCCATGGGGTCAGCCTGCAAAGCGCAAGAAAAGGAGGCATGTGAAATAAGGTCCGGGAGTGTTGGATTATCCGAGTATAAGGTATCAAGAAAGCATGAAGCTAAAAATTATCAGGGTATCACGCTATGAGGTGGGGATTACAAGGTATCCGGGTTTTAAGTACAATCATGGAAATTATTGGTCACTTACGTATGGAAAGACATTTGGGGAAGACGGATGGTTGCCCATGCGTCTACTGCAAGCAAATAGCTGGAAAAGGAAGATTTTCCGGGTGTTAACCAATGAGCGGAAAATCAAGGGGGAATGGATCTAGATGGGAAAGTTTGCGAGCGGTTTTGCGGGAGATTTGGTGATTAGCAATGGTAGGAGGATGAGTTGCAACTATTCTGCAGGTGGTTAGAGGGGTTGGCGAGCATCAAATCGGTCTAATTTGATGAAATTGGGAAAGTGATTCACGGGTTGACCTAGATCCAATCTTGGATGAATTGAAAAATTATGGTGCTAAATAAAACGAATGTGAGAGGCTTACTGGAAGGATTGGAGTCCGGCGCGACAGCGGCGAGCGGTGTGGATCGAATGCCCCCTCGCGATTCCTGGCGAGAGGAGCAAAGGCGCGACGGTGGCACTTGACGGCGGTGCGAGATGGATCGAGGGCGCGGCCGGCGGTGATCTTGCTTCGACGACAAGCACGAACTTCTTGCGGTGGTGCCGCGAGGGTGTAAGGAGCAAAGGGGAAAAGGGGAAGCTGAGGCGCAGTGGTGAGTTTAGGGTTACCCACTGTGTGCTATTTATAAAGCAAGGGTGAGTCTTCCTTAACGGCCCGAAGCCGGAAATCGTGGGGTGACGGTTATCCCCGTGGATTTTGCGAGATATGCGCCAAATATTGAGCAAGGCATTGGAATGAAAGAAAGAAGGGGATCAATCCCGTGATATCGGGATCGAGTATCAAGTATGAGATCTTGACATTTTTATCAAGGTTTGAACCTGGAAAATTAAACCAAAGAGTTTGGGGAAAGGCCGGGTTATTATATGGCCACCATGGAGTTAGGCCTAACCACTTATCAAAGCATCTTAACCCGGCCTCCACGTGCCTATGCGTTTGATATCTTTGCAGGGAATAGCGAGCGCTTCAAGGAGGATCCATGAAGCCCAGGCTATTCTGGGGACTACTGATGGAGGGATGATAACCCGGTAGGCCAAACTCCAAGGAGTAACCCGGCCCAAAGGACGGTGCGCAGGATCCGGCTAAGGATAGGGAGACTTGTGGAGGCCCAAGTTTGTAGGCCCAGCAACCCGGATTGTGGATTATTGTAAAGGAAAGCTAGGGTTTGTGCGCCGTGTCCGGGTAGAATCCAGGGTGCGCCTTGGGGAATAAGCCAGGGGGTACGGGTGCTTTATAAACCGACCCCCAGGTCTAGCTTTAGACAGAGATCTTAGAACCCTAGCCATAGCGCTTGGTATCGAGCATCTAGTGTAATCCAGAGTTGAGTTGTTATATCAAGATCGGAGACTCGGCGACTTTGATTGCCGGCTACCAGATCGAATTGCACCATGTTTTCCTCTGAGCTAAACCCTCTCCCAAATACCTGTGTCGTCTTGCCCCAAGATCAGTTACCCCCGGTAACATCTGCCGTGATTATCCCACGACAGGCTTGAACAAATTGTGTCCAAAAGATAGATTTGCGTTACCGCGAATCGATCAAATAATAGATGCCACTGCAGTCTCTGAGCTTTTGTGCTTTTTGGATGCATACTCCGGGTACCACCAAGTACGCATGAAAAAGGAAGATCAAATTAAGACTTCTTTCATAACCCCATACGGGACGTATTACTACGTAACCATGCCATTTGGCCATGAAGAACGCAGGTGCAACCTACCAGCGTTGCATGCAACGTTGTTTGCATAGTCAGATTGGCAAAAACGTCCATGTTTACGTGGACGATATTGCTGTCGTAACCAAGGAAAAAGATACACTACTTGAGGATCTGCGATAAACTTTTGAAAACTTGCGCACTTACAAGATGAAGTTAAATCCATCTAAGTGTGTATTCGGGGTTCCCTCAGGAAAACTTCTGGGTTTTATCGTTTCTCACAGAGGAATAGAAGTTAACACGGAAAAAATAAAAGCCATCTTGAACATCTCGAAGCCTACATGCGTAAAAGATGTCCAAAGATTGACGGGTTCCGCCGCTGCCGTCAGCAGATTTATTAGTAGGCTGGGGGATAAAGCCCTACCACTCTACAAGTTGCTGAAGAAATCCGACAAAGTCAAGTGGATAGCAAAAGCATTGGAATATCTAGCAGTTATGTCTCTTCTATACTTAGTTCAATATCTATGTAAACATCTTTTGAGATCATGAAATAAAGTTGTCGGAATTCTGATATCCATATTTTTTCAGTTTAAAGCATGATTCCACATTATCTATTTCCCAATGATCTTACAAAGTACTCAATGTTAACCCGAATTGTGCCTGCGTACTCGGCGTTAAGAAACTGAATGATTTTTCAGGCTGCTAACGGCTAAAGGAAACTTGAATTGCCTGCGTGCCCAAGTTTCATTTAAAAAAAAAATCCTTGCTTCTCTAAGCATTTTTCTGATTGCTTATATGTTGGGTCACTGGAGCTAGTTAGTAAAAATGTCTTTAGTATGATCCATGTTTCCGAGTTTCAACTGATTGGTTATACCCAGTTACTCGACATGACGATTCATAATGCTATCGAGCCATTTCAAACACTAAGGACAGTCAAAACACATATGCCAGAAAACTTAGAAGATAAAGCAATAATAAAATCTGAAAACTTTGCAAAGAATTTCATAATTAAGATTGCAAAAGGCGGAGTTTTCATTCATAAAAATAGAAACATTACATTTTGGATTACATTGAAAGAACAGTAATGCTCCTATTGTCTACTTTCACTATCCAGGTTCAAGGTAGCCCTTCAAGCATCCGACTCCTCCTCGCTGCTGTCGTCCTCGGGGATTGGAGGGATCTCCTCTTCTGGATAATTGACGGAGATATTTACCATGGAGGCAATCTGGGTGGCGTGGCCTTTGATTTCATCAAAGATGGTATTTCGCTGAGTATCCGTGTATCCTTGAGGGACACCGGACGCCACGCGCCAAGATTTAGCACCAGGGTAGTGCATGCGCATAAGGCCGAGTGCCATGCGCGCACCACCCCGTGCAGCGGAACGCAGGACAGAATCCCTGGATTCCGCCACCTCCATGATGGCTCCCGGAAGCTTTTCAACCTCCGAGAACTCCCCAGTCCTTGCAGGAAGGAACTTATTGACCAGCTGCATTCCAGCAGCCCGGATCAAAGTCCATGTCTTCCAAAAGGCTCGGATTCCTTCAATCCGAGTGCCATCTGGGGTATCTCCTGTTTTTCCAACAAAACAACCAAAAGGGTTAGGTGAAAAACAGAGAAGAAAAGCAAGATATGGAAAAATGGTAAAAGTATCAGAAAGTTACCGATAAGCTTGTCGATCTCGGAGACTTCCTCCAGGCGAAGGTTCAGAGCGTTTTCTAAATCCTGAATGGTGGATTTATCCTTCTCCGCCTGCTCGGAAGCCTTGGAATTGGCAACTCCAAGGGCCAAATTGCTGGCCTCCAGATCCTTTTGAGCCTTCACAAGATTCTTGTGAAGATCCAAATTCTCCTTTCGAAGATTCTCGGCATTGCCGGCATCTTCAGCTATTTGCTTGGCCTTAGCCAAAGCAGCTGGAAAGCAAGGAAAATTCCGAGTTTAGAAAGTTTCCGGAATAAGTACTTAGACAAAAAATTGAATCGAAAACTTCAGAGGAAAAATGTTTACCTGCTGTTTCCGACAAAGCGAGCTGAGACGACGCCAGCTCCGCCTCTCTCTCCTCAAGAATAGAAAGAAGATTTCTAACCTCTTTATTCTTGATGGAGAGTTTGTTGAAAACTTCCATGTTAATGGCTTCGGCGGTTTGCTGAAACATAGCAAGGAAAAGAATGATTACTAAAAGCATTAAGGCAAAAAAGAATACATTTTGTTTAATGCTTGGGGGCTAGAGTTACATACCTGGCTCATTCGTTGCAAACCCGCCAAGTTTTCATTGAACCCTTTTGCGTATTCTGCAAAAAGGGTTTCGGCCGCGCTTAGGCCGTCATTGATAATCTTGAATTCCTTGTCAAAGGTGGGAATCTCCTCGTCGAATGTCCGAGAAGGTTTTCCCACCTCTGGAGCCGCCCTTTCCCTTGTGTCCGTGTTTGACACAACGGGCTGGCTGGGCTCTAGTGGCTTGGTGGTGGGGGCTGCAGCGTGCTCTTCCGCCATCGTGGATGGTGTATCCGGGGCGATGACGGGAGAAGATTGACTGCCTCGGCTGGAAACAACCTTGTGTTTCTTCAGCTTCTTCGGCTTTAGGCTGGAGGGAGGCAGGCTGAAAACAAAAAACCCGGAAAGGTTAAAACTCCGAAGACGGAAGAAAAATTTCCATGAAAGAAAAGAACCAAGAAGAAATAACCTGGAAGTGGCGACGGGGATCCCGTCAAGGTCGATAACTTCCTCAGAGGAAGAAATCTTCTTGCGCTTGCGCCCACCTGTAGTGGCAGTACGCAAGGCATCCAGCTCAGCTTCGGAGGCTAACTCCGAGTCTGGGAGTTCAGCGAACTGTCGAAAAAACAAATCAGAGTCAGAAGCAGGGAAATCCGAGAAAGAGTGTTAAAACTATACCCAAATGACGGAAAAAATACCTTGGGAGCCGGATTGTCGGTCGTGTACATCGGCCGACTCGCTTCGTATTGGTCGCGAGATGCGACCAACTGGTTTGCGCGCCGTCGAAGATCCCTTGGAGACCAAACCTTGATGGATGTCCGCATTGGGTCGTTGCCACCCGTGTATTCGCACAAGAGGCGGCCACCGTGATTGGCCAACGGCTGGATCCGCCTATTTAACCAGCAAAGGACCGTGTCCATGCCAGTTAGAGGTGGATCAGAGGAGGTGAGCTTGGCGATGCGCCGCTTGATCCTTAGAAGATCAGGCGGCAGAACCTGGACGGCTTCCGTTCCCCAATTATCTTGGGGAATGGCAGCAGTGTTGGAAAAAGGTGGAACCCCGATGGCCTTTTTTGGGAAAGGCACATCGGGATGGTAGAAGAAAGAACCCGTCCAAAATTTGACGGATTCTGATGTCTTGATCTTGGGGAACCAATCTTCCCTAAACCTCCGAAGAGTAAAGGAGATGGTCCCGCAAGTCGGGAGTGCGCGCTCCGAGGAGTTCCGCTTAACCCCGAAACAATACATCCAGAAATCTAACCTAGGCTCTAAACCTAAGTAACCCTCAAAAAGGGCCTGGAACCCGGCCATATAAAGAATAGAGTTGGGTGGCAGGTTATGAGGTTGGATGTTGTAGTGGGAGAGGATTTGGAGGAAGAAAGCGGAAGGCGGAAGCCCCATACCTCTCAGGAGATGGGAAGAAAGAAGGACCCTTTCGCCGTCTCTCGGCATTGGCTCGTTCTCGTCTTCAGGGAGCCGCCATTTCCCTTTGAGAATCAGGCCCTCCTTTTCCAGGTTTGGAAGGAGGTCTGGCGGAATGCTGCAGGCAATCCAATTACCTGCAGTTTCCACCTCTTCCTCCGCTCCGGCGGCGGCGGACGCGGCGGCTTCCGCAGCGGCGAGCTCGTCGCCGAGGAGCTGGATCTTGTCTTCCGCCGTTTTGGGAGCAAACGGCGGGGAGGGTGCGGAGCTTGAGCCCGCAGCGTTCGCGGCGGCGGAAAGATCCTCTCCGCCCGCCGCAGAGGCCGCGGTCTTTTCCGGCTCGTCTCCGGCGTGCTTTGGGGATCCAAGTTGTGGATCCAGGTCGTTGATGATATCATCGACGGTGAGCGCGGCGGAGCGAGTGGGGGACGACGGCGAGGTTGCCATTTGGTGGCTGCGCGTTGCGCTGGTGCTCTGGGTGCGTTCGCGTGCTCGGGATGGTTCTTCGCTCGGGAGCTTGAGCGCGGCAATGGCGTGATAGTGAGAGTGCGGAAGGTTTTTGACGAGGACAAAGACGGCTATTTATAGCCAGAAATCCGTCAAGATACGTGCCAACGGCTATTTTGACCGTTGGATGATCAACGCGTGTCACTCGCCGGAAAATCCGGGAAATGAAACGACAGGGTAATGATGGTTATCTCCTCGTTTCCCGTGAGAATCTGTCAGAGATATGTTTCTGGGTTTTCCGCGTAAAACCCAAACGTCCCTTACGTCAGCATGATTAAGTGCGCTGACGTAAGAAGTTCCTTCTCCACGAAGGATCGTGAGAGAAAAGCCGGATTTTCAGGATTCCGAGTTTCATGTTACCATCTTTTTCAAAAGAAGAAGAATAAGAAGAATCAAGACTGCTGATTGAAATTTCTCGGACAAAACACATTTGGCGAAAGACGGCAAATCAGAGTTTTAATCCTTCTTGGGGGCTACTTTCGGATATATACCGTATAGGGGTATATAAGATGGTAGTCAAAGTGCCTGGTTACCAGGGTGGCCCAAGTGGTAGTGGGCTATGGTCCATTGGGCGGCCCAGTAACTTGACGCACAGAAGCCGGATTCTAGAAGAACCCGGATCACGGCCCGTGTGATCTGGCTTGGAGGAGAAGACGGATTCCTTACTTTCCAAGTTGTAGTTACCGTAGTCTTCTAGGTTTCCTATTCTGTAAGCCCTAATCCGGCTATTATATAAAGCCGGACGGGAGATAAACAAGAGAACCAACGAATAACAGGGAAGCTATAGGCCAACTCGCCGAGAAGTTGATCCTTTGCGAGTAGCTAGATCCAAAACCTCACATTGTAATCCTGTTTCCAGGCTTTAGCCCTGATTAGTGAGAAGTGCAGGAGTAGGCACGTCGTACTGTCGCGACGTACCGAACCTGGGTAAATCCTGTGTTTACTGTCTACCACGCGATCCCGTTACCCCACGTCTCTACCGTAGTCTCATGGCACCCCCGTCTATGAAAACTACTACGATGTCTCGACACTTTCATTAGAAAATATTATCCTCCTGCTAAGATTATATCCTTAAGAAGTAGCACTATGAATTTAAAGCAACTTGATAATGATCATGTTGCTAAAGCATGGGAAAGAATGAAACCTTTAGTAAAGAACTGCCCTACTCATGAACAGACTACTTGGATGATCATCCAAACTTTTTATCCAGGACTGAATTTTTCTTCAAGTAACCTGATTATGCTCACTGAGGTCCCGATGTTCCCAGAGAAGCCGCTGGAAGAGCTTTGCTCGGGTCTCAGTGCAAACCTGAAAAGAGGTAATATTAGTGATAAAGTTGTGAAGATTCGAGCCGAGTAATCTTAACTCGGTCGAGTGTCGTTTACTCGACCCAAATCGCGGGGACTGGACGGATATACATTTATCTCGGAGGCTAAGAGTTGTAAACTCGGAAAGTATGAGAGGATAAGGATACTTACCCGAGATGTTATCTCAGCATCTCTGGCCGCGGTCCTCAGAGTGTACATTTTACGGGAAAGAGTATTTGACCCGGCAGGAGATCACCTGGTTACTTCGCCAACGTCGGCCTGGTTCCAGGCAAGGCGATAATGGTCCAGAGGGCCCAACGCTTCCAAGCATGTGTATCGGGAATGTACCCGATGTGGTCAAGCTCGACGTCCAGATCGGGCGGGGCAACGCCGAGTCCCTGGTGCGCAACTATTTGCATCTCGGGATTGATAGTTATCCTGATAGGACTGGCCTTCTTTGACACGGTTTTCTTCGGCGCAGGGGCTTTCTTTGTCCGCGACGCGTCTGATAGCCCCTTTCAGGTATCTTGTGCCGGACCCTTTGTCTGATCCGGCGCGGGGCTTGTGTCGGCTGAGCTGGAGGAGTTGGTGCTGGCTGGGCCACGAATGGCTGTTTTGTCGGAGGCGGTGTTGGTGGTTGTGCTTGCGGTGGAGCTTGCTACTGTGGCGGGGCATGTGGCGGAACTTCCGGAGCCTCAATGTTCTGTGACTCGGTGCTCATGTTGCTAGCACCGAGATCTTCTTCTGCTTCGGGAGCAGAACTTTCTGGCAAATCCATTGGCTGGACATCCGAAGTGTCTTGCTCCAAGTCAACATAACCTCCTGGTCCCGGAAGCTGGATCACAGGAGGAAGTGTTGGAGTCGGATTCACCGAGACAGGAGGTCTCGGCATTGACGTAAACGCTGAAGGCACACTCTGTGCAATTTCCAAAGGCTCACTTCAAAGGGAAAGAAAACCGAGTTAACTCGGGCAAAAGAGTGGGGAATGAAAATTGCAAAGAGAATGTATCTCGAAAGAGTTACTTACCCTTCCGAGGTCGGCCTGACTTTGCCCTTGCGAGCTCAGTTTCTTCCCGGGCTTCTTCTTTGTCCTCTTGGGGGCATGCCACCGGCGGCACGTCGAGGACCTGCTCGTCTGGATCAACTTAAGCCGACGGTAGAGGATACGCGTAAGAAAGTGGCGTAGGATCAAGTACCTCTATAAGAATACAATCATCATCATCGTCTTCATCCTCAGACCAGCCCCGGATGGAGCCTCAGACGCGAGACTTACCGGCACCTGCAGCGAGGTGGGCGTTTGGGATTGGTAGATTATCTTCACCGTCAAAGTCCTCTACATCATCCACAACCCGGTCTGCTCCCCATTTAGTGGAATGGGGTGGTACGCCGTCCTCAACCTGCGGGCGGACGAATATCTGCAGATATAAGATGCATAATGTAAGGGTCGAGGTCAGTTGTTTCGGCATAAGTGTATCTCGGTGCTGTCCGGGATACTTACCTCGGGCCCCGGGCGTGCTCTGACGTAAGACTCAAGGCCCCACTCCGAATCTTTAGTGAGTTGGGTCTGCGCTATTACCTTCACCCGCGTGAGCACCTCCGCCTTGGTGAGCTCGATGGTGGTGATCTGAGTCGGGTCCCGCGGTCTGCCCATGTGATAGATTTTGTGAACCCGACGCTGAAGTGGCAGTACTCGGCAGCTAACGAAGGTGGCGAGTAAATCGTCCTCCTTGAGCCCACTTCTGATCAAATCTTGGAGAACTTGGTGAATGAGGTTGACCTCATGTATGGTGGTCCGGGGATTGTGTGCCCAATTCTTCATGGACACCGGGGGATCAATGTTGAATCTCGGAAGACCAACGAGATTGGTGTCAGTGGTGTTTTCGACATAGAAACTCCGGAACCATTCGCGGCTTGACTCCAGGCCCCGGATCCGGGGGAACTCGGAACCTCGGCGCGGGACCACCACGACGGCTCCGCACTGGGTCATCCGTTTCGGAGCGTCCGGGTTCTCGGTATCCGGGATAACCTGTTTCCGGAACTGGAAATATTTTCTCCAGAGGTTGATAGTGGGCCAGAGGCCGAGATACCCCTCAGAAAAAGAAATGAAGGAAGAGAGGGTGGTGATGCCGTTAGCCGGAAGGTGGTGTGGTTGAACTCCAAATTTCTTGAAGAAGTTTTCCATGAACTCAGAGAGAAGAAGACCAAATCCTCTCTCAAAGTGAGCGAGGAAGACGGCGTACTCACCTTCCTGAGGCACGGGGTAGATCTCGTCTTCCGGAACTCGGCACGCAACCCCTGCCGGGATTCTCCGGGTGTTGATAAACCAGGTTATATCGGAGGGCTTCACCTGTGAGCCCTCCCACGTGGAGCGCGTGGATTCCTCCTCGATGAATTCCTCCTCTTGCTCCTCGGGGACAAGTTGCTGCGAGACCATGGCAGAGAAGAGCGGTGAATCTGGCGCTTCTGGGAGATCCGTGCGTCCGGATTTGCGCTCGAGGCGGAGAAGAAAAAGAACGTGGCGGCGGTGCGCTCGGGCTTGGGGAAGATGAAGATGCACGGTCTGGCGGCGGCGCTGGGCGCGCGCAGATCTGTGGTGGCGCAGATTGGACTCAACGACGCTCCGGCGCGGCGGTGTCCGTGCTACGGTGAGGCGCGGCGATGGAGCGAGATGGTGCGCGGCGGAGCGGAGTTGGGGCTCTGTGCTCGCACGGAGGAGAAGGAAACAGGAGATGGGGCAAATGACGAAGGAAAAGAGATGGGAGGCCCCGCGCGGGTATTTATACCGAAGGAAGATGAAGCAGACGTGGGATCAATCATGGCTATTATTGCGGTAACCGGCGCGGTTACTGCGCGCGTGTGTAACGCACGAGGGCAGGTTACTACACGTTGTGCGCAATTAATCCAGCAGATACCGGAGGGAGCACTCAAGTACCTGTGGGTATTTGATGCAGCGTGGGTCCCACGGCGCAGGCGTGGCGTGCGTGCGGCGCACGAGCAGTTTTGCACGGGGATCGAGGGGCCGCGCGCAGCAGTTCTCCGCCACGTGGTGTATCCACGGCGCGGAGGAAACGAGGCGACCCGCCTCGTAATAGTGGGGTTCAAACGAACAAGGGAAATGGCTAAGTAATTGGAACTTGGTGAAACGGTGATCCGGCATGAGTTATGTCGAGATTCGGTGGAATCCTTGGCACTGATCGGGGATCGGTTCCGAGATTGAAGTTGAAACCGACATAAGTGGTATGTCGGTTGAGAATTATGGAATTATGGTTTAAGCTGCTACGGCCCATCATCCGGGTCTACTGGACCATACCAGTTTCGGAGACTAATGTCGTAGGGCTACCCCAGATAGGGTCATACTTGGTGTAAAATGGTGTCCAAGGAGTGGATACCGAGTCAAAGTTAATCGGGTTAAGTTCCCAACCGGCATATGGATACCGACATAACGCTATGTCGGTATGGTATGTTTCATGTATTATCTTGCAGGTGAGCATTCTCCCGGGTTATCCGAGTTATACTTGGAGAACCCGGGTTGTGGGAAGAACTTGTTATCCCGGACCAAGGTCAATGGAGTAGGTGAATCCCGAAGAACATGGAAGAGTACAGGCGTGCAGTTTAACTTACTAGGCGAATTACACAGAGCGTACATGGGCACGGTGCAGACGTATGGGCGAGGCCACGTTCTGTCTCGACACGAGGGACTGGACACGCATGACATACCGCAGAGGATACTTTCGGCACCGTGCTCTACGGCGTGCGATATGCCACAGTGGTTTTGGCCTAACTCTGTACTTTATGTCAGTGCCCACCGGTATATAAGGTGGCCATACCCCTCCTGCACGAGGGACGACCCAGACGATACACAATCCAGAGGTTTAACTCTTAGACTCATTCCACAAGTGATGTGACACTTCTTCTTCTTCCTCTAGCTAGAGAGCTCAAGGAGCAAAGTTGTAACTCAATAACCCACATATATAGAGAGGCACACAAGCAGGAGTAGCAGCTTTACCTCCACAAGAGGGCCCTGAACCTTGGGTACAGCGGTGTGTTTTGTGTCTTCCATGTGCGTATCTCTACGCGCTATCCATCCCGGACACCAACAACGTCCATCGGCCCCAAACTCAATCCATCCTATGGCATCTGCCGTGACACCACCACGACAATATGAACCCATATTAATTGTTTTCTTCATAACGAAAAGGCATAGCTCCTACCGTGTTTCGTTTTAAAGAAATTAGACATGAGGGAAAAAATCCCTCGTCTTCATTTTCATAGTATAGAATACATTATAATTACAACCTGGATTTGCGAGCGTGGAGACTCGAACCTAGACGGGCAAGCATGCATCAACCCACGCCTACCATCCGGGCTATGCCACGGTTCTCTTTGGTAGAAAATAAAGGAACATGAATCCTAAAAAAAAAACATGACTAGCTGAAGCCTACTTGTATGATTTTAAAAATTACACTTAACATCACCTGTATTGAAATATGACCCTAGGTCAGTTTCATTTGAACGAAAAGACGGTATAGCTCCTGCCGTGTTTCGCAAAAGAAAATAAAAATACAATGACTCCTCAACAAGAAAACCATGATTAGCCAAATGAAATGAACTAAAACGATTTCTAAAATCACTTGTGCTGCCGCACTACTATTCCTAGACCTCCTGGACATATGTGGCTTCTATGGTGGTCAAATGAGCAAGACACATAGGTTCAATAGCGAAGGATGAATTTTTTTTTAAGGCAGGGCGAAATCAAGAAATTGATGCGAATATCTAGCATTTTTCAGTTAGAAATCGACTGTGCAAAGTGTTTCAATAAAACAGATTTTTTTGAATGGTCACCGGGGGGGAGGGGGGCAGAGGTTCCCCACTTGAATTTCCTTCGAATAAAAAGGCTCAAAAGCCAGATGGTTTTACAGCAGAGGGGTACAAAAGGGGGGTAGAAGCACCAGGGGAGACAACATGCTCCGCAAGGGAGCCTAACGTGGGGCGCGGAGAATTGCATCCCAACAATTCGTGTCGTCTTGGATGTTGGGGGAGCCCTGTGTCTCCAGAGAACAACATCTTCACAACACCTAGCGAGCAGGCGAGCGAGGGAAGGGTGATCCGCGTGGAAGGCGCAGCCGTTGCGGTGCTTCCATAGGTTCCAGCATCAGAGAATGAGGAAGGTCGACAACATCGAGCGGGGAACGTCGCTGTGGGGGCAGTATTCGTGTAGACTCTGAACGTTAGCTCCAGGCGGGAACTGGGCGCCCAAGTGAGCGCAAAACCGCGACACGAAGGGGCAGTTGAAGATGATGTGGTTAGCCGACTCGACCGGCGCAACGCAGACGGGGCAGAGCGCCTCGGCTGCGGTGAGCACATGTTTCTTCAGCGGGGCAGCCCGAGACTGGATTCTGGACTGAACCAGGAGCCAGGCAAAGAATTTGTCCTTGGAGGGGGCGAAGCCGTCCCAGACAAAGGCGGCGAACGGAGCCACTACGCCGCCAAACTGTTGGAGGCGGTAGATCGCACCCACGTCCAGGGCGTCCCCTTTTTTGGCGCAGCGGGAGAGCTGTCGGGTGTCGCAGCCGCCCGGCAAGCGCACCCCCGTGAAGATGTGCGAGATAGCGAGGAATTCTCGTTCCCCCACCGTCGTCAGTCGAGGCTTCAGGGCGGCGCATAGGCCGCAGCTGATCACGGCGGCGACGAAGGCGAGAGGGTGGCGAGCGTGGGAGAATAGGGTGGCATTCTCTGATAGAGCGCGTCGTGCCCGAGCCAGTCATCCATCCAGAAGAAGGTCCTGAGCTCATCGCCCAAGTTCGGCGTAGAGACGCTCTGGTAGAGCGGCATGAGGGCGACAAGCACGTTCCAGTGAGGGCCTGCGTGGAGGCAAGCCTCAGCACCGACCGGCCCGCTGATGGAGTCCCAAGCCCAGCAGGCCCAGAGCGAGGCGTCGACCGAGTGTAGGCGATGGAGTAGCTTGAGTTGCAGACATGCGTTCTGCGCTGTCAGGTCCTTGATGCCGAGCCCGCCCTCGGAGCGCGGCCGGCAGACCTGTGTCCACCCGCGACAAGGCATTTGGCGCCGGATGCCGTCCCGGACGAGTTATAGAGGAACGCGTGACGGAGGGCGTCGATAGCATGGAGCAGGGCGGGGGCAGGGTGACAGCCCCCATGGCGAAGGTGGGCAAGGCGTCGAGCACTGCATTGAGCAAGACGATCATGTCGCCCGAGGAGAGCAACAACGAGCACCAGCCGGAAAGGTACCTGTCAATCTTCACGATGAGAGGCGCGAAGTGGACGATCTTCAGCTTCTCGGCAGTGAGCGGGAGGCCAAGGTATGTTTGGGGGAAACCCTCGACCCAACATCCCAGCACCGTCTGCATCTCGGAGACCAGATCCTGCTCCACTTTCATCGGGACCATGGTGCTCTTGGTGAAGTTGATCACAAGGCCGGTGGTAAGCGTAAACCGATCCAGAAGGAGTTTCGCCCGGCGCGCCGCAGCCCCACTGGCCTGAAAGATAATGAGAGTATCATCTGCGAACCGCAACACCAAGCAAGGGGCAGTCTTGACGAGCGGATGACGCAGGATGTCGTCCTGTTGGAACTGGCGTTGGAGCAGGTCGCCCATTAGGAGGTAGAGGTACGGGGAGAGCGGGTCCCCCTGCCGGAGGCCGCGCCTGCAGGTTATCCACCTCCCCGGGATCCCGTTAAGCAGCACGGCCGACATGGAGGAGCGGAAGATGGCATCCATCTAGTCGCACCACGCCGGCGGGAATCCACGCGCCTCCATGACTTTGCGCAAGCTATTCCAGTCGCTGGAGTCGAAAGCTTTGGCGAAGTCCAGTTTTAGGACAACACATGGAATCTTCCTCTTGTGGCAACACTGGACTACCTCGGTGGCGAACACAAAATTCTCGGAGATGCTCCGTCCCCGCATGAACCCCGACTGGTTTACGTCGATCAACTCGCCAATCTGAAGCTGCAAACGCGTGGTGAGGGCTTTCCAGATGGCCTTCATCGAGCAGTTTTGCAAGGAGACGGGACCGAAGGAGCTCGGGGTGAGGACACCATCAGACTTGGGGAGGAGGGCGATATGCGCCCTGTTGATGCAGCCAAGGTCGGCACTGCCGGCGTGGAAGGCGTCGAAGAGGCTCTCCAAGTCCGGCGCAACATGCTCCCATGTGGCCCGGTAAAAACTAGGCCCAAGTCCGTCAGGGCCAGGAGCGTTGCAGCGGTCCATTCTGCACACCGCGGCCTTGATCTCCGCGCGGCTGGACGGGCTGACGAGAGCATGCCCATCAACACAGGGAGCACCGGCATAGAGGTGGTCGATGTCGAAGGCCCAGGAGGTGGGCCGTGGGCTCCCGAGCAGGTCCGGGTAGAATTCGAAAAGGGCTCGAGGCTTCCCTTCGTGCTCGATAGTATGCACGCCGCCGACGTCGAGAACACGGACAAAGTTACGCCGAAATCTCTGCGAGGCGCGGGTGTGGAAAACTTTGAGTTTTCATCCCCTCCCGCACCGCGTGAAATTTCCCGCGTTGTTTCCAGTGGGCGGACATAATTTTCTCTTACAAAGTCTGTTTTTAACATGCAGCCACTCGAATTGTTCATAAAAACATGCATAAAAAAAGGGAAACGCTGTGTATCAGGCGGGGGATCGCGTCGTCGCGTCCTCCGCCTCGCGCTGGCGACACGCGTCCAATCAGAGGGCCCACGCACCACCGCCCCCGCTCCCTTATCCGCTTTCTCTCCCCACTCCCTCAGTCTCTCCCATCCCCGCCGCCCGTTCGTCGCCACGCCGTCGCCGCCACCAACCAGCAGCAGCTCGTTGGCTGACCATGGCGCCGGCCTCCTCTCTCATCCCCGTACTGCTCCTCCACCTCGACGTCCCCGGAGCTGTCCCAGCCCCCTCCTTACCGTGTGCTTCTGGCCAGGACCACGATGGCCCCGTGCTCGACGCGCCCACCGCTGGTCATGCTCCACTGCTCCGGCCCGTCCCCGACTCGACGGTGCTGCTGCCAGGGGTGGTGCTGCCGCAGGTGGCAGGTGATGCTTCCGAAGGCATCGGCCGTTGCTCCGAGAGGCGCCGTGCGCTGCTCCCGTAAGGCGACGGACGCTGCTCACGACGATGTCGGGCGTGCTCACGACGGCGGCTCGTGATGCTCCCGTAGGCGCCAGGCGTTGCTCCCGTAGGCGCCGGACGCTGCTCACGACGGTGGTGGGCGTTGCTCACGACAGCGGCCCTGATGCTCCCGTAGTCGCCGGACGGTGCTCACGACGGCGGCCCGTGATGCTCCCGTAGGCGCCGAGCGTTGCTCCCGTAGGCGCCGGACGCTGCTCTCGACACCGACGGGCGTTGCTCACGACGGCGGCCTGCGATGCTCCCGTAGGCGACGGGCGTTGCTCCCGTAGGCGCCGGGCGCTGCTCACGACGGTGACGGGGGTTGCTCACGACGGCGGCCGTGATGCTCCCGTAGGCGCCGGGCGATGCTCCCGTAGGCGCCGGGCGCTGCTCACGACGGCGACTGGGGTTGCTCACGACGGCGGCCGTGATGCTCCCGTAGGCGCCGGCCGCTGCTCACGATGGTGGTCGGCGATGCTCCCGAGAGCGCCGTCGCGCGGGGCGTTGCTCTTGATGGTGGCCAGCGACGATGGCGCCGCGCGTTGCTTCCAACGGCCCACGGAGCTGCCCCCGACGGACAGCCGGCAATGCTACCGGCGGCGCCAGACGTTGCTCTCGACGGCGCGTGGAGTCGCTCTCGATGGCGCCGCCCGTTGCTCCCTGCGTCACTTGGAGTTGCTTGCGACGGGGCGCGGCATAGCTGCAAAGGGACACCGGCGGTGGCGTTTTTCTCCGGCGATGACGTCTTCCCCGACGATGACCGCGGGATTGCGGAAAGTGACGAGGATAGTTGGTGGGGCGCGGAGGTTTTTTGTTTTGTGAGGGAATTGGAGGTGGGCT
This sequence comes from Alopecurus myosuroides, assembly GCA_028641055.1. Taxonomy (NCBI): domain Eukaryota; kingdom Viridiplantae; phylum Streptophyta; class Magnoliopsida; order Poales; family Poaceae; genus Alopecurus; species Alopecurus myosuroides. The sequence goes on along the minus strand of CM054061.1, from coordinate 63,706,462 downwards.
CGATTTGCTTTTATCGTTGACTGGCTAACTTGGACACGTGTCGTCCTGTCCACCCGGGGTATCGGAGGAAATTATCCCCGGGGGACGCTGAGCGCTTCCCTAAACTGCCGCCCTACTTGCCCTTAGCTCCGCCCCTGCATAGATTAAAAATAGAAATCCACCTTTACACGGGAACAGATTAAACAAGTGACAGGCCGTCATCCTCTGCTCCTACCTGGAGTTAATATTTGCTCCGAACAGATTAAAGAATTGACAACTACAGTACCTGTCGTCGGCCATCTCCAACCGACAGAACGCACGCGCGCGTGGTCAGAACGGCAGCGTCGATTAATGGCGGACGCCAGGACGACACAGCCAGCCTACGTGGCGCCCCGCCGCCACCACCGGTTGCGTGTCACTGGCGGCCCAGCGCACACCACGTTCCCCCAGCTGCCGTCACAGTCAGTAATTTGTTTTATTTGTTTATTGTTTTGCTGGAGTACTAATTTAGTGGTTGACGGACTCCAATCTGTGTCGGGCCCCAACGGAACGGAACGGAATGTCCGTTCTCCGTTCCAGTCTCCGCCCCCGCCGCACCATCGCCGCCGTGCCCGCGCTCGTCCAGGTCCAGCTGGGGGCGCTCGCTGCGCATCCGCCAATATTTCCTGATGGTTTTCGGTGGCGGCTTAACGGCGTAGGATCCCGCAGGGAGGACATTCCTCAGGAGAGGGACACCCAGAGAGGTGAGATCTGAATTCACTTTGTTTGTCATTATTCCTCGATGCCGAATACAGACGAGAGAATGCCGTTGAAATGTTGAATAGACACGGCATTATTCCCTTACAGGTGGGTCCGTCCAGCACACAGGCCACAGCCACACACACGCACGCCTAGGATTAGTATTCTCTTCATTACTTGTCAAACAGGTCACGTTCGATGAGCTGTGGTGATCTGTTTCTTGGCTGTTATCGTTCTGGCGGGTGATCGGAAGACATGACAGTAGGCAGGATTCTGTTGCAAGAGGAGGACATCCGGCGGCTGCTAGCTCGCTCGCTCCATTGATTTGATTTGGGTCGGGCGGGCTCCCGTCGAGGTTTGAGGTAACGGAATCTTCTCGTCCTCGTCCTCTTCCTGCTGTTATTCTGCTATCTACATAGTTCAGTTCGTCAGATTGGTTTCTGCTTCGCGCAATCCTCGCCCGCCGCAGATTGGTTTATCCACGCATTCTGTTCCTCCATCCAACTAAAAGCATGATGATTTCCTTTCCTAGTAGCATAGCGTTGCTGGCGCAGACTCATCCCGTCTGTCAACCTGCTGCTGCCAACTGAACCTGGTAGCTCGGATTCCTCCACAGCCTTCCTATCTGGAAATTCAGTACAGGCAAGCTTTATCAGGGCACAAGAGCTTCAACTATATATACCTCCTTTGTACTAACGGTCTTTATTATTAAACCCACTAAATTGTATACCGCTTAATGGTACACATATAAACTTCAAGTACCCAATCTAATTTTCTTGTGACAGTCACAGTTCATAAGTTTGGCCCTACCTGTGCAGCTTTATGACAACTGGAGGGGTACTAAAAGATACATGTACCTCTACTTCTGTTTGTGTGTGTGTGCATTACTATAGCTAGCTATGGTCTATGGCCTATGGGAGTCTTTACTAATTCCGGCAAGAAAAGAGGATTCCAACTAACTGACGCACCAAACAATAGAAACACACCATGCCAAATATGTAGTCTTAACACATACTTTTCTCTTCTCCTTTGGCACTTTCACACAAAGTAATTGTCTCCATCTGTAAATCGGGAAAACTTGTGAAGCACATTTAGAATGCAATTAAAGCTCATGCTTCTGGGATTGTTTTTCCTGACGCTGGGACAATTGTGCAGTTTGGAATCGACTAAATGTTTCGAGCCTCTACCCTCTACCTGTAGGTGCTGAGGGCGATGCTTCTCTGAGTGTTTAGATAAGACATATGATGTCTTCTCCATGACTAGCCCGGTAGCTAGCTAGGAAGCCATGAAGATCAGCGCGCTTCTCACCTCTGCAGGCATCAACATTGGACTCTCTGTGCTCTTTCTCTCGCTCTACTCTGTTCTGAGGAAGCAGCCAGCGTTTGTCAGGGTCTACTTCGGACGGAGGATCGCCGAGGAGAATAGGCTGCTCCGAGAGGCCTTTATTTTGGAGAGGTTTGTTCCATCCGCTGGCTGGATCAAGAAGGCCATCCAGTGTACCGAGGAAGAGATCTTGGCATCTGCTGGGCTGGATGCTGTTGCTTTCAATAGAATGCTTGTATTCAGGTACTCTCAAGTTTTTTTTTTTTGTTGCAGTTGGTTTGGCCTCAGATATCAAAATTGGCACACTGATACATTCTTCTTTTTTCCCCGCAGCATACGCATCTTTTCTCTAGCTTCCATTCTGTGTCTTTTTGGACTTCTTCCACTGCATTATTTCAGTCGAAATACGCGTCATCTTGACATTCCGTCAGAACAATTGCATATCTTCACAATTACTAATGTGGAAGTGCAATCAAGATGGTGAGCTGAGCAATTTATTCTAAGTTTACTATAAGGTCGTTTTATCAAGGCTAACGTTATATATTTATTTGTGGTATGGGGCATTGGTTATTGGTACTAGTTTCGTGTATGTCTGCACTCTGCACTCGTCAAACACATTAGCAAAGAACATGCATGGTAGCGCAATATTATACTTGTTGTTCATTTTGTGTGCTGGTTGCATTGCAGGCTTTGGGTTCATTGTGTAGTCCTCTACATAATATCTGGAGTAGCTTGCGTTCTCCTATACTTCGTAAGTTTTTTTCGCATAGAAAGTACGGACTATTCTCTATACCCTTTTATGGAGGAAACACACATCTCTACCCAACCTTTCAGGAGTATATGCACATTGCTAGGCTGAGGCTTCTTCACCTTAAACGCGCAACACCCAGTCCAGGCCAATTTGCCGTGCTTGTTCGCGGAATACCAAAGACAACAAAAGAATCGTGCAGTAGTGATATTGATGATTTCTTCACCAAGTATCATGCATCAAGTTACCTATTCCATCAAGTTGTTTTCAAGACTGGTAAAGTTCAGAAGATAATGGTAAGCAATTCTCATACAACATTTCTATTTGTTTGGAGGGTGGGGGGATGAGGGAGAATGCAAAATATATTTCTATGGTAGTATTTTTATGATTTAGTGTTATTATTCTTAGGCTTACTTTTCTTGTGGTTCGTTAATCACTATGTCATATAAGAGATAGCTATTTATGATGCTGCACTTTCCTTTCATATTTTTTTTTTTTTGCCTTCTCTATGAATTTGTGAAATCGCTTCATTGGCAGCAACAAACTCCATATCCTCGTTGCCAATGAGCTCATTCATTTAAACGCTGTTGTAACTTTGCCTCTTGGCAATTCTTCTATAATATGTGAGAGAACTTTCAAGGCGTATTCTAGAAAAAAATTATCTGAGATCATTTGATTTGGATTTGTAACTTTTATCTGAATATTAGTATTTTGCTTTCTTATTTTGGAGGAAAACTGTTTAATATGCTGCAGACTGGTGCGAAGAAGGCATGTGAAAAGTTGGACAATTCCACAGACATAACTCTAGATCAGAGCTGCAAAGCAGTTACATTCCGATGTTGTCTTGGCGGAGCCTCTTCGAACTCTTTGCAGTCTTTACCCACCAACGAAGTTGTACAGAACATAAATAAAGAGGTTTGCTTTGAAATTTTGGAAACGTTGAGATTATTTTACTAAGTTCATCAACAAGTACAAGATCAGTAACTTCAGTTCTGGAACTATACACAGGAATGTCAAGCTGCTCTTGTATTTTTCAAAACTCGGTATGGAGCACTGATTGCATCCGATCTACTTCAGATATCGAACCCTATGAACTGGGTTACCGATCTAGCTCCAGAACCAAATGATGTGTATTGGTCAAACCTTTGGCTTCCTTATAAGCAGCTTTGGATTCGACGGATAGCAATGCTTCTAGGTTCTCTTGTTTTTATGTTCTTATTTCTGCTACCAGTGTCACTTGTACAAGGTCTATCTCAGCTTGATCAGTTACGTCTCAAGCTTCCTTTTCTTGTTGGGTTGTTGAAGAAGTAAGTACCCATGTTGTACTGGAACTGTAAGCTCGTCTTCATATCCACTGATTTGCATATTCTAGTATGCATGAGATTGTATTTAGAGTTGAAATTCGAAACAACATGCAAAAGAAATTTAGACTGATTAACAAATTCTAGCTTGTATCTTGTGCTTTGCAAAATCATTGAGTCACTAGTCAGCATAGCCATATGGCCTTTTCTTTATTTGTAGTTGTCTTCTGTTGACTCCCTTTTCACCTGTAGGCCATACATTAGCCAACTGGTAACTGGCTACCTTCCGAGTGTCATACTGCTACTATTCTTGTACACTGTTCCGCCAATTATGATGCTATTGTCTACATTAGAGGGGCCTACATCTCACAGTGAAAGGAAGAAGAGTGCTTGCCGTAAAGTGCTTTACTTCCTGATTTGGAATGTATTCTTTGTAAGTTTAGCATTTGGTACTCTCATAAACCAACTGAATACCTCTTCAACCACGAAGGACATCGCTCTCCGGCTTGCTAGTGTTATACCTGGACAGGTTAGTTTTATCTTGTCTTTCATGCTGCCGGAAGATCATTTTATTTATGGAGGGTCAATAGTAATAATAATTTTGATCTTCCTTTTAAATTTCTGACGCTAATACAGTAATTCTGTAAATCTGTGATTTCAGACTACGTTCTTCATCACCTATGTTCTGACTTCAGGATGGGCCAGTTTATCATCTGAACTTATACAACTCTTTGGTCTGATCTGGAACTTCATAAGGAAGTATATTCTGAGAATGAAAGAAGATATAACGTTCGTCCCCACGTTTCCGTATCACACAGAAGTACCAAAAGTAATGTTGTTTACTCTATTGGGCTTCTCATGCTCTGTACTGGCACCCTTGATCTTACCTTTTCTGCTAGTGTACTTCTTCCTGGGTTATGTCGTATACCGCAATCAGGTGAGAAACTAGAGATGGCTTCTATAATACGAATAAGTCCATGACAGTTGTTTATTAACTTACAGTGCTATGCGCAAATAGAAAACAGGAAAAATTAAGTACATGCTCTTGTCGGCAAATATACTTGATAAAAATTATTATTTTTATTTGGACCCTATTGGTTCCGTATGCTAATATGATCTGCCATTTGGTGTATGTTTTCAGCTGCTCAACGTTTACCGTATGAGATATGACACTGGCGGTTTGTATTGGCCAATTGCACACAACACGGTGATATTCTCTCTCGTGCTCACCCAGATCATCTGCTTTGGTGTATTTGGCCTCAAAAGATCACGAGTAGCTGCAGGCTTTACCATACCTCTTATCTTCTTTATTCTTGTGTTCAATCAGTATTGTAGAACCCAATTTCTCCCCAGATTCAAAACGTTCCCGGTTCAGGTTCGTATTATTTCCATGATACTCCAAACTAGGAAATAACCCAGGAGTGCAATTTGTTGTTATGGTGACTGGTGAGTTGTTGTTATCCCTGTTCCACTGATTGGCTGTGTTCTGACCACGCAGGATTTAATCGACATGGACAACGAAGACGAGAGGTCAGGAAGAATGGAACATATTCACCAAGGACTCCGTTCCGCGTATCGCCAGTTCCCTGACACTGAATATATAAACCTGGAGAAAATCCTGACTGTCGGGAATGACGAGAACCAAGAAAAAGGCCCTAGCTCGGTTGAGCCCAATGAAGAAGAAATCTGTGAGGAACAAGAGCCCATAAGGGATCTGTCTCACCCAACGTTGAAAGGACTCCCTGTTAGCCGTCTGCAGGATTCCGTGAGATCCATCGCTTTGCTCTAGAGTGTAGAGAAGAGGCATGTCGGTAGTGCAATACTGCCTCGATTAACTAACCACTAACCCATTCATCTGGCCGCCCGTGTAAATGTACATCAATATAGGCCATACAAGTATAGTACAACATGCATTAGGAAATAGGTTAAGATAGTAATCCAAGTGAAGCATCATCATGGTTGCTGGGGTGCAACTTTTTTTTTAGGGTCCCAGCGCAAAAAAAAAAAGGACATTGTCCCAGTGTATAATTTTGTTAAGCTTTATATACAAATGTACATGCAAAGAATAAATAATGGGAGAATAAAACAGAATGAAAGCAAAGAATGTTAGCAACCAGAGATGTACATGTGTCTATCCAGGTGCTAAGACAGTTTGAATTTTTTTTTTCATTAAGATTGTGTGGCTGTGTACAATTAGAAAAAGATCTTGCTTCAACCTGAAATGCAAGAGTTATCATTCTTAATTTTATTTTATAATTGCGCTGCGTGTTCTACCAACCAATGATAATTTTAAACATAGCAATCCTTTTTTTCCAGAACACGTTTCATTAAGATTGGAAATAGAAGGTTACTTATTTTTTATTTTTTTTTGCGATAAAAGCTTCCAATCTATTCATCAACTGTCAAGGCAGTACACAGAACACCAGAAATAATATAAATTACATCTAGGTCCGTAGACCACCTAGCGACGACTACAATCACTGGAGCGAGCCGAAGGCGCGCCGCTGCCATCGCCCCTCCGTTGCCGGAGCCGGGCAAACCTTGTTGAAGTAGACAGTCGGGAAGTCGTCGTGTTACGGCCACATAGGACCAGCGCACCAGACCAGCAACCGTCGCTGATGAAGAGAAGTGTAGATCGGAAGAATCCAAACTGTAGACACACGAACACACACGAACGAAGACTAGATCCAAGTGGATGCAGCAAAGACAAACGCCGACCGGATCCCGCGAGATCCGCCGGAGACACACCTCCACACGTCCTTCGATGACGCTAGACGCACCATCGAAACGGGGGCTAGGGCGGGAGATCCTTATTCCAACTCCAGGTAGCCGCCGCCTCGCTGTCCTGGGTAGAAGACAAATCCTAAAAAGCAGTAGAAAACACATAGAAACGGAGCCCTCCCACCAGCAAGTACCGAGATCCACCCAGTCTCCATGGCCCTGAGGCCACAGGAGACTAGGCAGATCGCGGCCGCCGCCGGCAGGAGGCGAAAAACCCTAGTTGCCTTTTTCCCTAGGAGCTACGAAGGGGTACGTGGTCTGTACGTGTCAATAGAAGGTTACTTATATATACATAGAGATTACATGTGCTTTAACTAGGTCCAGCACTACACTCTAACTAAGCGACTCGTCTCACGTGCCTGCCTCCGTGCCTGCTTGATCGTATTGTATTCTGTGATGATCTTCTGCTCCACCAATCAGCGCCATATGGGCTTCATTTTCAAAAGTTCCGCTGTTGTGCTCTAGCCAAATCTGCGACAGCCCCACCGTGATCAGGGTGTTCAAATATTTCTGTTTAGCCGTGTGCAGTGAGTAGCTAGCAGTCGCCCACCACTCTTAAATGGAGTTGTCAGTGCTAGGGGTAAGTTAAGTGACTGTCAATCAAACCTTATAAGGGCATTGAACCAAATCTCCCTTGCCACTGGACAGGAAATCACCAAGTGTTGCATTGTCTCTGCACTTTGGCAGCATAGGGGACATCGGGGATTGTGTTGAAGACCACGACGAGCCAGTCAATCAGACGTCCAACATCGGTTGCGAATCACGAGCCATGCGCACACCTTGTGTGACAGAGGAACACGGGATCCCCAGATCTCAACAGCCCCTAATGCTTGAGTGTGACCATGGAACATTGCCAGGTATGCCGAGGCTAAAGTGAACTTGCCCGGTGGAGTAAATTTCCAGACGAATTGATCTTCCATCCCTTGTTGTAGTTGTAGCTCGCTCACCTTCTCCCACAGCTCACAAAATTGAACAGGGGCAGGCACTCAAAGTTGTTCTCTGAAATCCACAATCCAATTCTGGTTGTGAACAGCATCAACAATAGATCTTCTCCAGGATTTGGCACAGACAAACTTAGCCAAATCAGGGGCTAGCTGACTAGCAGTCATGCCCTCAATGCAACCACAGCTCCAGAAGGAGGTTTTCGTTCCATCACCAATGATACATTTTTTTCCGCGCCAAAAAGTTCCCTTGTCGGATTTGCTACAGGGGCACCCAGATCTGTCCAAGGTTTATCACCTGATGTGCATGCCAACCAACACCACCATGCCCTTAGAGCCATGTTCATCATCTTTAGATTGTGTATGCCGAGGCCTCCAAATTGTTTGGGCTTACACACCTCATCCCATGCCACCAGGCAATGGCCACTCTGCACATCAGAACTTTCCAGAAAAAGCTCCAATACACCTTGTTCAACGCTTTGAACACCCACAGCAACAGATCAAGGGAGAGCATATGAAACACAACCGTAAACTCCATAACCGAAATCACAGGGATCGGCCTGCCTCCCATCTTCAATAAACCTGCTTTGGACTGGCCTTACCACTGCCTCAACCAGAGGCTGCAGGTCCCCTTTTCCTGGCCTGAAAGGACTCAAAGGCATCCCTAAAAAATGACAAAGAAAATTCTGAAATTTGCAGGGGAAAATCCGAGTAATGTTGTCCAGAGGATCAGAGAACTGTACAGGGATGATAGAGCTCTTAGCAGGATAGATAATTAGACCGGACGCTTGCTCAAAACGATCTAGCACTGAACAAACAGCCTGCATTTCCTGAAAGTTTGGCTTTATAAAAAGCATGGCATCATCTGCGTACAGAAATAACTGGTGTTGAATCCCTAACTGACCCAGTGGTTCCCAAATGCCTTTACTCCACCCTGCGCCCTCTGCGTAAAGGAACCTGTTCGGTGACTATGCTCACGGCGTGGTGGATCTGGAAGCAGCGAAACACAGTCGTCTTCGACAATGAGAGCCGTTCAGTCATCGCTTTGGTGGATATCATCAAGACCAACGGTCGTTCTTGGGTGAGCGCAGGGGCTAGAGGCCTCAGACAGTTTCTCTCCTAGTTTAGGTCCGGCTTGAGTTGTACTGTGTGATGTTGCTCGCTCTGTAGCCTAGTACGAAAACTTTTATTTTTATCAATCCAATGAAATGCAAAGCTTTTGCGTTTTTGCGAGTTCCAAAATGCCTTGCTCCTCTGCTAACTGAAACCAGGCTGGGAACATTCATCACCAAGAGGAAATACATCGGTGAGATGGGATCACATTGTCGCAGCCCCCTCGTGTGCCAACCTGGACCTGCTGAGCAGCCATTGATCAAGACAGGAGTGCTGGAACTTGAGAGGATCGGAGATGTCAGCTCAAACCATTTTTTACTTAAGCCCATACTCTGGAGAACAGTTGTCAGAAAATGCCAGCTAACTGAATCAAAATCCCTTGCTATGTCAATCCTGATTGCTAAGGAGGGTGCGAATGCCCTGCTACACCATTGTCTTGGATGTTGCGACCCAAGATGAAGGCACTTTAATTATTTTACACCAAGTAATTCAGTTTCGGTGCCAACCTCAGTGACAGTAGCTTTGCAGTTATCTTCGCGAAACTGTGTACAAGACTTATGGCCCTTAAATCTATTGACTCGACTGCCCCTCCCACTTTAGATAGTAGAGAGATCAAGCTTGATTAACCACATGCAGGCAGAGAAACTGTAAGCAAGTCTGAAACAGCAGTACAAGAATTAGTATAATTTGCAATATGCAATAAAATCTTAACTCACAGTAGGAGTTCTTATAACAGACTTGCAGATAGACCCAGATTTTTAAAACATGACTATTACGTCCATTGCGAAGGGAACCAAAAGTACGCCCTAAACAAACACACTCTTACTGCACTACGACGTACTTAGGTGAGAGGCTGACATGATCTCCAATATTACAGTTACTTAAGTGAGAGGCTGACATGATCTCCAATATTACAGGTTACTTAGGTGACAGGCTAACATGATTCCAATATTACAGAGTTATATACTCCCTCTGTTTCTAAATATAAGATGTTGTAGTTATTGCTCATGCTATCTAGATACATGCTAATATGAGTGAACATGTACACTACAAGTTGTCTAGATACATGTAGACATGTGTGTATATAGAAAAGGGGTAAAACATCTTACATTTAGGAACGGAGGGAGTAGGTGAGAGGCTGACATGATCTCCAATATTACAGAGTTCGACCAACAGGATAAACATAGCAAACCAAGAAAAGCGCAGCCACTCACTCAAACCAAATACCATATCGATAGTCAGGCACGCGACCATCTGGAAGTAAATTACGTCTAAAACGGAAATCACCATTCAGAGGTATATTAAGAACCACAGTCCAATCAACCTTCACTTTCAGTTTGGTCGACCCGTGCTCCCAAATAGCCTCACTTTGAGGGTATTTTAGAGTGACAACATTCTTGGGGTCCAACTCCTGTTTCTCCTCCTCTTTGTCCTCCTCTTCATAAACATAAAAATCATCATCATCATCCTCTTCCTCAGGATTCATCTTATCCACATCCTCAAGCTCACAACTAGCATCCAGAAAACAAACATAGAGCACCAGTTTTTCATCTTGCAGGTCTTCTACACACCCACTGACAGCTACTCCCTCCGTTCCATATTAGATGACTCCAAAATAGATGTATCTAGTACTAAAATATGTTAGATACATCTATGTGGGAGTCATCTAATTTGGAACGGAGGGAGTACCACATTACGATATAACGCAAGAGAGCCATCTCCTCTCACCAAGCCCCTAGAACGCACAATACTATCATATAGAAGCACATGATGTCTGTAATTTCTAGTGGTCCCAGCTGTTATTTTACCATCATAGTGGACAACAGGGTCATTGGGCTGTTGATTCACAGCACTGACTTTGAGGCTAGCTGCCACTGGAAGGTCCACATGTTGCAATACCAGTTTCACTGTACTCTGGAAACTCGGTAGCTGATATTTGACGCGCTTGATATCTGGGTTGCAAAAGTACGGTAGTACGCCTTTGCTGAACGGCTTATCATCAACAGGGTCACCCTTGCCCTTGATCTTTAAATCAAACTCGAAATACATACAATCTAATGTAACCAAGACTCGCTTTGGACCTGACAGAGCTAACATATCCTTCTGCACAAGTGTTTATAAAAAGTTAGAATCAGGGCATGACCCCAGGACAAAAAAACCATGACTAGCCAGATGAATTTAGACGATTTAATTCAAAATTATACTCAACATCACTCGGGCTGCTGCACTACCGTTCCTAGAGCTCCTAGACATATGTAGCTCGTATGGTGAAATGAGCCAGACATAGATTCAAAAGAGATGTCCTACTTTACATAGGAACAGATTGAACAAGTGTCAAGACCTCAGTGGAGAAATCAGAACAGGTGACAATGCGTTGTTTGACAATGGAAAGGCAGATTAATTTAGGAACACCTATATCGATAAAACAAAAGCTTGGACGTGATGACAACCAGCTGGCAATATAATGTTCCGATTAAAATGTATTCAAAGGGATCAAATTGAAATGGAAATACATTAAACTTTTTTCTTGGCAAAATTGTATCCAATAAGCATCTGCAACATGAAATTTGCAGCACAGCATTATTTCAGTGAAGAGTGAACATACTGAATCGTGTAAACATATACATGGTTAGATAACATTAGGGTGAAACTTAAGGTGCAGAAGATTTACTAGTAACGAGGATAACCACATCATCTAAATTGGTTACTATATACGTGGAATCAAGTGAGGAAATAGAATCAGCGCCACCCCTGGCGCCTTGCGCAGGGGCACCTCGTCGATCATCATGCTATCGGCATGGTGCATCTGGAAACACCGCAATTCCGTGATCTTCGACAACGCCCAACCATCGGTGTCCTCCCTCCTCGGCACAATCAAAGCCGAGGCGCGCGACTAGGCGGCCGCGGGAGCCCGAGGTCTACGTCAACTTCTCCCCTACTTAGGCTGAGTTGAGTTGTATGGTGTGGGGTTGACCCTTCTTTGGGTTTGTACATATACTCTCTTTTTTCTATCAATGCATCGAAACGCAAAGCTTTTTGCATTTTCGCGAAAAAAAAAAAGCAAATAGAATCAAAGAACTACCTCTGAATTGATGGTCTGGGCATCCTCTCTTTCACGATTGAACAGATAGGCACATTTGTAGTCAATCTGATCCCTGGCGATAACTTTACCATAAACCTCAACCGGGCATGTGCAATCAGGACCAACTTTGACCACCCTAATGCAAATGACCTCGGAGCAATAATGTGCCATATCAAACTGTTCTGTTGTTTTTTGCATCAACATATTTATTCGGCCATGTCCCTGGTTGTAAAGGGTGAGGTTGATACGGTGGCCCAAGAGGAGTTATTGCTGTAAAACAATCAAGTTCAGAGTAGACAAATCAGAACAAACAAGAGGTTGAATGTTTCGGAATCAATACCTAAACCTAGGGGAGTTATGATTTGTGAACATGGAGACTTACACTCGGCATCAAGATCGAAGCCAGCTAGGTGGAAGCTGCAGAAGCGGCTAGGGACAAAAGCCTTCCTCTTGGTATCTTCGACCATGAGCTCTTTAACTTTCTTCTCGTGCAACTCATCCAGTGCAACTGCACCCATGCTCTTCGCCAGTTCTAAAAACGTCTGGGGGGGTCAGATCGATGGGCAGATCCCTGTGGTGGATCTTCAGAGGACGCTGCTCATCCACATCCTCCGTATCACCGGAGGAACGAGCGCGATTCTTATCCTTGCGGAGCCGAATGACAGCCCTAGCCGCGATGTCAGTACGGGTCTCCTCATCCATGTACCCCGTCTTGACAGCCCGCCGAGCGTAATTAAAGATTCGGCTGCACACAAGCCGGAGAATGGAGCGCTGGCGCGAGAAATCGTAGCAGATCTCACGCTGAGCGACATCCCAAGGCATAATCTCACATTCCATCTGCTGATCTATTTCACGCTGATGTCCGAACTCATACCCCATCTTTCGCTTGATCTCACGCCGGATAGATTGCTCCATCAAATACAGGTGGTTATGAACAACAATAAAAGCATCGATAGCCTGTTCGTTCTCCGAATTCTCGTCCACTCCCATCATCTGGCCGAGGAAAGGAATGAGATTTGTTGTTTCATGTCCATCAATAAAACGAATAGGAAGAGGAGAGAATCAATCGAGAAAAGTACCATGGTGACTTGGTGAGGGTTCGTTTCCGCCGCCGCCAACGCCGCCACAAAAATGAGATGTGAAAATAAAAACTGTTTCTTAGGGCATACTACTATGAGCTAAAAAACAAATATTGCTCCGGTCGGCTGCCCAAAATTAAATCGGTCTGAGCGATCCTACGGACTATCGGGGAAATCCTCACGTGTCCAAAATTGGTCTCCAATCCGGTTCATTGAATTCTTTTTTTTTTACTAATATAGCAATTTTTTAAATTCTCCTCAAATCCCGTTTTTGCTACTCCGGAGAAAAATGTGTTCATTGAAATAAGATTTTTTTCAGTAATATAGTTAAAAATTTCGTCCATATACAAGGAAAAAACTCGTCGGAGACCTCGTATAAAAAATTTGTTCTACTATAGCAAACACGGAGAACAAATGCAGACTATTGTAGCAAAAATAATGACTTTGCTAGAGACTTTAGCGAAGATCTTCCCGGAGAAAATGTAACTAACGCTTTGTGCTATTTTAGAAAAAAAAAAGGAAATAATTGTACCAAAAAAAATTGCGCTACCGTTAAAAAAAGACATTGCCGGAGACTCCGCCGGAGATTCTCGCCGGAGACCTCGTAGCAAAAAAAAACTATGCCACTTTAACAAAATTGGAGATCGATTATAGCGAAGAAATTATCCTATTGTATCGGTATGTGTTGCAAAAAGGCTCATACAAAACTGGCAGCCCAACTGACGTGAAAGAAAAATGAGCCTGCTAAGGGCTCGTCAGCGAGGAGGCCTACTAACTAGCATGTTGCTAGCAATAATATAGATGGGTCGCGCACGCGTCATCCGGAGGATATAGACCATTTACCCAATCCGTAGGGCATGTATAATACCGTTATTTAAGTTTTTCCTTAGAATTGTCACGTATGATTTTTGCTGAGGTGGAGAAGAGAGAATGAAGAAAGTGAAGGTTGCCTTCGCTTATCAACACAATTTCGCACTATTTAATTATTTCTCATCAATGGTTAGAGATGACAATAAGAGATAATGCATTATACGACCCACATTTATTGTCTTCTCTAAATGGCGTGGAGAGTTAAGAGAAGACTCGCCTTCACTACTATTTTACATTCCTTTAGAGCATCTTCAGCCGCCCACGAGGAGTTTTTTTTTGCGCCGACATCTCAGACGCCAAATAGCAGCGGTTTGGGCCAAATTTCGCCCGACGCATCCAGGCCGAACCCAGCGCACAGAGGGGCGCTTGGGAGCTCCGGCGGAAGGAAAAGTGGCTTGCGGGCCAGCATAGTCAGGCGATAAATGACTTTTCCACGTCCATATTCCCCTCCCGTGCTGCATCTCGTGCCTTCCCGTTTGCCTCCACGCCGATGTTGGCAACACCCCTCCGCCCGCCGCCATGTTGCTGCGAGAGATCCATTAAGTCGTCGCAAATACCAGTCGTAGCCACGCCAATCTCCCTCCCCTTTTGTCTGGGATTGCCGTTTCTCGGCGAGATCACAGGCAGCCAACGTCTCGTGCACGTGATGTGTTCGGCGTTTTTGCCTGTTTGGCAATGGACTCCACCGACGAGGAGATATTGGCCACTCTGATGGACGAGAAAGTGGAGGTTGGCAATGTACTCCAACGACGAGGAGATATTGGCCACTCTGATGGACGAGAAAGTGGAGGCAGGGATCGACGATGACGAGTACCTCGTGTTCCTCGCCTCTCTAGCCGGCATGTTCGTGCAGAACCGGCGAGGTGGCTTGGCATATTGTCACCAGAAGAGCAAGCCTAGGTAACGGATGGAGGCTATTGCATTCTCTACGCCGACTACTTCGCCGATTCTTTATTGCACGCCGAGGTAGTGTTTCAGCGCTGTTTTTGGATGAGCCAAAATTCTTCCTCACTATTGTGCATGCCATACGAGAGTACGACTGTCACACCCCAGTTTTTGGATCCTTGTACTGTAGTTCAAGGAGGCAAAAATGTGGGCCAACAATTTTTTTTAGCATGATTGTGTGAACCAACATGTGCATATGACAATAGTAATATATGCAATGCAAGGAATGTTTCATTTTAAAACCAATACAAAAATTTCCTGAAAACACTTTTATGTTTTCTCTGATGTTTTCCCTAAGTGACTTGAGTGCTTTTTATTCCAAGACTTGGATCATATTTTTTTGCATCTTGTTTTAAACTTTTAACTTTGTTGGATACAAGAAAACAAAAATATTAATTGAATATGGAAGTTTTCTTTTAAGTTTTCTATTAAAACTTTTCCATGAAAACATAGCCAAGTACTTGTTTTCAATGGGTTATAATATTCCATTTTGTGTTTTCTCGACTTGTATTTGCTCTCTAATATGTGGACTACAAAGCTACAAGCTTGGTTTGATTTATGGAATTTGAAAACAATCATTTGCATGTTTGTTTTTGCGTAAGAAAAATAAGACAGAAAAAGGGATTCTTAGAAAACAGAGAAAAACATAAACTAGCTATTTTTCCACTTTGTTTTCATAGCTTTCCACTATTCCAATTTTTTTTGCAAAAGATGTTTATGAAAGTAAAAAAAAAATTAACAATCTATTGCTTTCAAAAGAAAATTTGGAAAACATTTGAGCCATGAAAACAATCTGAACATTTTGAATGTTTTCATCTGTTTCCAACAGTTAGCAATTTCTTCTAAGTCTCTGTTAACTGAATTTTCTGAACGTTTTTTTTTACAAAAGTTTTACAAATGTTTTCTTTTTGTTTTTGTTTAATTTTGGAAGTGGGACTTTGCCATTTGGATTGATACTTGTTTGAACTCCCGAGAGGTGTTTTTGTTTTGCTTCTAGAAGGCTTGGAGAGGGAGAAAATCGAGTGGAAAGTAGAGGGGACAGAGAGGAGAGCGGCATGGACTAGGCACACAGTGTGTGGCCACTGTGGCCATGCCGCCGCTGTGTCTTTCTCCTCCTCGCCTACTCTCCTAGCACACGTAGGACACGATGTCATGTTGTGGACACGCCCTAGAACACGAGCTCCACCGGGAGATTTTCCGCCGCCGGCCACCGAGCACCACCCGAGGTGGTGCAGCTCGCCGCAATCCCCTCCACGTCTCATCTTTCGTTTTGTTGTGATCCCCGTACCCTGTAGAGCACCGCTGACAACCTCGCGTGCTCGCTCGTTTGCAGGAACTTTGACGCTTTCGTCGTCGCCGCCGCAGTCGAGCCACTCCGCGCTGTCGACAGGGACCACCGCAACCGCCAAATCCCGCGCCCCTCCACCGCCCCGAGCCCCTGCTTCAACCACGACCCCGCGCCACCACTCATCGTCGCCCCACGGTGAGAATTCTCCGATCCCGCGCCGTCGCCGTTGTTCCGTTCGTATCCGCGGGGAGCGAGAAGAGAGAGAGGAGGGAGATGCTCCTAGGTCGTTGATCTACGGATCAACGGTGTGATAATGTGAGAGAGGTAGGGTTTTGGGGAATACCACACACGGCGCATAGCACGCGGGGCTCCGGTTTATATAATGTGCAAAGCACTTAGGGTTACAACTATATACAATCACAGCCATCCATCATAGCTAGCTAAACTAGGATTAGGAAACCTAATTCTAACACCCCCCGCAGTCACAGCGGAGGTTTATAGACGCGAAGACTGGATCGAAACTCTAAAAACAAAGGAGAACCTAGACCCTTAGTCATAATATCAGCAAACTGATGGCTTGATGGAACATGAAGAACACGAACTTCACCAAGTGAGACCTTCTCTCGAACGAAGTGAATGTCAATCTCTATATGCTTGGTTCGGCGGTGCTGGACTGGATTGGAGGACATATAGACAGCAGAGACATTGTCACAGTAGACGATCGTGGCGGAGGAGAGTGGTCGATGAAGTTCACCAAGTAGTTGCCGCAGCCAGCAACACTCAGCGACAGCATGAGCAACAGCTCGGTACTCCGCTTCGGCACTTGAACGAGAGACGGTAGTCTGTCGTTTTGAGGACCAGGAGATCAAGTTATCGCCGTAGTAGACACAATACCCGGACGTAGAGCGTCGAGAATCAGGACAGCCAGCCCAATCCGCGTCAGAATAGGCAGTGAGAGCCGTCGATGAAGAAGAGCCAAGGTGAAGGCCGAAGTCCAGCGTGCCTTTCACATATCTGAGGATGCGGGTGATGAAGTTGAGATGAGACACACGGGGATCATGCATATGTAAGCAGACCTGCTGGACAACATACGCGAGATCAGGTCGTGTCAAAGTCAAGTACTGCAGGGCACCAGCGATGCTTCTGTATTCAGACGGGTTGGCAACAGGAGAACCATCAGACGCAGAGAGTTTGGCGCTAGTGTCAACTAGAGTGGTGGAGGCGTTGCACTCGTACATGCCGGCACGCTGAAGGAGGTCGACGGCGTACTGGCGCTGAGACAGGAGACCAGCAGAGGTACGCTGAACCGAGATCCCCAAGAAGAAGGACAGATCCCCAAGGTCTGTCATGGCGAACTCAGCATGTAACAGCTGGGTCAGACGGTGCAGTAAGGCCGACGAGGAAGCGGTGATGATGATGTCGTCCACGTAGAGTAGAACATAAGCAAGATCTGGACCATCTCGTAGCACGAAGAGAGAAGTGTCCGAAACTGAAGCTGAGAAGTGCAACTGCCGAAGGTATGACGCAAAGCGTTGATACCAAGCACGGGGAGTCTGCTTTAAGCCGTAGAGAGAGCGATGAAGACGACAAACATGATCGGGCTGAGCAGGATCACAAACCCAGAGGGCTGCTGACAGTACTCGTCTTCTTCAATCTTGCCATTCAGGAAAGCATTCTTCACATCGAGTTGCCGGATGGGCCAGCCAGAGGACACGACAATGCTGAGAACGAGACGGATCGTAGCTGGTTTTACCACCGGACTGAAAGTCTCATCGTAGTCGATGCCAGGCTGTTGAGAGAAGCCACGAACTACCCAACGGGCCTTGTAGCGAGCGAGAGTACCATCTGAGTGAAACTTGTGACGAAAGATCCACTTGCCTGAGACGATGTTTGCTCCGGGGGGGGGGGGGGGCGAGGCACAAGCGACCAGGTGTCGTTGTCAAGAAGAGCACGAAACTCGTCAGTCATAGCAGCGAGCCAAAGAGGGTCTTCAAGAGCCGTCTTGTACATCTTAGGCACAGGAGATACATACGCGGTAGTGGCCGTCAGGTTGAGACGTTCCCGGGGACCTTTGGCGATGCCATGCTTGGCACGAGTGCGCATGAGATGCGGACCAGGGGCCGGGCGTGGAACAGGCGCGTCGGCGGCTGGCAGTGGAGCCTCGGGGACCTCAGCAAACGGTGGTACCCAGGACGGTGGTGAGCGTGGAGAAGACGCCGGCGTAGATGCGGGTGTCGAAGGAGACGGGGGTGAAGTTGCAGCCGCAGCAACACGCCTGGGAGCGTCAGTAGAGAAAAACTCTGTCGTGGCGGTAGTCGGAGCAGGTGTCGATGCCAGTGTGGACACACGGGCAGCGGTGGGCGGCGCAGCACCGCAGTTGAGGAAGCCAAGGTCAGGTGGTGACGCTGATCCGTTGATGTAGGCGAACGGGAAGACGCGCTCGTCGAAAACAACATGACGAGAGATGATGAGCCGACGTGTCACGGGATCATAGCACCGAAACCCCTTATGAGAGGAGGGGTAGCCGAGGAAGATGCACGCGGTGGAGCGGGGGTGCAGCTTGTTTGGCGCCACGGCTGTCAAGTTGGGGTAGCACAAGCAGCCGAAGACCCGGAGATTGTCGTAGCAGGCACGTTTGCCGTGGAGCCGCTCGTACGGGGTGGCAGAGCCGATGGCTTTGCAGGGACGGCGGTTCAGCAAGTAAACTGCCGTGGAGAGCGCCTCGGCCCAAAAAGAGGGAACCACATGTGCCTGAAACATGAGAGTACGAATAGTGTCGTTTATGGTGCGGATAGCACGTTCAGCCTTGCCATTTTGTGGAGAAGTGTACGGGCAAGACAAGCGAACACGAACACCATTAGTTAGATAGAAATTGTTCAGTTGTGTGTTAACAAACTCAGTGCCATTATCAGTTTGAATGGATCGAATGGAGGTGCTAAATTGTGTGTGGACATAGGAGAAAAAGTGTATAATCGTTTCATTAACACAAGACTTTTGGCGAATAGAGAAAGCCCAATAATAGTGTGAGAAATCATCAACAATCACAAGATAATATTTATAACCGGAGTTACTTAACACGGGAGATGTCCACAAATCACAATGCACGAGCTCAAAGGGAGCACTAGAAACTGACACAGAACGAGCAAACGGAAATCGAACAAGTTTGCCAAGTTGACAGGCATGACAAAGACCGCGCTGAGTTTTATTACACGAAATGACTGAATGTTTGCTAAGAGAAGCCATGGCGTCACGTTCAGGGTGACCTAACCGACGATGCCAAAGCTCCGAGGAGGCGACTATGGACACTAACGCTGAAGGAGCGGATGCCGAGGGGGTGACGGTGTAGAGATCACCATCACTGTCACATCTAATAATCACTCTCTTGGTGTGAAGATCCTTCACAGAAAAACCAAAAGCGTCAAATTCAATGGAACAAGAATTGTCACGTGTAAATTTGCGAACAGAAAAAAGGTTTCGAATGAGAGATGGAACTAAGAGGACATCCTTAAGAAGAAAAGACGTGCCATTAGTGGAAATTTTAGAGTTTCCGGAACGGGATATCGGCAAGGAGGTGCCATTACCGACAGTGACATACTGAGGTGTGGAAAGAGGGGTAGATGCAAATATATTACCATCATCTGATGTCATGTGCGAGGAGGCACCGGAGTCCATCACCCAACCACCGTTCTGGAGCGTGAGGTAGCCGGCCGTGTCCCAAGTTGGTGTGGAGGGGGACTGCTGGACCGGGGCGGAGGTCGTGGTGACGTAGGCCTGTTGAGGACGAGGGGCGAGGACACCATGACCACCGTGAGGTGCAGGGGCGCGAGGAGCAGCAGCCGTGGGCGCCTGGCTAGGGCTGAAGCAGAACCAGGGCCCCTGCGGTGTTGGGGCGAAGCGCGGGGCGGTGGAGATGTTGCCGCGGCGGTTGCCCTTGCCCTTGCCGGAGTTGTTCCGGCCTTTGTTGCCGGAGTTGGAGGACTCACCGCGACACCCAGCGCCGGAGCAGGGAGCGAGGGTGGTGGTGACAGCAAGGGCGGAGGCCTGCACGTTCTTGGCGGTGTTGGCGATGCGCCTCTCCTCGAGCTGGAGCATAGAGCGCGCGACAAGGAACGTGGGGAAGGGCTTGGCGAGGTTGATGGCGGTTGCAGCGCCGGAGAAGCGCTCGTCAAGCCCGCGGATGATGTTGAGGACGAGCGCGCGATCCTCGACCTTGCAGTCCACGTCACGAAGCGCGTCCGCGAGGCGCTTGTTCTGTAGGCAGTAGGCGGTGACGGAAAGATTTCCCTGCAGCAGGCCATGGAACTCGCCGAGGAGGTAGATCACGTGGCTCTCCTTGTTGTCGTTGAAGAGCGTGGCGAGGGCGGTCCAGAGAACGCAGGCGGTCTGGTCAGGTTCCATGACGAGCTCGAGGACGTCCTCGGAGACGGAGGAGTGGAGGGCCGAGAGCACGGTGTAGTCGTCCAGCGCCCATTGCAGATCAGCGGGCTTGGCGGGCTTGGTGGCGTCGACATGGACGAGGAGGCCGTTCTTGCCGACATGGGTGAGGAATAACATCTTCCACCTGGAGTAGTTGGACGCGTCGAGCATGACGGGGATAGGAGAGCGACCCGCAGGTGCGGCAGGAGCGACGGCAGAGGAGATGGCGGGCATCGTGGATAGGGTGAGGGTAGAGGAGGACATGGCAGGGATGCAGCGTAAGAAGCGGCGGCGGCGCTAGGAGCTAGGGCGACGGCGGCGGCTTAGAGTTTTAGGATCGGGAGAAATCTGATACCATGTGATAATGTGAGAGAGGTAGGGTTTTGGGGAATACCACACACGGCGCATAGCACGCGGGGCTCCGGTTTATATAATGTGCAAAGCACTTAGGGTTACAATAATATACAATCACAGCCGTCCATCATAGCTAGCTAAACTAGGATTAGGAAACCTAATTCTAACAAACGGACCCCTTTGAACAGTCGCGTTTGCCCTGCGCGCTTGTGCCCTGGGCTGCTTTGAGCCTTGTTGGGTCGCGTCCGTTAGGAAACCAGCCCGTATGCTGTGTTTGGTTTTTCTTTTCACGTGGCTTGTACAAGAGGTGGTATGTATACTACTCTAACTAGATAATACCCCGCGCGTTGCTGCGGGAGTTTTAAATGACCTTAGTTGCACGGTGTAGAAAATTTTATTGATAAGATCCGGCAATGTTCATACATATGCTGGTATTGCATGAAAATATATTTTTGGTATAAATATGCATGATGTAATAGTTGTATCCTGAAGAATATTTTTCACATGATCTATTTGACCTTATTTTTTGATATGCGGTGTCCCATTTTTCCCACAATATATTCGATGGATGAGAATTGATGATTGCCGCTTAGTGGTTTAGCATTGTCTTGAAGTATGGGCTCGTGTTTGATAGTTAAAAATCCTTTTGTAACTGCATCTGTATGTGAATAAGGGAATCATAGATATAGAAATGCATGCCTGAACAAAATGTTGTTAATGCTTGGAGAACAAAGAGGAACACAGCTGAAAGAAACAATGCAGGAGGACATATATATATAATTTATCCACACAGAAACATGTAGTCTCACATGATGATATGTAATATGAAAACACAAATTATGAATACTTTTTCAGTTACAATAGGTCACTGACACGATAGGCTCTTCTTTGTAGCATAGCCGGATGTTGGCCTACACGTTTTCAAATTTGTAGCACTGCTAGGAAGGTATTTTGAAGCGTTGGTTCAATTTGTATGGTTTATGGGATGCATACTACATTGCCATATTTTTCGTAGCGGCATTACACCGCTGGTCGTGAGATTTTTTTTTCTCTGTTCTTATAATCATATCTGCGCATGACCAGGGAAGCAAGAATTAGATGAATGACTCAATGGAAAAAATAACGAACATGAAAAGTGGAGTCAACATGCTTAGTGCAGTATACTAATCGATCTGACAGTAAACAACTGTAGTAGAGAAGGCAGGGAAAGGGGTGATCAGTAAGAACTTGTTATAGATAAGGGTCGATGACGAGAGCTTGAGATGTTTCTCATCCACCATGGTTGGTAAGAGCAACACATGAGGGTCGAACGTCGTAGACTTCAAATTCCGCCAATCAAGAACGCTGGTCTCCCTTTGGCAAAATCCCCGAAAAATTGTTGAATCTTGAGCAGGGGTGGAGTAGGGCTCCCCTTGGCGGAATCCACTGAATCTCGAGCAGCTGCGCGGCTTTCAGGTGGCGGGAGGTGAGGAGAGGAAGAGAGCTAGCAGCTATTAAGCAATGGCACAACCGCACAAGGACCGTGTGTGGTGAAATGGGAGCACAACAATGCTATTTATATTGGAGAAAACTCACCATCTTTTACTCATGAGGTAGATGAGGAGATGGACTCGTCAGTTTCATTTGCAAATTTGTAGTGGGCAAGAGAATAATGGAAGGTAGAGAGAGAGAGATGAATCGATCAATGGATGGTGGATGTAATTGGGAAGTTAATGAAGAGTCTGCTGCAACTTTGTAGAGAAGAAGGGGCATGCATGCCGCATGCGATGGTGCATTGCTGTTATGGGACAGATGAAGTGGTCAGGAGGAGAAACTGTTGTGCATTGCATGTGAAAGCCGAAGGATAACTGGGACACACAAAATTAATGGACGGGTGTAATAACCCAGGTCGTAGACTTTATCTCGGATGGTGAGTTAGCCCCTTGGTGAGATGGAAGGTTGTATGACACGTGGAAAGTTGGGATTGCTTCGAGATGCTTGATGAGGTGGATAGTTTACATGTTGAGAGAAATCTACTTAGTGGGTTGCTCCCATTTAGAGATTATAGATTATAGATATAGTACGCACAATTATACAAAACGGAGCTGCCACGGTACGTAGTGTCTTTACGTTAAAAAGAGCTTTCCTGGCCCCTTCTTAATCCTCACGTGCTCGGTTATATATCGGATAGAAGTAGTTTCCGGGACGGTGACAAAAAGAACGAGAGAACCACCACTCCGTTTACTTGCAGGTGCAGCTGAGCTTTTCTCTGGAGTGGATAATGAATCTGGCTATCATTAATTTAAGGAGCAGTAGTGCAGGTGAGCTTTTCTGGCAGCGCATCGTACAAGGATAAAAGATCGGACGCACAGCAATTTCGTTTCTGGAGTGGATAAAGAGAAAGCTGATTGATTAGACGTTAATTTCCCTGCTAAGTAGTGCGTACAGATGACGTAGTTAGTGGCATAAGTGCGTGCGTATCTTGAGAGGGACACTAGCACTAGAACCAAATAGAAGTGGTTGGCTAGCTAGTGCAGGCAAATCATACACAGCACAAGGACAGTGACTTCATCAGGCAGGTAACTTTGTTCAGTGGACGGTAAGAACTCCAGATCAGCGTGGATCGTACTGTACTGATGGTGAGTGGTATTTCTCACATCTCTTTCGCCATTCGTCTCGATATATTGATAGTGAGCGGTACATGCATTAAAACGAAATCGATCATAGGATGGGACGACAGCGTGCACGGCATACGCAAATAAGATGACCTGTACCGCAAGCCTCAAACCCCTGCCGGCGTACGTTCGAGGCAGGTTCAGACCGATCGAGCTCGCACAAGCGCGACCCTCTCGGCGCCACACGCCACCGTGTCAGGTTCAGACGTATTTATCGATAGCGAAGCCACTATATCGATCCCGCCTCCTGCTTTGTGGTAGGCTAGCTCTCAGCCTCGAGCGACGGCGACGCCAGTCCACCGGCGAGAGTGGCGAGCGCCATTAATTAGATCAATGCATCCTGACGTTGGAGCAGGGGTGACGTTCCCGCCCTGGTTGGGAAGACAAATTTGTGTGTGGTGGTCGTTGGACCGGCCGGTGGCTTCCGAGAAGATAGGGAGCGGCGAATCGGCATGGCGCACGTCCACTCGGGATGGTTGGGAATCTTGGATTTAGTGGCTAGTGTAGTCGGGTATCTGTCAGTGAACTTCAGTTTCAGTATACTCGTTGAGACCAAACTATTCGGTTGGGACCTCGGTGAGGCGTGATCCTGGTATTGCTGGCGGAGAAATGCGCATGTGCTCGCCGCCACGCACCCGATCGAGGCGGCCGAAGCCACTGTCCCGATCGAGCGTGTGAGGTACGTCAGACACGCGACAAAAAAACAAAAAATGTCAGTAACTGTGACTCGTGATCCTGCAGAAACTGTTGGTAGTGTGCCAATTGAACGCGCGAGTAATCCGCGCAAAGGCCTGAGGCGCTGTTGGTATTGGGCCATTAAATATACTAGACGAGGCAACGAGCTTCGCTGCGCCAACGTCCGTGCGTTCGTGCACCGTATGTTCGGCGTGGCAAAACTCGTTTTTTTAGAAATGGAGGGTGCTACCCCCAGCCTCTGCACCAAAATGGTGCATACAGCCGGTTTTTATTAATAAAAAGCAGAAGCCACAATGTCTTACAAATAAAGCACTATCCTGAACCACCAACTTAGGATCTACCACCACTAGTAATGAAGGGGATCGCCGAACAGGGCCGAATTCCATGTCAGCGAACCAACACACATCATCTGAAACACCGAAGGCCACACCAAGCCGCCCGATAGCGAGCAAGGGGCACAACCGGTCCAGCACCCTGCAGCGCACACCGACGTCCACGCTCCAGAAGATGCCGCCTCCGTCTTCCTCTCACCCATCTTCAGGATAGGAATCAATGTATTCACCCGTGAGACCTGCCATCGACGCCATCATGACGCTAGACAACTCCTCCACCCTGCGCAATCCGCACCACCAGGGGACCCCCTCCAGGTAGCTCATATTCCAAAGACAATGCCCTCGAGATGGTAAATGACATCGAAGATGCCGCCATCATCCTATCTGGTAAACCAGATATAGGGTTTCCCCCGGAACACAGCTCTACTCCAAGACAATGCCCTCAACAGGGAGAACGGCGCAAGGCGTCGTCATCATCCGATCCGGTCAATCGGATCTAGGGTTTCCCCTGGAGCAATAGGTAGTAGTCGGAGGCTACACGGCAACGATACCTTCAGCAAGGGGATGACATCGGAAGACGCCACCATCGTCGACTCCGATCATCGGAGCCCGGCTCTCACCGGCCAGCCACTTCCGCTCCACCCGGCGTGCGATCAACCTGGAAAAGAATCAATCCGGGGCCGCTGCCCCGGCATCCACCAGCCCGTCGACCGGAACGCTGCCACCACCTCCAAACCGGGGCAACTCCAACCCGTCGGGGCAGCGCTGCACCCATCTAGCCGGGCCGAGCAGGCAACAAGCTGTCCACGGCGCCGGAGTGCCGCCAGACGGGAGAGGAGAGCCATCGAGGAGTAGGTACGGCGCATGAGCGGCCGACCACCACCAATCACGGCCACGCCGCCAAGGACGCCGGAACTGCCATGTGGCCGCACCGAGCGCCGCCGGACCGCCGGAGCCGGCCGCCATGGCCGACGCCGCGGCCAAGCGCCAACGCGCCGTCGAACCCCCAGCCCGGGGCCGCCGCCCCGACGCCCGCATCTGCTGGCCGACGATCTAGCGCGGAGGCGCCGCCCCAGCGACCTGACCGCAAACGAAGAGCCCCGCCGCCACCATCACCGGGGCGCGAGCGACTTTGCCGGCGTCCCCTCCGGCGGCGACGACGCAAAGGAGGCGGCGGAGGAGCCTGCTGTGGCGACGGTGGCGCGACCCCCCCCCCCCCGAGCCGCCGGGAGGCGGCGGCGCGAGGTGCACCGTATGTCCGGCGCTTCATAAAATTAGACTTCAAATATTGAACAATAGAAAACATCCTTTGGTAGTACACGATTATAAGTAGATGTGTTAAACAAACAACATAGCTCTAACACCAGTACAATCAAAACTTTGATCTGCCATCATGGGCAACCTTAATAATAGTTCAACAATCTAAATCTGGATTCCACGAAAATGGCGACAAAGTAAAACAAATTAGTATACATAGCTTAGCAGTAGGACTGAAAGATATAATTTTAAAAACTTCAGCTGCCAATCGAATTTATCCTAGGTTCATATTCTTGTAACTTAATCAGCATCACTTCTTATCTTCATATCCAGTGATTCCAGTCCCTGCCTCCAGAAACTTAACGTACAATACAAATCACTATTTGGTGCAAAAGATAAAATGCAGGCCATCCAGATTCTATACTGCAAAAAAGAGCAAAAATAACATCATCTTCCATGGATCATATCGAGCAATCTACCAGGGATATTGACTACGGAACAACACAAGTAAACTTTGTAAGTGTTGAACTCACATGCAGAGAGGCAGTCTCAAGTTCGATGTCGAGAATGCCTGATGTTGACAGGGCTGTCCTCCGATAACCCAATGTACTTGACTTTCTCCAGCTTCTTGAGCACACAAATCTACAGAAATTTCACTTCCAAAGTTACAGTGAGCAACCACGCCAATCTACAGCAATTTCAGCTCCAAAATTACAGTGAGCAAGCACACCAATCAAATGCAGGCCTACTCATGCATGTAATTAATTAACAACACAAAGGAATCAATCAACAAATTGCGCAGTGTGAAGAAGCAATGTCCTTTGTGGTGCTAATGCAAGCATGTACATACTCCAGTCAGACCCATGCCATGCCACAAGGCGTCCCGCTGGATCCTGAAATTGGTGACCACCTACAGCTGCTCCCACGACAGCTGCTTTAGTGTGTGGACCAATTGCAATATTCCTATATTTTGTAACATCCCAAGTATGAAAAACAGCCATTAGAATGTTTGCTCTCTGTTATTTTATGTTTTCCATCATGGCATCATGTTGATTGCAATTGTTTTGCTTGTTTTCCTTTTGTTTTCCAACTGTTTTCATTGTTTTCCTTTGTTTTCTATTTGAATTTCAAACCAAAATTCAAACCTTTTATTTCATCCTTGTGATGTTACAATTTCCAAAATGATATTCAAATAAAACAATTGTTTGTTTCCATTAAAGTGAGATTTCAAAACTGTTGTTTTGTTTCTATAAAAATGCATCCAATAATCAAACCCTTTTCAAATTCAATTATGATTTTCTTCCAAACAACAACCATGTTGAAAGTTATGAAAAATTGCAAAACAAATCAATCATTTGTTTCCATAAGGTTCAACCATTAAAATTATGGCTTTTAATAATTTAATTAATCCAAACTTACTTCCAATGTTATTTCAAATTCAATTGCAAACACTACCCACTTTTGAAATTATGAAATAACCAAAACATTTGTGCTCATTTGTTTCCAATTAAAATCATTTGATCACCCTATTCAAATATTGTTTTCAATAGTTGAAGTTGATGTAAATTGCTTGTGAATAACATTCCTTTTTATCAACACCCTAATGGCAATTTAAATTTCAAATCAATTCATAATTGACATGTTTCAAATTGTGGTTTAAACATCAATTTATTGCAAACAATTAAATTCAACAATCTTCTCATAATTGCTTGAGCTTATCAAATAGAATTTGTTTATTCCCAAAAACTCCAAATCAAACTAATATTTGAAATTCAACTACCAATTTAAAAGTCAAGCTAATAATTCAAAGTTTTGGGTCAATGCTACATTTCTGTTTTGAACACTAACAAAAATATTTTCCTAAAATTTCCCCTAACTCCAAAACCCTCCTTTTCTTCCTAATTCTAATCAGCAAAAAAAAATAACCAAACAAATAATAAAAAGCAACAAGGGAGAGGGACAGCAGGCCCTTTTTCTCTTTTCCCCCAGCCCACTTTCCTTCTGGCCCATACCCCCCTTCCCCCTTGTCTTCTTCCTCCCTGATGTCGTCATCCTCTGTACGATTCCTTCCCCACCCTCTGATCAACCTCCCCCTCCACCGATGGCCTGCCGTACTAGCTCCTCTCCCCCCATAAAACCAACCTCCTCCCCCTCTGCCTACCCTAAAAACCTAGACCCCTCCCCTCTAGCCCTAGCGCCGCCGATCTCCTTCTTCCTCCCTGCTTCCCCTGTCTTTTCTGAACCCTGCACCAGCACCGAACCGCCGTCAGATGGCTCGCCGCCCCGACCACCACGGCCACCTCGAGGCTGCCCCGTGGTGGGGAATGGAACCGCCACGGTGCGG
The DNA here is from genome assembly GCA_028641055.1 of Alopecurus myosuroides. Lineage (NCBI taxonomy): Eukaryota > Viridiplantae > Streptophyta > Magnoliopsida > Poales > Poaceae > Alopecurus > Alopecurus myosuroides. The sequence goes on along the minus strand of CM054061.1, from coordinate 63,678,221 downwards.
GCTTCCTCCTCGTGTCCAGGGAGGGACACGGGACTCCCTCGATCGCCGGCGAGCTTCCACGACATCGCCGTCGGCCTCCCTCGCCCTCTGCTCTGTCGACAGCAGCTCGACCAACCACCGAGGTGATCGTCTCCTTCTCCTCTCCCTTCCCTCGATTTTTCCCTCTCGCACGTCTGCACGCCCCCACCCGCGAGCACCCGCAAGACCCAGCACACCCATCGCGCAGCGGCAGCCGGCCACCGCTGCAGAGACCGTCGACGATCGCCTGCGTCTGTTGTCTGAACCTTTGCTGTCGAGATTCAGATTACCCGCGAGTGTTACCTCTTGTTCAGTTAACCCCCTAGGGTATCACAACCACACGATCACCGTATTGGTTCAGTTCGGTTCCGCACCGCTGGACATCCCGGGTTCGATTCCCAGCTCGGGGAATTAAACCCAATTTTTTTCCCCGCGCGCGCAGGGGCAGGCCCACGGGTCAGTGGCCCTGTTGCCACCTCACAACGCACCCACGCCCGCGTGGCTGCCACCTGGGCACGGGCCCGCGCCACAGAGGCCCAGGCTGGGTTGCCCTGGGTGGAAAATGCCCCAGGGGCCCCTGTGCGATTCTAATTCTTTCTTTAGGCCCCTGTTTTTACAGATTAGCCCCCAAACTTAAAATGAACATAACTTTTATTTTCCAAACTCAAATAATAAAAATAAAATATGTTTTCTTCCCCAAATTTAATACTCTATCTAACTACATCATTTGTTTTCTGTTTTGCACATTTCAAACTGTTTCAAATTTCAAATTCAAACAATTCATTTAAAATTTGGTTAAATCCATAAGTAATTCATACTTAATTCAAATAACACAAATAAAATATGTTTTTCAGTCCAAATTCAATGTACTTTCTGTTTATCAACTTTGTTTTGCATTTTGGGCAATTAAAATTAATGTTAATCAATAATTCTTAAAAATGACAAATTAAATGGCATAATTAATAACTTGCAAATGGTTGCTCCAAATTAAATACTCAAAACATGAATTTCATCCAAAATCACATGCCACACTTGAATATCAACTTTGTTTTCTGGTTTGCAACCTTTCAATTGAATAATTGTTTCATCTCTTATTTAATGCAATTAAATTGGTAATGTGCTTAACTAAATCATTTGAAATTGTTTTCCAACAAATAAAATATGTTTTCCATGCCATTTTGAACCACCTATTCAAATATAAATTTTGTTTCATGGTTTGAATAATTTAAATTGCTTAAATAATTTAATCCTTGTTTAATTCATTTAATATTGCCAAATTCATAACTTGATCAAAACAAATTCTTTTGGGACATATAAAATATGTTTTCAAACCATCAAAGTATAAACTTTTCCAATATGAGTTTGGCTTAATGTTTTGAACAAATAAAAATTCAAATAAGTTCATGTTTGAATTAAATTCATTTAATTCTTGCTTAAACTTGTTTAATTCATAAATAATTCATTTGAAATCCTTTTTCAACAAGTGAAACATGCATTCCATCTAAAATTGTGTGTTATTTCCAAATATAACTTTTGTTATCTGTTTTGAACAATTTAACATGATGAAAACAACAAATGCTTGTGTGACACCTTTAAGTAACCAAAATTTCCTAACTTAATAACTGAAATTCCAAACTTGGTAAACCTTATTTCTATTTGCTCTATTGTTGTTATTTTTCTGTTTTCCTCATCCATGCATCATGCTAATCCACTTTCATATGATGATTAGTTGTAAAACAATTAATTCAACCCTTAATTCATGGGCTTTTCCTATGCAATCCAATTGCATGTGGGTCCATTTAATCATGTTGTTATCTTGTCAACTAGTTTATATTGATGCATCCATTAAATTGACATGCATCATCCCATGTTTGTGCACTATGCCATGTTATTGATTGTTTATCTTTCTGCATTGTTTGTTTGCTTCTTCTCGGATAAACGACGACGTTGAGACCGACGATACTTACGACACCCCTTCTAAGGAGTTAGCTCAGTACCAGGCTACTGGGTTTGCAGGCAAGTTATCACTCACATGAACCATCGTGTTCCTTTCAACATTGGTTACCGATACTTTCCGTTGTCTATTCTGCTAGCCCTATGATTAGTTGTTTCTGTTACGAACCTATCACATGTATCCTTTAACCCTGATATTGCCTCACCTCCATACCTATAACCATTGCTTGTTGCCCGTGTCTTACTAGCATGCTTAGGGTTGTTTTGCTCGAGTCTGTTACCCGTTACTTTCTGTTACAATTTCTATTATGTTCTGGGGGCTTGATGTTTAATCAATCAAACATGCTAATGTTATTGTTAAATAATAATTTGATGATAAGGCACCGGCAGGAGGGCCTGTGTGGTTTTGAGGCCTGCTAGTGTCGACCCTAATAGGAAAAGGGTCTTTTCTACTGATCCATGATGAGCGCACTACCCGCATGTGGGAAGCGAGTATGGGCGCCCCCCTCAATTTGATTCGATTCGCATCTCGTCCAAATCGCCTCATTTAGTTCGGGTTTTCCATTTGCTGCATGCATGATCTTGCGAGCCCTTGGTACCCGGGTGGAACTTTCGTAGTCGGCATATAGGGGGACACGTTCTTAGAGTGCTATGAGGGTCCATTTTCTTCTAGGCTCGATTAGCCGTGCGCCCAAGGTGCTTTCGGCTTGATGCGAAGAAGAGTTGAGTTGTGTTGAGTGCCCCGCTTGGTGGGAGGCATCCCATCTGGCAGGTTATTCATACGTGTACGGCCAAATTGGTGCACCCCTGCAGGGATAAATCTTCTCGAGAAGCCGTGTTTTCCGCGGTTATGGACTACTTGGTGAAAGTACTGGCTAACAATTACTCAGAACAACTTAAACCTAATGATTAACAACCTTACACCCAATGATTAACAGCTTGACTAGTAATAGGCTTATTGACACAATAATATGAACCATCATAATTTCAACTGTGTGAGTTATCCTCGGATTGCTTCTTTGGATAAGGGGCGAGATCCAGGATGGGTTTGTTTGGAGTTAGTTATAGTTGGTTCCGATACGCGATCTTATCTCTTTTCTGTTAGCCGGAGGTTGTAGTGTTTCTGTAGTTGGTTAGCGCAGCCAGTTGCAGCATCTTTTATATCCCCTTTCTTCCGTTGAACCCAAGGCATCTGTGCTTGGTGTTGACGGGCTACACTTTGGTGAACTGTGAGTCTTGCTTGCCAGTACGTCTATGTACTGACCCCTTTGGGGCTGTGGTTTCCGCAGACTACGCTTACGAGGATCCAGGTGGTGGCTACTACGTGGAGTATGACGAGGCTGCTGACGAGTAGATAGCGGACCCGGGCAAGATCCGAGACTTCGTGGATGGGCTCCGTCTTTTCGTTTGCGGCCTCTTAGGCCTATTTGGATCTTGTCTGTACTCAGACATTTTGAATGCTTCCGCTGTGATGTAATGATGATATGTTGGGACATGTGTCCTCTGGATGATTGTATTTGCTATCTCTGCTCTAGTGAGAGCTATTTGCAACTTATTTCAATCTTTTGTGTCGAAGAGATCTGTTGTGATACCACTTGTTCAAACGCCGTTGACGTACCATGTGTGTACGTTTTGAAGTACGTCAATGGAAGTATCCTGATTTCTGTGGGATAGTTTACGTCGACGCTGAACAGATAGGGGTTGGTTGTCACACATACGTGTGTTGGCCTACTCGTAAGAGGACGCGGGTGCCGGTAAGCCCCGTAATCCAATCTACTACTGTCCAACGGAACGGCGAGTATCCTTTAGAAGTCCGGGTGCGACAAATGGTATCAGAGCCTGTCTGCCTGTAGGATCCCTTTTTACTGGTCGCAGTTGAGTCTAGAAACTATTTTGTAGCTATATAGGAAAAATGAAACGTGAGAGTAGGAATTCTGTCATTTTTCTTCTTTCCCCACCCACCCACCCTTTTCTGGTAAGGAAGTGTATCATTGTTTTCCCTTCTCATCTAAACTTTCAAGTTAGGATTTCACGTATTCTGGTTTCTCTAGGATGGACATATCTACTAGACCATAGGAATGGAGGTGGTTGTGACATGATTTATCATGTTGCCTACTCATGATTGAGAACGGAGGCGTGTAAGCCCCGGAAGCAGATCCTCTATTCCTTAAGCAGTAGATATTGATTCTTTAGAAGCCCGTATGGGTTTTTCGTAGTACCTCAGGAGTGTTTTGATCTCGTGTTTTCCCGGAGTTGCTTCGTTATCCTGTTCTTCTCAACATCCTTTTCGTCCGTTGAAACCTTGTTGTTGCTTCCCATTTCAGTTCCTCTACCGGCGTCTAATCAATAACTCTGTTCCACACTTTTGCCAGATAGTCTATTCTCCAAATGAATCAAATTCTATCCAGCTATACACCCTCGATACAAAACCTCTCCCTTTACTTGAAAATGTTCCGTTGATTTCCAAATTCCCTGACGTCTTTCCAGAAGAGTTGCCAGGGATGCTTATCGTTTTGAACTTCCAGAAAAACTATCCAAGGTGCACGATGTGTTTCACGTGTCACAGCTCACGAGGATCTTCGCAAGAAGTATCCGGACCTTTTCTTTTCTCAGTAGGAATCTCGGGGCGCGATTCCTTCAAGGGGGGGCGTTTTGTAACATCCCAAGTATGAAAAATAGTCATTAGAATGTTTGCTCTCTGTTATTTTATGTTTTGCATCATGGCATCATGTTGATTGCAATTGTTTTGCTTGTTTTCCTTTTGTTTTCCAACTGTTTTCATTTGTTTTCCTTTGTTTTCTATTTGAATTTCAAACCAAAATTCAAACCTTTTGTTTCATCCTTGTGATGTTACAATTTCCAAAATGATATTTCAAATAAAACAATTGTTTGTTTCCATTAAAGTGAGATTTCAAAACTGTTGTTTTGTTGCTATAAAAATGCATCCAATAATCAAACCCTTTTCAAATTCAATTATGATTTTCTTCCAAACAACAACCATGTTGAAAGTTATGAAAAATTGCAAAACAAATCAATCATTTGTTTCCATAAGGTTCAACCATTAAAATTATGGCTTTTAATAATTTAATTAATCCAAACTTACTTCCAATGTTATTTCAAATTCAATTGCAAACACTACCCACTTTTGAAATTATGAAATAACCAAAACATTTGTGCTCATTTGTTTCCAATTAAAATCATTTGATCACCCTATTCAAATATTGTTTTCAATAGTTGAAGTTGATGTAAATTGCTTGTGAATAACATTCCTTTTTATCAACACCCTAATGGCAATTTAAATTTCAAATCAATTCATAATTGACATGTTTCAAATTGTGGTTTAAACATCAATTTATTGCAAACAATTAAATTCAACAATCTTCTCATAATTGCTTGAGCTTATCAAATAGAATTTGTTTATTCCCAAAAACTCCAAATCAAACTAATATTTGAAATTCAACTACCAATTTAAAAGTCAAGCTAATAATTCAAAGTTTTGGGTCAATGCTACATTTCTGTTTTGAACACTAACAAAAATATTTTCCTAAAATTTCCCCTAACTCCAAAACCCTCCTTTTCTTCCTAATTCTAATCAGCAAAAAAAAAATAACCAAACAAATAATAAAAAGCAACAAGGGAGAGGGACAGCAGGCCCTTTTTCTCTTTTCCCCCAGCCCACTTCCCTTCTGGCCCATACCCCCTTCCCCCTTGTCTTCTTCCTCCCTGATGTCGTCATCCTCTGTACGATTCCTTCCCCACCCTCTGATCAACCTCCCCCTCCACCGATGGCCTGCCGTACTAGCTCCTCTCCCCCCATAAAACCAACCTCCTCCCCCTCTGCCTACCCTAAAAACCTAGACACCTCCCCTCTAGCCCTAGCGCCGCCGATCTCCTTCTTCCTCCCTGCTTCCCCTGTCTTTTCTAAACCCTGCACCACCACCGAACCGCCGTCAGATGGCTCGCCGCCCCGACCACCACGGCCACCTCGAGGCTGCCCCGTGGTGGGGAATGGAACCGCCACGGTGCGGGCTTCCTCATCGTGTCCAGGGAGGGACACAGGACTCCCTCGATCGCCGGTGAGCTTCCACGACATCGCCGTCGGCCTCCCTCGCCCTCTGCTCTGTCGACAGCAGCTCGACCAACCACCGAGGTGATCGCCTCCTTCTCCTCTCCCTTCCCTCGATTTTTTCCCTCTCGCACGTCTGCACGCCCCCACCTGCGAGCACCCGCAAGACCCAGCACGCCCATCGCGCAGCGGCAGCCGGCCACCGCTGCAGAGACCGTCGACGATCGCCTGCGTCTGTTGTCTGAACCTTTGCTGTCGAGATTCAGATTACCCGCGAGTGTTACCTCTTGTTCAGTTAACCCCCTAGGGTATCACAACCACACGATCACCGCATTGGTTCAGTTCGGTTCCGCACCGCTGGACATCCCGGGTTCGATTCCTAGCTCGGGGAATTAAACCCAATTTTTTTCCCCCGCGCGCGCAGGGGCAGGCCCACGGGTCAGTGGCCCTGTTGCCACCTCACAACGCACCCACGCCCGCGTGGCTGCCACCTGGGCACGGGCCCGCGCCGCAGAGGCCCAGGCTGGGTTGCCCTGGGTGGAAAACGCCCCAGGGGCCCCTGTGCGATTCTAATTCTTTCTTTAGGCCCCTGTTTTTACAGATTAGCCCCCAAACTTGAAATGAACATAACTTTTATTTTCCAAACTCAAATAATAAAAATGAAATATGTTTTTTGCCCCAAATTTAATACTCTATCTAACTACATCATTGGTTTTCTGTTTTGCACATTTCAAACTGTTTCAAATTTCAAATTCAAACAATTCATTTAAAATTTGGTTAAATCCATAAGTAATTCATACTTAATTCAAATAACACAAATAAAATATGTTTTTCAGTCCAAATTCAATGTACTTTCTGTTTATCAACTTTGTTTTGCATTTTGGGCAATTAAAATTAATGTTAATCAATAATTCTTAAAAATGACAAATTAAATGGCATAATTAATAACTTGCAAATGGTTGCTCCAAATTAAATACTCAAAACATGAATTTCATCCAAAATCACATGCCACACTTGAATATCAACTTTGTTTTCTGGTTTGCAACCTTTCAATTGAATAATTGTTTCATCTCTTATTTAATGCAATTAAATTGGTAATGTGCTTAACTAAATCATTTGAAATTGTTTTCCAACAAATGAAATATGTTTTCCATGCCATTTTGAACCACCTATTCAAATATAAATTTTGTTTCATGGTTTGAATAATTTAAATTGCTTAAATAATTTAATCCTTGTTTAATTCATTTAATATTGCCAAATTCATAACTTGATCAAAACAAATTCTTTTGGGACATATAAAATATGTTTTCAAACCATCAAAGTATAAACTTTTCCAATATGAGTTTGGCTTAATGTTTTGAACAAATAAAAATTCAAATAAGTTCATGTTTGAATTAAATTCATTTAATTCTTGCTTAAACTTGTTTAATTCATAAATAATTCATTTGAAATCCTTTTTCAACAAGTGAAACATGCATTCCATCTAAAATTGTGTGTTATTTCCAAATATAACTTTTGTTATCTGTTTTGAACAATTTAACATGATGAAAACAACAAATGCTTGTGTGACACCTTTAAGTAACCAAAATTTCCTAACTTAATAACTGAAATTCCAAACTTGGTAAACCTTATTTCTATTTGCTCTATTGTTGTTATTTTTCTGTTTTCCTCATCCATGCATCATGCTAATCCACTTTCATATGATGATTAGTTGTAAAACAATTAATTCAACCCTTAATTCATGGGCTTTTCCTATGCAATCCAATTGCATGTGGGTCCATTTAATCATGTTGTTATCTTGTCAACTAGTTTATATTGATGCATCCATTAAATTGACATGCATCATCCCATGTTTGTGCACTATGCCATGTTATTGATTGTTTATCTTTCTGCATTGTTTGTTTGCTTCTTCTCGGATAAACGACGACGTTGAGACCGACGATACTTACGACACCCCTTCTAAGGAGTTAGCTCAGTACCAGGCTACTGGGTTTGCAGGCAAGGTATCACTCACATGAACCATCGTGTTCCTTTCAACATTGGTTACCGATACTTTCCGTTGTCTATTCTGCTAGCCCTATGATTAGTTGTTTCTGTTACGAACCTATCACATGTATCCTTTAACCCTGATATTGCCTCACCTCCATACCTATAACCATTGCTTGTTGCCCGTGTCTTACTAGCATGCTTAGGGTTGTTTTGCTCGAGTCTGTTACCCGTTACTTTCTGTTACAATTTCTATTATGTTCTGGGGGCTCGATGTTTAATCAATCAAACATGCTAATGTTATTGTTAAATAATAATTTGATGATAAGGCACCGGCAGGAGGGCCTGTGTGGTTTTGAGGCCTGCTAGTGTCGACCCTAATAGGAAAAGGGTCTTGTCTACTGATCCATGATGAGCGCACTACCCGCATGTGGGAAGCGAGTATGGGCGCCCCCCTCAATTTGATTCGATTCGCATCTCGTCCAAATCGCCTCATTTAGTTCGGGTTTTCCATTTGCTGCATGCATGATCTTGCGAGCCCTTGGTACCCGGGTGGAACTTTCGTAGCCGGCATATAGGGGGACACGTTCTTAGAGTGCTATGAGGGTCCATTTTCTTCTGGGCTCGATTAGCCGTGCGCCCAAGGTGCTTTGGGCTTGATGCGAAGAAGAGTTGAGTTGTGTTGAGTGCCCCGCTTGGTGGGAGGCATCCCATCTGGCGGGTTATTCATACGTGTACGGCCAAATTGGTGCACCCCTGCAGGGATAAATCTTCTCGAGAAGCCGTGTTTTCCGCGGTTATGGACTACTTGGTGAAAGTACTGACTAACAAGTACTCAGAACAACTTAAACCTAATGATTAACAACCTTACACCCAATGATTAACAACTTGACTAGTAATAGGCTTATTGACACAATAATCTGAACCATCATAATTTCAACTGTGTGAGTTATCCTCGGATTGCTTCTTTGGATAAGGGGCGAGATCCAGGATGGGTTTGTTTGGAGTTAGTTATAGTTGGTTCCGATACGCGATCTTATCTCTTTTCTGTTAGCCGGAGGTTGTAGTGTTTCTGTAGTTGGTTAGCGCAGCCAGTTGCAGCATCTTTTATATCCCCTTTCTTCCGTTGAACCCAAGGCATCTGTGCTTGGTGTTGACGGGCTACACTTTGGTGAACTGTGAGTCTTGCTTGCCAGTACGTCTATGTACTGACCCCTTTGGGGCTGTGGTTTCCGCAGACTACGCTTACGAGGATCCAGGTGGTGGCTACTACGTGGAGTATGACGAGGCTGCTGACGAGTAGATAGCGGACCCGGGCAGGATCCGAGACTTCGTGGATGGGCTCCGTCTTTTCGTTTCCGGCCTCTTAGGCCTATTTGGATCTTGTCTGTACTCAGACATTTTGAATGCTTCCACTGTGATGTAATGATGATATGTTGGGACATGTGTCCTCTGGATGATTGTATTTGCTATCTCTCCTCTAGTGAGAGCTATTTGCAACTTATTTCAATCTTTTGTGTCGTAGAGATCTGTTGTGATACCATTTGTTCAAACGCCGTTGACGTACCATGTGTGTATGTTTTGAAGTACGTCAATGGAAGTATCCTGATTTCTGTGGGATAGTTTACGTCGACGCTGAACAGATAGGGGTTGGTTGTCACACATACGTGTGTTGGCCTACTCGTAAGAGGACGCGGGTGCCGGTAAGCCCCGTAATCCAATCTACTACTGTTCAACGGAACGGCGAGTATCCTTTAGAAGTCCGGGTGCGACATATTTCTAAGATGACATTGTTATCAACTGTAGAGAGCAAATTGCACATCGATATATACTATAGCATCTGCTTGACATAGCTAGGTTCTCTCAAATGGAATGAATGAGGGCCTACAGAAGAACTATGGTGTGGTCTAAGTAATAGGAACCAGCATTTTTATACTTTTCTTGAGCATGACTGGAAGTATCTAGAAATAATCTTCAGACACAAACATGAGGATTTATTATTTCTCCATCATAATACTAAAATCTAGAAATGGAGTTCAACATATATGGGGTACCACTTTAGCTCATTGATCCAACTGTAGTGTGTCCATAGGATATAGAAGAATGACAATCAGTTTAGATCTTAAGGAAAATAGCAACTAAGATAAGCATAAGGAACAATAAGCTTTTAAAAAAAACATGTTGTAGCATTTGAAAGTTAACGTCACTTACAATACAGAGGTACACATGAATCTCAATATTTCACTTGTATCCCTCCTTTACTCAAGAGGAAATATTTGCACAGATGCTTCACAATGGAAGTATTACACTAAGGAGATAGAGGAAAGGCAATATACATAACTGCTAAAGGAAAATAAAACATAGCAAAACCCGCTATATGCTTGATAGTCCAAATCAAGACTAAAAAAATAGGGTAGTGGCATATCTATGCATACTAAAGCACTAGAAATAGTCTGCTGCTAAATGATCAAATCATAACAACCTAACAGGACCATGCAAAAAATAAAGAGAGTGCATATACCTATGAATGATGCTCCGTTCCAAACGATTTGTTGGTAGAATATTGCTCCTTATGACGCTAATACCGCTATTGTTAAGATGCACATAGGTTACAGGAAAAAGATGCATCACTTTAAACAACCCGACAAGTGGCAATTATTAAGAAGGGAAAACTTGGCAATGCTTCCCATACCGAGTTCTTATAAACTAATATAACCATAGCGTCTGTCTCCAGATGCTATAACCGGAACGCGACACCTTAAATACAAAACAGAAGGATGTTCATGCTTACACCAAAAATCAGAAGACAATCAAACTTAGATAAATTAGTATGTTCAGATTAGATTAACCTTGGACTCATCATTCTTTCCGCCGCACTTTTCCCCAGTAGACATGTACCCAAATCCCTCCTCCACTGCTCTTGAATTAAATTCTTGGTTAGTAGGCATGTAGGGGGATGTCTGCTTGAATTAAATTCTCTATCCGTCTCCTTGCATATTTAGCAGATTCGCTTAACAATTCACTTAACATGTCACTTATTCCAATTAGCCGAAGGGCTTGGCGGACACCCGCCCTGTCCGCTAGACTGTCCACTTGCATGCCTATTGACTAGCCAGCAGGCCGTAAATCGTAATTTTGCTCCTAAAATTCTTGCCCAGAAAATTCTTATCAGTACACATATCAGGGGACGCAAAGCAAATAGGCGAAAATAATATATATGACGTGGAAACATGTGGATTCATCCCATACATTGACGATCACAACCCGATCAGACTGAATATGGCGTCCCCTGTCCATACTAAGCTCACAACTAGCTGAGCAGATCCTAGGCCTACATAGCATCGCGACACAACAACAACAAAACCAAAGAATGAGACAAACGCGAACAATGACACATCTAACATTGTTAAATTGCGTAAACCTCTTCCCAAACGGCCAAAAATAACCTTATAAGCAAAGCAAACAAAGAAAAAAAGACTAAAATCAAGCTAGCCAGCGCATAAAAACCTAGACCCTGGTGGTGAAAAGCAAGTAAAAGAGCGCCACTAACCGATAAAGACACACCACCGGATAGCAACGTGCATACCCATAAACCCGCCTGTTATGTGGAGATGAACAAACCTTCACGAATAATAGCATGACAATACTGCCACACATAAACAATCTTCATAGATAAACAAGCAATCAATCAAATATATAAGATACTTCTATCGAATTGAAAAATTGATATACGGCACCAGAAGTTAGAAGGAAATACAAACCGGCTCTCGAAATGCCAGCCCTTGTACCGTAGTAAGCTCTAAGAGAAGAAAATCATGGCGAGAAAGAAAAGTAAGTTGGAAGTTCAACAACAGTGGAGAAGGTAGGTAGACATTACCTGAACTTCAAAATCATTAAATCTTCTTGATGTGATATAAAATATCCATTCACAGCTTGACGCTGATGTTAGAAATCAAGTGGAGACAAACAAAGTTAAATAGACTCAGAACTCAGGCAACCATCATCATAGAAATAGATTGCCTATGCCTATTACAAATTCCAAGGTGATTGTTGATGCCACTAACATAACCACTTGTTGTCAACGCTGATTGGAAAAAAAAATCTTGCATCTACATACAAGTTTGATGGATTAAACAAGTAAATAATACAAGTTCACATTCTCGAGTAAATGCATTAAAAAAATAGCTTCCCACCATGCAACAAAGGAAGAATGCTAAATATAAAATTTATGCTGAAACACCTCATGATTCTGGCTTAGAACTTTTTTATTCGAAGCATAATTAATTGACTTAAAGTATCTCCATGCTGACCATCAAATAGAGTAGGTTACCTAGTAAAGATTGTACGGAATAAAAATCTGGCAAGCATTCAGCTTAATCTACAAACATGAACTATGCATCTTTCTTCCATGAAATTTAATGGCATGCTGATTGGTTTGAATAAATTGATGATCCAGATCTGACTCATCCTTTCTAATAAAATAGTAATATACAAAGGGGAATAATCACCTAAGGAACATGTGTAACCGTTGTTAGGCCGGACCGTCAGGACCCTTGAGTATGCTTGGCTATGGCATACATTTAAGCCATATATCCAGACTGCAAATCATCCTTACTGGACGGCATGTCGTTATATCTCAGATGGATGTCGTATATTATTGGAAAATTCCAAGGCGCACGACCACATGAACCCATCCAGTATATGAGATAGAAAAAGAGAGAAACTTACCAAGTTCTCTTCAAGATGGAGCCGAGTTGGGTGACGGTGTCGGGGCGAGGCAGTTTGCGCCTCCAGGCCGTCTCGGACAGTGGGTCCTCGACATGGTGGATGGATCCGCCGCTAGAGGGTGCTTCGCGGTGGTGGATCACATATGATGCATCACTGAGGGAGGCTGACTGGGCGCCAACATCACGGGGACATGGGTCATGGCGCTGGGATTTGCACATGAGAAGGGGAAGGAGGCCGGCAGAGATGCTTGGCGCTCGTGTAGTCCAAAAATCGCAAGTGGAGGGGAGCAGGGAGGTGTGGCCGGAGGCGCAGTCTGCCGGCGACAGTGATGCTATGGGAGCACTGTGGTGTGGCCGGCGACGCATCTGCGGCGACAGGGGAGCTCTTATCAGATGGCGGCGACCATCTGAAACGTAGTTTGTGCAAGAGACGTCGTGCTCCCTGGTCCTCTCATGTCCTCTGCACGGTTCTCCGATGACGGCGAGTGGGCCGGGGCTGTAGCTAGGCGCGGCGGCGGCTGGAAACCCTAGAGCTCGGGATAAAGAGGAGAAGGGGAAAAAGTAGGAGTGGGTGCGGGGCTGGATGCGAGGGGTGCACGACCAAAGGGCCACCAAACAGACGGCAAGGGCGGCAAAGCGTACCAAAAAAACACGCGGAAGAAGGATACGCGGCCATGCGTGCAGCGCACTTTCCGCACACGACAGCGACGCGAGAAGGGCCCACACTCCAGCGTCACTGAGCGCGGCAAATCGCTGAGGGGCCTCCTTGGGCACCAGGCTTAAAGCCTTAGAGGAATTCTGGTAATTCAGTGAGAATAAGATTTTTGTTTCAAAATCTCTCTCGAAAACATGGCTTCATTTAGTTGACGGATGATTTTTCTTGATTCTAACTGCTTGATAAAGTTCTTGATTTTTTATTTGATAAAACTTTTGGAAACTATTAATTACGGAATAGGGTTTCGCTCCGCTTTATAAATAAAGCCACAAATGGCTGAACTGATACAAATGGTGAGAAAACCCTCTCACAAAGCAAGTCAAAAGAAACGACAAGCGAGCAAAACTCGAAGTCGATCATGAAAACAGAGAAGCCACACCTGACACTACGCAACCTAGACTACCGAGCAGGTACGAAACTGCGCCTCCTGAGAAACTTGTGGGAACTATGGCGTTATGTATTACTATTTGACATTTCTAAACTACTCGCGCTCAATTATTTGCCAGTAAGAGTGTGAAATAGACAGAGTTGGGGGTCGGTGCCAACTCTCGAACCGACTTTGCTGACAAATTCTTTATTTAGAAGACTTTCTCTAAGTAAAACCGTAAACAAATTTTTGATGTAATTACCATTGAGCTAAACTCCTAAATGCTAACACTTTCTATTACTTCTACCTTTACTAATATGGTAGGTGATCACTACTACCCAGCATAAATGAATAACCTCTTTGATTATCATGATTAAACTCTTAATTAGCTCCTTACGGTTAGTTACTGATCAAGAACGATCAAGATTTAAGTGCGAGGACCTGAGGAGCTTGATGAGTGCATTTTATGCCCTTTTTCTTTTATTTTAATTCTAATAATCTTGAGATTACTATTTCTTGTTAAGTTGGACCTTCTTTGTTTTATTTATTTTTCTTGTATGGTTTTGGATGGAACTTGTCTTACATACACTTACACTCCATCGCCACCATTTTTCTGTAACATCCCAACATTATAAGAATTTTGGAATGTTAAATTAACTCTACAAGATGATTAATATGCTTGAGTTCGTTGAAATTTCTTAATAAATTCAAATTTTCAAGGATTAAAAAAATCAACCTTATTTAAAACATTTGATATGAGTGGCTTAATATAACAATCCAAACTTTAAACCTTTGATGGGGAACTTTTATCAAATCCAACATATTCATACTTTATCTGATTTCATCCATTTAGATTTGATCATTTGGGTGACATTTAAAATATTTATCAAAACATGTTTAAATTTATTTATGAGAGGGGATCATATGAATTTCTCACCTATGTTGAATTCATCGTATATCTCTCCTCTTGGTTTCCTTGTATATCTTCTTGATATTAAATTTACAGTATAGGGCTTCCCCTTAGGTAAGTGACCAAAAAATTATGCTGGGTTAACATTTTATTACATACCAATCGACTCTTAAATACTTCATTTGGTTTTTAAAACATTTCTGAATATTTTCCAACACTTTTCAAATTTCCAACATTAAGGGAAATAACATGATAATTCCAAGCAGACCCGGAAGATATTATATTTCTTGTTATTTGAAATTTAGTTGCATGTTGGGATCTTTAGAAATGAAACATGATTTACGAAACATAGAGAATAAAAAATTTGGGGATTTCTTAAAGGAATAAAAACCTTATTTATGAAAAGATGATTTTTATAAAACTACACTTGGGTGGAAACTATATTTCCTAAGACTAATATATTTATTTTTGTTCATTTTTAATAAGAAAATCCTTAGGAAATTATTTTCATCATCTTGATATTATTTCTATCTAGCCAAGGTTTTTGGGTTGACAAATCTGATAAAATTTCAAGTTCTAAGAGTATGCACTGTTCGTCGTAATCAGATCCACCCTTTTGTGTTTTTTTTAGGATATAACAAATTTTGGATTGAACTTTTGCACACTAGTAGAGTTCAACATACCTCCCCATAAAAAAAATCATCATTTTCTATATCAACGATGTTTCCTCGATTTTCTTTCAATATTTTCGAATGCCGAGAAAAAAAATGGACAAAACTTAACAACATGTGCTAGTAACCGCCGAACCCGGCCACTAGCATATTATTTCTTGAAAAGTTTGAAAACCGTATATCCATGTCTAAAAATCATCTAATGTTCGATGAACAGAATTGTACTTAACGTCCGAAGTTTCTTCAAAAAATATGTTTGTATTTGCAAAAAAGAGAAAATTTGAGAGAAAAAACCTATTTGGAAAAATCCCAGACGGCAGGTGAACCTTGTAGTACGGTCAAAAGAACGAAGCTGAATCTCCCATAAGTATGCTCGGTTCAATTGAACATTGTCAAGTCTATGGATCCAAATATATGTGCAATCCTACAAAAATTCTCTTTGTAGCCCTGTTTTTAATATTTTTTGAAACCAACAATTTTAAGTTTCAAATACATCCGAGAAAAACTCTTAATGTTAAAAATGACATGATCTATGGCTCTGCAAATTTTCAGCCCGAAACATTTTGTTTTTCGTCCTACATGAAAATGACAAATTATGACAATTTGAAAAGTTTTCGAATCTGATACGGTTCGCCATCTCAGATATGAAATTTTGTCATTTACACAGAACGAAATACAGAATATTTTGCAAATATTGTTTACACCACAGTAGAAGTCATCATCAAATACATGTATATTTTCTTCCGGATTGTTTCAAAACTTAAATTTAAAGATTTTGAATGTACAAAATACCAGGCTACATGTAACCTAGCCCGCGCTACAAATGGCTCGTTTCGACAGCCGATTCGCGGCGAGAACGTACGGCCTGTTGCTGTTGGGAAACAACGCGGCAGGATCTTGTCGACGACAATGCGACAACGTACTCTCTCGCTCGCAGAAGACGTTGTGGCTGTCGTTTAATTAGTTCATATAATAACCGCATCTGCATGACATTTTTACTCCGGTGGCGTGGTCGTCGTTAGCTCATGCAAGGGACGAGCGAAAGGGCTTTCCTGGACCTTGCTGACCTGCTTCCCGGACCCTGCAGTGTGGCCGGGCAGAAGCTTCTCAGGGAGGTCAGACCTTTGGACCGTGAATCTTCTCGTCGCCGCTCCCACCTTTGGGTCAGCGAGCCTTCAGCACACAGACTCAGCCCAGTCAGGCTGGTGCCAGTGCATCACGGGTTATAGCTTCGCCACGTCAGATTTTCCCCTCACTATCACCCCACTCTCACGGCACGATGCCCGTGCACGGGCTATAGTCCCCACTATCACTTCTCTATCCTCCACATCAGTATTTCTCTCTCCTCCACATCAAAATTTATTTTTCAGATTAAAACATTCAAAATAATGCAAGAAAATTATTTTATTAAGCCACTTTAATGATTATTAGTTTTTCTATTTAAAAAATAATATTAGTTGCTATTAATAAATCACTTATGTCTTACAAGTATAAAATATAAAAATAAGTGGTAATGACCTTTAAAAATAATATTCCACTAATAGAATGTCACTAAAATTTAAATTGACTAAGTTTTACATTTTTATTATTTTATATTTTGAAAATAACATTAAACCACTATTAAGAAATTATTCAAACTTCAAAAATATAAGTATGTGGAAAAGTTTACAAAATGATACTTATGGAAAGTATGTGAAAATTCAAGAATACAGAATTTTATTTCAAGTCATTTGGGGTTATAAAACAAAAGTTATGAATTAATCTTTAAAACAGAAATAAAAAGAAAAATAAAGGATGACGTCATCGCTGACGTCAGCGTCGTCTTCCTCATAAAGACGCAATTTTCGGCCAATCACAGAGAGGAAGTCACCGTCGTCTTCCTCTCGCCCTCGCTCTCGCCCCGGCCTGCCACCGCATCGCCCCCTCTCGCCCCCCTCCACGCGCCAGTGCGGGCGGTAGCGGGCGCTACCGCCGAGCGACGGCGCCACCGCCGGCGCCTACCTTCCCGCCCCTCTCCCGCCTCGCTCTCGCCCGCTCCGGACGATATCGCCCCCCTTCTAGCCCCCACTGGCACAGGCATCAGACTGAGAGTCTGGTGTGAGTGTGCCGCATCCTGCATGCACGCCACGTGTGCATGAGACCGACACGCCCGGTCCGGTCTGGTTATTCTTGCGTCCATTCTGCGACACCATATGACACGCTGCTCGTGCTAGCGTGCGAAATTCGATTTTCTTTACTACAGTTTAGCTGGTTGAACCTACCTGTTGCACTGCTAGGTCTGCTAGACTTGTTAAACAGTCTCTGCCTACGAACCGACCCGTTCAAGTAAGCTACAGCTACTTGTTAAACAGTAGGCTGCTTGATTGGGTATTCCCTGCTGCTAATTACTTTGTCAGTCTTGGTCGAGTGCGTATCTTAGTCCGTGGCGGATCGATTGGGACGTTGCCCCGAGGTCAAGATAAAAGTGGTTGGCGCATCACAAGCACGGTAGTTCTTCTGTGGCACTATCAACCAGGTCGGTAAGTCTACTCAGTGCCCGGCCGGTTGGTAATTTTTACTCGGTGCATGGAGAACTCATGAACAGCAGTGCAACACGACACAAGTACAGACTGCGCTATCAGGGGCTACGTTCGGCTGGTAGAACCAAAAACCTGCCGGCGTTCGTGGCAGGCTCCGCTCCATCGTCTTGTCGAGTGAGCGAGACGCCCCTGCCTTGCCGCCATTGCTGCGTGGATAGGCAGAAATTCATTCGACCAACCTCCACGCGACGACACGGGACACCGTCACATCGACCGATCGAGGTCGATTTAATTGAGCACCGCAGCTGACTGCACAACGTGGACGTTCGTGGCCTGAGAGCGACAGCCGGATCCTTCCAAGAAGAGAGGGAGCAGCGAATTGGCATCGGGGTATCTGTCTCGTGGCGTGGAGGCTTCTGAAATCACGATAGAGTCGGGCTGGCTTTAGAAACTTCACAAAATAGAAAGTTTTAGAAACTTCACAAAATAGAATGTTTTCACTTATTTTTGCAGCTTTCTACTATAAGTTTTTTTTTTCGAACCTCGGCAATGCTTTTAATTGATAAAGTCCAAAAGAGTTGGACAGTTTGTAAGAAAAACCGGCCGAAAACCATACAACACAACGCACCATGCCAGCCCCGAGGCCGCGCCCCTAACCTAGTCGAAAACCACGTGGCCCTAGCTACCATGGTCGACACGTACACCTCACACGAAACACGGCGGGGGCAACCTCAATGCAACCCAGAGCCGCCGCTCCGACATCCACTCCAGCCCCAAGGATGCGCCCCTACACGGGCCGACGTCCATGTCGCCCGAACGACCAAAGACGACACCACCTCGACCTCGACGCAACGCGGCGGAGGTAAAAACCCGGTGCCACCACTCCGACATCCACACCGACCCCAGGGCCACGCACCACCTAACCGAAGACGAGAAGCTAGCCGCCGCCCACCATCAGACCACTTCACAGGTCCCTCTAGTCGGTGGAGCATCCAAAGCGAGGCCCCAAGAGGCAAGCGACGCAAGAGCGCCGCCATCGCCCGTTCTCGCATGGGATCTAGGGTTTGCCCCGGAGAACCGGGACAGAGAATCAACATCACCACCAGGGCGACGCCTTCAAGAAGGACGCGGCGCTAGAGGCGTCGCCGCCGTCGGTCCCAGCAGACAACCAGGAGAAGGATTTCGCCCAGTGATGAGTCAAAATCCCCGAAACCACCACATGAGGACCGACTAGACCGCCAAGTTCACCTCGCATACAGACCGCCAGCCCCACGCGCCCGACGATTTCAGGCCACGAACGGAACTAGGCGCCGGAGCCTAAGTCCGCCTCCCGTGAAGCCACCTCCTAGCTCTGCGCGATACGAAGACCACCATCCGGGGACGCTGCCCCGGTATCCGGGCGCCACATCCAGCAGAAGCTTGACGGGCACCCTCCACTGCGTCGATGATGAACACGACGGTCCCCCATTTCTAATTACAAGATGTTTTGGATACCGCAGTATCGAATATATACGGATCAAATTGAGTGAATTAAGACACTATGCATATGAATCTGACAAAGTAGATAAACATCATATATTTTTTTTAAAACGAAGGAAGTAGTTTCTTATCGGATATTTTCTCGGACCGTAGCTTGGGTAAACACATGCATGCACAGAAGAAAGAAATCTAGTAGATCGTGTTGATTTCGTTATCAGCAATTATTCATGATGCGATGGATGTACAATTATAGAAAGCGGAGGTGCCACTAAAGGCCGTTGTATCTTAGTTCCTCCTTTTTTTAGCAAATTGTTTTAGCGTTTTAAAAAGGCTTATATTTTGGAACGGAGGAAGCACGTCAGAAAGCGATTTCCTGGCCCCTTCTTATATCCTCACGTGCTCGGTTATCCGGACAAAAGTAGGCTCCGATGGTGACACAAGGAATGAACCTCTCCCCCTACCTCTTTATTATTGTTGCCGACGTTCTTCAGCGGCTAATCCGTCGGGCCTTCCATCTCGGCCAGCTTTGCCACCCGGTCGACCCGACGCTCCCCCCCCCCCCCCCCCCCGGTGCTGCAATACGGCGAAGACACCCTTATTCTGTGCAACGCGTCTGCTGACGCGGCCTCCCACCTTAAAAATGTCCTCGACGACTTTGCCCTGGCTACTGGTCTCCACATAAACTTCCACAAGTCGTGCCTTATCCCCATGAATGTCGACCCTGCCGTCTCCTCTGACATCGCGACCAGGCTCCAATGCCCTCTATCCTCCTTCCCACAACCTTATATGGGTCTTCCTCTATCCCCTCTTAAGCTGCCCATCTCGTTTACACCCCCCTCCTCACCTCTTTCGATCGGCGCCTCTCTGGGCGGAAAGCCCTTCTTCTTTCCTCCGGAGGTCGCCGTACCCTATGTAATGTCGTCCTGAACAACCTTCCCACCTACTTCATGAGTTCTTTCCTGCTGCCGCCGGGGGTTACTGAGAGTTTGGATAGACGGCGTCGTGCCTTTTTCTGGACTGGTACAGATTCTTGCTCGGGCGCGCGCTGCCTCATTGCCTGGGACAAGGCTTGTTTGTGTGTGCAGGAAGGTGGCTTCGGGCTCCGGGATCTCCGTATGCAAAACACGGTGCTGCTTCTCAACTTCGTCCACAAGCTCCATCAAAGGGAAGTCATGCCATGGAAGACGTGGTTCAGGAGTCACTCCGCGAGGGACCTTGGGGTTATCTCATCATGCCCTTCTTTCATTGAGAGCATTGTTGCTCATTGCATACAGGTATATAGGCCTATCACCCGTTGTTCCGTTGGGGACGACGAACTCACATCGTTCTGGTTCGACAACTGGCTCCCGGGTGGGCCTCTGTGCGAGAGATTCCAGGCGCTTTTCTCCCACTCCACCAGGCCTCATGCTTCAGTTGCAGCAGTGGTGGCCGAGGGGCTTCAACTCCAACCTCGGCTTTCTTCTGCTGCAGCTCGGGAGCACTCCGAGGTCCTCGCGCTCTACCCCAACATGGCGCTCTCCTCTGACTCTGACACCCGCACCCTCGCCTGGGGCGCTGATGTTCACTTCAGCTCGCGCGCGGCATACCGGATGCTCTCCTACCATGGTAGGCTCAACGCCTCCGCTTCCTCGGCATGGAAGCTCCGACTGCCCACAAAGCTGAAGATCTTCTCCTACCTCGCCAACATCGACCGCCTTAGCACTCGAGCGAACTTGTTTGCAAAGAACTGCGCCCCCTCCGCAGCTTGCGAACGGTGTGGGCTCGAGGAGGATGGTCGCCACCTCTTCTTCGACTGCTCCTTCGCTTCTACGGTTTGGAGTAGTCTTGGCGCCCACACCACCGGTCTCTCCTCGATTTGGGACATCGCTGCTCCTGGCCCCATCACCGACGCTTGGCACTCGGCCATTGCCACCATCCTGTGGCACATTTGGAACGCCAGGAACGACCTGGTCTTCAACCGTCAGACTTGCTCTCCGGCTGATGTCCTGCGGCGTGCTGCCGAGGACCTCCTCTCATGGCGCTTCCGATACCGCCTTCCCGATCGAGACGCTATCGATCGTCTTAGGTCTTTCTTCCTTACATGTTGTAACTAACTTTGTTCTCTCCCCAGTTCCCCCTGTAAACTTCTCATCCGTGTTGGATGTGTCATACCTGTAACACCCGTCGTGTACTCCCTCCGTTCCAAAATAGATGACTTCCACTTTTCTATATATGCATGTATCTAGACACTAAAACATGTCTAGATACATACATATATGGACAAATGGAAGTCAACTATTTTGGAACGGAGGGAGTAATATAATAAGCGGTGGGGAACATCCCCCTAATTCTCGAAAAAAAAATATGGTTATCATTATTTTAAGGAGAATGTGAGCTTGAGTGGATAAAAAGCAAGCTGATTGATTAGACGACATAAATTTTCCCGCCAACTTGCGGTAGATATGTATTTTGATGGTTATCGTGGAGTACATGACGTACTTAGTGGCATAAGTGCGTGCGTATCTTATTTTGACAGATTGGGGCTTTTTTTTTTTGAGAGCTTGACAGATTGGGACTTGAGAGGGAGACAAGCCAAGGTCAGATTAAAAAAATATTTTACCGCTTCAAGATAGAAGTGGTTGGCTAGCTAGTGGATGGAAATCGTCCACGGCGTAAGGACGGTGATACCTGTCACTATCAATCTGGTTGGTAACTTTATTCAGTGCGCGGTAAGAAGTCACGATCGGCGTGAATAGTGATAGTGATCAGTGGCATTTCACTATTTCTCACGTGTCTCTTTCGCCTGTCGTCTCGGTATATACGACGAGATCGAACATCAGGGACGATGAGACGACAGCGTGCACAGCATACGCGAACAAGATGACCTGTACCGGCGGAATTTTTGTCTTAAAGGACCACCTCAACAAATGCAATGCCAGAAAGGACCACTACCCAGTCGAATTGACAAAAATACCATGACGGCAGGTTAGCCAAGTGCCGCGTAGCACTTGCCGCCACCGCTCAAGGCGGCAACACTATTTACTACGATCGCGAGAGCAACCACACGGGTCACGATCAGTCGCTGAAAGTGCAAACGCGCCTAAATCATCTTGTTTTGGTGTTTGTTAACAACACATGTAATCTAATAGGTGTTTGATGTATTTCAGGGGTTACGTCAACATATTATCATTTGTGGTGATGAGGTACAAAAAGGAGCTGTTGTCCATTATCTCTGCTCTCTGGATTTTCTCCAGGCCGGAGTCTCCGGTCTACCAGACCGGAGTCTCCGGTGTGGATATTTGCACAAGGATTTTGGCTAAGGAATTTCTGGTGTCGCGTACTGTACCCACACCGGAGAGTGCCCGGAGACTGTCCGGAGTCTCCGGTGTGGGCTCTTCTTCAAGGTTTTTCTCTAAGGACTTGGTGGTGTCGCGCACTGAACCCACATCGGAGACTTACCGGATACTTACCGGAGTCTCCGGTGTGAGTATTTGTTTCCTTCGATCGCAAGACCACAGACATACTCTCAGCATTTTCGAAGCACCAAGACCGGAGTCTCCGGTCCACCAGACCGGAGTCTCCGGAGTGGATTTTTCCTGAAGCTTTGGGACACCGGAAACTGTCCGGAGTCTCCGGCCCGGACCGGAGTCTCCGGTCTTTACACCGGAGTCTCCGGTGTGACTTTCGCCAGAAAAGCTCCAACGGCTCTTTGCATTTATGGGGGGTATAAATACCCCCTCCCCTCCACCAACCTCAAGTCAGCTCGACCAGACTTAAAGACTCCATTGTTGAAGCTCAACCACCTTGCTAGATCTCCCAATCCAACCACCCAAAAGCCTAGATCTTTGGTGGATTGAAGGAGAAGGCCCCGATCTACGTCTTCACCAACCGGATTTCATTTCCCCTCTCCTTTGCTAGAGGAATCTTGGCCTAGGGTTTCCTCATGTGGAGAACCTAGGCTTCTTGCTACTTTTGGTGATTTGTGAGTGTTGGGAGCCCCCAATTAAGTTGTGGGTGTGTGCCCCAAACTTGTTTGTAAAGGATTCGATCCCCGCCTCAAAGGGGTTCTATAGTGGAAGGTGAACTAGGCCTTTGTGGCGAAGTTCATCGGAGAATAGGGTGAGGCCTTTGTGGCGTTGAGTAGGCCTTCGTGGCGAGCTCACACCCCTCCAACGAGACGTACTCCCTTAACAAGGAGGAACTCGGGAATACATCGTGTCTCCGTGTGCTTCCATCGGTTATCTCGTTCCTCCCTATTTACTTCTAGTACTTGTCACATTTATTGTTGTACTAGTTGCATTAAGTGTTGTTCTAGTTGTCTTAATTGCTAGCCTTGTCATATAGGTAAATTCACCCCTAGTTGCATAATCTAGAGAATTTACCTTCTTGTCAAGCCTAAATCTTAAGAAAAATTAAAATTGGTCGTAGCACCTATTCACCCCCCCCTCTAGGTGCCTATACTTTACTTTCAATTGGTATCAGAGCCTCGGCTCTTCTATCGGGCTTAACCGCCTAAGAGTTTAAGTATGGGTGATGAGGATGACGCTCCGTCCGAAGTAAATGTGTCCATGAATGATCTCAATGCTTTGAGAGAATCATTGACCTCATCCATAGACACTAAATTTGAGGAGTTGCGTCTACTCATGACAACACTCCTCAAAACCAAGGAACCGGAGGTGGTCGACTCATCCCCTCCGGAAACGGAGGGTGCCAAGATTGGGGTTGATGGTGAACTACCTAAAACTGCTTCCGCCGAACAATCCTCTAAGAAGGGTGCGAGTGGAAAGGAAGGATATCGTGCCGTAGAAGGCTCATATTCTCCCGATCCTCCCATTCCCTTTCCTCATATAATTCCTAGGGGAGATCCACCTAAAATTGATGCATATTCTTTTCGTGAATGGCAATACTACATGGAGACTCACTTGAACTCTTCTTGTATAGATCTTTGGAGAATCACTCGTGATGGATACAAGCCATATGATCCCAAGAATCTCACAAGAAGAGAGGTTGTAGATTGCCAACTCAATTACACCGCTTTATCCATCCTTCATCAAGCCGTGGGGCCCAATCACATGCCGCATCTTCAACACTTCTCCACCGCCAAAGAAACATGGGATGCACTTGTCATCATGTTTGTTGGGAATGAAAGCATGCAAAGAAATCGATATGACACCTTGACCAATGAGGCCGAAGGATTTTTCATGCGTGATGGAGAAGATCACGTTGACATGTATCGGAGGCTCAAATCTCTTGCCACCGCTTTCTCTAATGCGGGTGCAACACATATTGATGATGCTTGGATCAAGAGGAAGTTCATAATTGCCGTGATGCCTTTTGAGGGCACGGATATGAAGAGCATTCAAGGGAGACATGATTTCTCCATCATGACCTCTACCCAAGTCATGCAAGAATTGAGCTCCTACAAAGTGCAAACCAAGAATGCTCTTGACAACCGTGCTAGGGCCATTGGGATGCATCAAGGAGCTTCCGTTGCATTGAAGGCCAAGGTGTTGGCAAGAGAAGTTGAGAATGATGAAGATGGTGAAGAAGCATTGCCTCCTTTGAAGGAACAAGAATATGATCCCGTTCTAAAGGATCTAATTGCTCTCACCGTGCAAAATTTTTGGAACAATCCCCCAAAAGGCAAGAAATTTGTTGAGGAAAAGACCAAGTCTCGGTATGGTAATGATGGGGCTCAAAGAGTGAGATCTTGCTTCAATTGCCAAGACAAGTACCACTTCATTGCGGAGTGCCCCTATGAGAATAGAGAGAACCATAGCGGGAAGCTCATCCGCAAGGACAAGTCCAAGGTTGAATACAAGAAACCTCACTTCAAGAAGAAACCTTTCAACAAAAAGACCCCCACCAAGTTTGTGCTCTTGACTCAAGAGGAGTATGATTCCGGGAGTGATGAAGAAGAAGAAACCACAAGTGAAGTGGCCGCTCTAGCTATTGCTTCCACTCCATCTTCGTCATCTCTCTTTGAATCCCCCAATGAAAATCTTCCTCAACGCAATGCCAAGTGCTTCATGGCTAAGACCACGGAGGTATCATCTTCTCCTAACTCTAAGACCCCTAGTGAACTAGAACATATTGCTAGTCTTAGAGAAGAAGAGGAAAGGGCCTCTTTGGACCGATTTATGTCTAACATGCAAGGGGAGACCAAGAAGTACTTTGAGCATCTCATGAGGCAATTGGGAGAGGCCCAAGAGTCTCTTGAGAAGAAAGGTGAGATTGAGAGAATGGATGCGGATGAAATTGCATCCCTCTCAATGACTCTTGAGGAAGAACATGATGGTAGAGTTTCTCTAGAAGATGAACTTGAAACTATTGAAACTACCCATAATGAACTTGTCTCTAAAATCATTAAGGAACGTGATCTTGCTATTGCTAAATATAAAAAGGCTAAAAAGGATAAAGTAGAGTTTGGGGTTGGTCATGGTAAACTAACCGAGGAGTTTGAAAAGCTAACCATTGCTCACAAAGCTTTGGAAAGTGAACACTCATCCCTCAAAGAGTTGCATGAACAACTTCAAACTCAACTTACTCAACTTAACCATCCTAGCACTTCTACTTCTTCTTGTGATCATGCAAATATTATTGAAGAAAATGCTAGGTTGAAGGATGAGCTAGCAAGGCTCAAGGGCAAAAGCACTCAAGTTGAAAAGGTGGTGCTTGCCACCCCACAAGTGGTTGCCTCAAGCTCTAATGTGGTCATTTCTAGATCACAATTGAGTGCTCCAAGGCAACAAGTGGGCAAGCAAGGTCTTGGATATATAGCCAAGAAAAAGAACAAGAAGAAGAAGAACAAGAAGAAGAACAAGAATGGTGCTTCGGGTGGTAATGTCATAAGGGACAACACTACTCGTAGCACCTCCGCGGGAACTAACAACCCACACCATTTCTTATATGTTGATTATTATGGTGTTGTGCAAGCTAAATATGTTGGTCCTATTGAGGGCTTTATTGACTACACTATATGGGTTCCAAAGACCCTTGTTGCTAACATGAAGGGACCCAACTTGGGTCCTAACTCTAGTCAATGATCTCTTGCAGGACTATGCTTCCGGTGGGACTAAATGGATTCTTGATAGTGGATGCACTAATCATATGACCGGAAGCAAAGAACTTGTGACGGAGTTGCAACCAAATGACATCCAAGCAACCGTCACCTATGGGGACTCGTCCAAGTCTAAGGTATCCGGATTTGGCAAGGTTGTGGTGGCTCCCGATATCACTATCGTGAACGTCATGCTTGTCGAATCCCTTGGTTATAATTTACTTTCCGTCCGTTCTCTTAGTAAGATGGGTCTTTCCGTCTTCTTTGATGGTGATATTGTGGTCCTTTTGAGAAGCAAGACTCTTGACGTCGTTCACGTGGGACATGTTGAAAATGAGTTGTATGTGGTGGACTTTTCGAAGTCAACCAACACTCAAGCAATGTGTCTTTTCGGGAAGGCGGACTTGGGATGGTTGTGGCATCGCCGCCTATCCCATGTCAACATGAGAACTTTGCAAAGTCTTCACAAAAGTGGCCTTATTGTTGGACTAAAAGAAAATGTTTCCTTTGCAAAGGATCGTGTTTGTAGGTCGTGTGTTGAAGGGAAGATGCATGACATTGTGCACAAGGCCAAGACTATTATTTCATCAAAGAGGATCTTGGAGCTTCTCCATGTTGATCTCTTTGGTGCCGTGCCCGAAGCAAGTCTTGGTGGCAAGAAGTATTGCTTGGTGATTGTCGATGATTACTCAAGATACACTTGGGTTTATTTCTTCAAGTGCAAAAGTGAGACCCAACAAACCATCATCGACTTCTCCAACGAAGTGCAACGTCAACACAATGTGCAAATCATGGCTATTAGGAGTGATAATGGTTCGGAGTTCAAGAACTATACATTGAATGAATTTCTTAGTGAAGAAGGCATTCGCCACCAATACTCCGCCACTTACACTCCTCAACAAAATGGTGTTGCCGAAAGGAAGAATCGCACTCTCTTGGATATGGCAAGGACCATGTTGGCGGAGTACTCTTCTCCCCAATATTTATGGGCCGAGGCCATATCCACCGCATGCCACTCCTCCAACCGCCTCTACATCCGCAAAGGCTTGTGCAAGACCCCATATGAGATCCTCACCGGCAACAAGCCCAACGTATCCTACTTCCGGGTATTCGGTTGTAAGTGCTTTTATTTGATCAAGGGTATTAGGTTGTCGAAATTTCAATCCAAAACTATTGAGGGTATTTTTGTTGGTTACGGTGCCGAATCCCACACTTATAGAGTCTATGACAAAGCCTCACGGATTGTCATAGAATCTTGTAGTGTGGTTTTCGAGGAAAATGACGGCTCCCAAGTGGCGCAATTTCATGTTTCAAATGTAGATGTTGAAATGCCTCAAGAAGCCATAGGAAGGATGGGTGTGGGATTCTTCCGCCCCATCGAGGGACACCTTATGGCGACTCGAGAAGGACTATGCTCTACCCAAGTGGAGCCCTCCTCTAAATTTGAAGATCAAGCCAAGGAGCCAACCACTACACCTAACCGAGAACATATTCAAGACCCTCCTCTCATTGATCAAGTGACTCCGCAAGTCGTAACCACT
Source organism: Alopecurus myosuroides (assembly GCA_028641055.1). Taxonomy (NCBI): domain Eukaryota; kingdom Viridiplantae; phylum Streptophyta; class Magnoliopsida; order Poales; family Poaceae; genus Alopecurus; species Alopecurus myosuroides. The sequence goes on along the minus strand of CM054061.1, from coordinate 63,650,230 downwards.
CCTCTCACTAATGCAAGTCAAGATCAAGGCCAAGATAATTCTTCCTCGTCATCCTCTTCCCAAAATGAAGCTAGTGTTGAAGATATTGTTGTTGACAATGTTGATGATCAAGGCCATGATGGTCAAGATGGGGACCCAAATGATCAAGATGATCAAGTTTCTCCTCCTCGCAATAATGAGGAGATCGAAGCCCGTCGCATCAATAGGATAAGAAGAGCTTTGAAGCTAATTGATGCCCAAGATGACAAGGTCTTGGAGGATGTTCAAACTAGAAGATCCACTAGAAGGCAATTGGCTCATTTTTGTGAGCATCAAGCTCATATCTCTATGGTGGAGCCTAAGAAAGTGTTTGAAGCTCTTGAGGACTCCGATTGGGTTGAAGCTATGCATGATGAGCTCAATAACTTTGAGCGCAACAAGGTTTGGAGATTGGTTGAGAAACCCAAGGATTGCCACAATGTTATTGGCACCAAGTGGATATTCAAGAACAAGCAAGATGAGAATGGCATTGTCATTAGGAACAAGGCAAGATTGGTCGCTCAAGGTTACACCCAAGTTGAAGGCATTGACTTTGATGAAACCTACGCGCCCGTGGCTCGCCTTGAGTCCATCCGTATCCTCCTTGCTTATGCATCCTCACATAATTTCAAATTACAACAAATGGATGTGAAAAGTGCTTTCTTGAATGGTCCTCTAAAAGAGGAGGTATATGTCAAGCAACCTCCGGGGTTTGAGAATCTCAACTTTCCTAACCACGTTTACAAACTTGACAAGGCTCTCTATGGTCTCAAACAAGCACCTCGTGCTTGGTATGAGCACCTTAGGGAGTTGTTAGATGATCGTGGTTTCGAAGTTGGGAAGATTGACCCCACTCTCTTCACCAAGAGAGTAAAAGGAGAGCTTTTTATATGCCAACTCTATGTGGACGATATTATCTTTGGCTCAACTAACCAAGCTTTCAATAATGAGTTCTCTAAACTTATGACTGACAGGTTCGAGATGTCTATGATGGGTGAGCTTAAATTCTTCCTTGGCTTTGAGATCAAGCAATTGGCCCGTGGTACTTTCATTTCTCAAGCCAAGTATACTCAAGACATGCTCAAGAGATTTAACTTCCAAGAGGCAAAGATCAAAACCACTCCTATGCAAGTCAAGTGTCATCTATCACGCAATCCTAAAGGGAGTAAGGATGTGGATCAAAAACTTTATCGTTCTATGATTGGTTCTTTGCTCTATCTTTGTGCATCTAGACCCGATATCATTTTGAGTGTAGGTGTGTGTGCAAGGTATCAAGCGGCTCCTAAGGATTTCCACTTAGTGGCGGTTCATAGGATCTTTCGTTATTTGGTTCATACCCCAAGATTTGGTTTGTGGTACCCAAAGGGGGCACAATTCTCTCTCAATGGTTATACGGATTCCGATTGGGCGGGTGATCAAGATGATAGGAAGTCAACTTCCGGGGCTTGCCAATTTCTTGGTAGGTCCCTTGTAAGTTGGTCCTCAAAGAAACAAAATTGCATTTCACTCTCCACCGCCGAAGCCGAGTATGTTGCCGCCGCTAGTGCATGCACCCAATTGTTATGGATGAGGCAAACTCTTAAGGAATATGGTGTCCATTTGGACAAAGTGCCTCTTTTATGTGACAATGAAAGTGCCATCAAGATTGCTTACAACCCGGTGCAACACACAAGGACGAAGCACATTGAAATTCGCCACCACTTCATCCGTGATCACGTGGCAAGAGGAGACATTGCACTAAGTTATGTGCCCACCAAGGACAATCTTGCGGATATATTCACGAAGCCACTTGATGATGCAAGATTCTTGTTCTTGAGGAATGAGCTAAATGTGATTGATTCAAGGAGCTTGACTTGACTATCTTGCACACACCCCTATAGATGAAACGCTTTTGAGTCTAGATGTAGGCATGGACATAGGGGGAGTGTTATCCTAACACATTGGGTTCTCCCTCCTCCCATTATGCCCAAAGCAAAAAAAATTCATTGTAAACTCTCTTTTTCTAATGTTGAATTGTGAGCTTCAATGTTGAGAAATGGCAATGCCCCCAAGATATATCTTCGCGGTTGCATACCATAAACTCTTACATGGTGGCCTAGACCACCAACCTCTTCCGTCAAGCATTGGTTCTTATTTGCGAGCTTTTGGCATTTTTTTGTTAAGGGATGTACTCACATTTGATGTTCTTCATTTCCTTCTCATTGTTTTTTTGAGTACATTTTTCCCTCCTTGAGTTGCTTCTGAGTTTCATGCCAAAAACTCATATTTGGTGTTTTCAAGCATTACATGTTCTTTTGGGTCGTTTTTCTGGTGAAAGGCCGGAGACTCCGGTGTACCATACCGGAGACTCCGGTCAGGCCGGAGACTCCGGTGTTAACACCGGAGACTCCGGTGTGCTGCGAGTGCTATTTAATCTGGGGGCTGAGGGAAGTTAGGGTTTCATTCCCCACTTCCCCCACGCCCCCCAAACGCACTGCAGCGCCGCCGCCTTCACCAGGAGCCGTCCCGGGGCGATTTCCTCCGCCCCCAACCTTCCCCTTGCCTCTCCCATCCGTGGAGAGACAATGACAGGCCAAGGAAGCAAGGGTACATCCTCTTCCCCTCGTGTGTTCTCTGTTTTTCATCTAGATCTGAAAACCTAGGTGACCTTTTTGGGGATGATGCACTTTCTGTTGGTAGAACTTCCTATGGCTAGTTTTTGTGTGTAGAACTTGCTTAGATTCATCAGTAGAACCCTCTGTTAAGAACCCTGCACCTTGCTGTTTATCAGACCGGAGACTCCGGTGTCTCAGACCGGAGACTCCGGTGTCTCAGACCGGAGACTCCGGTGTCTCAGACCGGAGACTCCGGTGTGGTTCTTTCAGATGCGTCTGCTGGTGCATCTGCAGTGTTTCTGCACCTCATTGAACATGTATGCTCATTTTTCTTGTTTTCTCTGTTGTTGTTCTGTTTGTGTTGGTTTTCAGGAAAAAAGCTGAAGGCCGTGGTCAAGCGAAAGTCTCGCCCTCACTCCCGCAACTATATGGTTGTTGATGAAGCCACCGGTCGTTATGGTCAGAGGGGTGCCTTTGAGAGTGAGAGGCGTCAGAAAAACAAGCACGAAAGCAGAATGAATGCTGAAATTGCAAAGAAGGCAAGATATGATTCTTTATCCTCAGTGGCTTCCTTGAGCAAGAAGGAGTTCAGGCTTATGAGGGGTCGTCCTTTCTTCGAGATGCCCCGCACTGCTCATACAGCCCACTATTGGAGGAGGGAGTCCGAGTTGATCATGGAGGAGATCTATTCTCAGTTCAGGCAGCCCATGTGTCCACAGAAAGTCCTTGACTTAGAGGCACTTGGACGATCTGAGTACTTTGAGGAGGCAGTCTGGATCACTAGGAAGCTGGGTCTCGAGCAGCTTGTGGGCATTCAGCAGATCTACAACCCTCCTATTATCCAGCAGTTCTTTGCCACTGTCACTCTTGCTGAAGATGAGAAGGTCACTATGAAGTGGATGTCTGGGACAGTGGAGTGCGAGTCGTCCATGGAACGCTTTGCTGAGCTGCTTGGTTACCCTTGGGGAGAAGGGAATGGTGAGCGTATGCACGTTCATGGAGTTGCTTATGATAAAAAGCGCATGGCTCCTATGTATGACAAGCTCTCCAGCTGCGGCACTGCCAAGAATCTGAAGAGGGTCTACAACATTTGCCTTCGTCTCTTTCGCTGCAACATTGCTCCCAAGGTGGGGAACGTTGATGCTATTCGTGGTGGCCTAGTGAACCTCCTTTATCAGGCTTTCCAGTGTCACCTTGCCGGCCCTGATGGCGAGGGATTTGAGATTGACGTGATGCACTTTATCAAGGAGGAGATTTACTGTGCCATGATTGAGATCAAGAAGGTGCCTGTCTATGCTCCATATGTGATGAGGCTCATTCTTGACCAGCTGCCTGGCTTAGCCCACGATACTGTTCACCCTGTTGGCTCCCTCCAGATTCTGTCCGGACGCTCTCGTGATGATGATGACACTCCCATGGGGGATGTTGAGGCACCTTCTGGCTCGAGGAGGAAGAATGCCGATCCTCCCTCTCGCCGCTCTAGCAGGGAGGAGACGCAGGATGAGATGAAGAAGCTCACGTGGTTCCAGCGTAACATTCTTTGCATGACTGTGGCTGTGCACAAGGAGAACCATGTGGCTTATAAGGAGAGACGTGAGCTGAAGAAGATGATCACCAAGCTGCATGACCATGCGGGCCTTGGTGCTACCCCTCCTATGGGCACTCCTCCCACCACTCCACCCACCCCTCCCACTGCTTCTGTGACTATGTCCTATGAGGGGTGGAACACTGATCAGTTTCCTTGGGGTGACTTTGAGGATGTCACCTCGGCTCCTTCCACCTCGACTCACCGTGCTAGGACCCCGGAGATTGAGGAGGACTTCGTTGATGATCAGCCTGAGGATGATCCAGAGGATGAGGACCTTGGTGACTTTGCCTCCGGTGATGATGATGATGATGATGATGGGAGTGGAGCTGATGATGATGAGGGTGACACAGAACCTGGGGAGGATGATGATGAGGACTATGAGGATGAGGACTGAGCTTGTTGGACCACGGTGTTCCCTTCACCCCTTTTTGGTGTCTCGATGCCAAAGGGGGAGAAGTAGCTTTGGCTTGGCTTCTCCTTTTTGCTTTATTTGCTTCGGAACACAAGTCGTTGAACTTGTTTTGCCTCTTATGGCTTGTGTTCCCACTATCCTAGTTGATTTCGATTTTAAGTGCTTAGTGAACTATGGTTGTTATTTGTGAGAGACCGTGAAACTATCTTATTTATCATATCCTTGTCTCTACTACTTGTAATTGTTCACTAATGTTTGTTCAAGTGGGGCTTTGTTTGTGAAAAATAGGGGGAGCTCACTTAGTGAGTGCTCTATCTTTTACAAACAAAGCCTAGCTATGATCTATTTGCCATTTTATGTGTGTTGTCATCAAACACCAAAAAGGGGGAGATTGAAAGTGCAAACGCGCCTAAATCATCTTGTTTTGGTGTTTGTTAACAACACATGTAATCTAATAGGTGTTTGATGTATTTCAGGGGTTACGTCAACATATTATCATTTGTGGTGATGAGGTACAAAAAGGAGATGTTGTCCATTATCTCTGCTCTCTGGATTTTCTCCAGGCCGGAGTCTCCGGTCTACCAGACCGGAGTCTCCGGTGTGGATATTTGCACAAGGATTTTGGCTAAGGAATTTCTGGTGTCGCGTACTGTACCCACACCGGAGAGTGTCCGGAGACTGTCCGGAGTCTCCGGTGTGGGCTCTTCTTCAAGGTTTTTCTCTAAGGACTTGGTGGTGTCGCGCACTGAACCCACACCGGAGACTTACCGGATACTTACCGGAGTCTCCGGTGTGAGTATTTGTTTCCTTCGATCGCAAGACCACAGACATACTCTCAGCATTTTCGAAGCACCAAGACCGGAGTCTCCGGTCCACCAGACCGGAGTCTCCGGAGTGGATTTTTCCTGAAGCTTTGGGACACCGGAAACTGTCCGGAGTCTCCGGCCCGGACCGGAGTCTCCGGTCTTTACACCGGAGTCTCCGGTGTGACTTTCGCCAGAAAAGCTCCAACGGCTCTTTGCATTTATGGGGGGTATAAATACCCCCTCCCCTCCACCAACCTCAAGTCAGCTCGACCAGACTTAAAGACTCCATTGTTGAAGCTCAACCACCTTGCTAGATCTCCCAATCCAACCACCCAAAAGCCTAGATCTTTGGTGGATTGAAGGAGAAGGCCCCGATCTACGTCTTCACCAACCGGATTTCATTTCCCCTCTCCTTTGCTAGAGGAATCTTGGCCTAGGGTTTCCTCATGTGGAGAACCTAGGCTTCTTGCTACTTTTGGTGATTTGTGAGTGTTGGGAGCCCCCAATTAAGTTGTGGGTGTGTGCCCCAAACTTGTTTGTAAAGGATTCGATCCCCGCCTCAAAGGGGTTCTATAGTGGAAGGTGAACTAGGCCTTTGTGGCGAAGTTCATCGGAGAATAGGGTGAGGCCTTTGTGGCGTTGAGTAGGCCTTCGTGGCGAGCTCACACCCCTCCAACGAGACGTACTCCCTTAACAAGGAGGAACTCGGGAATACATCGTGTCTCCGTGTGCTTCCATCGGTTATCTCGTTCCTCCCTATTTACTTCTAGTACTTGTCACATTTATTGTTGTACTAGTTGCATTAAGTGTTGTTCTAGTTGTCTTAATTGTTAGCCTTGTCATATAGGTAAATTCACCCCTAGTTGCATAATCTAGAGAATTTACCTTCTTGTCAAGCCTAAATCTTAAGAAAAATTAAAATTGGTCGTAGCACCTATTCACCCCCCCCTCTAGGTGCCTATACTTTACTTTCAGTCGCGTAAGGACATCTTCAGCGAGGGTGCTCATTTGAGCCCAGTTTTCGTGTCCGTTTTGGACATTTGAGCAGCCGTCCGGTCCGCGCGGACACGTCCAAATGACACTGCACCCAGCGGGGGTGCTCATTTTCGTAACATGTCCGGTACCAAAAAAAAACCCCACGCCACGCCCGGACGCGCACCGCGATGGTCGCCTCCTCATCGAACTCCATGGCACACGCCGAGCGCGACGAGCAAGGCCGCGGGCACACGACGAGCACGCACACGACGGCGCCCGCCCGCGCTCGCAGTACGCCGCGCCGCTCGCCGCCCGATTCGCGCGCGCCCGCGCTCGCAGCGTGCCGCGCGCCCGCGGCCTGCCCGCGCTCGCCGCTTACCGCCGGCCCGCGCTCGCCGCCGCGCTCGCGCTCGCCTGCCCGCCCCGCGCTCGCAGCACACCGCCGGCCTGCCCGCCCCCGCGCTCGCTGCACGCCGTCGCGCGCCCGTGCTTGCCTGCCCGCGTTCGCAGCACATCGCCGGCCCGCGCGCGCCCGCCGCGTCCGCCCACTGCCCCCGCGCCAGCGCCCCCCGCCCGCCCGCCGCTAGACTGCCCGCGCTCGTCGCTCCCGCCCGCGCGCGCTCGCCGCCCGCCCGCCCGCCGCCCGCGCGCGCCCGCTGCCCACCGCGCGCCGCCCGCCGCGCCCGCTCCTGAGCTCGCCCACGGCCTGAGATTGCTGGTGCATGCGAGACAAGGGAGAGAGAGAGTACGTGGCAGTGAAAATTTTAGGAGAGAGAGACCAAATGGGCCAGGGGAGGAATTTTGGACACAAACGCGTCCGTGGACTGTCCGGGGGATGCTCATTTCCAGAGCAAATTTGGTCTGGATTTGAGCATCCACGGACAAAACACGGACCGAAATCTGAGATGAGCAGCCCCACTGGAGCCTCGTTTTGTCCGGGACTGCTCAAATTCGGCCTGTCCGGGGCAAATGAGCAGCCCCGTTGGAGATGCCCTAAGGGCATCTCCAGCCGTTGCGCCCCCAGGGCCCAAAACGCCGCCGTTTTGGGGCCGCCACGGCGCTAAACGGCGCTATTCTGGAACCTGGGGGGCGCGTTTCCCAGTCGCGTCCCGAGCCCAAGAATCGGCCCAAACAAACGCAAATTGAAAAGAGGCGAAATTTTATTGAAATTTGGAAACCGCGTACATATTCGGCGCGAATTTAAAGCTAGTACGAAAAATTTAAACTAAAGCTAACTACTTAAGCCCGAGGCTGGCGGCGATCGCCTGGCTATAGTCGCCGCTGTCGTCGTCGTCGTCGCTGGGGGCGTCGCCGGGGCGCTTGCTTCCCCCCTGTCCCTCGTCGCCGCCGCCGCAATCCCACCTGCTCACCTCGAGCGCCTGCTGGATCACGCCGTCGTCGTCGGAGTCGGAGGCGTCGAGAACGATGTACACGTTCTCCTTCTGCGGCGGTGGGGGAGGGACTCGGAGGCGGGCCGCGTTGGCGGCGGCCTCACGCTCGCGCGCCGCCTTGCGCTGCTCGGCTTCAGCCAGCAGGCGGCGCTGAAGGGCGAGCTCGGCCTCGGTGGTGTCGCGCAGACTCCACTAAGTGGCGGCGTCGACGTCGAGCGGCTGCAGCGTGTCCAGCGACAGCTGCTCCGCGACCTTTTGGTCGGGCCACTCGACCTCGTCGTCGTCGCCACTGCTCTCCGTCTTCGGGCGAACCACGCGTTCGAAGCGTGGCTCGCCGATGCGGAGCGCGCCGCCGCTGCGCCGGCAGGCGGGCGCGCCGGCGTTTAGAAAGGGGGGAGGTGGAGACGGAGTGCCCGGCGGAGGAGCTCGACGTCGCGGACGAGGAAGACGCGCCGGTCCGCCGCGCCACCCACGGCTGGGTGGCCTGCGGCGGCGGCATCTCCAGGCGCGGCTGGTTGCCGGCGTGGATGTGCTGGAGGACCTCCTCGAGGGTCCTGCCAGGGGCGCTCCACCAGCGGCGCCGCCCGTGCGCGTTGAAACGGCCCTCGACAGGGCCGTTGTCGTTCAGGGAGTCCAGCTCCCGGGCGCGGCGTGTCGTCAGCCGATCCCACCAGAACTCGTCCACGCCGGTGAGCGGGTAGTTCTGGGGGTTTTCCATTCCGGCGCGCATCTCGTGGATGGCGCGGCGGAACTCGGCGTCGGAGGAGGGAAGGGGAGGGACGGGGACCCCGCCGGTGCTGAGTGCCCAGCGGCTCGCCCCCGCGGCGGAGCTAGGGAGGCGCATGTCCGGCGGGCAAGGATAGCCCACGCGGTACAGCGCCATCGCCTGGCCCCGGCGCAGGTTGTGGCGTGGGAAGCCGTTCGTCGCCGCTCCGTCAGACATTGTCGTGGAGAGAAGGGAGGAGGAGAGCGTCGAGAGGAAGAAGGGAGAGGAGAGCTCGCCGGTGTGAAGAATGGTGGGGCGCGGCGCGGGGGGGGGGGGGTTATAGCGCGGCGAGCGGCCGGGCATTTACTGCGCGCGCGCGTCCCCTCGCTGCCGCCCGCCACGCCATTACGCCGGCAGCCTTTGGGCGGGGCGCATGCACTGGGCGGCCGCCACGCCATAAACGCCGGCAGCCTTTGACCGCGCGGTAGCCGAGAAAACGATCACGGGCGGTTATGTTCCCGCGATTTCTCGTCGCGTCGCTGACAGGGCTGGCCCGCCCCCCAGGCCGAACCCAGCGGGTTGGGTTTGGCCTGGGTGCCGCGGCGCTATTTAGCGCCGAAACGGCGCTATTTGGGCCGCTAGGGGCCGAGTGGTGAAGAAGCGGCGCTATTCGCCGCTTCCGCCGCGAAAAAAGTCCCCTGAGAAGGCTCGGGGGACGGCTAGAGATGCCCTAACCCTCCAAAACCGGCCGGAGTTCGTGGCAGGTTCGTGGCGAGCGTGACGACACCGTCTCGGCGCGGGCCACGTCCTCCTTTGTAGATATGCTAAGTCTCACCAGGCAGGCGTCCGTCGGCCAGCCGCGAGCGACCACGACAAGAAGGCCAGGCCCCGACCGAACTGAAAGCGGCGGCGCCGTCAATTCTACCGGCCGATCTATTTCTATTATTCTGACGTTTTGATTCTGAAAAGGAGCGACTGCGATGAGCACGGCTGGCGACGTGGAAGCCCCAGCCCTGGTCCGACCACAAGTTGTTGTCGACGTCTGTCCAGAGGTCTCGGCAAGGCAACAAGTAAATTCGTGATCGGCCTAAACCGCAAACGGTGGTTTTCTTTACAAACCCGGAGTATTTGTCATCAGGTACGAGCGCAAGCTGATCCCAGACGGCGGACGAGCCTTCCAGCCAGATGCGCAAACCGCAAACAACGTACCCGGCCGGCGTTCGTGTGGATTTATCGCACGATCGTGATGCCACTATTTAGCGACGGCGACGCCAGTCCAGCGGCCACGATAGAGCCGGAGAGGAGCGAGCGCCGTTATTTCCACCGGTGGATCGATACGTTTAATCCAGTGCAGGGTGACGGCGACCGGCCCGTAGAGGACGCTACCGCCCTGATTCGGACGACAAAGTTGATGTGTCGTGGTCGTAGCTTGTTGTGTCTCCGATCGTGACGGCCGGAGAGCCTTCCGAGAAGAGAGGGAGCGGCGAATCGGCGTAGCGCACGTGCTGGCCAGGCTCAATCAGGAAATATAGTGGGGACGGCTCACGGTTGGGAATTTTCGGGTTTGCGTACCACTTTTGTTGCTACTGTACTTAACTATAACTGTCAGTGAACTTCAGTCTCAGTACTCAATCCAGGCCAAACTGTTCGGTTTGGTTTAGTGCCTACCAGTGCCAGGCAACCTCGGTGAGGTGACGTGCGCGTGACTCCGGCCGGTGCGTGGCGGCGAGCACGTGCGTATTTCTCAGCCAGCCATACCCGACCGAGCGAGTGAGCCGTCACACACCAGAGCTGCGACTGCGAGAGCGGGGCCAAAGCCACTAAACAAACAAAGGTCAGCGCTACGCGCTCAGCTATGGCGCTCGAGATTCGGGGACGACAGCGACCTCACGGAATTCGTTCGGTACCGTGCCGATGGAGTAAGTGATGTCCATGGCTCCTAGACTGCGCATTCAGTTACTCGCCAACGATCCTAGACAGCATCTCCAACCACGAAAAAATAGACCCCCAAACTGTCCGACAAGGTTACCGGGCAACGGAAAAAAAAATAGCAACCCACCATAATCCGTAAATTCCAACCCTGAATTCATAATTAACCATGCAACATAGATCATCCACGTACAGATAGTTCAACGGACTGAATACATAAAACTAAATTAGATGGCTCATCAAGGAGGGGACATAGTTCAACACAAACCGAGAGGCTTCATCATCGAAGATACAAATCAGAGTGTCGGACTGACGCGCACCACTCTTTCGGCCGTATCCCGCCGGGCGCGCCGCGCATCCCGAGCCCCCGTATCTGCATCAAACTTTGGCTTTAGTGTCGGCCTTTCCGCGTCCTTCTGCCGGGCGCGACGTGCCATCCGACCCTGTGTCTCCGCATGGCGCATTTGTTGAACACATTGTATCCTTCGGTTGGATAACTATGGAGTTAGTACTCCACCTTATCTGATCACCATGTACCGCCACGGATGGGGCTATTCCATCCCTATATAACACGAAGCACGGGACCCTAACCGGTCACCGTTTCCGCCCAAACATCAACATGGTATCAGAGCGAGCTTTCTCCCTGACCTAGCCGCCGCTCCTTACGATCCAATCTCAAAACCCAAAACCCTACGACACGATCTCTGTCCTCAAGATCCAAAGCCCCTACAACCCAAAAACCACGAATCACACCCAAAACCCACGATCTACAATCTCAAGATCACAAGCCAGAACCCAAAATCCCAAAAACCACGACAAAAACCTCATACCCGAAGCCTCTGCATCGACGTTTCTCTCATGGCTTCCTCGACACCAACTGGCCTCACGTCGGCCCTCGGCTCGCCACCATCTCATAAGCTCAATCGAGGGAACTTCCTTTTCTGGAAGACCCTTGTCTCCCCTGCCATCCGTAGCGCCCAAGCTGGAGGGCTGCTCAACGGGACGGATGTGGCGCCGCCGAAAATCCTGGAGTCCACGGACGAGAAGGGACAGAAGATCTCCACACCAAACCCAGCTTATGCTACTTGGGAGGTCAAAGACCAATCGGTTCTCACTTTCCTCCTCAACTCATTCTCGCCGGAGATCCTAGCACATGTGGTTGGCCTTGAGACAACCGCAGAGGTATGGAACGTGATAACCACCATGTTCTCTTCTCACTCTCGTTCCAGGATCAACAGCCTTCGAGGCAGCCTCAACAACACAAAGAAGAACGAGCTCACCGCCGCTCAATACTTCGCCAAGATGAAGGGTTTCTCCTCCGAGCTCGCAGCCGCCGGGAAGAGTGTAGAGGAGGATGAGCTCGTTGGATACATCCTCAACGGACTCGATGGCTCCTATGATTCCATCGTCGCCTCCGCCTCTGCCAACGCCGCTACAACACTCGATGACCTCTTCAGTCAGATATGCGCCCACGACACTCGTCAGGCTATGCTGGCCGAGACCGGCCAGGGAGGCTCGTTTGTCTCCTCTGCTAACGTGGCAAGGCGTGGCCGCGACGATCGACGGTCCGGTGGTGACCGCAACGAGCGCAGTGACCGCGGAACTGGTGACCGTGGTGGCCGTGATCACCGCGGTGATCGTGCAGATGGAGGCCGCTACAGAGACGATAATCGACGCCGAGATGATGCCTGGCGCCCTCGCGATGATGGGAGACGTCGTGATGATACTACTCGTCGCGAGCCAGCACGCCGCGATGATGGTGGACGCGATCGGCGCGATGGTGATCGCCGCCGAGACCGTCGTCGTGACAGGGCACCTACGCCCTACGTCGACATCACCTGCCAGATTTGCAAGATCCATGGCCATCCAGCGGGTGATTGCTGGTGGCGCTACAAGAATGACGACTCCGACAGTGATGATGATCGTCAGGAGAAGACTGCAAATGCTGCATCCTACGGTGTCGATACCAATTGGTACTCAGACACCGGCACCACCGACCACATCACTGGCGCCCTCAACAAAATCTCCACACATGACAAGTACAAAGGTCGCGACCGTGTTCACACGGTCGATGGCCAAGGTATGCCCATAAGCCATATTGGTCACTCAACCTTGCAAACTCCTCATGCATCCTTAAAACTAAACAATATCCTACATGTTCCTAGTGCAAACAAAAATTTGTTATCTATACACAAATTAGCTCTTGATAATGATGTATTCATTGAATTCCATGCTTTTTTCTTTTTGATTAAGGATCAGGCAACAAGGAGAACTCTGTTTAAGGGTCCCTTTCATGGTGGACTATACCCCTTAGTTCCTTTTTCTTCGGGTTCATCCAAGCATGCTTTTCTCACAATAAGGCCGTCTTCATCTACATGGCATCGTCGCTTAGGGCATCCTTCATCATTTATCGTGCAACAAGTTCTTAGGAAAAATGATTTGGCTTATTCCCCAGAAATAAACTCTAACATTTGTGATTCTTGTCAATTAGCTAAGACCCGCCAATTACCATACCCTGTATCCACTAGTGTCTCTATTGTTCCCCTTCAGCGGATTTTTTCTGATGTATGGGGACCTGCCCCAGCTTCTGTTGGCAAGCACACTTATTATGTAAACTTCATTGCTGATTTTAGTAAATTTACTTGGATTTACTTGCTCAAGAAACGCTCTGAGATTTATCAAGTGTTTCTCAATTTCCAAAAACTTGTTGAGCGCAAATTTGATCGCAAAATCATAACCATGCAAACTGACTGGGGTGGAGAGTATGAGAAATTAAACTGCTTTTTTCACCAAGTTGGCATCACCCACCATGTCTCATGTCCTCATGCTCATCAACAAAATGGCTCCGCTGAAAGAAAACATCGTCATATTGTAGAAGTTGGTCTTACTCTTCTTGCTCATGCATCCATGCCCCTAAAATTTTGGGATGAAGCTTTCCTCACAGCCACTTTTCTTATAAACTTGCTTCCTAGCAAAGTTCTAAATTTTGAGTCTCCTGTTGCACGTCTTCTCAATACCAAACCAAACTATAACTCCCTTCGTATTTTTGGTTGTGTCTGCTGGCCGAATCTACGTCCCTATAACAAACGAAAACTTGCTTTTCGTTCCACACGGTGTGTGTTCTTAGGATACAGTCCTCGTCATAAGGGAGTCAAGTGTCCTGAGCCCTCCACTGGCCGCATATACATTTCTCGTGACGTTGTTTTCGATGAGCAAATTTTTCCTTTTGCTTCTATGCATAAAAATGCGGGTGCTCTCCTTCGCCAACAAATTCTTCTTCTCCACACAACCACATCAAATGATGAGAATGCAAGCGTTGATGACTATATGCCTTTACCTTTTGTACCTGTCACTAACCATGCACAGGATATTGGAGAAGCAGAAGAAGAAAATTGGGCCGAAAATCCTGAAGAAACGAGCGAAACTTCGAGTGCAAATTCGTTTCCGGAAAAAGGCAGAGAAACAACTGATTACGAGGTTGATTCGGGGCAATCTGAATCGGATCCAGTGCATGGCGATCCCTATGCAGATCTCCCTGGCGCGGACAGCGACGCAATCATTGGCGCTAGGGAATCTCACCCGACCCGCCCCTCCGCGTCCGCCACGTCGCCTCCGCCAACCAGGCGGGTTTCCGCGCACGCCCTCGACACGGCTGCTGCTGGTGGGACCCCCGAGCGGTCCCGCCCTCTTCCTGCTCCCCGCACGCCCTCAGCTGGTGGGACCCCCGAGCGGTCCCGCCCTCTCTCTACGCGTCAGGACCCAGCCCATCATGACGACAATGATTGCGCGTCAGGCGGTGGGACCCCCGGGCGGTCCCACTCTCTCCCTGCGTGCCACGACCCCGTACATTATGATGCCAATGATTGCACGAGGGGCGCATCTCAGCTGTCACCCGACAGCCCTGCTGCTGGCCAATCCTCATTGGCCACCACCCCACCTGTGCATGTGACGTGATCCGAGGCTGATTCCCTCCGATTGCATGCGCAGGACACCCAGGAGCGTGGATCCTCTGTGGATTCTTCGCCCACGGCCCCTGCTGTGGCTCCTTCTGAATACCGTACACGGCTACAAAAAGGGGTCCGAAAGCCCAAGAAATATACTGATGGTACTATAAGGTATGTCAAGCATAAAAAACCAGGAAAATATGTATATGGTGCTGCCAAACTTGGTTTACTCTCTTTCACAGGTGAACCTTCTTGATTGTCTGAAGCCCTTGATGATCCGAACTGGTGCAAAGCAATGGAGGAGGAGTATAATGCTTTGCTCCAAAATAAAACTTGGCACCTTGTACCCCCGAGCTCAAACAAAAATTTGATTGATTGCAAGTGGGTTTATCGCATAAAGAAGCATGCTGATGGTACAATTGATCGTTATAAAGCACGTCTTGTCGCAAAAGGATTCAAACAAAGGTATGGCATAGACTATGAGGACACTTTCAGTCCTGTTGTTAAAGCTGCAACCATTAGACTTGTCTTAGCAGTTGCAGTATCTCGAGGATGGAGTTTAAGGCAGCTAGATGTCAAAAACGCGTTCTTGCATGGTGTTCTGAGGAACAGGTTTACATGAGACAACCACCAGGGTTTGAAAATTCTGCTAACCCCAATTATATTTGCAAACTTGATAAAGCTCTCTATGGATTAAAACAGGCCCCGCGAGCTTGGTATTCTCAGCTTAGTTCTAAACTTCATGATCTTGGTTTCATTCCATCCAAAACTGATACCTCATTATTCTTATATCAGAAATCAGGAGTATGCATGTTTGTCTTGATTTATGTTGATGATATTATAGTAGCCAGTTCTTCAGATACAGTTGTTCATGCACTGCTTAGAGATCTTAATGCACACTTTGCTATAAAGGACCTTGGTGATTTACATTATTTTCTAAGAATTGAGGTTAAAAGAAATGAAAATGGTCTTCTCTTGACACAAGAAAAATATGCCAATGATTTGATAGCTCGAGTTGGTTTAACAGGCTGTAAACCAGCACTTACACCATTGTCCTCTACAAAACCATTATCTTTGCATGAAGGAACACCTCTTGGTCCTGATGACAGTACACAATACAGGAGTATAGTTGGAGCACTTCAATATTTAACTCTTACTCGTTCAAATTTATCCTTTGCGGTCAACAAAGTATTTTAATATCTTCATGCACCAACAACATCTCACTGGACAGCAGCCAAGAGAATTCTGAGATATGTTAAACCCACAGTGAGCCTTGGTATTAGCTTCATGAATTCATCATCCGCACTTTTGAGTGCTTTTTCAGATGCAGATTGGGCAGGATGTCTTGATGACAGAAGATCAACTGGAGGTTTTGCCATATTCTTTGGGCCTAATCTGATTTCTTGGAGTGCTCGTAAACAAACAACAGTGTCTCGTTCTAGTACTGAAACGGAGTATAAATCCTTGGCAAATGCCACTGCAGAATTAATATGGGTTGAAGCATTGCTCCATGAACTTGGAGTAACAATGACACAAAGGCCATGTCTTTGGTGTGACAACTTAGGAGCTACCTATCTGTCATCTAATCCTATTTTTCATGCTCGTACAAAACATATAGAAATATATTATCATTTTGTAAGAGAAAGAGTAGCAAATAGAAAACTTGAGGTGAAGTTCATTTCTAGTAAGGATCAGATTGCTGATGGCTTTGCTAAAGCTCTTACTGTTAAGGGCTTAGATGACTTCAAGCGTAATCTAAACCTGTGTGCTAGTTTAGATTAAGAGAGGGTGTTGAACACATTGTATCCTTCGGTTGGATAACTATGGAGTTAGTACTCCACCTTATCTGATCACCATGTACCGCCACGGATGGGGCTATTCCATCCCTGTATAACACGAAGCACGGGACCCTAACCGGTCACCGTTTCCGCCTAAACATCAACAACATTATCTCCCTTTTCCCGGAATTCGGCGTGGGTAAGCCTTCAAAATGCCCCAACAATGGTACATCTGCCATTGGCGTGCCTGCCCAAATCTTGATTGAACAAACGAATGGAATCCATCTCCTACCAAATAGAAACGCAATTCAACAAATAGTAAAATGCAATGTAGTAGACGAACATGTCTAGCAACTTACACATCCCACACCGGCATAGTAGCCGGCAAACTTGTTAACACCGATTGGGATGCAGGACAAACTATGGCGGAGAGACTGCTCGCTTCCGAGTACTCCCGGACTTTGATTGAACACTTCATATTCTCTTTAACAAAACTTAGGAAAATCTTCACTGCTTTGTCCGATCCAGTCCAACCAAGTTTTGCACACCAAGTCATCCTCCTGGCCGGAACACAGCGGACCTATTTTTCTATACGGATCCAACAAGCTAAATTAAGCTATGCTACTACTACACAATTTCTACTTTGTGCACACTTATATTTTTAGAATTCAGTCGATGAAGATACCTATGGCGGTGGATGCAACATTGCTATGTTCTTCCACAAGCGAAGCACGGAACCTCCCCAGCTATGTCTCCGGCGGTCGCAGAATCAGCTGCCGACCATAGGGCTTTGTTCTCCTCCCCGGCTCCACTTGAAACCTCCTCCTACTCCACTACAAGTGCATTCCAATACAACGCAGTCCCAGATCCGCTGCCCCCTGCCGGTGCTGGACACGGTCGAGTGGAGACGACTGGAAAGAGAGCAGAGTGAAAGGGGATGGATGGAGAGTGGAGCTAGGGTTTCCTCCGAGTGTGGAATGAGGGGATATATGTGGGATCAGGATGGGCCGAATCATACATGGCGGGTTGTCTGGGCGCTGCCGGACGACCCCAAACCCTCCCCAAATATGGGATGAATTACGGGCTGTCCGGGCGCTGCCGGACGACCCCAAACCCTCCCCAGATATGGGATAAATTACGGGCTGCCCGGACGTTCGGGCTAACTTTAGGGAGGGCGGTTGGGTGCTTGTTTTTGCCCGGGCACCGCCCGAGCTGTCCGTCCAGACGTTTGGGGGAGGTTTCGGGTGGCCGGATGGAGATGCTCTGAAGAAGCTAGACCATCTCCATCGGGGCTCCAAATACTGGGTTCGCAAAGTGTGCCGGATAATTGGAAACATATCATCGTAAGCGTAGGCACACATTGGGGGTGTTTCCTCAGCGGCGCGTCTCAATATTTTTTTAATGAGAAAAAAATACTTTTCTAAAGAAACTATTACTTTGATGAAATTCGTGGAACTTAAACGGAATTCAAACTAAACCCTAGATCTAACATCGAGTTTGGCTTCGGTCTTAAGAAACTTACATGCTCCTCGCCCATCGGAGTCGATGGTGTCTCCGCCTGCGTTCCTGCCTTGAGGAATTTGCATGCCTCTATGGTCTACCGTAAGTGGTGGAGGTGGGCGGCGCAGGGACGTTCCAATTTCCATCTGCATGCCATGCCACCGGGGCTCCGACAAATCGTCGGCGACATTTTCCTTAGTCGGCGCATCTCCGGCGCCAAGCGGAGCAACGACGTTATCCTCCTTGGTCCCCCCTTCGTCGCTCAATCCCCGTCACCCTAGCTGGAAAATTCATAGAGGTGCCCCTCGTACTTCTCTGCACATTAGCATCCAAAAGGGGAGCCGACCATCGGTACTCCAGGTTGCGGTGCATCTCCGACGACGGGTGCTGCAACTCCTGTTTGATGAAGTCCACCCATACCTTTCCATTTAGTGGCGGCACGTTCAAAATGTTGGCGAAGTCGGTGGCCTACCCGGTTGTTATGCGTACGTTGGCATGATGGCTTTGAACCACACGCCCGTTGGGGAACCCCAAGAGGAAGGTGATGGATAACCTCTTGTTTTGTGGCACGAGCTCACGGATTATAGAAGAACAAGAAAGAACGCGAAGAATGATGAAGAACGCACGAAGAACGCAAGAGGTTCGACCCCAAAAAATAAACCCAACGGTCGCCTCCGGAACTCAACCAACTCGAACTCACCTTAATTGAAACCACTTCAACACCCGCGGCTGGTCCACCACACTAATAGATCCTCAAGGGTCCATTGAGAAAGATTGGAAAGACATCACCTGAATCCCAAGGGGAAAGGATGGCACTCCCAATGTAGCTTTATGTAATCTTAATTATAGGGAAATTGGGGTAGCCTTGATACGATCCTAGATACACATCATAGGAGTAGTCCCACAAGAGGAAAGGGGGAGCGGCAGCTCTGTAATTTATCTCAAATCTCATCTAATCCTAATATGGACAAGGGGTGTCTATTTATAGGCTACGGGTTGAAGGGAGGGGTTATATGGTTATTTCGGACCCATTCTACATGCAGGCAGTCACTTACCCCGCAAACTCCGGTCTAGAAGGTTGGATACTCCAGTCTAACGATGGCGGATAATCGAGTCTCTTAGGGGCGGATATTCCAGCCTGGAGGGTGAGGGGCGGAAACTCCGGCCATATGTCGGGCACACTCCAGACCCCTATACTGCATGTCACTCTAGTTGAAGACTTGGCAGCTCGAGGGTGGACCGAATACTCTGGTCCTGATAGCAACTTTGTGGCTCTTCTCGGCCATCTTCTCAATCCTTCTCGAGTTCTACTTGGGAATCATCCAACACATCTTGGTGGCCGTCTAGGGGGTCACCATGGGGTAGGTACCTGAGTACACAAATTGTATTTCCATGAGGTAGCGATCAATTCACCAAGTCATTGCAATCGTAGAGAGCTAAGAGCGAGTTCACCTCATGTTGCATGGCTTTCGCGCGCGCTCTCGTCATTGGTCCATTTGTTGTTTGTAGGAGTGCTTGGTGGAATGGGTTGAGCTGCATCAGAAGGTATTATGGAGCACATCGAAAGTTTTCCTTCGGTTATGAAACTAAGATTATCAAATCAGTAGGACTTCGAAGTCTCTCAGGGAGGTGCTCGTTGCGCGTCGAGTGTGAACCTACACATAAAACACAAACTACAATTTTGTCACCAACTTTTCAGGAATGCTGTCAAGCTTCCCTTCTTGCTGAAAACAATAGGATTAAATGAATCGTGTGATTGAAAGTAATATAGCGAAAAGTAACAACAAGTGATGAGGAAAAGTAAGTAGACGAGGTTGTAATTAATGTAAACAAAGTATATGTTGGGTGAACAAATTACAGCTAGACACTTGACAGACTGTGAGAGCATAATAATGAAATTATGGTAAGAGTAATATTTATTTTTCTATTTGTGTAAGCATTACGTCAAAATATATAGACCTCTATCTAGCTGCATCTATAACTAATAATCCACTTTGAGACCACTACTTAGCATTCATATGCTGGTATTAAGTTGCACGAAGAAACAAACCATCGCAATAAACTCAATATATAATTAATAAATATTTATATCAATAAAGAAACATAAACACCGTTGTTTTACCCTTAGTAGCAACAACACATGTTTGTCCTTAGATGTTTTTGTCACTCGTGCCCAAGCCCGAAGGAGGAAAAAACTCCCTCTTGGAGATACAATTAACTACTTATCCAAAGAAACTATGAGTACCAGAGATCATGTAAGAATATGATAGAACATTTTTACAACAATAGTAACAAGATCATATAAAATAGATGAAGAATTTGATCATAACTTCAAGATTCACCGTATCCTAGCAAACACAACACGTAGCAATTACATAAGAACGATCTTGATCATGTTAGACATCCCATAAGATCGTATCATGGAGGCACAAGGATGAGAGACCACCATCAAGCTACTCTAAGGCCCCAGAGTCTCCCAGTGACGTTTTCAAAGGATCAAGAGGGTTGACTAGAGGGGGGGGGGGGGTAAATAGGCAACTACATATTTTACTTCTTTTTCTTTTAATTAGGCGTTGCTCAAATATGTTCTCTAGATTATGCAACTAGGTGAATGATCCTATTATGTTGAGCAAATAAATACAAGCACTAAATATGCAAGAAAGTAAGCTAGTAGTAACATGTAAAGGTAAGTTGGGATATAACCAAAACCATGAAACATAGATTTATCCTAAAGTTCACTTCCCAATATAAGCTAATATCCATTGGGAGCGGTGCGGTATCACCAAAGTGCAACACCGAATAGCCGTAAAATGGCACACCGTATCTTATTCGTGTCCACCTACAAAAGTGGAGAGGCACAAACCACTATTTTTTTCGTTGAGGTCGACTACTAGAACCTTCACAAGGACGAGGCACGCCCCTCAACTTGGAGGGTCCTCACCAAATCCCAAGATCCGCCAAGACATCAGGCTTCAAGGACGGGGCACACTCCACAACTCAATCAGAGGATAATATCCTAAGGTTCTACAAACCCAAAGAGTAACAAATTCCTCAATTGAATCAAGGGGGAAATGAAATCTTTTGGTGAAGGTGCGGATCTAGGTCTCCTCTCTCAAATCCTATAAGTGAAAGATGTTTGAGTGTGTTGAGAGAGGGCTAGACAGATTTTAAGCTTTGGAACAATGGTGGAGAAAATATGGGAGTCATGGTGCCTCTTTGGGAAGAAGATGTTGGATGTATGCCCAAAAGGAAATAATATTTATACATTTGTTTCATAATAATGATTCATGTTACTATGCTATAACTGACGTGGTTCCTGATATGGGATTTAGAGGAAAACTTACACTCACGTGTAGTAAAATGAACAAAGTATCAAAACCTAGTCTTGTCTTTTACGACTAATTCACTGAATGCTTGATGACTATGTTTTCCTAGTCATGGGCATTGTTTATGTGAGAATCAACAAATAGAATATTGTTGGAAGGGAGCAATATGGCTGGGTATACCCTAGTAGTTGATATTCCAAGAGATACCGCTAAGGAATACTTTTCCTTAGAATCATATCACAACACGATTATATTATGATGCATCCTTTGAGCATGAGGTTATCGGGGTAATATATTCTGCATATTTGACTTTGGTACTATAAAATGTCACACTGTAAACTTGGTGAACATAAAGGTAGACACTGGGTAATTCTAAAGGAGTATGTTACGTCGATGTTCCGAGATGGGAATTACTCCTCCGTAAAAGGAGAGATACAAACCAAGGTCCACTCGATATTATTGGTATCCATAAGTTCTGCAGACAATGCACGATGAAGGTACATCATGTGGGATATCATAATACAGTAACGAGAAAGAGGAAACTTACCGGTTAACGAGACAAGACAAAGGTATAGTGCAAACAGAGATTGTTCCACGTCAATACCAAAATCCATCATCTCGAGAAAGTTTTGTATCATGAGTACTAGGAGAATTGTATAAGGCCCAAACTTGTTGGCAGTTTATTTGTTTAGTATGTGGGAGTCAATATGAGCGTCGATGGCCCCGCTATTGATTATTGGAAAGGAAAGAGTTTCTAGTTTCATGTCCACACACTATCGAACCTCTAGGGGAAACAGAATTAAGTGAGGGCTGGTTTATCTGTATATCAGTAGGTCTGGATCATTATCATCGGACGGTGTTTCTGTGTGATAGATATATTTTATATATCATAGAGAATTTATGTTGAGGGCATTGGATGCCCACAGTAATAGAAACAATTTCTATTACAACCGGAATTTATTCCGGAGTTGTACTAAGAGAGAAACTGAGGTTGCACGCTTTACGGAGAAAGTGTAGGGGACGTGCGAAGTCCCGACATTTCGATAATATATTTATGACGGAAGAATTTCGGGCAAAAACAAGGAAGGGGGAGTGACGGAGGGGCAGGAATGCCCCTCATGGCCGCACCCTATTTTAGGGAGCTGCCAGGTGGGCCCCAGTGGCGACACATAATGGTACTTGTCATCCCAGAATTTTTCCTGAATTGATTGGAGAGAAAAATTACAAAAGAAAAAGGATAAAAAGGAAAGAGCGAGGTGGATTTATACTCCAATGGAGCCCAATCCGACTTGGGCTAGGGAAAGGGGTGCGACCCCCCTTGGTGGTGCGGGTAGCCCCTTCGTACCCCAAGTGTACTCCTCCTCCCCTTTGGCAAGTCTCCTCTACCTCCCACTATATATATAAAGAACAACAAGGCTCAAGGCGAAACACACGCTTGGCTCTCCAGCCTTTCTCTCTATCTCTCTAGTAGAATTAGAGGGTCTAATTAGAGTTTCTAATTACACCCCTCTAATTTAATTAGTTTTTTTCCATTCTAATAGGGTTTTTGAGGTGTCCTCTCCCAATTAGATCTAGCTTATAATTACTCTATCTCTCTCTCTCTCTTGAGGTGTCCTCTCCCAATTAGATCTAGCTTAGAATTAGAGGGTCTAATTATAGCCCAGTATTACGCAAAAAAAAAGCTCACGTCATTTTGAATTTTCTGTGATTTTATACGAATTTAACAGTGGACAGCAGAAATTTGTTTCTTCCGCAGAAATCTGAAATAGAGTCTCAACTTTCCACTAGAGACTTTACTTGGCTCAACAAAAACTCAAAATAAAAGTTACATCGGGGTTGCTAAGGATATAGAAAACACCCAGGTGCAAAGAACACAAAAGAAAACAAAGGAAAACTGGTTGAAAACAGAGAAATAAAACAGGTTGTCTCCCGGTAGCGCTTTTCTTTAACGCTTTTCAGCTAGGCATAGAAAGCAACTCAAGTATTTTCAAGTGAAGCATCAACATCTATAATTTCCTCTAAATCATTATTTGCAGAAATAGGCACTATAGGAGTTTCTGAAGATTCAACATGAAGGTCACTCTTAGTTTCATTAATTGTTTTAGCAATTTTCCACACATATTGAGATTTGGGTTTAGTTATCTTGGGAAAATACATGAATCTTTGCTCCTTTCCCACAAGGGCTTTCTCCCTTTTGAATTTAAGAGATGAAAAAGTTGAGCTTAAAGTTCCCATAGCATCCTCTTGTTTACCAATCCTAAAATTTTGATTATCATGAGTGTTGCTAGCTTCTAGAGGAGTGATTCTTTTATCAATAGTAATTATTGATTCATTAACTTTGCTAGCATTATCAAGGAAAATTGGTAAGTTCATTTCCAAAGAATTTAGTTTATTAATTACATCCGCCAAAGTGATCTTAGTTTTAACAATTGTAATGTGGGTGCTCCTACTAAACTTTCAATCAAATTGCAGGCTTCCAAGGCAGGAGTTCCTAGAATTTTTTCACCCGTAAGAGTATCTAACACATGCCTATATATACCAGCCAGAAATACCAACATAAAAATTCCTCAGGAGTATCAAGGTAGAATATTTTTTTTGTACACCTATCATGAGCATCATTTATTCTATACCAAGCATCTTTTAAATTCTCTCCCACCTGTTTCCTAAAAGAACGAACATCAACTTCAGGAATATTCATTCTAGTGAAATAAAAAGCGAGGAAATAAATAATAACTAATAACTAAACTAATTTTTGTGTGCGTTTTTGATATAGAGAAGCAAAACAAGACAAAAATGAAAACAAGACAATAAACAAAATAAAGAGGTTGAGAGTGAGAGACTCGCCTTGCCAGAAGATTCTTTCTCCCCGGCAACGGTGCTAGAAAAAGTCCTTGATGGTGTAGATCGTGCACTCGTTGGGAGACCCCAAGAGGACGGTGTGATGAGCACATCGGTAGGAGTTTTCCCTTAGTTAAGGACCAAGGTTATCAATCCAGTAGAAGAAAGAGGACCTTCGGAAGGTTGATGCCACTGATGGTGGTGATGGCGCTTCCCCGGTGTCAGCAAAAACGTGGAACCTGCACACAACACAACCAAAATACTTTGTCCCAACGGTACAGTGAGGTTGTCAATATCACCGGTCCTGCTGAAAACAAAGATTACACGTATAGTGTGGAAAATAGTGTATGCTTGCAGTAAGTAAAGAAAGCGGGAAATTGTAACAGTTTGTTTAACAGTGTAGGAAAATGGACCGGGGTTCATAGATTCACTAGTGGTGTCTCTGCATAAAAGATAGCACGTTGGGTGAACAAATTACAGCTGGGCAATTGACAAATAAAGGTTGCACCGTAGTGGATATTATGACATGATGACTACTATGATATTTAGTGCGGGCATTACAACAATATACATAGACCAAAATCCATCTGCATCTATGACTAATAATCCACCCTCAGGTTATCATCCGAATCCCCTAAGGTATTAAGTTGCAAGCAACAAATAACTACATTAAACAACGTGTGTAAAGTAAGCAATGATTGTACACGCGAGCACTCACACAGCTGTTTTCTCCCTGGTGGAAACACCACATCCTCCCCTGTCACGTTTCTATCACTCGAGCACAGACGAAAAGGAGGCATGAACCCACTATCTAGCATAAATACTCCCTCTTGGAGTCACTAGCAACTACTTGTCCATAGCAACCACTAGCAACAGAAAGATTGCAAGATCAAAAATAACATATGCAATAAAGACTATAATCAACTTGGCATAAGTTCAATATTCATCGGATCCCAGCAAAAACAGCATATAGAATTACATAAGATCAATCTCGATCATGATAGGCAGCTCACAGGATCTAAACATGGAGGCATATGAGTAGAAGACAACCATCTACCTACTGCTATGGACCCGTAGTCCAAGGATGAACTACTCACGCATCACTCTGGAGGCAGGCATGGTGATGGAGAGGCCTCCGGTGATGATTTCCTCTCCGGAAGTGTGCCGGGAGACAGCTTCAGAACCCCCCTGATCTAGGGTTGACGACGACGGCGGCTGCAGAACTTTTCGGGGATAATTGATCAGGTGTCTAGGGCTTTCCATCCCGGGGGAATAAATAGGCGAAAGGGCAAAGGCGGTGGAGCCCTGGGGGCCCCACACCACCAGCCGGCTCGGCTAGGGGGAGGGCGCGCCACTCCATGGTGTGGGCCCCCTGGTGCCCGTCTTCGACTCTTCTTCGGTCTTCTGGATGCTTCCGGGAAAAATAGGCACTTCGGGCTTTGTGGGGTCCAATTCCGAGAATGTTTCCAGAACAACTTTTCTGAAATAAAAAACAGCAGAAAACAGGGAACTCACACTTTCCATCTTGTTAATAAGTTATTCCCGGAAAACATATAAAAATGCTATAAAGAAGAGAGAAAACATGTTGCAATTGGCATAATATTATCATGGAGCATCAGAAATTATAGATATGTTGGAGACGTATCAGTCACCGCTTCGGTGCCAAGATAACAAGGATTTCTCTCGACCTCCAAAAAACAACCTCGCCGGACAATCCATAGCGTTCGACCAAGCTTGCCACCCACCAACACGCGCCACCTCGGTCTTGTAGTCACCCATGTCGTCTCACCATGGCAAACACGGCGAGGCCGAATTGAAAAGAGACGGCCGTCGCAGGAGGCGGCGGACGACAACCACGCGGGAGGGAACAACCTCCACCGCCATAGGCTGTAGCCGACCGGACACATCAAAGGAGCATACCCGGCCATTGAAGCCGGAGGGCGGCAACATCACGACCATCTGGAGGGCATCCTCCACCGTCGTCGGCGGGTGCCGACCGGGCGCGACAACAGAAACATACCAGGCCTAGGCCGGCCTGGCCGAGCCCTAGAAGTGCGCGTAAAGTCCCTGCCATCATAATGTTGCACGTAGGCCATCACCATCGCTACCCTCAAGATCGGCACCATAGGACCGGCCGGACCCAAAGAAATCCGCGAAGTTCCGCCGCCGCACTGTCGCAGGGGTGGTGTCGCCTTAGTCACCCAAGTGATGGGCTGCTCGTATTCAATCCGTAGGCAGCAAAGGTCAAGCTGGCCCGCCTGCCCAGATCGAGCCCAAAGGGCTCAGATCTGTGCTTGCAGGCCTTACCCGAGCTCAACCCAGCCGCCATGGACACCAACGGTGGCGCCACCGCCTACTTCGCCACCCGTGGTCGGAGCAGATCTCCCCGCCGCCGCTATGCCAGACCTCCGCCGCCTAGGGACACCGCCCGGCGCCGCGTCGCCTGCGCGAGGTCGCCACCAGGAGGGGAAAGGAAGGGGTCGCGCCACCGGTGCTGCCCGGGCCTAGCCCGGCGACGAACGCCGGCGACGGCGGAGGGGAAGGGGACAGCGGGGTGGGCGGCGCGCCCGGTCGCACGCGTGGGGGGCGACCAAGACGCGAGGGTTTCGCCTGGGTACTTCGTCTTTCTAGCATCTAGAAGACCAGCTAGAACTCACAATCTTTTGTCATGTGTTTAACTTGAGTAATACATTGTTTTTTACTCCCTTCGATCTTAAAAGAGTGTCACTACAAATGAACTAATCACAAAGGCATAGATCACGACACTTTCTTTAAGCATCAGAGGGAGTATCATATTTATTCACAAAAAAAACTTGCCTCAAACCCTAGGTTGGAGCATACTAGTAGCCCATATTATTAAATTACCCTGTATTCTTTCATTATACCGATAACCCTGGATTTGTTCATTATATCTAAATTAAGGAATAACCTCTTATCCTAAGGTTGGACTGTTGGAGTACCATACCCCATATTACTAAATGATATTATCGTTCATTATATTCTCCTTGCTATAATAATCTTTTTATGAATATGAATTAAATATTTTCTTAACCCCAACTAAACGATTCTAAAAAGACATCATATATAATGGTATGTTTGGTGATGCCACTATGACATGAACTCCTTTTATGTAGAGTATATATAAATATACAGTGTGAGTGGAGACTTTTTATCCTCTAGATTGATCTTGGAACTACAACTTTAGTTTCGTGAAAATTAAATCTAATTTTCATGAAAATACACATTAAAGGAAATCTTAGGCACTCGAGGATTAACAGGACATATACATATAATACTCCACATGAAACTGAAAATGGACATATGGGGGTGTCGCGGACCGCTTTGGAATGTGTTCTCTTTCCACATCAAGTAAAGGTGGTCCAAAAATGATTTTCAGCAGTACACAAACGAAGAATGCGGCTTGATTGCTTGACTTGATCCGGACGGATCACACCCAATCTTTTCAGGAGTTCATTTATGCTTCACTAGACCTAGACGCCCCACCTGTCAGGCTCTACGTGGCGCGAAGACCTTTCAAGTCTTATTTTTGTTCCGGAGACAATTCCTCCACCGATGCCATAAGTGGGCACGCGCGCGCGGGCGCGAGCTGACGAGCCTGCGAATCACCATCGCCGAACCTTCTCACTGCAGGAAGCTCACCGGGAAGCCGACCGGATTACGTCGCAACCAGCGCCCTCTGCCAGTACAAATCCCCCAACTCCATCTCAATCCATGCAGCAGCAGCGCACCGGCGATTCGGGGAGCCTTATAAGTACGGAGCGCGCCCGGCGGTCTTGCACCCGGTCATGGCGGCAGTCGAAGCAGCGCCAGTTCTCTACCCACAGTCGGCGCTGGACACCAGCTGCTTCTTCTCTTCGATGTCCTCCCACTTCTCCAGTGGCCACGGGGGAGTCAGCAGCTCCACAACGTCGTCCAGCCCCGCGTCCAGCTTCTCCGCCGCGCTCGGCGCCGTCCCGGTGCAGCCGGCGGTCGCCGATCTAGGGGGGCACTTCGACATCTCCGAGTACCTCTTCGACGACGGCGTGTTCGTCGCGCCGAACGGCCCGTCCGTGATCGTGCAGCACGGCGCGGGCAGCCTCGGCGTCTCCAGCGCGAGCGCGACGACGGCGACCACTCACGCTAGGGGCGCGGCCGAGCCGGCGGCGGTGGAGAGGCCTCGGACGGAGCGGATCGCGTTCCGCACGAGGACGGAGATCGAGATCCTGGACGACGGGTACAAGTGGCGCAAGTACGGGAAGAAGTCCGTCAAGAACAGCCCCAACCCAAGGTACTTCCAATCGCCAATTCACCACCGCAGAATCGGAGAAGATTCAACTGATCACCAGTTCATCAATCATTACCATGAAATTGTAAGAGAGCGCACATTGCGAGTCGGCGATCCAACGGGCGAGCAATTGATTTGTGCAGGAACTACTACCGGTGCTCGACGGAAGGGTGCGAGGTGAAGAAGCGGGTGGAGCGGGACAGGGACGATCCGGCCTACGTGGTGACCATGTACGAGGGGACGCACAGCCACGTCAGCCCCAGCACGGTCTACTACGCCAGCCAGGACGCCGCCTCCGGCCGCTTCTTCGTCGCCGGCACGCACCCGCCACCAGGCTCGCTCGACTAGCTATCATATCCATCAGCACGTACCACACTAGATAGGGCACGTACGTCGAGATCAGAACGGGGCTTGCAGACCTGCTTTAATTAATGCTGCTGATGTACGTAGAACAGCTTCGCAAGCAGAGTTGAACGCGGTGCATTGTTTGTGATTTTCAGAACTTTTCAGAAGTTCAAAAACAGCAAACGCAGTCTGCAAGACTTGTTAAACAACAGTTTATATATTGTTGTAGCTGTGCTTCGGTCATTTCAACCGATCCTTTCAAGAAATAGTCGAGTCATGTGGGCGGCATTCATGCATGCGTACGTAAGCAGATTGTCGGTAGAGCGTGTTGATCCGTCCGGATCGATGTCCAACAAACGCAGCCCGTGTACGTCCCCTGTCGTCGCGTGCCGTCCAAGAGAGCTCCAGAGAAACACAACAAATTTTCATTTGGTGCCAACTATTTATCCATTTGATTCAATAGAATGGAGCATATGAAAAGTAAGTAGTTCTACGATCCATTCAAACCTCTCTTTTACATTCCTATGCGCAAAGAACGAGACAAAGACCATAAGTTTCATGATAATTACCTTCGTATTTATTTTGATCTTGATTTGATCCTGCCTTTTAGGTTTCCCGTGTTTTTTCAGTTTTAGCGAATCAAACACCCAGTTTTGTAAAATTCTTATGTTTTCAAAATCAGTTGCCGGTTTTACACATGCAATCCTATCCTATTCATGTGTTTTTCATATTTCTATATTATTTAAATCGTGCAAATCAAATAGGCTGTGAATCTCTCATAGTTCGTGAAAGACTCGGAGAATATAACCAAGATTCCTTTTAGTTGGATCTTCTCAAAACATTTTCCTTCTATTGTAAATTCTAGCGATATCATGTATGGTAAACCTTAGAAATGTCTACCACGAAACGTTGGGGATATATTCTCTAGTTCAATTTTTGGGTCAAAAAGAAAAGGAATCGATGGATCCTTCTAGTAGTTTATGGTGCTCTCCATGAGAATTTTAAAGAGAAGTTTACATCTGAATTTTCCTCTGTTTGCAATGACATTGACACTACTTATATTGCGGGAGATGATTTCAATACCTTTAGACATTGTGATGAAAAGAATAAACATATTATCTTTCTCATTCCTCTGATAAATAATGTAAACACTTTTACCAAGCTAGTTTAACTTGCTAATAGGGCTTATATATTGAGGGAGTATTATGCATACTTTAAACCCAAGAGAATAGTGGTTGTTGCCGCTGGTCTAATCATCATTCTTCTCCAATCTTAGAGAAACTTGATAGAGTTTTGATGACTCCTGAATGGAAAGATTTGTTTCCATTAGTACTCGCTCCGTTCAGAATTAAGTTCCGTAGATCTAGTATTAAAGGTGATCTACGACGTACTTAATTTGTAACTGGGTGAGTAAGTATTAAGAAAAATAATACAATGGAACTTTCTAATCATAACCTACTTCTCCTTAACTCTAGGCGTAGTTCAGTGGCATCCAAGTTCCAATGAATGTTGGTCCTGAAAGGTGATCGAAATATTGCCTTTTTGTATAGCGTATCGAATGGAAAAAAAGAGGAAACACACTATGAACACTTTACAACATGGCTATGCGGTGAATGAGGGAACCGAAAAACTTGTTAAGCATATTACTCCCTCCGTTCCTAAATATAAGATGTTTAAGATATTGCTCATATTGTCTAGATACATGCTAATATGAGTGAACATATACACTAAAAGTTATCTACGTACATATAAACATGTGTGAATGTGAAAAAAGAGTTAAAACATTTTACATTTAGAAACGGAGGGAGTACTTTATAAAGTACTATTTGGCCCTGCTCATAGCAACATGTTTAATATGACCCCTGATCTTTGGTCTGATCAACTTTAGATGAGTTTGACAATAGTGAGTTGACTAGATAGAAATGGTTGGTAAGCGCATGCAAGTCATAGAGAAGGCCAGGGATGGAGGAAGGAGATGCACGAGAAGCGGAAAGGACGCCCCTCCAACGGACGGCCTCCTCCGGTGGCCGTGAAGGATGAAAGTAAAAACTATTTTACTACTTCAAGGTAGAAATGGTTAGCAAATGCATGCAAGTCATAGAGAAGGTCGTTAATTCCCTTGATATTCTTCTGTGACTATCAACCTGCTGATTGGTAATTTTTGCTGGGTGCGCGGTAAAAATTCATGATGAGCATAAACTTTTATCTCTTACACATCTCCTTCGCTAGCTTGTCGTCTGGATAACCAGACGAGCTAGAGCGAACATCGCAGGCTCACAGACGACAAACGTACCGATCTTACGTGACAGGACGAGTGGACGACCTGTGCCAACGGCGCTATCACCACCCAGTTGGGCAAACGCCAAACCCCGCCGGCGTTCCTGGCAGGTTCCGACCGATCATTGTTACGAGCGCGACGCCACTGTCTCGGCGGGCGGCACGTACTGCTCTGTGGATAGGTTGGCGTAGTGCATTCATATGGCGGGCCAGCCTTGCGCGACGGCGACGCCGGCCAGCCGGCCGGGCCCCGTAAGAGCTGAAAGCGGCGCGCGGCGTTAACTCGAGTGGTCGATCGATCCAATATACTCAGTGTTTCTGTCATTGATCCGGAAAAGGATCGGTAGCTGATGCCGATAGACACCGCAGGCGACGTGGACGCGCCCTGGCCCGGTTCCGACGATAAATTCTTGTATCTCGACGTAATCGGCCGGAGCCTTCGGAGAAGAGAGGGAACCGCGAATCGGCGTCGCTCGCGTGCTCGCGCCCAAACCAGGAATCTTCGGTTTCGTGCATCCACACCACTTTTGTTGCCAGTGTACCGAACTACAGTATCTGAGTTTCAGTGTTAGTTAATCAGAGCCTCTTAAAAGGTTATGTCTGATGCCACGCGACCCTCTTAATCGTCGATGATGTCCACACTCATGCGCCCGTATCCTGAATTTCTGATACGCTCCCTGATAAAAGTAGACGTCGGATGAGTACATCTCACTACCACCGTTGTACTTCATAAGAACATCTATGTCGAAGTGGGACAAACTCTCTCCACATAAAAATGATCCTCTTGGTAACGAAGGATGCTATGGGGGTATAGGAGTATTGTTGGTTCATTGGAATATTTAACTCTCACTAGCCCCTGTTTCCTTTTAATTTATAGAGTGAATTTCACTTTTTACGTATTTGTGACACTAATTATCCCATCTAGTGAAAAAGGTTAAAAGTAGCCACTTAAAAAACTTTGGACCATCGTTTTTGTTCCATATCTATTGAGTAATGTGTGATGTGGTGATTGAGACTAAAAATTTGGACATTATCATCGATAGCACGCTCCGTTTTTTTACATATTTTGACGCACCTCTTGGTTCTAAAATGCTGGTCCATTCTAGCGAATCATGGAGAATCCCAAAATACGGTAAAACCATGTTATTTTTTAAAAAAATCTGTTATATCTCTAAATTTTTTTCACTAAATACGGCAATAAATGTAATGTCACAAATGCGCAAATACACTGTAAAAAGTGGATTTCACTCTAAACTATATCATGAGTCAATTTTCTCCTCTTTAATCTACTTCTTACAAGTCTGAAACAGTACTCCGTAATTAATCGACAACAAGATTTCCATCCTCACGACCCTATTTCCCATTTTTTTTTCTCCCAAAGTGCATGCATTAAATCAATTAGGCTTTAGGTGAAGGAGATGATGCTTTGTCTCTCGTCACACCTTATTTGAGTTCATGTTGGTGCTTAACCAAGCAGTACAAGTAATGGGCAAAATTGTCTGATGTTTTCAAGGATGTAGATTAAAATGGAACCATGGAATTACCATTTACTGTCATCAAGGTCTGTCTATTTCTCCACTCACCCACTAGTGCGCACTACACTGCCGCAAAAAAGGGTATTGAGATATCTTAAGGAAACATCTAACCTTGGTTTAGGATTGAGCAAGTTTTCCTCTATATGCTTGTCACCACATTCTCTGATGCGGATTGGGGCGGACGCTTGAACGATACATGGAAGATCCACAAGTGGATTTGAAGTGTTGGAACCAAAATTAATTTTTTGAAGGAAACAAGCAAAAGTGGCTGCTAAGTAGAGTACAAATTTCTAGTAAATTCCACAACTGAAAATATGTGGATACAAACTCTTATAAGTGATCTACATACGGAGTATACCACATCCTTAACTAGCACAACTATGGTGTGATGATTGGGAGGAATATACTTGTCAACTAACCATGTGTTTCATGCTAGAACCCAACAAACATAAGGTGACTATCACTTCATGAGATAAAGAGTAGCACAACTATTATTGGATATCAAATTCATCCCTATAGAATATCAAGTAAAACCTCTCATGGTATAGCAGATAGAAGGTTTCAGTAAAAATCTTAACTTGGATAAGCTATGATTGATGGGATGTGTTAGCGTCATAAGGTTTCCCATCTCTCTCATTGTAATTGTCGTTGTATTTTCTCGATGCGAGATCTGGGGTTGCGCTCGGAGATCTAGTTGGTAACACACATGAGACAACGCCTGATAATAGCCTGCTCCTTTGTGTGTCAGTTTCGACTATATGTGTGTGCTCTCGATGATTTCTAGGAATCTCGATCTTTCCCATGGAGGGTTGATGATAAATGGGGGTGATGTATGTGTGTGTTCCATCCTAGATCTCGACAGGCACATTTCCCTTTATATACACGGTGTGAGTTAGACAGGGTTACAAGGGGCCCGGGTCGGTTTACATTATGCTTGAGACAACGCTAAAACGATATATTCGAAATCTGACCAGTTTTTTTCATCCGAGCCTTCGACTGGGTTCTAAACCCTTGTGGTGAAACATCCTGTACCGAGTGGGTCACTTACAGTCTTTTATAAAGAGCTATTTGGCCTTGTTCATAGCAACATGTTGAATATGACCCCTGATCTTTGGTCTGATCACCTTTTGATGAGTTTGACAATTAATGGTGAGTTGACTAGATAGAAATGGTTGGTAAGCGCATGCAAGTCATAGAGAAGGCCAGGGATGGAGGTAGGAGATGCACGAGAAGCGGAAAGGACGCCCCTCCAACGGGCGGCCTCCTCCGGTGGCCCTGATGGATGAAAGTAAAAACTATTTTACTACTTCAAGGTAGAAATGGTTATGGTAAATTTTGCTGGGTGCACGGTAAAAATTCATGATGAGCATAAACATTTATCTGTTAGACATCTCTGTCGCTAGCTTGTCATCTGGATAAACTGACGAGCTAGAGCGAACATCGCAGGCTCACAGACGACAAACGTACCGATCTTACGTGACAGGACGACCTGTGCCGACGGCGCTATCACCACCCAGTTGGGCAAACGCCAAACCCCGCCGGCGTTCGTGGTGTTGTTTTATGGTGATCCAAATTCATATGAAGGTAAAGGAAAGTTCGGCCTTCGCTACGCGGAGGCCCGTCGCCGGAGGTACGGTACGAGTCGATACCGAGTTGGAGTTGGATACACAGTTACCGACCTAGTTAGGTCAGGACCGCCTTTATATATCTCTTGTAAGCCGCCGCACGGGATAAGCCACACATTGTAAATCCCGGCGCGATTGTAACCTACCCCGAAATAGTGAAGTATTGCTGGCTGGCGCCCGTGGTTTTTTTTCTCTTCCTCATTGGAAGGGTTTTCCACGTTAAAATCTCGTGTCCCCGTTGGTTTGATCTTGTTTAATTTCATCGTTGTTTTGCTATTGCTTGTAACAAGTGGTATCAGAGCCCTGTTTCAGATTAGGGATTCGCAATGGCATCGATGAAGTTTGATCTACCGTTGCTGGACTACAAGACGAGGTTTTCTCTGTGGCAAGTAAATATGCGTGCGGTTCTGTCGCAGGCATCGGATCTGGATGAGGCGCTGGATTCTTTCGGGAATAAGGAAGCGAAGGTGTGGACTGCTGAGGAGAAGCGCAAAGATCGTAAGGCTTTGTCGTTGATTCAGCTTCATCTGTCTAATGATATATTACAAGAGGTGCTGTTGGAGAAATCCGCGGCTGCGCTGTGGGTCAAGCTGGAATCGATCTGCATGTCAAAAGATCTCACCAGCAAGATGCACGTAAAGATGAAGCTGTTCTCGCTCAAGATGCAGGATGGTGGTTCTGTCATGAGCCACTTGTCGATCTTCAAGGAGATCGTGTCCGACCTAGTGTCGATGGAGGTAAAATATGAGGATGAAGACTTAGCTCTTCTGCTGTTATGTTCGCTGCCTAGTTCTTTTACAAACCTGCGTGATACCATACTGTTAAGCCGCGATGAACTAACTCTTGCGGAAGTTTGTGAGGCCCTGCAGACCAGGGAAAAGATGAAAGTTATGGTGCAGGCTAACACATCGTCCTCCAAAGGCGATGCATTGCAGGTACGAGGTAGACCTGAGCAGCGAGATAACAACTACAACAACAACAACAGAGATAAAAGCAGGGGCCGTTCAAAGTCCAAAGGACGAGACAAGTTCTGCAGGTACTGTAAGAAAACCAATCACACCATTGATGATTGCTGGAAGGTACAGAACAAGGAGAAAAGGAACGGCACATACCAACCGAAAAATAATTCTGACGGTAATGGTAATGGTACTGGTAAGGCTGTTGTTGTTGCTGGTGATAATAGTTCGGATGGTGAATGCTTAGCTGTTTTTACTGCATGTGTTACCCGTGATGATGAGTGGATTCTTGATACTGCTTGTTCGTTTCATATTTGCTGTAACAAAGAATGGTTCAGTTCTTATGAAACTGTGCAGACTGGAGATTTTGTGCGTGTGGGGAACGACAACAAATGTCACATTGTTGGCGTTGGATCTGTTCAGATCAAGACCCATGGAGGGATGACACGTACATTGACGGGAGTGAAACACATACCATCCATGGCGAGAAATTTGATCTCGCTGAGTACCCTTGACTGTGACGGGTACAAATATGCCGGAGGGGATAAACGCCTGAAGGTATCAAAAGGTTCTCTCATTGTTATGATTGGTGATATGAATTCTGCCAAGTTATATATTCTTAGAGGTAGCACTTTGTCTGGTACTGCTGCTGTTATTACTAATGATGATGCAAGTACAACTAACCTCTGGCATAAGCGGCTTGGACACATGAGTGAACATGGTATGGCAGAATTGGTGAAGAGAGAACTGTTGAAGAACTGCAATATGAGTAAGTTGCCGTTCTGTGAACACTGCGTGTTTGGTAAGCATAAGAGAGTTAAGTTCAATGCTTCCGTTCATAGCACTAAAGGTACTTTGGATTATGTACATGCTGATTTATGGGGGCCTTCACGTAAGCCCTCTTATGGTGGTGCTCGTTATATGCTTACTATCATTGATGATTACTCTAGAAGAGTTTGGCCTTATTTTATGAAAACTAAGGATGATACTTTTGCTGCTTTTAAAGAGTGGAAAGTTATGATTGAAAAGCAAACTGAGAGAAAGGTGAAGGTGCTTCGTACTGACAATGGTGGCGAATTTTGTTCGCATGCTTTTGATGATTATTGTGTGCAGGAAGGCATTGTCAGGCACCACACCATCCCATACACACCTCAGCAAAATGGTGTAGCTGAGCGGATGAATAGGACGATCATTTCCAAAGCTCGCTGCATGTTGTTCAACGCCCGCATGAGTAGGCGTTTCTGGGCTGAGGCTGCCAACACTGCCTGCTACTTGATCAATAGGTCACCATCCATCCCTCTTGACAAGAAAACTCCTATTGAGGTATGGTCTGGTGAGTCAGCTGATTATTCACAACTGAAAGTTTTTGGTTGCACTGCCTATGCTCATGTTGATAATGGAAAATTAGAGCCTAGAGCTATTAAGTGCTTATTTCTTGGTTATGGTTCTGGAGTAAAAGGATATAAGTTGTGGAACCCGGAAACCAAAAAGACTTTCTTTAGCAGAAGTGTTGTGTTTAATGAATCTGTTATGTATGAGGACAGTTTGTCAACTGATGTTATGCCTGATTCTTCTGATGAGGACGAACCACGAGTTCGTTTGCAGGTGGAGCCAGACCACCTGGATGAGGAGGAAACTGAAATTGTTGAGGAGGATATTGTGCCGCCCTCACCTCCTATTGTGCAGCAAGAAAATTTGTCTATTGCAGAACGCAGAGAGAAGAGGAATAAAGGACCTCGTACTCGTTTAATTGAGGAATGTGATGTTGTTTATTTTGCTCTAAGTTGTGCTGAACATGTGGAGAATGATGCTGAACCTGCTACATATAATGAAGCTATTGCTTCGGTTGATCGTGACAAGTGGATTGGTGCAATGCACGAAGAGATGCAATCACTTGAGAAGAATGGCACATGGGATATTGTGCGCTTGCCTAAACAAAAGAAGGCCGTCCGCTGTAAGTGGATATTCAAAAGAAAGGAGGGCTTATCTCCCAGTGAGCCTCCAAGGTTTAAGGCAAGGTTAGTAGCAAAAGGTTTCAGTCAGATTCCAAGAGTGGATTATAATGATGTGTTCTCACCTGTTGTCAAGCATAGTTCTATTCGTACTTTCTTTAGTATTGTTGCTATGCATGATCTTGAGCTTGAGCAGTTAGATGTGAAGACTGCGTTTTTGCATGGAGAACTAGAGGAGGAGATATACATGGACCAACCTGAAGGGTTCATAGTACCTGGTAAAGAGGATTTCGTGTGCAAGCTAAAGAAGTCTCTTTACGGTTTGAAACAGTCTCCTCGACAATGGTATAAAAGGTTTGATTCTTTTATGATGGCACATGGTTTTAAGAGGTCTGAATATGATAGTTGTGTGTACATTAAATTTGTTGATGAATCACCTATATACTTGCTGCTATATGTTGATGATATGTTAATTGCTGCCAAGAGCATGAAAGAAATCACTACATTGAAGAAACAGTTGAGTAGTGAGTTTGAGATGAAGGATCTTGGTCCTGCTAAGAAAATTCTAGGTATGGAAATTTCTAGAGACAGAAAATCTAGATTGCTATTTCTTAGTTAGGAGAATTATATTAAGAAAGTACTTCATCGATTTAATATGCATGATGCAAAGTCTGTTAGTACTCCTATTGCTTCGCACTTCAAGTTGTCAGCATTGCAAAGTCCTACTACTGACAAAGATATTGAGTACATGTCACGAGTTCCCTATGCTAGTGCTGTTGGTTCCTTAATGTATGCCATGGTGTGTTCTAGGCCTGATTTATCATATGCTATGAGTTTGGTCAGTCGATACATGGCTAATCCTGGTAAAGAACATTGGAAAGCTGTTCAGTGGATTTTCAGGTACCTTCGCGGCACATCCAAAGTTTGCTTGAAGTTTGGCAAGACTGTTGAGGGACTCGCAGGCTATGTGGATTCAGATTATGCTGCCGACTTGGATAAGAGGAGATCCCTCACAGGTTATGTGTTTACTATTAGTGGATGTGCCGTTAGCTGGAAGGCTACCTTGCAGGGTGTTGTTGCACAATCTACTACTGAGGCTGAGTA
This sequence comes from Alopecurus myosuroides, assembly GCA_028641055.1. Lineage (NCBI taxonomy): Eukaryota > Viridiplantae > Streptophyta > Magnoliopsida > Poales > Poaceae > Alopecurus > Alopecurus myosuroides. Next base: position 63,612,346 of record CM054061.1, on the reverse strand, counting down.
TATGGCTATTGCTGAAGCATGCAAGGAGTCAGTTTGGTTGAAAGGCCTGTTTGCTGAGCTTTGTGGAGATGATACTTGCATTAACCTATTTTGTGACAGTCAGAGTGCTATTTACCTTACTAAGGATCAGATGTTCCATGAGAGAACAAAGCACATTGATGTCAAGTACCATTATGTGCGTGATGTTGTTGCACAAGGTAAGCTGAAGGTATGCAAGATTAGTACTCATGATAATCCTGCTGATATGATGACAAAGCCAGTTCCTATTGCTAAGTTTGAGCTTTGCTCAAGCTTAGTTGGTATCACTGCTTAGCCCAAGAGACTATTTGGCGCCGAAGGTGTTTTCTTTGTGTGTTTCAGGTGAAGGTTCTCATTTATGCTACAAGAGGGAATTTGTCTCAAGGTGGAGTGTTGTTTTATGGTGATCCAAATTCATATGAAGGTAAAGGAAAGTTCGGCCTTCGCTACGCGGAGGCCCGTCGCCGGAGGTACGGTACGAGTCGATACCGAGTTGGAGTTGGATACACAGTTACCGACCTAGTTAGGTCAGGACCGCCTTTATATATCTCTTGTAAGCCGCCGCACGGGATAAGCCACACATTGTAAATCCCGGCGCGATTGTAACCTACCCCGAAATAGTGAAGTATTGCTAGCTGGCGCCCGTGGTTTTTTTTCTCTTCCTCATTGGAAGGGTTTTCCACGTTAAAATCCCGTGTCCCCGTTGGTTTGATCTTGTTTAATTTCATCGTTGTTTTGCTATTGCTTGTAACACGTGGCAGGTTCCGACCGATCATTCTTACGAGCGCGACGCCACTGTCTCGGCGGGCGGCACGTACTGCTCTTTGGATAGGTAGGCGTGCCTAGCGCATTCATATGGCGGGCCAGCCTCGCGCGACGGCGACGGCGACGCCGGCCAGCCGGCCGGGCCCCGTAGGACCTGAAAGCGGCGCGCGGCGTTAACTTGTGGTCGATCGATCCAATATACTCAGTGTTCCTGTCATTCGATCCGGAAAAGGACCGGTAGCCGATGGCGACGATGGACACCGCAGGCGACGTGGACGTCGGCAGGAGCCTTCGGAGAAGAGAGAGAACCGCGAATCGGCATCGCGCGCGTGCTCCCACTCAAACCAGGAATCTTTGGTTTCGTGCATCCAATTATCCAAACCACTTTTGTTGCCAGTGTACCGAACTACAGTATCTGAGTTTCAGTGCTACTTAACCAGAGCCTCTTAAAAGGTTATGTCTGATGCCACGCGACCCTCTTAATCGTCGATGATGTCGACACTCATGCGCCCGTATCCTGAATTCCTGATACGCTCTCTGATAAAAGTAGACGTCGGATGAGTACATCTCACTAGCACCGCCATTGTAGTTTCATAAGAACACCTATATCAAAGTGGGACAAACTCTCTCCACATAAAAATGATCCTCTTGGTAACGAAGGATGCAACGGGATATGGGAGTATTGTTAGTTCATTGGAATATTTAACTCTCACTAGCCCCTGTTTCCTTTTAATTTATAGAGTGAATTCGACTTTTGACCCTTAAGTTATGTATTTGTGACACTAACTATCCCATCTAGTGAAAAATGTTAAAAGTAGCAACTTACAAAACTTTGGACCATCGTTTTTGTTCCATATCCGTTGAGTAATGTGTGAAGTGGTGATTGAGACTAAAAAATTGGACATTATCGCCGATAGCATGATCCGATCTTTACATATTTTGACGCAGCTTTTGGTTCTAAAATGCCGGTCCATTCTGGCGAATAATGGAGAATCCCAAAATACGGTAAAACCATGTTTTTTTTTAAAAATCTGTTATATCTCTAATTTGTTTCACTGAATAGGGTAATAAATGTCACAAATGCACAAGTACAGGGTAAAAAGTAAAATTCACTCTAATCTATATCATGGGTCAACCTTTTTGTTCCTGTTTAAGTACTCAGTAATTAATCGACAACAAGAAACTTCATCCCCACGACCCTATTTCCTATTTGTTTTCTCCCAAAGTGCATGCATTGCATCAATTAAGCTTTAGCTAAAGGAGAAGATGCTTTGTCTCTCGTGACACCTTAATTCGAATTCATGCTGGAGCTTGACCAAGTAGTACTAGTAAGTATTGGGCAAAGTTGTCCTTTTTTTCAAGGATGTAGATTAAAATGGAACCATGGGATTACCATTTACTGTCATCAAGGCCCGTCAATTTCTCCATCACCCACTAGTGTGCACTACACTGCCGTAAAAAAAGTTATTGAGATATCTTAAGGAAACACCTAACCTTGGTTTAGGTTTGAGCAAGTTTTCCTCTATGCTTGCCACCACATTCTCTGATGCAGATTGGGGCGGACGCCTGAACGACACATGGAATATCCACAAGTGGATTTGAAGTGTTGGAACCAAACTTAATTTTAGGAAGGGACAAGCAAAAGTGTCTGCTAAGTAGATTACAAATTTCTAGTAAATGCCACAACTGCATCCAACAGCCTCCCCCCACCCCCCAAACTCAGCCCAAACATCAGGGCTGTCAGGAAATCCCCAAACCCAGTCCATGTGTAGGGAGGGTTTGGTATAGTCCGGACGTGCCGGATGGCCCACTACGTCAGATCTAGCCTAGCTCGACCGACATATATTCCATTCCTGCTGGTCTATGCTGCAGATTTTTAGAAATTTGTCCTAAGTAGTCCACCAAGATCACTATGCAGATAACAAGACATGCCCACACATGCGACGATCCGGAAAACAACTCACCGGGCAGCGGAATCGATGTAGTCGTAGAAGAGTTCTGAACAATCGTAGATCCTCACAATTAGGCCTAGTTGCAAGGATGTCGCTAAGTCTTCCCTCCTTAGGATCACACGTGTAATCCCTCTTATGATGTGCACGCGTACGTTCGTGTCAACTCGTCAACGCTCTGTCGTCCATGACTCGGCACCAACGTTAAGAGACAGCCTTCCGAGGTTCGTGTAATCACTCTTATGATGTGCACGCGTACGTTCGTGTCAACTCGTCAGCGCTCTATCGTCCATGACTCGGCACCAACGTTAAGAGATAGCCTTCCGAGGTTGCTAGTTGGTAGCACTAATCAATTGTGATTAGAGCTATTTTGAAACTGAAAGTTCTCAACACATGAGAGAGAAAAATAATTAGAGCCATGTCTAACCGGGAGCGTATAACTCAAGACCCCGATTAGAAGAGGCTCTAATCCAATTAGAGATGTTTCTAATTAGAGCTCCTCTAATCATACCTCTAATTCTAGATGCCCTCTAATTAGATCTCTAATTATATGAGAGAGAGAGAAAACCAAAAAGCTCAATTGATTATGTCTCTAAAGAGGAGGGGTGGGATTATATAGTGGGTTCTAGGAGGGTACCTGCCATAGGAGGGGGGTCGGTTTCCCCCTCCAAGCTTGGCCGCACCACTCCTCATAGGAGGATTCGGATTGGACTCCCTTGTGGAGTCCAATCCCACCTCCCTTTTTTCTTTTTATTTTCTCTAGGGCATACCTCCAATAGTATCTCACTTGCACTAGAGTCAATTAATACTCCAGTTAGTATGATGACATGACACCTATGGAATTTCGTTGTTACTCACACTATGCATGTGGTACCTTAGACTTTGGTCTTTCACCTTTTGATCTAATCAATTTGTGATAAACTTGTGTTTGGATTGATTAGGAATTGGATTTATGTGAACCTGGTTCCATGACAATATTAATAATTCAAGCGTCTCCGAATGAATTATCATATCTTCGATTAAAACCTCACTAAGTCAAACGACTTTTATCCAATAACATGCAAGCAACAATGTCTAACATTGTGTTGCAACTATCCACAAAATAATGTATAGTCCACTCATAATACTCTAATGTTGATAATTATAAAATATACGGTATTATCAATTGAAGAATCATCATCTGAGTTAAAATCAATAAAGATTTGATTTTGTAATTACACCACAAATACATACGTGAACATTCACAATATTATTTCTAACTATACAAAATTCTACTGAGTTGTTTTCCACTTTGTAATATTACCGTTGAATATTTCTATGAGAAACTTATCACCATAATATTTCTTGGTTTTATGAAAAACAATTAACTGCATTGACTAAAACAATTTTAGTCAACGGAAATGCACCGGTTGTTGTGTGACAATCCTTTTAATGACTATAAGATTGGTGAAATCACAAAATATCATGATTTGATCTCAACGTTTTATATTTTGCTCACCAATGACTACGAATGTCATGTCTATTCTAAAATATCATGTCATCTTTCTTTTGAGATAAAATTAATTTTATCTCAAGGTAATTTGAAATTCATTTCAGAATCATACTTAGCACACCCATAGTATTCATGTTTATTAAATTTCTTAATCTATGTCATAGACCCTGAGTTTAATAAGACACTTTTTGATATTTTATTTAAAACTCTTTTAAATCTTTTCTATGAGGTATCCTTCTTTTAGTCTGCTTTGCCAAATTAAAAGAATATAATCAACTCCTACTTACTTTAAGTCGCTTTGCTTTATATAATGATAAAGAAATTCCTTCTTGTTTTACGAATGACTTAATACTCATACTTGTAATATTTTCTGATTACCCCGGTAATCAAAATTAATTATACTTGGCAAAATAATTTGGCTAGTTGATCACATAACAACACCAAGCAATTGATATGATAAGTTTTTCAACTTCATCATTATCATTTATTCATACTTGATAAAACAGTTTTATCAATACTAGCTTTCTGAATATTAAATATTCAGATCTATTTTACATGTGAAAACATTCATTGTCCTTGTGATTTATAAAATAACTCCAGCATATTCAAGATAAAATCTTGGAGTGCAAATGAATATTTTATTTTATCACAGATCTATATGATAATCCAATATCATATATATATGAGTACTATTATCTTGTTTGTTTTGTTTTGCACATTGTGGTCATTTCTTGGAACATTGAGAAATATTTCACAAAGTGAATATTACATCAAATTTCTCATGTGACCTTATTCAAATATAAATTTGAACTTAATGTATCTCAAACATAAATTTCCGCACAAACTGCCTCCAACAGAGCCACCCGACCTCCACCCCAGCCTCAGGCCGGGTGGTCACCCGAAGCGGCCGGCCTCCACCCCGGACTTAGGCCGGCTACTCCGCATGCCAGGCCGGCCTCCCTGGTCCCACCCCGGCCTCACGGGCCGGCCAGGCCGGCCTCCCATGCCGGCTTCCCTACAACCACGGGATTTTCCCCCTTTTCCACCTTTTCACCCCTCACCTACCCCCTTGGCTATAAAAAGAGCCCCCTTGGACCAGATCTAGGTTAGGATGAAGTTAGAGGAAATTGAGCTTTGCTCTTGTACCCCTCTTGTGAGGCTACTCCTATGATGTGTATCTAGGACCGTGTCAAGACTACTCCTATGATTTGTATCTAGGATCGGATCAAGATTCACCGAGTTACCTATCATTTCCCTTTGGGAATCAGTTAGATACTTTCCAATCCATCTCAACTGACCCTTGAGGTTGTATTGGCGTGGTGGACCTACCACGGGTGTTGAATCGGTTTCAGATAAGGTGAGTTCAGTTGGATTGATCGTTCCGTAGATGGCCGTTGTGGCTTAGTTGACGGGAGATCGAGTCTTTCACTTCACGCTATTTACCCTCTCTCCTCGATCCCCCTTTTGTGTTCTTCGTGTTCTTTGCCGTGTTCTTGAGTTCTTGGTCAATTCGTGAAGATCGGGCCACCCAAGATGTTAACCCCTCCATCATATGGTGCTCCGCATCACCTTTATCGTTGTAGGATTTACAAAATGGTAGTACAATTGTTTAATTGTGGATGTGTTCAATGCCGGATCTGTCGGACACAAGAGGGATTTGCTAGTCCGCTCATGAGGATATGTTTTTGTGAATGCTTGTAGGACGGCATTCGCCGAATGCCATCCCGTTTTAGGCTCATTTTGGGGAAGGGTACATCAACTGTTTAGGGAAAACCCGGGATTCGCTCGTACCGATCAATTTCTCCGGCATAGATGGACATGCATCACTGCCAAAGCTAGCATGTTTGCTAGATGATACAATGACGTGGACAATGTAAGTCTCATGTACTTCATTATTTTGGTCGACTTCACTACATCATATGTTGAGCGACTCTTCTATTTGTTAGATGGAGCATGCCATCGAAGCTGGATGTGCGCCAAGTGGAGACTTAGACCCGGATGGGACGACGGGCTAGACAGTGGGAACACGAAGTGGTCGTGAGAGCACTTGCCGAGATGGAGGATGGCCCGATCCCCCCGTCGTGATGAAGCTCCGGTCTGGCGCCTAGTATCCTCCATTCATAACGATGAACTTTGTCTGCAATTGCGTCTGTCTTCCAAACTATGTCTGTTTGAACTGTGTCTATTATGTCATGAACTTGTTTGCGATTGACTCTATCCGAACTATGTTCTCATCTAAACGTATGATCTATGTCGCATGGCTAGTATGGTTTTGAGTTGGCTGATTTATGCATTAGAGTTGGAAGACTATCTAACATTTTGATTTTCTTTATAAACATATTTTTCCTCATGCTTATACTTTATAAGCTAATTTGCCCCCTCCAACATGATTTCGCCCCCTCCAGTCCTATTAGCGGACTCCGTCCCTGTATCCGTAGACACGCCCGAGACGATGTGCTGGGCTCATATTTCGCTACTCCCCGGTTGGAGATGTAGCGTGACCGTGACATATTGGGACGTATCCATTCATGGTCAAAGTAAAAATATTTTACTCCTTATAATATACCCACTCCGTTCCTAAATATAAGATGTTCTATCTATTGTTTATATTGTCTAGATGCAAACTAATATAAGTGAACATATACACTAAAAGTTGTCTAGATACACATAGACATGTGTGAATATGGAAAAGGCTAAAACATCTTACATTTAGGAACTCGGAGAGAGTAGTAATTAATGGTTGGCAAGTGCATGCAAGTCGTACAGAAGGTCGGTAATTTCTCTGATCTTCTTCCGTCACCATGAGCCAGCTGTTGGTGATTTCAATCAGTACGGGGTAAGAATTCTTGACCAGCGTAAACATTCAGCTTTTACAAGTTAGACATCTCTATCGCCTGCTTCGTCATCTCGATATAAACAGAGGAGCTACTAGATCGAACATCACATTCTCACACACGACAAACGTAGAGAGCATACGTAACAGAGTGACCTGTCCCGACGGCGCTATCAGCTACGCGCGCTCACCGAGCTGCGCAAAAACCCCCAAACCCCGCCGGCGTTCGCGGCAGGTTCCGACCGATCCTTCCTACGAGCGCGACGCCACTGTCTCTGCGCGCGCGCGGCACGTCCCGGTGTGTGGATAGGTAGGCAGGCGTGCATTCATACGGCGGGTCAGGCTGGAGTGACGGCGACGCCGGCCGGCGTCTGGGCCCCGAATGAACTGAAAGCGGCGCGCGCCGGTGAGTTGAGTGGTCGATGGATCCAGTATATTTCTGTCGTTTCGATCCGGAAAAGGAGCGGCGCGCGACGGCGACGGGTGCGACGTGGACGCCCCGGTTCCAACGAAAAATGGCAGTGGCCTACGTGTGTTGGAGCGTGACCGGCCGGAGCCTTCGGAGAAGAGAGGCGGCAGGCATCGCGCACGTGCTAGCCCCGCTCAGATCAGGAAAGAGTGAGGATAGTGCATTACCACTTTTGCTTTGCTGCTAGTGTACCGAATTAGTATCTGAGTTTCAGTACCTCTGTTGTGTCTGATGCCACGCGACCCTCCTCACAAGGTGCGGCTGGTCGCCACGCCATCGTCACTAAGTTACCAACCATGGCGATCGAGATTCGGGGACGACAGCGACATCCAAAATTCGTTGGGTAGCGTGAGGCTGAAGCGTGAGCGGGCATCGGCATCGATCGGCCGTGAGCCGCGGGAACTGTAAAAAAAGGATCGCCCAGGAAGCTGCCGGGAATCCGTGTACGTCCATGGCTTCTAGATCGCGCTTTTAACTTGTTGTTGCTTGCCATCAACTGTATATATACGTGGCCGGCTGGCTGGCTGGCCTCGTGGGGGCCGGCAATTCCAGTTCTATAATTGGAGACGAAAGCGAGGTGCCGACATTGACGCCTGAGGTAGAACATACGCTGCACGTAGGTACCGACGGGACGGCTGGTTGGCTTATTATGGGGAAAAAGATCGACGTCGTTTTGGATGTTCGCGATGGTGGCATGGCTGGCTACCTAGCAGCAGCAGCAGGCGCTAGCTAGCTTCCTTTGCGTTGCGGCGGCGATGGGTCAGTGAGCAGTGAGACGCTGCTGGGGATCGATGGGACAGTAGCTTAGTAACCTCAGCTGGGTGCAATCTTCAGAATCTGATCGACGACAAAAGGTGGTTCTTCTTCGTTTCTCCTAATTAAATCAAGTCACGGCATCGTCTAAACCAGTAAAACTAGGGCGGGAGGACAAATATCCGGTTTACATGTCTAGGGCCTAGCTTTCACTAATCACTACTGCTGCTCATCGGCTCAGCATTGACCGACACACTTAATCCCCTCGACTTAATACCCTCCACTAACCCGGTGTGCCACCCGTCAAAGGGTTGCGGTCAGCGTAAGGGTCACCCACGAGCATAGTTTTAAATAGCAGGCTATAGCATCGCTACTATAGCGTTGATTTAGCGCCGCTTAGTTGCGCTACAGCGTCGATTTAGCTAATTTTGAGGCAAACGCTATATCCCATAGCCCGCTATTTAAAACTATGCCCACCAGCCACAACAACAGACGCGCGGAAATTTCTAGTGACATTATTTTTTCGCCGTCCGTCAATGCTAAGCATGCTGGTTGTTTCTCTTCATGTCAGGATACAAGACGGAGCAGCTAACTGGAAGAAGATTTGCAAAAAGAAAGAGTTTGGGGGGCTGGGTTTTAGCAATGTTAACCTCCGCCTCTTAAGCTCTTGTGTCAAGAGATACCCGAAGGATGAGGGAAAAATCTGAAAAAACTTAGTAACAAGCATGATAATAATAACCCAAACATCTTCTGCATGCCACTTCCCATTTTCGGAAAGGGATCATGGGGTTTGTTGCTTCTTTGAAGTTACATATGGAAGATTGGAAATGGCTTAAAAAATAGATTTTGGAAAGACACTTAGTGCTCTTCCCCTCCTGTTGTTCAATTCTTTCAACTGTATGAAATCTGTAATAGTCAGGGTAAAACCATTAATAATATTTGGGATGGGTCCAATTTAAAGGTAACTTTATTTCAAGAGAAACTTTAATGAAATCATGATGAACCAGTGGTTCATGGCATGAACCGACGAAATTGCCAGGAGCATAGTGTTGTCTAGTGATGATGACGCTGAGATTTGGCAATTTGAGCACAAAGGGGTTTACTCTTGCTCCTCTCATTATGCAGTCATTAATTTTGGTGGAGTTAAAACTGAATTTATCCCTTCTGTTTGGAAGTTAAATGTGCCACCAAGAGTCCATATCTTATTATGGCTCCTAGCTCAACACAAGCTAATGACAAGAGAGAATCTGAAGAAAAGAAAAATGCATAAGCCAGAGGATTGTGTCTTTTGTGCTGAGCATGAATTTGTGCATCATCTTTTCTTTGATTGCATTGCAGCTAAACGAATTTGGCAAGAGAGGGTCAATTCTTTCAAGTGAACCTGGTGAATGGATACTTATCTGTTGCTAAATATTGGTTAGCCAATAAATCAAATGCAGTCATTAACTCTGTATGCGCTTGTGCTTTATGGAGTGTTTGGAAGATTAGAAATGTGCTAATCTTTGCTGGGCAAACTTGGCTTGCCATGTTTTAGGTTTCGAGACTGATTCCCAACTCACTGAGAAGTTGGGACTTAATCTTCAACGATCACATGCGCCTCCACGAGCCAACTGCTTTTGTCAGTTGCTGGTGAAGATTACGAATGCTCCACCAATGCTCGAACGTGGCTGATTGCTATGTCTCTGCCAAGCCTTTATGCTATGTTACCGGGGAGATTTTCTGCTGAACCAAGGTCTCCGGGGATGAAGAAATTTACTGGTGAAGGGACGTAGAAGACCCCTCAATGGATAGTATGGCCACCTAGAGGGGGGTGAATAGGTGCTACTTCCAAATTTTAATACTTTTTCGATTTAGCCTTGAGACAAAGGTAAATTCTCTAGATATGCAACTATGGTGAATTTACCCATATGGCAAGGGCTACAGTAAGTAAGATACAAACATAAAGTAAAGGTAAAGGATAGAAGGAACCGATAGTGGAAGCACGCGGAGACAAGGGTGTATTTCAGAATTCCTCCTTTTGAGGAGAGTACGTCTCGTTAGAGGGGTGTGAGTTTCTCCACGAAGGTCTACTGAACGCCACAAAGGCCTCACCCTATTCTCTGATGAATCTTGCCACAAAGCCCTAGTTCACATTCCATTGTGGAATCCTTTGAGGCGAAATCCTGAGTCTTTACAATAAGCTTGAGGCACACATATACAACTGAATTGGAGGCTCTTAAGAACACCAAGAATCTGCTACAAATAAGAAGTGAGTAACAATGAAGTCTAGAGGGGGCAAATTTTCTCTTGTTGTAGGTAACACCATGCACATGTATCCTCTTCCCTATATCATGATCATGGAGAGGATAGCCTAGAAGATCGTAAAGTATCTTCATGGAAGATCACACTTGATGCGCCCAATCATCCATGTCAAAGTGATATCCTCATCCTCGCCAAAGGTGACTGTGGCAAAGAACTGTTTGACAGCTGGAATGTTGAAGTCTTGCTGCGTGTCAATAAGCCTCTCAAGTCCAAGCTTCATTTCCACCCAAAATGCTTCCTTGAAATAGGTCTTGCTTCCCAAAGCATCTAAGTTGAGAACCTTTTGCTCACATACAGGATGACGCAACTTGTCACACATCTCAGTCTGAATCATCTTTTGTTCCTTCCTCGAATAGTTGGGATTCTGAGAAGTGCGAGCCATGGTGAAGAACGGCTGCATCCTCATGGCCCTGAACTCACTCTTGCTCATACCAGTCAGAGTAGTGATGCGGTCAAACTGAGACTTTTTTTAGCAAGCACCCGCCTATGAAACTAAGCTTGAGCTTCTTCCCTCTCACGTTCTTGATTGACAACTCTTCTCTGCCTCGGATCACTAGTCCCTGGATCGGTAATCAAATGGTTGCGAGCATGAACACGGTATAAATGAGACTTCCTTGTCTCAATGTTGGGGTTAGAGGAGGATGCCTTGGTCTGCTTACCACCTATGAACAAAGAGAGCACAAGCATAGCAGAAATATAAGCATGCATGTCCAGGATGCCAAAGGAGAAACCATCAAGAAATTCGAGGCATAAAAATTGGATCTACACTGGAGTCTCCGGTCTTAGGGGCGGAGTCTCTGGACTACCGGAGTCTCCGGTCAAGGGGAACGAAATCTCCATCCCTGAGGCTAGGACTAAGATGCAGATTCAAACTTGGTACCCACAATTTTTAGATGATTTCTAGATGAAGTATTGTCGCCTAGGATAGTTTCTACAATGTAAGACTAGGAAAATAACACCTCTAAAACTATCTAGGCCAAGACCTAGAGAGAGAGGATGGTACCCTTTTCCTTCATGATATGCTCCAAATCAGCGAGGAAAAGCTCCCACGATGGAGTGGTGGAAGATTGCCGGTGACGGGGAAGTCCGGCGGTGGAGATCGGTGGCGGGAGGGCAGTCCCGAGGAGCGGCGACGGAGTAGGAGCGATTGGGATCGGGGGGGGGGGGGGGGGTGGAAGATGAGTTGTGAGGCAACTCCCCACACCGATCCCCTTTTTTACTCTGCTGGAAACCGCCAAGACCGGAGTCTCCGTCCTAAACACTAGAGTCTTCGGTGTACATGAGTTTCCGTATTTAGAGCGGAGACTTCAATCAGACTGGAATCTCCGGTGCGGCACACTGAAGTCTCCGGCCCCAACTCCCCAGAAAATGCAGATTTTCATGTGGGACATGCATGTAGCTAGATGAGAAATGTTTGAGGGGAGTTGTTTTGGGTTGGGGTTAGAACACAAACTGGAATGGTACTTCACACCCAAAACTTGCAAGATGCAATGGGATAAAAGCCAAGAATGAATGTGTTTTCCATAGAACCACCAACACGGAAAGATATGTACTGAAATCCAAATGAGATCCAAACAAGAACCAACTCTTCAAGGAGAGAAGGTTAATGGCCTAGGCCACCATGTAAGAGAGTATGGTATGTCACCGTGAAGATGTATCTTGGGTGCATGACCAATTCTCGACATTTTAGCTCACAAACCAACAATATAAAATAGAGATATAAATGCATTTTACTTTGGGCATAATGGGGGGAGGGAGATTCTAATGTATTAGAACAACACTCCCCCTATGTCCATGCCTACACACATAAACCCAAACACATAGTCAACTATAGGTGTGTATGCAAGATCCTCAAGTCAAGCTGCTTGAATCTATAATATTTAGCTTATTCCTCAAGAACAAGAATCTTGTATCATCAAGGGTCTTCCTGAATATATCGGCAAGTTGATCCTTGGTGGGCACATGTGCTATCTCAATATCTCCATTGCCAACGTGATCTCTAATGAAGTGATGATGAATCTCAATATGATCCGTTCTTGTAAGTTGCACCAGGTTGTAAGCAATCTTGATAGCACTTTCATTGTCACACAAAATAGACACTTCGTCACAATGGACATCATATTCCTTCAGAGTTTGCCCCATCCATAACAATTGAGTGCAAGAACTAACAACTTCCACATACTCGGCTTCGGCAGTAGAGAGATATGCAATTTTGCTTCTTAAAAGACCAACTCACCAAGGACCTACCAAGGAATTGAAAAGCCCCGGAAGTCGGTTTCCTATCATCTTGATCACCAGCCTAATCCGAGTTCGTGTACCCACTTAGAGAAAAAAATCCCCCTTTGGGTACCACAAACCAAACCTTGAGGTATGAACCAAATATCGAAAGATCCTATGGACCTCCGTCATATGGCTTTCCTTAGGATCCGCTTGATACCTTGCACACACTTCTACGCTCAACACAATATCGGGTATAGATGCACAAAAATAAAGCAAAGAACCAATCATGGAAAATACAACTTTTGGTCCACATCTTTACCATCCGGATTGCGCTTGAGATGACACTTGGCTTGTATTGGAGTGATCTTCCCTTTAGCATCTTGAAAGTTCAACATCTTGAGCATGTCTTGGGTATACTTGGTTTGAGAAATGAAAATCCTTCGAGCCAATTGCTTGATCTTAAAGCCAAGGAAGAATTTTAGCTCTCCCATCATAAACATCTCAAACCTGTCAGTCATAAGATTTTAACATTCATCATTGAAAGCTTCATTAGGCATATGAAAAGCTTCCCCTTAACCCTCTTTGTGAAAGGGGTGGGATCAATTTTCCCAACTTCAAACCCATGGTCTTTCAACAATTTTCTAAGGTGCTCATATCATGCACGTGGTGCTTGTTTAAGTCCATAGAGCGTCTTCCCGAGCTTGTAGACATGGTTAGGGAAGTTGGGGACCTCAAAACCCGGTGGTTTTTCAACATATACCAACTCTTTCAATGGTACATTTATAAAATCATATTTGTCAAGTTGTTCGAAGATGCATATGCAAGAAGTATATTGATGGACTCGAGGCGAGCCTTGGGAGCATAGGTTTCAAAAAAGTCAATGTCGTCCACTTTGGAGTACCATTATGCTACAAATATTGCCTTGTTCCTTATGATAATACCATGCTCATCTTGCTTGTTCTTGACTATCCACTTGATACCAATAACATTGCGGCCATCTTTGGGCTTCTCGGCTAGCTTTCACACTTTTTGCGCTCAAAGTTATTGAGTTCATCATGCATAGCTTCCAATCAATCTAAATCCTCAAGAGGATCAAACACTTTCTTTGGTTCCACCATGGATATGTGAGCTTGATTCTCACTAAAGCTTGCTAATTGAGCTCTTGTGGTTCTATTGCCTCTTAGATCACCCAACACTTTATCATTGGAATAATCAATTTGCTACAAATTTCTAGCAATCCTTGCTTCACGACGGGCTTCGATCTCCTCATTGTTGCAAGGAGGAATCACTTGATCATTCATACGTCTCAAACGTATATATAATTTTTGATGATCCATGTTGTTATTATATCAATTGCCACATGTTTTGTTTACATTTCATAATATTTTTATGTATTGTATGGAACTAACCTATTAACAAGATGCCATAGTGCCAGTTCCTGTTTTCTGTTGTTTTTCTCTTTCAGAAAAGCTAGTCGCAAAATATTCCCGGAATTGGACCAAAATTGGTGTACACACATAATACACAAGAACACTCCAGAAGACCGAAGGGGAGGAGCAGCTGACATAGAAGGCGGCCACGCCACACCAGAGCGCGGCCCACCCCTGGCCGGCGCCCTCGGGTGGCCACCGACGCTGCCCTTTCGCCTATATATTCCTTCTGCTTCGAAAAACAAAAATATCAAATCGAGAAACCACGAAAACTCCAGACGCCGCTACCGTCGTCAACCCTAGTTCGAGAGGGTTCTGAAGCTCTTCTCGACACCCTGTCGGAGAGGGGAATCATCACCGGAGGGCTCTACACCGCCATGCATGCCTCCGTAGTGACGCGTGAGTAGTTCATTCTTGGACTACGGGTCCATAGCAGTAGCTATATGGTAGTCTCTCCACTTTGTGCTATCATCTTTAGATCTTGTGAGCTGCCCTACATGATCAAGATTATCGTTATGTAATGCTACATGTTGTGTTTGTTGGGATCCGATGAATATTGATACTATGAGAAAGTTGTTTATTTATCCATATGTCTATGTTGTCGATATCTTGCACGCTCTATGTTGCTAGTAGATGCTTTGGCCATGTAGATTCTTGTGACTCCAAGAGGGAGTATTTATGCTTGATAGTGGGTTCATACCTCCAGAAATCAGCGTTCGAGTGACTGAAACGTGCACAGTTATGGATGTGTTGTTGCCACTAGGGATAAAATAATGATGCTTAGTCTATGTGTCTTTTACATTGTTTACATTACACACAATACTTCATGCAATAATCTGTTGCTTGCAACTTAATACTGGAAGTGATGCAGATGCTGGCCCGAAGGTGGATTATTTAGGCATAGATGCGCTGGATAGCAAGTCTATGTACTTTGTTGTAATGCCCTATTAAATCTCATAGTGAACATCTTGTCATATATTGCATTGTCATGCCCTCGTTATTTTTCAATTTCCCAGCTGTAATTTGTTTAGCCAACATGCTAGAAATATTTATGGAGAGACACCACTAGTGAACTGTGGACCCCGGTCCATTTTCCTCATACTATTAAACCACCTACTGCAATCATATTGTTCTCTACTGTTTCCTGCAATCATCATTGTTTTCTTCACCATACGTTTAATCCCTTTGTTTTCAGTAAGACCGGAGAGATTGACAACCTCTCTGTTTCTTTGGGGCAAAGTAGTATGTTTGTTTTTGTGCAATTTCATGTCATTTGCGTCGCTGACAACCTTCTGAAGAACCTCCGTGTCCTCCTGGATTCGATAACCTTGGTTAATTTCAAGGGAAAGCCTGCCGATGTTCTACATCAAACTCTTCTCTTGGAGTAACATAACGAACAACACGACCCCAAGGTACCAGCAAGGAGGAATCACTTGATCATCTTGATAATTTGGGTCCCCGTCTTGACCGGTTTGTTTGCCTTGATCATCAGTATGGCTTGCTTCAACATGAGAAGAAGAAGGTTGATCTTGGCTAGCTTGAATGATACGAGAACTTGGTTCTTGCATAGCAACTTGATCAACAAGAGAAGGGTCTTGAACTTGTTCTTTGGTTGGTGCATTGATACGTCATAAACGTATCCCTAATTTCTGATGCTCCATGATCATATTTTGCCAATTGGTACTTGTTTTCTCCTTTATTTATAGCATTTTTTATCGATTTTCCAAACTAACCTATTGACAAGATGCCACATAGCCAGTTCCATGTTTTCTGTTGTTTTTAGTTTCAGAAAAGCTATTATGGAAATATTCTCGGAATTAGAAAGTTTGAAGCCCGGAAGTTCTATTTTCCCCGGAAGCATCTAGAAGACCGAAGAGGAGACGAAGAGGGGCAACAGGGGGCCACACCATAGGGTGGCGCGGGTCCCCTGGCCGCGCCACCTATGGGTGTGGGGCCCCTGGAGCTCCACCGCCTTTGCCCTTTCGCCTATTTAAGCCCCCCGGATGGAAAACCCTAAGCACCTGATAAAAATCCTCGAAAATGTTCCGCAGCCGCCGTCACCGTCAACCCTAGATCGGGAGGGTTCTGGAGCTGTTTTCCGGCACCCTGCCGGAGAGGAAATCATCACCGGGGGCTTCTACATCAGCATGCCTGCCTCCGGAGTGATGCCTGAGTAGTTCATCCCTGGACTACGGGTTCATACCTGTAGCTAGATGGTTGTCTCCTCCTCATATGCCTCCATGTTTAGATCTCGTGAGCTGCCTATCATGATCGAGATTGATCTTATGTAATTCTATATGCTATGTTTGCTGGGATCCGATGAATATTGACATTATGCCAAGTTGATTATAGTCTTTATGGCATATGTTATTTGTGATCTTGCATGCTTTCCATTGCTAGTGGTTATTCTGGCCAAGTAGTTGCTAGCGACTACAAGAGGGAGTATTTATGCTTAATAGTGGGTTCGTGCCTCCTTGTTGCCTTGCTCGAGTGACAGAAACGTGAAGGGGGAGGATGTGTTGCTACCATTAGGGAGAAAACAGCGGTGAATAGAGTGCTCGCGTGCATAATCATTGCTTACATTACACACTTTATTTAATGCAATTATCGGTTGCTTGCAACTTAATACCTAAGGGGGTTCGGATGATAACCTGAGGGTGGATTATTAGTCATAGATGCAAATGGATGTCGGTCTATGTATCTTTTTAATGCCCACACTAAATATCATAGTAATCTTCATGTCATATTGTGCACAACGGTGCAACCTCTATTTGTGAATTGCCCAGCTGTAATTTGTTCACCCAGCATGCTATCTTTTATGGAGAACACCACTAGTGAAACTATGAACCCCGGTCCATTTTTCCACACTGTTAAAGCAAACCACAACTATTTCCTGTTTTCTTTACTTACTGCAAGCATACACTGTTTTCCACACTATACGTCTAATCTTTGTTTTCAGCAAGACCGGTGAGATTGACAACCTCACTGTACCGTTGGGGCAAAGTATTTTGGTTGTGTTGTGTGAAGGTTCCACGTTGTTGCTGACACCGGTGAAGCGCCAGCACCACCGTCAGTGGCATCAACCTTCTGAAGGTCCTCTTTCTCCTACTGGATTGATAACCTTGGTTCCTAACTAAGGGGAAATACCTACCGCTGTGCTCATCACACCCTCCTCTTGGGGTCTCCCAACAAACGTGTGTATCACGAGCATCAAGGATATTTTCTGGCGCCGTTGCCGGGGAGAAGGAAGTCTTCTGGCAAGGGGAGTCTCTCACTCTCAACCTCTTTATTTTGTTTATTGTCTTGTTTTTATTTTTGTTTTGTTTTGCTTCACTTTATTGAAAACACAAAAAAAATAGTTTACTTCATAGTTGTTATTTTTGTCTCTACGTTGTTATTTCTCATCATGTTGATCCCTAAGTTTAACTTGAAAGATTTGTCGGTAGGAAGTGGTTCTATACTTGGAAAGGACACTATTAAAGAATTATTTGATCATGTTAGTAAGCATGATAACTTTGAGAAAAATTCCATAGTAGAACTTGCTCCCAATTACGAGACTCTTGCAACTTCTTTAGTTCACATGCTAGAAGCTAGGTTTGTTAACCTCCATCCCATAATGCAACATATGTTCCTCAACTTGAATAACATTGAAGATGTTGAGAAAAGAAACTTCATCTTAGAAACTATGCTTAAAGAATTTGAAGATGTTGCTATAAGAAGCTAGAAAAGTATTTGATCGTTTTAATATGCTTGGCTCATGTGTAGACATTGTTGGTGCTCTAGAAAAATCTGAATATAATAATGAAAATGAGGATAAAATACCAGTCCCCTTTAAATTAGTAGCTCTGCACGAAGCCCAAGAAAAGAATTTTGATTGGATTGTTTCTGAGAATTTATTTGATGAAAATAGTAAGCCTAAAAGTACTAAGAGAGGAGCCTCTGAAACTCACTTAGATAAAATACAATGCATTATTAAAGAATTGCCAAATCTTGATTTGAATGCTTCTTCACTTGAAAATACTTGAGTTGCCCTTTTATGCCTAGCTGAAAGACGTTAAAGAAAAGCGCTACCGGGAGACAACCCGTTTTATTTCTCTGTTTTCATTCAGTTTTCCTTTGATTCTTTGGTGTGCTTTGCACCTGGGTGTTTTCTATTTTCTTAGCAAGCCCTCTGTATCTTTTCTTTTGTGTTTTTTTTGAGCCAAGTAAAGCCTCTAGTGGAAAGTTGACACTATATTTCGGATTTCTGCGCAGGAAACAAATTTCCGCCGTCCACTGTTAATTCCGTTAAAAATCACAAAAAATTCAAAATGACCTGTGATTTTTTGTGCTTAATCCTGAGTTATATACGCAAATGTTCTTAGAAGACCACTTTTTGATTTGAGCAACATAAGAGTTTTGAAAAAATCGATATTACCTGCTGTTTTGTTTTGACAGATTTCTGCAATTTATCGCATTTGCATCTTAATCTCTTTCTTTTGGTGTTCATTTGAGAAAAGAGTTTTGAAAAAAGTTGTGAAAGTAGATAATATGTTTTTGAGTGCTATACTTGTGTTTAAACTGAACCATGTGAATTTATTATTTCAATTGCACTAACGTTGCTAATGAAGATTGTGAGAATTTTGATGTGAAGGAAGTTTTCAAGGGTCAAAAGAAGAGGATGATATGATGTGATCAAGAAGAGTAAAAATCCTAAGTTTGGGCATGCCCCAGTGGTACATCCAAGAAAATTCCAAAAATACTCAATCGTCTAAGCTTGGGGATGCCTTGGGCATCCCCTTCTTCATCAACAAATTACCAGGTCACTTCTAGTGAAACTATATTTTTATTCGGTCGCATCTTATGTGCTTTACTTCGAGCGTCTTTTATTTTTGTTTTCAGTTTGATTTTGCTTTTTCAATAAGCTTGGTTGGACCTCATCATTCTTTTATTGGAGAGTGACACGCTCCGCTTTTTCATGAGAATACGTTGTATTCTTAATCTCTGTCTAGCTGCTGCATTTATTCAGCTCTTGTTTTGCATGCATCTCTTATCAGAGCTGTTAGTTTTAGTAGTATTATTTGATTACTCTCATGTTTGCTTGCTGTATCATAAAGAGTATTTTTGTTGAAGCATGTTTTGTATGGTTCTTGTTGGGAGAAAGAAAAATGTTGCTTGAAGTAGAATTTATAACAGTACTAGTAGAAGCTTGTATAGACGGTGGATAGGACTTTTTCATGCCATGCTAAATGTTATTTTAGTTTTAAAGTCTTGTGGTTATTGTGTAGCATGAATAGCCTAAAATAGTTGAGAATGTTTAATATGTATTGAAAGATTCATGAGTTGTTCTTGTCATAGTACAGCATCAATATATGGTATTCTCTTTCGAATGTTTTATTTGGTTGACTTGGCGCATGCTCACACCATGTTTATGACTACAAACCAGTCACAAATAGGCTCCATGAACACTTAGTTTATGAACTTGTGATCCTTCTTATGTTTTAATTAATGATGCTTATGTCGCTATGCATGATTATGGCTCTTATCCTCTCTTGATTTGTCGCTCCCAGTCTTTTGCTAGCCTCCACCTGTACTGAGTATGAGCTCTACTCGTGCATCCAAACTCCTTTAAACCAAAGTTTTCCCATTGTGTACACCATACCTACCTACATGTTGTATTTAACTGCCATTCCAAAGTAAATTTCTCATGTGTTACCTTTGAAACCTTCAAAATTACTCCTGCTTTAGGTTCATGTTTTTGCTCATGAGGATGTAAATAGAGAATTTTTATCTCACTTGTTGATTGGATTTCACACGCTGTACTAGTGGCTTCATCCGTTTATCCAAATGATAGAAGAGCTGGCAGCGGGGTGCCCAACCCCAAATTAATGCAAACAAATTCTCTTCACTATTTTGCCCCTGATTTATCAGTCAAAGCATAATTGTGTAAACAAAAGAGAAATAGGGATGACCTTCTACACCAGTTGCGTCCTTCACCATGGGATCCGCTCTTGTGAATCTAGTTGACTTGTGACGTACTATATTTTCTATTTACCATTCGTTGACATTAGCATACATCTCCCAAAATATAGACACTCCTCCATGGTATGTGATTGTTGGCAGGCACCCGAGAATTCGGTTAGCCATGGTTTGTGAAAGATGGATGGGAGGAGTGTCAAACTTTTAATACCTCTGTTTAATAAAATAAAAGCTCTAGCACATGAGTGATCCCTGCTTCCCTCTGCGAAGGTCCTTTCTTTTACTTTTATGTTGAGTCTCCATCTTCTAACTTTATGCACAGTTGAGAGAGCATTTTTGCCATTCTGAGTTCTATATGCATTTGTCCCATAAGCATCAATAATTACTTCATGATGTGATATTATTTGTTCTTAAATTATTTTTTCTAGTCTTCCTCATGAACTTTGAAGGTGTCGTGGCATTTATGTTTTGCCCCACTCTTAAGGACTATCGAAATATCATTTTGCCATGTTTTCTCTATACCTGAAACAAACTTCTACATTTCTTTGCATTATTATTCATGATCATTTATTTGATTTACTCTTCGTGATGAAAAGTAATTGCTATGCTTTATTATTAAAGTTTTATTTATCATGCCTATGTTTAAAGTTTTATTATCTCAGCGTGCATATGCTTTTACATTAGATAGATCAAGTTTATGTTATTAGCATGTTACCTTAGAAATTATTGTTTCATCGTTTACCTACTCGAGGACCAGTACGAACTAAGCTTGGGGATGCTTGATACGTCATAAACGTATCCCTAATTTCTGATGCTCCATGATCATATTTTGCCAATTGCTACTTGTTTTCTCCCTTATTTATAGCATTTTTTATCAATTTTCCGGACTAACCTATTGACAAGATGCCACAGAGCTAGTTCCCTGTTTTCTACTATTTTTAGTTTCAGAAAAGTTGTTCTAGAAATATTCTTGGAATTGGAAAATCCGAAGCCCGGAAGTCCTATTTTCCCGAAAGCATCCAGAAGACCGAAGAGGAGTCGAAGAGGGGCAACAGGGGGGCCACACCATAGGGTGGCGCGGGTCCCCCTGGCTGCACCACCTATGGGTGTGGGGACCCTAGAGCTCCACCGCCTTAGCCCTTTCGCCTATTTAAGCCCCCCGGATGGAAAACCCTAAGCACCTGATCAAAATCCCCGAAAAAGTTCCACAGCCGCCGTCACCGTCAACCCTACATCAGGAGGGTTTTGGAGCTGTTTTTCGGCACCCTGCCGGAGAGGAAATCATCACCGGAGGCTTCTATATCACCATGCCTGCCTCCGGAGTGATGCGTGAGTAGTTCATCCCTGGACTACAGGTTCGTAGCTGTAGCTAGATGGTTGTTTCCTCCTCATATGCCTCCATGTTTAGATCTCGTGAGCTGCCTATCATGATCGAGATTGATCTTATGTAATTCTGTAGGCTGTGTTTGATGGGATCCGATGAATATTAACCTTATGCCAAGTTGATTATAGTTTTTATTGCATATGTTATTTGTGATCTTGCATGCTTTCTGTTGCTAGTGGTTATTCTGGCCAAGTAGTTGCTAGTGACTCTAAGAGGGAGTATTTATGCTTGATAGTGGGTTCATGCCTCCTTGTTGCCTTGCTCGAGTGACAGAAACATGAAGGGGGAGGATGTGATGTTGCCATTAGGGAGAAAACAGTGGTGAGAGTGCCTGCGTGCATAATCATTGCTTACATTACACACTTTGTTTAATGCAATTATCTGTTGCTTGCAACTTAATACCTAAGGGGGTTCAGATGATAACCTGAGGGTGGATTATTAGTCATAGATACAGGTGGATGTCGGTCTATGTATCTTGTTGTAATGCCCGCACTAAATATCATAGTAATCTTCATGTCACGGTGCAACTTCTATTTCTCAGTTGCCCAGCTGTAATTTGTTCACCCAACATGATATCTTTTATGGAGAGACACCACTAGTGAAACTATGAACCCCGGTCCATTTTTCCACACTGTTAGAGCAAACCAAAATTATTTCCTGTTTTCTTTACTTACTGCAAGCATACACTGTTTTCCACACTATACATCTAATCTTTGTTTTCAGCAAAACTGGTGAGATTGACAACCTCATTGTATCGTTGGGGCAAAGTATTTTGGTTGTGTTGTGTGCAGGTTCCATGTTGTTGCTGACACCGGTGAAGCGCCAACACCACGGTCAGTGGCATCAACCTTCCGAAGGTCCTCTTTCTCCTACTGGATTGATAACCTTTGTTCCTAACTAAGGGGAAATACCTACCACTGTGCTCATCACAGCCTCCTCTTGGGGTCTCCCAATAAACGTGTGTATCACGAGCATCATGCATCACTTGCTCCATTGGCATGTGGTTCTAGTGTATACGAGGGATCCACTTGAGTAGAGCATAGTTTTTCTCGATCCGCCACAAGGTGTCCCTCAATGGGGCGGAAAAATCCCACCCCCATTCTTCCTATGGCTTGTTGAGGCATTTCAACATCTACATTAGAAAAATGAAACCGCGCCACTTGGGAGCCATCATTTTCTTCGAAAATCACAGTACTGGACTCAATGACAATCCGCGAGGCCTTGTCAAAGACTCTATAAGTGTGAGATTCGACAGCATAACCAACAAATGTACCCTCAAGAGATTTAGATTAGAATTTAGACAAACGGACTCCTTTTACCAAATAAAAACACTTACAACCAAAGACATGGGAGTAGGAAATATTCGGTTTGTTGCTAGTGAAAATCTCATATGGAGTCTTCATTAAGCCTTTGCGGAGGTAGATCTGGTTTGATGAATGACATGCCGTTGAGATGGCTTCGGCCCATAGATATGGAGGAAATTTATACTCCGCCAACATGGACCTAGCCATATCCATAAGAGTCCGGTTCTTCCTTTCGACTACACCATTTTGTTGAGGGGTATAAGCAACAGAATATTGATGAGGAATTCCCTCTTCACTAAGAAACTCATTTAGGGTATAGTTCTTTAACTCGGAGCCATTGTTATTTCTAGTAGCCAAGATGGGAACATTGTGTTGACATTGAACTTGATTGGAGAACTTAATGACGGTTTGTTGGGTCTCACTCTTCAACTTGAAGAAATAAACCCAAGTGTATCTTGAATAGTCATCAACAATCACAAATCAATACTTCTTTCCACCAATACTAGCTTCGGGCACGACACCAAAGAGATCCTCATTAAGAAGTTCCAATATCCTCTTTGATGAAATGTTAGTCTTAATTGGATGGGCGAGAATCATACATCTTTCCTTCAACAAAAGCCCTACAAACACGATATTTTGCAAATGAAACATTTTCTTTTAGTCCGAGGATGTGGCCACCCGTGTGAAGGTTTGCAAAGTTCTCATATTGACATGGGATACGCGGCGATGTCACAATCACCCCAGGTCAGCCTTTCCGAAAAGACACATCGCTTGAGTGTTGATTGACCTAGAAAAATATACCACATACAAATCATTTTTGAAATGCCCAACGAAAGAGACATCAAGAGTCTTGCTCCACAAGAGGACCACGATATAAGGTTCAAAGAAGATGGAGAAACCCATCTTCCCTAAAGAATGGACTAAAACTAAATTTTAACCAAGAGATTCGACAAGCATGAAATTCACAAGAGTGATGTTAGGAGCGACAACCACCTTGCTGAAACCCATTACCTCGGATTTTGACTTATCTCCATAAGTGACAGTTTCTTGATTTATATTTGGTCTCAACTACATCATAAGCTCCTTGCTTCCGGTCATATGACTGGCTATCAAGTATCCATTTTGAGCCACCGGAAGCATAGTCCTACAAGAGATCATTGACTTGAGTTAGGACCCATGGAGGGCCCTCTCATGTTAGCATAAGGGGTCTTGGGAACCCTAATAGTATAGTCAATGTAACCATCATAGGGACCAACATATTTAGCATCAACACCACAATAATAGACAACAAATAAAAAGTGGTGAGGATTGTTAGTTCCCGTGGAGTTGCTACGAGTTTCATCCCTAATGACAGCATCACTCGCACCATGATTCTTCTTTGCTTGTGCGGGCTTGGCCTTCTTCTTGTTCTTGATCTTGGCAACATAGCCAAGACCTTTCCTGCCATTTTGTGGCCTTGGAGCCACCACACTCTCAACACTAGGTCTCTTGCCCTTTATTCTTGCAAGCTCTTCTTTCAACCTAGCATTATCCTCAAGAATATTTGCATGATCACAAGAAGGAGTAGAGGTACTAGGCACATTGAATTTATCTACTTGAGTTTGAAGTTGTTCATGTGACTTGATGAGGGTAGAGTGTTCACTCTCCAAGGCCTTGTGAGGCTTGATGAGATTCTCTAGCTCCTGGGTTAGTTTATCATGACCAACACCAAACTCAACCCTTTTCTTTTTAGCCAATTTATCTTTAGCAATATCACGGTCACGTTCCTTAGTGAGTTTAGACATTAGTTCATTATGTGATTCCTCAATAGTCTCAAGTTTCTCATCAAGAGAGAGTCTAAGCTCATGCTCTTCCTCAAGAGTATTGATGAGAGATGTCTTTTCAAGAGCATCATCCCTCTCACCTTCACCTTTCTTCTCAAGAAGCTCTTGAGCCTCTCCCAATTGGCCCATGAGAAGCTCAAAGTAGTTTTTGTTCTCACCTTGAAAGTTAGTCATAAATATATCCAAAGAGGCAATTTCATCTTCTACACTAAGACTAGCAAGATCATTCTTTTCATTTTGAGCCTTAGAGATGGAAGAAGATGATACCTCGGTGGCCTTATCCATGAAGCACTTTGCGGATTGTTGGGGAAGATTCTCATTGGGGTATTCAAAGAGATATGGAGATGACGAGGATGCAATGGAAATAGCGGCCACTTCACTTGTGGTCTTCATCATCGTCACCGGATGCATGCTCTTCTTGAGTCACCAACACAATCCTTGAAGTTGGCTTCTTGTTAGAGGTGTTCTTCTTAAAGAGGGGTTCTTGTGAGGGAGCCTTGACTTATCCTTGAGTACTAGTTTCCCAAATTGAGTTTCTCTATTCTCGAAAGGGCACTTGACAACAAATTGATACTTGTCTTGACAATTGAAACATGACTTCACTTGTTGAGTCCCTCCCTTCGCATAGCTTGACTTGGTATTTTCCTCAACATAGGACTTGGCCTTGGGTGGGTTTCTACAAAACTTTTGGGCTTGGAGAAACATGAAGTCTTTGAGAACCGGATCATACTCTTTAGGCTTTAGAGGAGCCAACTCTCCTTCTGGTTCAACTTCATCTTCTTCTTTGTCCACCACTTTGGTCACCACCTTTGCCTTCAAAGCAGCGGAGTACCCTTTGTGCATTCTAATGGCACGATCACAAGAGTCTTGAGCAAGATTGGTTTGAACTTGAAAGGATGTCATTCTTGCATAAACTCATTTGAAGTTAGGAGATGGTAGTTGTGTCTTCCTTAAATTCTCTTCAAATCAACGGGCTCAAATGGCATGAGGGCACTCTCATATTTCATGTTTATCCAAGCATTATCAATATAAGTGGCACCAAGACCACTAAAGGAGGTAGCAAGGGTCTTGAGTCTTTGATACATGTCCTCATGGATTTCACCATCAAGCATATAGAACCCTTCAGCCTCATTGGTCAATGCATCAAACCTATTCCTCTTCATGCTTTCATTTCCCTCAAACATGGATATAAGATCATCCCATGTTTCCTTGGCGGTGGGGAATTGTTGAATGTGTGGCATGATCTTTTCACCTGCGGCTTGTTGGATCATGTGCAAAGCCACAAAGTTGAGTTGACAGTCAACCACTTCTCTTCTTGTCAAGTTCTTTGGATCAAAGGCTTGTAGCCATCTTCAATGACTCTCCATAGATCAATGCAAGAAAAGTTCAAGTGATTTTCATGAAATATTTCCATTGGCCAAAATAATGTGCATCAATTTTATATGGGTCACCTCTATTGTTTATATGAGTATGTGAGATAGGAGGATTGAGAGAGTACCAACTGTGAACCTTATGGTAATCTTACTTTCCATCATCTCCCTTAGAAGATGAGGTTTTCTTAGGTGGCGGGGTTTCATTTTTTGTTTCTTCACCCTCTTCCTCCTCACTTTCGTTATCGATAATTGCTTCCGGAGACTCCGATGAGGGGGAAGCCGTGTTCGTGGTTTTCATGAGTTGCATTATCATTTCACCCAACCCTTGAATTTGGTTCTCCATGGATGAGGTCAAGGAATCTTTCATTTCCTTGAGATCATTCATGGTGGATAGAACCGTGGACTCGGTGTTTTCCTCTCTAATGGCCATACTAACTCTTTGGCGGATAAGCCCAAATTAAGAGTCGAGGCTCTGGTACCAATTGAGCGAATAGTATGGCCACCAAGAGGGGGGGTGAATAGGTGCTACTTCCAAATTTTAATACCTTTTAGATTTAGGCTTGGCACAAAGGTAAATTCTCTAGATATGCAACTACGGTGAATTTACCTATATGGAAAGGGCTACGCAACGCAAGATACAAACACAAAGAAGTGATAAAGGATAGAAGGAACCGATAGCGGAAGCACGTGGAGACAAGGATGTTTTTTGAGTTCCTTCTTTTGAGGGGAGTACGTATCGTTGGAGGGGTGCGAGTTTCGCCATGAAGGCCTAGTCAACACTACAAATGCGTCACCTTATTCTCCGATGAACCTCGCCACAAAGGCCTAGTTCACCTTCCATTATGGAATGCTTCGAGGCGGAATCGGGAGCCTTTACAATGATTTTGAGGCATACACCCACAATTGAATTGGGGGCTCGAAAAAACACAAAGAATCTGCTACAAACAACAAGTGAGTAACAATGAAGTCTAGATTTTCTGCAAGAAAACCCTAGACACAAATCTGTCAAGTGAATGAGGAGGGAATGAAAAACGTCTTGGTAAAGATGTAGATTCAGGCCTTCTCCTTCAATCCTTTAAGAATCAATGAGTTTGGGTGGAGGGATTAATTAGGAGATCTCTTGAGTTCGTGAACTCAATTAATGCAGGACTTCAATGCTGGACGAGCTGACCAGAGGTGGAAGAAGGAGAGGGGGTATTTATATCCATTCCTCAAAATCTAGCCGTTTGAGATGTTTCTGGCCTTGTCACACCAGAGATTTCAGCCTTCCAAAGACTCCGGTAAGTTTCCGGAGGGCCAGAAACTTTCCCAAATTCCGGAGACTTAGGCAAGTTTCCGGACTGACTCCAGTGGGTGACTGATACGACATAAACGTATCCTTAATTTATGATGTTCCATGTTGTTTTCTTATTGTTTCCCACATGTTTTCTATACACTTTATGTCATTTTTATCAATTTTATGGACTAACCTATTGACAAGATGCCACAGAGCCAGTTCCTTGTTTTCTGCTGTTTTTAGTTTCAGAACATTTGTTCTAGAAATATTCTCGGAATTGGAAAATTCGAAACCCGTAAGTTTTAGAAATCCCGGAGGTTCCACGGAGTCTCGAAGAGACCCGGAGGGGGGCCTCAGGAGGCCCACACCATAGGGTGGCGCGCCCCCCTTGGCCGCGCCAGGGGGTGGTGTGGGGCCCCTGAGCCTCCACCGCCTCTGCCCTTTCGCCTATATAATCCCCCGAGACGTAAACCCTAAATATTTCCCACTTTTCCCCGAGAAATACCCGAGGCCGTTGTCACCGTCATCCCGAGATCGGGAGGGTTCTGGTGCTCTCCCCGGCACCCTGTCGGAGGGGGAAATCATCACCGGAGGGGTCTACACCACCATGCCCTCCTCCGAAGTGATGCGTAAGTAGTTTATCCCTGGACTACGGGTCCATAGCAGTAGCTAGATGGTTGTTCTCTCCACTTTGTACCTCATGTTTAGATCTTGTGAGCTGCCTAACATGATCAAGATCATCTTTATGTAATGCTACATGTTGTGTTTGCCGCGATCTGATGAATGTTGAATGTTATGTCTTCTAATTATCAATCTATCATGTTATCTTCATGCATATGTTATTTATGATCTTCCATGCTCTCCGTTGTTACTAGATGCTCTGGCCAAGTAGATGCTAGTAACTCCAAGAGGGAGTATTTATGCTCGATAGTGGGTTCATGTCTCCTTCTCATCTATGCTCGAGTGACAGAAATGTGACGGATGGAGGATGTGTTGTTGCCATTAGGGAGAAAACAACAATGCTTTGTCTAAGGATGATGTTATTTTTTACATTACACACTTTGCTTACTGCGATTATCTGTTTCTTGCAACTTAATACGCAACGTTTGTTCGGATGATATTCGAATGGTGGATTTTTAGCCATAGATGTAGTTGGATAACGGTCTATGTATTTTGTTGTAATGCCCGCATGAATCACATAGTAATCTTTATGTCTTGCATATGCACTACAGTGCAGCCTTCATTTCTGTCAATTGCCCAGCTGTATTTTGTTCACCACACATGTTATTTATTTTTCACGGAGAGACACCACTAGTGAACTGTGGACCCTAGTCCTTTTTCCTCTTACTGATAAAACACCTACTGCTCTCGTACTGCTTTCATACTGTTTTCCTACTGTTTTCCACACCATACGTTTAACCTCTTTGTGTTCAGCAAAACCTGTGAGATTGACAACCTCACTACTTCGTTGGGCCAAAGTGATTTGATTGTATTGTGTAGGTTCCACATTGCTTCGGAAATGGTAGTGCGCCCTGCCAGCTCAGATGCTTCAACCTTCTGAAGTTACTCCGTCCTCCTACTGGTCGATTAAACCTTGGTTTCTTACTGAGGGAAAACTGTTGCTGTGCTCATCATACCTTCCTCTTGGGGTCTCCCAATGAGTGCAAGACTTGCACCATCAATGACACCAACTTGGTCTTCGCGTAGGGAAATCCTGACTTCCTGAGGGTGGAGATTCCGGCCTCTGCATGCCCGAGACTCTGTCCAGGGCGGAGACTCCGCCAAGTCTCCGCACATTTTCTAACTTATGTTATGTCATTGACACTACATCGACATTTGTGTAGGGAAATCTTGAGCTCGGCGAATCCGGCCCTTGCACAGCGGAGACTTCGGCCTAGCCGGAAAATCTGGGCTCTCTCCGGCAACTTTCCGAGGAGAAATCAGTGGGTGACACCACTTGGTCTCCATGCTGGGAAATCTCGAGTCTGGAGACTCCAGTCTGGAACTCTGGATACTCCAGCCTGGAGATTTCAGCCAGCACCTATGGATCAATTTCTCCCTTTTTGGGAATTGGCCACCATCAATGAAATATTAAAAAGAGGATCTAGCAATATCAACACACTGTTAAAAATATACTAATGTTGTGATCATACACAAAAAAATATAACTATGCGAGATATGCACTTTCAACCGCTACTTCTACCATGATGGATGTGCTGAACTCGCTGGTGGTGTAGGAGATGCTATTCTATCAAGGCGGGGTAGTGTAGGGTCGTGTAAAGTATAAAAACTGAAGAAAAGTTTCAGTTTAGGTTTCCTTAGCTCATCTTCTTGTCCTTTGTTTTTTTATTGGCAAATCGGTTGCACTGGTTTTCTGCTAACTCGTGTCTTTGCGCTGATCTATTATGACTTAAGTTTAGCATGTAACTAGCAAAACAAATGATGCTTTCGTTATATAATGGAGACGGGTGAGTGCCCATGTTGATCTAAGAAAAGATAGACAAGAAAACCACACATTTTGTGTACACATTCTATTCTGTGCAAAAGAAAGGAACACATCATATTTGCACAGAACTCAAAACATGCATACACTGCATTTCATCAAAATAATCTTATTCTGACAATAGTTCATATTGTACATTTCATTGATTAGTATTAATATTTTATAATACACATATATGTCGTCTACAATACTGTAAGGACATACTTCGATGCCTCTTGCACACCCCCACTCCTCTGCTATCTATCTATACTTATTATAAAACAAAACCTCACTAATATGAATTAATGTTTTCCTATCTCAACATGCAAACTATCCACATCATCCATTCTCCTAGTCAATAATTGTTCATGTCATCTCCACTAATATTTATGAATCACTACATGCAAACTACACACAACCCATTTCTTAAACCATCCAATTATTCATATTACTAATTTAAAAATATATACTACGATCAGTTGAATTTTGTATATTCACTTAGAAAACATAATGTATCATATCTCTTATAATCTTTTGTTCATAAATATTATAGTTTCTAAAGCGGTCCCTGCGTCAACGTGCGGGGTATCTTCTAGTTTACTGAAATCCCTTAGCCAAGGCAAGAGCATATTGCAAGTTAGCACACTCCTTTAATTACTTCAATCCCGAATGGTTTCACGAAAAAATTGTACTAATACACTCATTGAGGCATACTAGTTATTGTACCACTATCTACAAGAAGGTTAGTGTATCTTTGGCCTGCTTATTGCCACTTCGTGCTTGCTGAAAGAAAATTGTATGGTTCAAGTTACTAAAACCCTATAAATGTTGAGCACTCGATGGTCAGAAGGCTAAGGAGCATGATTCATGCCTTTGCTTTTAAAACTTACTATGGTGGCCATCAATGCTCGGATGTTATTTTCGTTTTGACGACATTGGATTGTGCGTGAAATAGTAAATTCTAATGGAAGTGCATGAATGTTAATAGTTTCTTTTTGTATTCATCTCATGATGTTTTCCTTACTAGCACATATATTCTTGTTGTTGGTGGTTTCATTTCTGTCCTAGCCTTTGCTGTTGGCAACTACCAAAGAATGCACGCACCTCTCGTTAGGATAAAAAAATTCTAATTCATCTTAGAGGTTTGTTGAATTGTCCCGGATAATAAAGTTTTAGGGAGGCTTGCATCTTTAGAATATGTTGCTCTGCATCTGCATACCACATATAAATTGATTTTTTTGTTCATGCGAAAAACAATATTATTCTGAGAAGATTGTACCCAACTGAAGGTTGCAAAAAGTTGTGAAGTACTTATGCAACTTCTTATCGTATTACATCTACTAATTCATCCTCAACTTTCAAGTTCTGTCAATCGTATTTATCTCCAGATCTATCTTTCATAATGGACAATGCTTTTGAGTATCGAAATTGATCTGCCTACGATTTCCGTCTGAAATGCGATCCGTTAGTAGATATCAGTGGCTACATACGACCGGACGATCGTCCGTCAGTGCGGACACAAAGTGGCATATCCATAGCATGACTCCTTGGGTATTGGTTCATTTTGTTTTGCAATTGGTTGGAGACTCCAATAATATCCTGTCACTTGGGAGGACACTGCAATCATTTGCTTTATGTTAATTAATATGTAGTTATAGTACTACCTTAAATGAAGGATCTTACAGGCAGGAGGATTGGCACTAGGATAGACCACATGCACATTTTCTTGCTCTATTTATCTTCTCTAGTTGGCATGAAGTGCATTTCTTTCCAACCAGATTCAGTAGACAAGATGTGTTTAACCACTTGGATAGAAAAAAAATCATGTGTGTATTTTTTTTTGAAGTGATGTGTGTATTCGATAATGTGCCATATAGTGATCGATGTAGTTGTCCGAGAAATAAAAAGTATGCTTGAAATGAAAATAATTTATGGTTATATTTGATAATGCTCATATTTAAAAATGCAATATGATTTGCTCTGCAGATCCTTACAACAAATTGATGGAAATGAACAAGAAGTTCATTGTCCAACCTAGCTCCGAGAGTCCCTCATGTATCAAACTTCATTGCTTCTTCATCGAACGAAATACCATTTCAAACTAGACTTTAACCATATTTACCATTTCTAGTTGTAAGAGATGATTAACTTAATTTTATTTGTTTGCATGATGTGCCAATATATGTATGACTTGACCGAACACTGGTTGATGTACACATATTTTGATGTACGTCCAACATAATGTCTTTGCTACTTCTCTGTGTATTTTGAATTTCGTTTTTCCGTTAAATTTATGTACTTTCTCTACTCCCGAATTTCATAATTTCTTTTCAAACAGAACTAGAATAGCTAGGATATTATAATAAGGAAGTTTGGAGTTATTTATATGCTTGAATCATTTTCCCTTTTCTTATGTTCCATCTCTTTCCCCTTTTATATACATGTTTACTGTCTTTCTTAGTTAGATATTGGAGGAGATAACTTTCTTGTGTACACATCTCCTTTTAGCAGGCGCCTCATATTATTATCCAAGGTTATTATCTATATAAATTAAACTTGCACATTGTGTTCTATAAACTTTGCACTATCTTGTATCTTGCACATCTCCTACTAAACAACTTGTAGAAAATGTGTTGTACATAACGAACAATGACATGAATTATTTGGTGCACAAAATTACGGCACACAATGAGTTTGTTCTTGGTCTGATTAGTTTGAGAGTTTATATTGCATAATCTGGAATATCAAATCGGTTTATTACTCATCAACTACTTGCATGTGATTAGAACATACTAAGTGCATGTGTTTGTTTTTTGTTTATGTCGGATTGTTCCTCGTGAACTACTTAATGGCTAAGTGTACGACCCAGCTTTTGGCAACTCAATATTGTGGAAGAGACCTCGAGCAGTTAATTGCAGGTCAGTACCACAATTGGCTTGGACGCCTTAACTTTGCACAAGGCATGGAAGAATTGGTCATGGATCAAGATATTCAAGTTGATAACACGGCAATAATGGTGAAAGTTTATTCAAGTGGCGATGCACTAAGGCTAGACTTAATTGAGCTTATGAATTGAAGTGTTTGGATATGAAGTTGTTTATTGAGTTGTCTATAGAAAAAAAAAGTCTATGAAGTATGCTTTCTTTTTCTTAGTAGGAGGTTATTTAGTTGGTAGCTATATCTAGATGCTTAGGAACTGCCAGTATGAAATTTGTTGCTTTGGCTTAGCTACCACTATGAATCTAGATGATACCCCGCGCATTGATGCGGGACAATTATGCGAACAAAAAGTTATAGGGATGAAAATAATTTATTAGTACGAAACATTGGTGCATAAAGGTATGTAAATGAGTTGATTGTATTCTTCCGAATTATGGGTTGACACTCTCCTAATATTGTGTTAGTAATATAAGTACATATCCTGCGACAGTTTTATGGGCACCTTGATCCACTGCACTGCACTTTCAATTTGCATATACAAAGAAATCTATTTAGGAAAATTTTAGTTATAGCCAATTGAAAAGGTAATTGTGGCAAAGCTTCTCGTCATTTTTTTTAATTCAATACCTTCATGTTCTCTTTTGACTTACCTATGAATTGGATTGTGGTAATTATTTCATGAAAATGACTAAAACATGTAGAAGAAGGGTTCCCATATTTTATTTAAAAACATTTGCTAACCAACTTGGGATGTAAAATAAATCTGACATATATAATTGATGGAAATATGTTTGTCCTGTATAAACTATATATATATATATAAGCAAAATGTTGGTAATATGAGTAGATTTTTTTCTCATATAGATGCCTAGTACTGTAAGATCTAAAGTGAACACCGAAATAGACATGTCAAATCAACATGGTTGCAAAAAAGAAAAAAAAATCTATATCCAGCCCAACACAATAATTAAATAGATAAGTTGTGTATTTAAGGACCACGATGAACAACACCTATTTTTATTGTGAAACAACCAGGGAAATTCAGATATTAAATACACATATATTATGTAAGCACGATAATATAAATCATACCTGAAGTATATCTGTTGGACAGCTGATTTCATTTGTACGTACAGAAAGAATTCAGCGAAGACATAATTTTCATTACCAACTACACTCCTGTTCAAGCAGGAATATCTCTTATTCTGAATCTCAAAAGGTGAAGACACCCCCCACACTTAATAAACGTGTTAACCAACCCACTGAATCTAGTCTGCTTCATCCTCAAGCATAGAAATAACAGTAGGAAGAATCATAAGCGATAGAGTGTGTCCAGGGAGATTAATAGACATGTAAGATTGATGGAACCAGTGACGATATGACCATACAGAAATAAGGAAAATTCATGTTGATAGTTGAACTGGTCATAGCAATCGATGTAGTAGAATTTGTCTTCAAATGTTGAAATAGATATGGTTATCACGTAGCCGATTGAATCCCAGTACAACGTAGCATCAGGTTATTTCCAGAAGAGACTTGGACCTGGAAAATTAGCCACCTAAAATCCAAATGATTTGAAGAAACCATACGAATCTGCATTTGATATTTGGAACTCTAAGTTTCACACAAAAATAATGAAGCTACCAGGATTCCACGATTGTGCACACGGACAGACGGAGACCTGGAGTAAAGGGAGATATCTGAACTTGTGATTAAACCATCCGAGATAGCGTACAGTTCAGATCTGTGATAGGGGCATGCAGAGAGAAGAGGCAGGGCCTCCCGCCTTGCTCGTCTGCCGTCTCCATGAGTACCTTCGCCTGGTCAATGCTAGCTAGCTCCTCCCATCCATCCCGTTCTAAAGCTATAACTACGGTGAAACTAAAGCATTTGTTCGCACCATCGAGGTATATGAAGCGACAGACGTCTTGTTGGGTAGGGGAAGCGAGGCAACTGTCGTGCGCAGAAAAGGAATATCGAACACGCAGGTCCAGGCCCGGGGCCATGCTGAGGAGCCCGATTTCAGTTTTTTTCATCCATGGGATGACTTGGAGCAAATTGTGTGCCATTGTGGGGCCGCTGATGTGGCGTGCTTGCATGTTTAGATAAATCATGTAGTGGGTGGCTCCTATTTAGATATAGAAGATTATGATGCTTACTAAGTTTATGAAGTTACTTTGGCTAATTCTGTTGCCACTAAGGAATTATGTTGATTTGGATAGTTGAGCTTATTGATTTGGATGTTTGAATCTTATTTTGAATGTTGCTTGCATGTTTCATGTGCAACAACCATTTAGTGGTACTTTGCCAAAATAGGCATGTATTTTAGTGGCACTTTGGAGTGCCACTAAATGGTTGTTACCTATAGTGTAAATTATAGACACAGAAGACGATTGGGAGTCACCTAGTGTAGCAGCAAAACCTAAGTGTAGTACTCATGTTTATGTTGCTGGGGTCGAAAGTTGATGTAAGCATGCCTAGTGATAGGAACATGTGTATCTTAGAAATTTTTACAGTCACATTGTTGTGCTTGAACTGCATTTTGTAGCTTCAATTATCCATAGCGTAAATTATAGACATGGAAGCCGAGTGGCAGTCACCTGGGGCAGTAGCAGCAGCACCTGAATGTAGTACTCATGTTTAGTGAATTTCATTTTGTAGCTTCAGTTAAAACATGTTTCTGGTTTTGTGGTTGAACAACATTATTGTTGGAGTCAAATCCCGTGTGTTCGCTCCTTGACAAGGATGCACTTTAGTGGCACTTTGGCAAAGTGCTTCTAAATGGTTGTTACCTATAGTGGCACTTTGCCAAAGTGCCACTGAATGCCATGTTCAACTTCACAGCTGAAAACAAGTCTGATAACAACAACTTCAGCTTGATCTTCACCCAGTCTAAGATATGAACACGAGACTTCACGGCTGAATTTTCAAACATGACCATTATTGTTTAGACAGCTACGATATAATTCTAGGAGTGTATTTTGCAGAGAAGCTTCCATCTATTCATGCTCCATTCTGCCTTTTCGAGGATATGGTATTAAGTTTCCTGCACCATGCAATATATTGATGCACATTAGTGTCTGGAAGAACTTGACCGTAGTTGATCTCAAAGCAAAGGTACCATAGCTATATCAGGGAACTTTATGTCAGGAGTATCCACTTTGACATTAGTGTTTGGGAGAACTTATCATAGTTGTATCAGGGAGCTTAATGGTACCGGTATCCATATTGACATGCCATTTAGTAGCAGTATCCACTTTGGCAAGTTACGAGAACTTATCATAGTTGTATCAACTCAACATGTCATTTAGTGGCACTTTGCCAAAGTGCCACAATAGGCATGTCATTTAGTGGCACTTTGGCAAGTGCCACTAAATGTCCTGATATATTGTGGCATTTTGGTAAAGTACCGCAATAGGATAGGACATTTAGTGGAACTTTGTCAAAGTGCTACTATATGCATGTCAATTAGTGGCACTTTACAAAAGTGTCACAATAGGTCATGCCTATTGTGGCACTTTGGCGAAGTGCCACTAGTTGGAAGGTTTAGGGGAACTTTTGAAAATGCCCCTACCAAAGTACCCCTAAATGTGTACCGTGGTATAGTGTGGCGGTAGGATAGACCACATGAACCTTTTCTTGCTCTATTTATCTTATGTAGTTGGCTTGACGTGCATTTTTTCCAACCAGATTCAGTAGACAAGATGTGTTTAACCACTTGGATAGAAAAAAAATCATGTGTGTATTTGATAATGTGCCATATAGTGATTGTTGTAGTTGTCCGAGTAATAAAAAGTATGCTTGAAAGGAAAATAATTTATGGTTATATTTGACAATGCTCATATTTAAAAATGCAATATGTTTTGCTCTGCAGGTCCTTACAACAAGTCGATGGAAATGAACCAGAAGTTGATTGTGCAACCTAGCTCTAAGAGTCCCTCATGTATCAAACTTCATTGCTTTTTCATCGAACGAAATACCATTTCAAGCTAGACTTTAATCGTATTTACCATTTCCATTTTTAAGAGATGATTAACTTAATTGTATTTGTTTCCATGATGTGCCAAAATATGTATGACTTGACCGAACACTGGTTGTTGTACACATGTTTTGATGTATGTCCAACATAATGTTTTTGCTACTTATCTGTGTATTTTGAATTTCATTTTTCCCGTTAAATTTATGTACTTTCTCTACTCCCGAATTTCATAATTTTTTTGAAACATAAACTGGAATAGCTACGATATTATAATAAGGAAATTTGGAGTTATTTTATATGCTTGAATCATTTCCCCTTTTCTTGTGTTTCCTCTCTTTCCCCTTGTATATACATGTTTACTGTCTTTCTTAGTTGGATATTAGAGGAAATAACTTCCTTGTGTACACATCTCCTTTAAGCAGTGACCTCACATTATTATCTAAGGTTATTATCTATATAAATTAAACTTGCACATTGTGCTTAAGTTTAGCACGTCACACTATCTATAATAGGCTGAACTAGCTGATACAAATAGCATGGTGTCCTGCAGAAAAAGAAACGGAAAATAAAAACTTCAAAATTTTCAGGCGGGCGCAGCTCTAGCATGTACCAACTGAAAACTTATGGCCATGGAAAGCTTGGGTCAACAAAGTCGACAAACTTCTCATCCATTGTCGTGGACCGATCTCGAATTGTGTTGGCTTTCCACATCAAGTAAAGCTGGCCCGGAAATAATTTTCAGCAGAGTACACAAACGAAGAATGCGGCTTGAATCTTGATTGCTTCAATCGAGGGGACCAAAATATATTATACATACCATACAAGGGGGTCCCACCGACCAGCGACAGGAGGCCAGGGAACGTGGGGAAGACCTTTCAAGTCCTTTTTTCAGGAGACAATTCGCCCAACCCAGCTAGCTCTAAGTGGGCACGCGCGCGAGCCCAGTCACGGGCTCTAAATGGGCACGAGCGGACGAGCCTGCGGCGGCGGGCGGCAACCCACCCACCATCGCCGAACCTTCTCACTCCAGGAAGCTCACCGGAAGCCCGCCAAAATCCGCCGTGAAAAAAATTAACGAGAGCGCCCTGCTCGCGCGCGCCTTCTCCCAGTACAAATCCACCGGCGGAATCCCCACTCCTCCAGCATCCATGCAGCGGCACCGCACCGGCGATTCGGGCACACTTATAAATACGCAGCGCGCGCGGCGGTCTTGCACCCGGTCATGGCGGCAGTCGGAGCAGCGCCAGTCCTCTACCAACAGGCGGCGGCGGCGGCGGCGGCGGCGGCGGGCGACACCTTCTCCTCCTGCTTCTTCTCCTCCTCCCCCCCTTCGATGTCATCCTACTTCTCCCACGGGGCAAGCTCCAGCACGTCTAGCCCCGCGTCCAGCTTCTCCGCCGCGCTCGGCGCCGCCCCTGTTCCGCTGCTGCCCGCGGCTCAGCCGGCGATCGCGGACCCCGCGGCGCACTTCGACGACATCTCCGAGTACCTCTTCGACGACGGCGTGTTCGCCGCGCCGACCGGCCCGTCCGTGATCGTGCAGCACGGCGCGGGCAGCCACAGCGTCTCCAGCGCGAGCGCGACGACGACGACGGCCACTCACGCTAGGGGCGCGGCCGAGGCGCCGGCGGCGGTGGAGAGGCCGCGGACGGAGCGGATCGCGTTCCGGACGAGGTCGGAGGTCGAGATCCTGGACGACGGGTACAAGTGGCGCAAGTACGGCAAGAAATCCGTCAAGAACAGCCCCAACCCAAGGTAAGCAGAGCAGAGCTTCCCCAGTGTAATTATTTACTGTAGTAATGACCAATTCACCACAACAAAATTCAATCGCCAAGATTTGAATTTGTGCCCGAGAATCTGTGTCTATCACTTCATCAACTGCAGATATAACCACATTGCAAAATTTGAGCGGGAATCTAATCTGTGAATCTGTGTGCAGGAACTACTACCGGTGCTCGACGGAAGGGTGCAGCGTGAAGAAGCGGGTGGAGCGGGACAAGGACGACCCGGCGTACGTGGTGACGACGTACGAGGGGACGCACAGCCACGTCAGCCCCAGCACGGTCTACTACGCCAGCCAGGACGCCGCCTCCGGCCGCTTCTTCGTCGCCGGGACGCACCCGCCGCCGGGCTCGCTCGACTAGCCGGCCGTCAGCACGACAAAAGCAGGGGCTTCTCGGTCGTACGGCCAAGCTAGCTAGTTAGGCAGCCGCTAGTAGTAGTCAGTCACCAGTGATTGTCATCAGGTTGGGAGGACCTTTTTGAGATCGACGACATAGCTCGATCTTTTCTTCTCTTCCCGCCCTGTTCTGTTCTTGTACTGCAGTCGATCAGTGTCGGCTTGATCACGAGGTTTGATTCGGATCATTAAACCTCGAGCTTAATTGGCTGAAGGAGCCCGGCCGGAAGTGTAGCAAACAGTACATTAGTACCACTACTACTTGACCGTGCAGTAAAAATGTACAGAGCTCTGTGCCATTTGCTTCAGCCCATCAGTCCCAAGAGATGAATCTCTGAATAAGTCCGAACAAACGCATCACAGCCTGCGCAATTTCGACAATCACTTTTTTTCACTTGGGAGTTGGGACACCCCACCCGATTGACTGACGGTCATTTGGGCACTAACATCGGCTATACATGGTGAAAATTGGTATGCACACAGCACACCTTCCGTGGGTTTTGAGAGCATCTCCGCCGGCGCCCTCCAAACGGCCCCAAAGGCTCAATGAGGTTCAGACGAAGACCTACTCCCATCCCCACCTGCTCCCACCGTCGGCCGCCGCTCCGGCGCCGACGGCCACCAACCCCCTCCGCCGCCGGTCGCTCCGACCGCGCCGCCCACCTCCACGGCCATGCCCGCCTCTCGCTCACCCTCCCCGTCTCCCCTCCCCTCTCCCCTCTCCCCCACCTTGTCGGACGATGCAGGAGGCCACCGCGGCCGGGATGAGCGCTGGTGCGGCGGGAGGAGCGATTCCGACGGCTCCCCACGCTCCTACCACGACGCCCTGGCTGGGCCCTCCGAGGATGGCGACGACCGCGATTCCCCGCGCGCGCGCCTGGAGCTGAGGTCGGAGGTGGTCCGGGAGGCCCACGCCGGGATGGCCATCGACGCCCTGGACGACTCCGGCGACTCCCTGGAAGAGGTCGACCCCAACCCCGCGCCCTGGGAACAACCCAAGAAGAAGAGGGCTCGTGGACGCCGCGGTGGGAAGAAAGCGACGGCGAAGATGGCGCGCCCCGTGCGCGACGTCGGCGCCTACAACGCATACGACGGGCTGTGCTTGCTGTGCACCAAGCCCGGCCACCGCGCCCGCGACTGCACCACCGGGCCGGTGTGCATCCGCTGTGGTAAGGAGGGCCACATGTCGCGGGCCTGCACCGAGCCCCGACCGCGAACGCCTCCCGACGCTGGAGATGAACCTGCGCAGAAGAGGACAGCGGGGGGCTCGTCCCGGGGCGGCCCTGCTGGTGGTGAGGATGGGCGCCGCGACGCGCGGATCCAGGCCCCGTCTTTCTCGAGGGCGCGGACGGGTTCTTCGTCGCGCATGGAGACACGCTCGGGGTCCTCGTCGCGCACGGTGGCGCCGCCGCGTTCTTCGCGCGGCACGGTGGCTCACCCAACGCATGGTGTCTCGTCGGCGCGGCAGGCGACCACGCCATCCACGCGCGTGGTGGCGCCCCCCTCGGTGCGCCCGGCTGGTTCGTCCTTCATGGCGGACGCGCGGAGATCTGCGCAGGGCCCCCGCCCGGCGGCGCCGCCACCGGCGTCTGTGCCTGAGGCGGATGCCCGCAGGACGGCTGCACTTCCGGGGCGCCAGGTGGTTGACCCGCCGCGGCGTTCGATGGCCCCGCCTGGGCGCCCCGCGCCGACGCGTGTCGATGAGCGCGCGGTGATCGCGCCGCTCCCCCTACAGCGCAGAGACGGCCGGGCCGGCGGCGTGCTATCCCCAGGTGACTCCCGGCAGGTCTCGCTAGGCGGTGAGCTGGCGCGTCGCCCGGCGAAGACGGCGTGCATCTTCGCTCGCTCGCCCGAGGTGGAGGAGGCCGAAAGCGCCCTGCAGTGCGCGCTGGTCGCCACGCCGGTTGGGGAGAATCGGCATGTCTCGCCGGACAACCTCGCGGAGGCGATCACGGCCATCTACGACCTCCCGACGGAGGTCTTTTCCGTGCACCATCACCATCGCGGGAGTCTCCTCGTCTACTTCCGCGCGGACCAGGACAGAGCCATGGTCTTGAGGAACGGCTTCATCCAGACTCCGTTCTTCCGCCTGCGAGTAGAACCTTGGTCGAGGTGCACCGGCGCCACGGTGGGTGCTCTGGGTGTCCATGTCAATCTGGAGATCGAGGGCATCCCGGCCAACACCTGGAGCATCGCGGCAGCGGAGGCGGTGCTTTCCCCGAACTCGTGGGTGGAGCGGCTCGATCCGCTCATGCGCTCCCGGGCGGACATGGACACGTTCCGTCTCTCCGCCTGGTGCTTGGACCCGGCGCTCATCCCGCGCGAGGTGGATTT
Source organism: Alopecurus myosuroides (assembly GCA_028641055.1). NCBI lineage: Eukaryota > Viridiplantae > Streptophyta > Magnoliopsida > Poales > Poaceae > Alopecurus > Alopecurus myosuroides. Next base: position 63,571,084 of record CM054061.1, on the reverse strand, counting down.
CCATGTGATTGAACCAGGCGACCCTCCATCGGCGCAGACGCTGGCGGCTCCGGGCGAGGCGGTCACGCCGCCACTCGTCGGAACGCTGATGTACCCATTGCTGGTTCACGTGACGAGCTTCACGGACTACCGCAGGCCATCGCCGGGGGGTGACGCTGGCGGCGGCGCTGGTGGCGGCGCTGGGCCGTCCCCAAGGTGGCCGCTGTCGAGGCAGTATACCTACGACCCTGGCATGCCGGATTCGTTGCCTGGTGGCGGCGCCGCCGCTCCGGATCGTACGGGCACGGGTGCTGGGGGACGCTCCTCCTCCAACGGCCCATGTGGTGGGGCCCGGCAAAGGGAGGCGGAGCCCACCAGGATCCTTCTTTCGGGCGCGGTCGTGGGTGGACCGATCGCTGGACGCAACCGCCGCAGAAGAAAGCGTCGCGGACCCGGTCAAAAGGCAAAAAGAAGGGATGGAGGGGGCCCGCCCTCTGCTTCCCCCGCAGGTGACGCGCAGGTAGCGACAGGGACAATTTCAAACGCCCACGACGCGTTGGTTGGTGGCGCTAGGTCGGAGGGGCCCACAGGGGGTGTTCTGGTGGCTTCCTCTCCAAGGACTGTGCAGGAAGTGGTTACCGAGGCCACGCAGCACGTGGAAAGCGGGAGGGAACCGCTGGATGCTGCATCCGCGCAGGGGGGGCCCGCGGGACCAGTGTTGGCTCCCGATCCGAGGCTAGACGAACCTGTCGCCACCTCGGGATGCTCCCTCCCTTCTGTCAACAACTCCATGGGTGGGGCCAGCCCTTTGGGCCTTGATGCCTTTCGGGCCCTGGCTGTGGACTAGCTGGAGCCTCCGCAGGGCGAGGATGGTGACATGGAGGCCAGCCCTGACCTCCGCTTGGTGGGCCGGTCGGACCACGGGTTGGGTGTCGTGGCGCCGCCTATGAGTGGGCCGCAGCCGCAGGACCTCTCGGACGACGAGTCGGTTGACGAGGAGATCGAGATGGAGGCGCCACCACCACCTACGACACGGATGACGCCCACGGGTGCACACAGGTTCGCGACGCCGCCGGTCGTATTCGCACGCCCGAGAGTCACGCAGCGGACGTCCACGCGTCCGTCGGAGGTGACGAGGCCGAGCACGCTTGGGGAGTTCCTGGCTGCGGCAGGGACACGCCCTGACGCCCTACTCCACGCCCCGGCTATTCACCGCCGGCTGATGGCCATGGACTTCAAGCCTCGCCGTAGCCCACGGATCGCTGGACAGCCAGGTGGCATGAGTTCGGAGACGCGAGCGGTTCGGAACCTCATGAGCAATCTGGGGATCCTCAAGGAGGACGAGGCACCCTCGCAGGCGGCTCTGGACGCCTATCACAGGATGTTCGAGCTGCCACTGACGGAGGAGATGATCGAGGCGGTGGCTGAGCTGTACGGGTGGTCCATCTCGTCGTTGCGGGGCTGCTCCCCGCCGCTGATGGACACGTCGGGTGGACGCCTCGTCGAGACTTGATCTAGAGGTGATCCTCACCAAGGGTGTAAAGATGCTACGATGTCTTACGAACCCAAGGTGATGGTGTGTAACGTGCGAGGCCTGAATGACCACGCACGTCGCACGGGTGTTTGTAGTGTAGCAGGAACGACGGGTGCGTCTATTGTGTGCCTGCAAGAGACTAAGCTTGCGGTTGTATCCCCCTCTATCGTAATGGAAACCCTAGGCGCGGATTTTGACGCTTACTTCTTCTTGCCGGCGACTGGGACGAGGGGAGGGATTATTGTGGCATGGATCAGTAGGCTTGGCCAACTTGTTGACGCCCATGTTGACACCAACAGTGTCACGGCTAAGGTATCCCCTCCTGGAGATGCACCCGGGTGGTGGCTGACGTGCGTCTACGGACCGCAGGAGGAGGCAGATAAGATCGCCTTCTTGGAGGAGTTGCGAACGGTTCGTGCCACTCATGCTGGCCCCTGGGCCCTTTGCGGGGATTTTAACCTAATCTACCGGGACGAGGACAAGAATAATGGCAACCTGAACCGACGGATGATGGGACGCTTCAGGCGTTTCCTAAATGACAGCAAGCTCAAGGAGATCTATCTCCATGGGCGACGCTATACGTGGTTGAACGAGCGTCGGTCCCCGACTCTTGTGAGACTTGATAGGGTGTTTGTGACGACATCCTGGGAGGAACTGCACGATTTTTGCTCCCTCAGGTGTCTTGCCACGGTGATCGCGGACCATTGCCCCCTGGTCCTCGACTGTACGGCACAAACCATCAGACGCAAGCGTTTCCAGTTTGAACGCTTCTGGATGAAGCTCGATGGTTTCAGCGAGGTGGTGGAGTCGGCCTGGGGCGCGATTGATGGCGACCCGGACCCTTTCCGTCGGCTGACCGCTAAGCTTAAGCGCACGGCCCGTAGTCTAATGAGCTGGAGCGACAAGAAGGTGGGGTGCATCAAACTGCAGCTCATGATAGCGCGGGAGGTCGTCCTTAGACTGGACATTGCGATGGAATCTCGCCGACTCTCCTCGGATGAGCGCTTGCTACGGGCTAAGTTAAAGCGGACTTACCTAGGGTTGGCCTCTCTTGAGCGCACCATGGCTCGGCAGCGGGCCAAGATTGCATGGCTCAGTGAGGGAGACGCGAACACAGCCTTCTTCCACCAGCATGCCTCCTACCGCCGGCAGAAGAACGTGGTGCACAGTCTTACGGTGGACGGCGCGGTTGTCTCTGACCATGCGGCCATGGCGGAAGCCACCTTCACGCACTTTCAGGAGCTCTTGGGCACCTCGGATGACCGTCAGTTCTCGCTCGACCTCGAGTTCCTGGGAGCTCATGCGGAGGACCTTAGGGAGCTGGAGGCCGCATTCTCCGAGGAGGAAGTTAGGGAGGTAGTGCGGCGACTCCCTCATGGGAAGGCGCCGGGGCCAGACGGATTCACAGCAGAGTTCCTACAGAGCTGTTGGGGCACGGTCAAGGGGGACTTCATGGCGGCCTTCGGGAAGCTTTTCACGTTGAACGGGCGCGGCTTCCAGGGTCTGAACCAGGCCCTGTTGATTCTCTTGCCTAAGCGACCAGATGCGGCTGCCCTAGGAGAGTATCGTCCTATCAGCTTGATCCACATCTTCGCGAAGTTGGTTGCGAGGACTTTGGCTGCGAGACTGGCGCCTAGGGCGGGATTGCTCGTTGATAGCAACCAGTGCGCCTTCATACAGAAGCGCTGCATCCATGACAACTTCATGCTTGTGCAGCAGACGGCAAGACTGCTTCATAGTCTGAAGGAGCCGCGCGTAATGCTCAAGTTGGATATCGCGCGGGCTTTCGACTCCGTTTCCTGGGGGTTCCTCTTTGAGGTCCTCCAAAGGCTGGGATTCGGACCGAGGTTCCGAGAGCTGGTTGCGATCCTCCTGTCGACGGCTAGCACCAGGGTGTTGCTCAATGGCGAGCCAGGCCCACCCATCTGGCACCGGAGGGGCCTGAGACAGGGAGACCCCCTGTCGCCAACACTGTTTGTGCTTGTGATGAACATGCTCAACAGGATGTTGGCGAAAGCCATAGAGATGGGGATCCTGTGGCGACTTGCGCGCCGCGACCTGGTGACGTCGGTCTCGCTTTACGCGGACGACGTGGTGATTTTCTGCCATCCGGATGAACCCGAACTACGCGCAGTGCGCGGCATTCTGGGACTCTTTGGACAAGCCTCGGGCCTTCACACCAACTTCTCCAAGTGCTCGGTGTCCCCGATTGCATGCTCCGAGGAGGAGGCTGCGGGCGCGGCGACTGCCATGGGCTGCCCACTGGCCCCCCTGCCGATCAGATACCTGGGCATCCCCCTCTCTGTCAGGCGCCTCTCGGCTGAGGCACTTCAGCCCCTGGTGGATCGCCTTGCAGACAAGGTACCGACATGGAAGGAAGCCATGATGCCGAAGGCCGGACGCCTCACGTTGGTCCGGTCGGTGTTGGCGGCAATTCCACTACACCAGCTGATCGTGTTAAGTCTTAACAAAAGGGTGCTAAAACAGGTGAACAAGATCCTCAGAGGTTTCCTTTGGGCAGGGCGCCGGGACGGTAACGGTGGTCAATGCCATGTAAACTGGTCTAGGGTATGTCGCCCGCTACAGTATGGGGGCTTGGGAATACCTGACTTGGCCCGCACCTCCATCAGCCTTAGGGTGCGCTGGCTATGGAGGATGCGTACGGACCCGCTTCGCCCCTGGCGCGGACTGGACACGAACTTCTCTGCGGAGGAGCGAGGCATCTTTGATGCGTCTACCTTCATGGTCGTTGGCGACGGTGACTCGGCGCTCTTCTGGGAGGACCGCTGGATAGATGGGAAGACGATCAAGGAACTAGCGCCGGACCTCCACGCGCTGGTCCCCAAGCGGCCTAGAAAACGGCGAACGGTGCGACAAGCGCTGGTTGAGCGCTGCTGGATCACGAATATCGGGGGTGCCCTTAGCCCCCTGGCTCTCTGGCAGTATGTCCAGCTCTGGACCAGGGTGCGGGACGTCCACCTGACGGACGTGCCCGATAGGATGTCTTGGCGTTGGACCACGGACGAGCAATACTCCTCTAGTTCTTGCTACAACAGCCTCTTCCTAGGCTCGATTGTGTCGGAACATTGGAGGTTGACTTGGCGCTCGTGGGCCCCCCCTAGGGTGAAGTTCTTCATCTGGCTCGCTTGCTTGGACAGATGTTGGACGGGTGAGAGGTTGGCGCGCCGGGGGCTGCCCCATGCGGAGCACTGCCCGTTGTGCGACCAATCGGAAGAGACAATGTCACATCTACTGGTGGCCTGCCCCTTCTCGCGGACGCTGTGGCATGAATTCCTATCTTGGATTCGATCCACGGCCCCTCCCCCCTGGGTGATGGGGCATTCGTTGGGTGGTGGGCGCCCGCTTTGCGCGCCACCCCCCGTGCGCTTCGCAAGGGCACCTCGTCGTTGATTATGCTCACGGCCTGGTGGATCTGGAAGCACCGGAATGCGGCAGTCTTCGATGACTTGCGCCCCTCGGTGGCACTACTCCTCGACACCATCAAAGCGGAGGCTAACGATTGGTCTAGGGCGGGGGCACGCGGCCTACGCCAGATCATCCCTCAGGGTACCTAGTTTGGTGTTGAGTTGTAATGTGTGGTGTGCCCTTTCTTGGGCTTGTACAAATTAACTCTCTTTTTCTATCAATGCATCGAAACGCAAGGCTTTTGCGATTTCGCGAAAAGAGGTTCAGACGAAAGAAAAAAACCGCCGTAGAGGAACTCCCAAAGTTGTCTATCTGTCAAATTTATGCCTGGCATCCCTAGCCCACCCGTCAAACTTGGGGCCTCCCTGGGGCGCCGGACATCGTCCCGTCACCCCAGGCGGCACCGGCCCGTCATAGAGATAAGCCCGCATCGGCCGATAGTCATTTGCCCCACATCGTTCTGTTGTTTCCTCTCGCTGCCGATTCACACCATCGCTGGCACCCTTGTCATCGCCAACTCTACGCAGGAGTCGAGCACGTACGATGTTGGCCGATTCGCCGCCACTCGTCGCCATTTCCCGTCGTTTTCGCGCGTCGCCACACGTCATTCAACCGCGTCTGTCTCTTCCTCGTTGCCATCCCGCATGTAAGGTGTTCAACCATTTGCCATAGGTTGACGAACCACCGTTAAACTTGTTAAGCTCACGACTAATGGTTGGCTTTTGTCCAGTAAAGTATGGATAGTGACGACGAGATCATGTTTTGTCAAATGATGGGAGAGGAGTCCGCCCTTACAGGCGACGACGAGAATGAGATGGTCATGGCGGCTCTGTTAGAGGCGATGGTCGTAGAGGAATCCAAGCCAAAGCATGGAGGATCAAGGCAAAGGGCGCAGGGCGAACAAGAATCTTCGGGCAACTGGGCACAGACTTATGTGGGACGACTATTTCTCGGACACGCCGGTAAACCTACCTCATGAATTTCGACGACGTTTTTGGATGAACAGAGAAGTTTTTAGGCGAATTGTGCACGGAGATTGGGATTATGACGACTACTTCGAGCTGAAAAAGAGATGGCGCCGGGCTTTTAGGATTTTCGTCTTCAGAAATGCACGGCTACAATACGATGTCTTGCATATGGATCCCATGCAGATTCATTGGATGACTATCTTCGTATGTCTAAGACCACCGTCGTTGAAGCCACATTTTGATTTTGCAAGACAGTAGTTGCAGTGTTTGGTCCCGAGTATCAGAGATCACTAAATGAAGCAGACACGTCTCGTTTGTTGGCACAAACACAAGCAAGAGGATTTCCTGGGATCTTTGGAAGACAATCCGTGAGTACGACAAATGGTACTACCTAGCTGATGGCATATATCCCAATTGGTCTACATTTGTGAAGATAATCCGTGACCCTGTCGATGAGGGAAATTTTTTTTTTTTGCAAAGAAACAGAAGTCTGTCCAGAAATATGTGGAAAGGACATTTGGTGTACTTCAGGCACGGTTTGCTATGATCAGGTATCCTTCTCTATCTTGGTCGATAGTTCAAATGTGTGATGTCATGAATGCTTGTATTATCATGCACAACATGGTCATCGAGAGTGAGCGAGACGTGCGAATAGTGTTTGATGAGCCGTTCAACTTTCAGAGCTCTCTTGCGGATCCACAACCAGGTGTGTCTGCCGAGTTTGATGATTTTCTTAGTGTTTACCAGAAAATTCGTGACGACGAACTTCACCGGCAACTCCAAGCTAATCTTGTGGGCTATAAAAGCCAACGAGTAGTTCGATCACGATGATTTGTTTGTACGAATTTGAAAATTTTAAATTATCGTAATAACGATTGAACTATTTAATTGTTTGTATAATTATTATATACCAATTTTACCGAGTATTTTCATCAAATAGAAAATATTTTGATCAAAACCAAAACAGGGCTACCGTTTGGGGAGGCGCCGCTGTGGCACCCGCCCACCAAATTCGCGGACACATGTCCGGCGTCCCCAAAGGGGGCACCATTAGGGGGAAAGGGGTGCCGGACACAAATTAAATGAGTGCCCATGGCGATGCTATGAGCATACGAGTTTGAAGAAGTTCCTAAATTTCAGAGTCAGAAGGCAAAAGTTTGTGCCGATATAGAAGCATTTTTTTTGGTGGGACACAAAACGGTCTTGTATTTCGATGTAATCATGATCCTCGCTTACCTATATGCCACTACTAGGTTTTAATGTTTTGTGGTTGAAAATTCGCAAGTTCGAAAACACTAAAGAGTTTGGGCGCATTATGTCCCATTTCAGAAAGTAAGCGCCCCTATTAACTTTCCATTTGATTCATTCTAGAGGACCCGCATCCTCGACCCTCTTGATTTCATCATGCGTGATGCCATGCCATTGGAGAAGAGAGGCGATTGCGGCAGCGATTTTGCTAGGGGTGGTTGGCGAGGCCTCACCGCGCCGACGATTCCTATGGTCTGTATCATATCTTAACCGATGAACGTTCGTGGTGCGACATTCGGGGGCGCGGTGGACGGGGGAGCACAGTCGCAGCTTCCACCGTCTCGCGTGAAGTTTCAATCCCGGCGTGCGGCGGAGGGGAGGAGTCTTTTAAGGAGTCGATTCGTGGCTAGGCGAACCTCTTCGCCGAGCTCGTCCACGTTGCAGGTCGGTATTGTCCATTGTTGCAGATGTGGAGGTTCCTGTCTCCATGTGTTTCGTGCGACGAAGGGTGACTCGCTGATAGGGGATTCATGGCTATATCGGCCTCATTTGGACGTTTTTTTCTCTCTAGAAGGTGATTCGTGTTTAGAGAACCTTTTCTGCACGCGATTTTAGTTTGGCTTCACATCATTTTGTTTAGTATCAGGATCTCCCCATCCTAGTCGCCTAGATCTATAGTTTTTCCTAGATCCAATCATGCGTTCAGGTTGTGTTTATGTTGTGAGTTCGTAGGAACCGTCGAACTACATGTTTTAATGTTTATCGGTATCATGAGTCACTAAATTTGTAAGTACATGGTATCATTGTTGCTTCTGATAGTATAAATAGTTACTTAGATTATGCAAGTTCAGGTGTATCATTGTTTTGTTACCCCTAATTCGTACAAGTTGCAAGCACAAGGTACCATCGTTCAAGTTGCAAGCACAGGTGTACCCTTAATTCGTTCGTATTGCTTGAGAAAATTCAGAATAGAGTTGTGGAGGTTCACATTACGCTTTAGCGGAATGTTAAATCCCTCGCTGCCCGCTGAGTGGACTAAATGAGTGGGAAAAATAAGTTCCTGTAGTAGCATGGCACCCATGAGTTCCTCATCTCATAAAGGGTGTCAAGATGTGAATGCCAAACTTCTTGCCATTTCTGAGCAAACATAAACCATCTTGCCTCAAATTTATCACTTGACATGCCGAAGTCCACAATATCATTGAATTCCTCAATTAATTTCGGATTTCTTCCCAAAACAAACCCATTTTTTGAGTTGATTTTCCCATAATGTGCCATCTGAAGTTTCTATGCACCATAGACGGAAATATTCTATTAATAGACACTTTCATTGCTATGTCCAAACTCACAACCTTAAGCACGGACTATTGGCCATCAAGATTTATTCGGATGAAAGGAGCAAACGATATGTTGTACATATTAGCGAGGTAAGTTGCGTCAAAAGAGATGCAATCCCAGTAGGATTCATTGTACGCTTTCCGTGCCACACCATCCACCGAAAACATATTTTAAACTTTCTCCTTACATATTTAACTTCATTTTGAAGTAGAATTCCGGATCTTCCTTTTGACATTCATGGAAGTAGTCTTGTGTCCCAACCAAGTCAAACTCACTATTTGGCGCAGTTAAAGTTGCACGGAAGTTCATTAAAGTTCTAGGATTGTAGGACACAACCAAAACTTTCCCATAGAATTCGGAAATGATGCTGAACATTCACCATGTTTGAAAAGAAATAACTTTTTGCATATCAGAAAGACTGAACAAACTTTTTGCAGAAATTTTTTGTTCCATTAAATTAACAAGTAATGCATTGTTGTGCAACTTCATTTCATTATAAAACAACTTATAATGGTTACTGTTGTTATCAAAGTGACAAATTGTGATATTAAAGTATCAGATTGGTGCAAAGGAAGTTGCAAATATTATAACTATTTTTTTGGCACATTTTAGTACAAACACGTTTTCATTATGAAGTAACCTCGTGATATATTAGCACCAAAAGTGACAACACTCCACTATCAAAGTTTTTGTCTAGTGTATTAATGAAAGTGGAATTCTGTTCAGATATTGTATGCACTTTTTTCGGTCCATAAAGTTGCAACAATCATATACCAAAATTGCAACTATAACTATGAAGGTTGCTACTATCATACGATTACAAATGCATATGCAAACTATCAAATAAGCATATTTTACAACCTAAGGAGATTTTTGTACCGTAGTTAAATTGAAGTTGTGTAGTGTTGTTAGAAATTCCTTTTCGTTTTTTAGGATACCCTGATGGGAGCACAAATACTTTTTGATAGATGGCTTCTTAAGTAACAGATGGTTGTGCTCAGCTATGTAGTAGATAACTTGGCACCTCACTTCAATTTATTTCACTATTTTTTTTTCTTTGCATTATGTCTGTTTTATTTTCCCCCTCTTGCGTTTCCTTGCTCTCTTCTTCTTTGTCTCCTCAATGATGCACGCATCTTCTTCATCTTCATTTATTTCTTCAGTGGCTTCAAGGTTAACTTTTGGGACTTTAGTAACGTTCTCTGGACCATCATTAACTTCTTCTTGAATTTATTGCATGCAAACTTCTGCTTCTCAAGTTTTCCAGTGATAGCCGAAGTCTCGTTGTATTACTCTTGATGGGAAATCCTTATTCTCTGCATAGGCATTGCAATGGTTCCTTGCCTCAATAAGAGTGTTAAACCTCATTCCTACATGCGACTCGTGTGGCTGAGACAAAGCTTCTTCTCCATCATTAGTCGGTTCATCGCCATAAGAATCACCAACCACACCTTGATCTGTAGCTGCATTGCTACCAACAATTGTTGGAATCGAAGTACTTTGCTCCATCGTACCACTATGCATGGCATTTGCTTCTTGGCCTTCAGAAACAAGTGGTATGTTTTATAATGGATCAATATGCTCATTAGTGGTTTCAACTGCAGTTTGGGTCTGCAAAATAGGTTCACCAAGTCCATGGCACCCATCTGCATACGTCGAAGCTGTGCCGTTGTCAAGTGGGTCTTTCCTTAGGTCCAATAACCAATCCTGCAAATGAAAATACCTTATAGTTAGAATATGACAACATGTTTACAGGTTTCAATATTTTTCTATTTTTTTCAACAACAACCTACATGATACTAATTGAAGTTATTTTTTCTATCACAACATGGGTAACAAGATATTGCGTGGCAATTGCAAGATCTATCAAAAACCTGTGCAGAAGGATTCATTGTAACCAGAAGGTGAATATCTCTATCTACTTGTATAAAATACTCATGACCCGCAGTACTTTTTGTGTTTTACCTTTTGAAACAAGTATTATGTTCAAAAATTTCCGCTATCATCCTATATCCTCCAACTTACTACCAAAATTTCCAGGTAGACATAACCATTTGTTTGTTGTCACCCAATTTTCATGTAACTTTGATGTAGTTGCAACAAGTTAGTTTCTTAGTTGCTTCTGCAAACCACTAATTTGCATAGATCATTTGCAACTTTTGTAAAAATGTTGCACACAAATTTCCTAAATTATTGCAGTTTTAGATACAATATTTTCGGAAAGTTACAACACTAGAGTAGATACTTGCAAACTGGTTTGTAAATAGTTGCACACAATCAGATGTACTTCAATACACAAGTTTAAATATAGTATAGTTTCACACACTCCTATTTGTATGCACCGGGGATAGAAATTTGCAAGTGTACACGACCAAACTTGCTCCCTCGGCATGAAAGTTGCACAGCACTAAATCTAGTTGCACAGCTTCAGCAAGTTTACCAACACAACATATACTAGTTACGTATCTACATGGGTCAAAATAGTGGCTTCCAAATCACATAATATGATTTTGTAACTAGTCCCTGAAAGTTGCAAATACACTCAGACCAATTTTTGCTACATATGGCTTGGAAAATTGCACGTGTTAAAACAAAAAATTGCAAACCCTAGCAAGATCTTTCGGGGACATTGTTTTAGCTGCATTAGCGCTACACAAGTTGCATCAATACATGGAAAAAGTTACTTCTCGTGGCTAAGAGAATTGCACATCAACGGATATAGATTTACTTGACTGCTCCACCCTAGGAAGTTGCACCGCAAGACCAAACAAGTTGCTAAAAGAACCATATACTAGGTGCATCCCTACATTGCCAAATAATGGTTTGGGCAATCACCTTAATCGATACACACAATAATTATTACATGTATGTGCAACTATATCTGAAAACCGTGAAACTCATGTAGAAAGAAAGATATAGTTCGGTAGAGGGCAAAGAGGAAGTTGCAAGTTTTTTTACCATTAATAATACACTAGATTGGATTAAAAACTGCACACGACCAAGTTATGGCCAAAAACCTCCATGGCTTGTTTCAGATCTGGCTCTTAGAGAAGGAAAAGAATAGGAAGAGGGGAGGGTGAAGGTGGTGTACTTACTGATGTGTTTGTGTGGGAAGGAAGAATTTATTGAGCAAAGGAGGGAAGGAGGGTGCGGTGCGGTGCCGGCCGGACAGGAGTTTTGGCAACACGTGATTAGGACCACATGACCAGTTTAGGGATAAAGTGATTTCCGTTTCTGGTCGCTTTTGGTTTCGCGTGTTGGAAGTTGTCTTTTTTGACCGCTGTTCGAAATCAGTTTTATAGACGCGTCCTAAGAAATTCATAACATGAGCTCAACTTTATCGCTAGCGGTTGGGAATGTCACTTTTTTGTACCCCTCCGCCTCGAATTAATTGTGACGAAGATGGACAAAAGTTGATGTATCTGTGACAATTAATTTAAGACGGAGGGAGTATTAGAGGCAGTAATTAAACAATTTTCCTACAAGTTTTTTTTCTTAATTCTATTTGAATCAAACCCATAAAGAAAGGATGGTGCTGAGCGTCCCCCGGGGGATAATTTCCTCCCATCCCCCGGGTGGACAGGCTGACACGTGTCCCCAGCTACCAGTCAACGCATTAGTATTTTGTGTCCTTCCCTCGTCCCCTCGCGGACAAAACACCGAAAACAAAACTGTCGTGCCCCATGCCCAATTCGCAACCATTCCCCAACCTCGTCGCTCCGCCCGCAGTCGCCGGAATACACGTCGTCGCCGGAGAAGGTGCTTCTGCTCGTAGAAGACGCAGCTGCAGCTCCGCCCTTGGGATGCTTCCAGCAGCACCGTGGCCTCGAGAGGGTAGCACCACGGCCCACTGCGAGCAGCATCCCTGAACTCCGGCCGGTAGCACCGCCGAAACTCTGGCCGGAAGCACCTCCTGCCGTCGGGAGCAACTAGTATTGTCGATGGGAGCATCCCTTTCCGCCGTTGAGAGCAACACCGCTTGCCGCTGGGAGCATCCCATCCTGCCGACGGGAGCAACACCTCCCGCCGTCGGGAGCATCCCATCCGGCCGCCGTCGCCGTTGCAACAACACGCGGTGCTCCCGACCGCCGTCGCCGCTGCTACAACAGGCGGACGCCGGTGCTCCCGACCGTCCTCGTCGTTGCTACAGCAGGCGGACGCCGGTGCTCCCGACCGTCGTCGCCGCTGCTTCAACAGGCGGACGCCGTGCTCTCGCCCGCAGTCGCCGCTGCTTCAATAGGCGGACGCCGTGCTCTCGCCAGCAGTCGCCACGCTACGAAATAGAGGGGCGTGTGGTGCTCCCTGGCCGCCGTCGCCGGTGCGGAGGTCAACCGAGAGGAAAAAAAAAGAAGGAACGGGTGGGGAATTTCTCACCGAGACGAAGCGATAAGGCAGGGGAACGGCGGGGAGAAAAATTCACGGGTGGGGTCCACCCCGGACACGCGGCGCATGAGCGAGGAGGCGATGCATGCGGAGCGCACAGTGAGCGACCCGGAGGATGATCCTCCGGGGGATCTACAGCGTTTTCCATAAAGAAAGCCATGTTACTAAAAATTAAAATAAAATAAAATAAAATGAAAGCGTAGTTGCTCACTCGTGCAGCGACATTTCAAACTTTGTGGTGCGTCCCATTCGTAACACGAGAGCACGGTACACACACCCTACATGCCCGCACGGCCGCACAGCATCAGCGTCAGCGCCACTCTCCCCGTACTCCCACCACCGTCGAAGGCGCCGGTGGTGGCGGCCAGAATCGCATGTCCGTCCCCTCCTCCTCCCCCCCACGCCCCATGCCCCGCAGTGCCAAAAATAGATGGGATTCGCCTCGCCTCTGGTTCGCGCCCCACCACGCTCCCGCTTCCCCTCCGCCTCCCGCTCCGGCTCCGGCTCCGGCTTGCCGCCCTCCGCCCGCGCGCCCGCCGCGTGTGCCGGCATTGCGCGCACGACCGATCGAGGCGGAGCATTTCAGGGTCGGGCTGTTCCCACGCGGCCGCGAGGCGAGCGGCCCAAGGGAGGGAGACACCGCCGCCGCCTCGCCTCGCCTCCGGCCGCCGCCGACACCGGCGAGGACGATTCGGTTCTCCCCCATCGACCGTGCATGATCGTAGCATTCAGCCCCTCCCGCGCGTGACATCATGGTAAGCTGTTTGTCCCTGTTGATGTCCGATGGATGGTGTCATTCCGCGCATGAGAAACTCAGTACACGCTGATCAGCTCGGGCAGTGTCCCATACGCGTAGGCGAGTGGTTCGGTCTTCGAGGGGTTCTTGTTTCATACACGAGCGACCTGAATTGGACCGACTTTCTGTTGTTGTTTCCGATAACTGAAGTGTTTGATATGTGGGGAACAGTTCAAAGCTGCAAGGCAGCAGAGTTGTTTGCTAAACTGCGATTCCTGGCAATTGACACTCACTTCGTTCTGCTCGTGTACTACAAGTGTGTTCGAGAAGAAGGCCCCATTTGTTCTCATAGGAAGCGTTAAAGGGGCATTGCTTTTCTGGTTCTGTCGATCGTTATTTCTACGAACAGTACTATGTCGTCAGGCTAGACTTAAGTATGTTGGGCAGAGTTTTAGCTGTAATATAGTTTGGTTAATTTTTTACATGGTTCATACAATCGGCTTACAGTAAGAAGTAGTAGTGGCCAAGATAAATTTTGTATGTACAAAATAAGTAATGAGAGTCCTACCCCGATCTCTCTTCATGACAATGCTGTTAGTGTTACTGTACTGGATGTTTCCATATTGAAGTTCTGGTTCAGTTTCATCATTTGACAGGTCATTCTTAGGCTTACTGCAGAAAATACGCCAGTTTGAACAAATGATCCACGTCTCATGCTAGTTTTCTTTTCATATGTAATTGAACCGTGTACTTGCCACATGTGCAGGCTGCCACATTAAACATTGCTGTAGGCTCCCATATATGGCTGGAGGATAAAGAGTTGGCTTGGATCGATGGCGAGGTCTCCCGAATTGAAGGTCAAAATGTCCATGTCCGCACTACTAACGGAAAGACGGTATGTGCGGCCGTGTGGCTGATGTCAGTTATTACCTACCTGCTGCAGTAATGATTCTTTGTGTTGTCCAAATGTGCCTTTTCTTGTTCATGATATGCTACATTTCATGTATTTTTTGCTGAAGGCACTCATCATTTTTTAGGTATTATATAGATTTTAGCTTTTTAGGTATCCTTATACAACACCTACACCTGTAGTGTATATTTCCCTAGATGCCTATCGTAACTATTATAGCAGCTACAATAGATATCTTCAGTACATACCTAAAACACTTATAACACATATCTATAATGTGCCCTTTATATTGCAGTTTGGTATTATGATCTATATTGATATGCTTCTAGTCCTGAAAACTCCATTTTTCTGAGACCAGGTTACCGCGAGTATATCAAACATTCATCCAAAGGACACAGAAGTTCAATCAGATGGAATTGATGACATGACACGACTATCATACTTGCATGAGCCTGGTGTTTTAGACAATCTCGCTGTGCGATATGCCAAAAATATGATTTATGTGAGTGTTAGATATTCACTTGCATAACCAGAGAAATGTTCAAGGCAAAAGGGGTTTACTTTTTTCTAATGCACTATTTTTTTGAGTTCCAGACCTATACTGGTAGTATTTTGATTGCAATAAATCCATTCCAAAGCCTGCCACATATTGCTGAACCTCGTACTATGGAGAAGTACAAAGGTGCAAATTTTGGTGAGCTTGATCCTCATGTATTTGCAATTGCGGATGTTTCTTACAGGTGAATGCCTATAACAATATTGATGGATAGTTTCTTTAACATAAATACTGCGTGGGCAGTACCAATATTGATGGTACCTCTTGTGACATTGTTTTGAATAAGGAAACAGGCAGATGATGAATGAAGGAAAGAGCAACTCCATTTTGGTGAGTGGTGAAAGTGGTGCTGGTAAAACCGAAACCACAAAGTTGCTTATGAGATATCTTGCATTTTTGGGTGGACGATCTAGAACTGGAGCAAGGACAGTTGAACAACAAGTTCTAGAAGTAAGTTAGGAATCATAATATTTCTTACAGTTCCTTCTTATTCGTGGTAATATTCTGTCTGGTCAAAATGCAGTGACGGCGGTTAAGTTATATGTTATACGTAGTACTTTCACCTGCAACTAACTCTTGTATCTTATTTTGCCTCGTTGCAGTCTAATCCAGTCCTTGAAGCATTTGGCAATGCAAAAACTGTTCGGAACAACAACTCAAGGTATTCTTTAAACACTGACACTTAGTCTTGGGAAATAATTCCTTATAAAGCTATCCAGTTAGCATATTTAAGTCTATAAGCACGGAATAAAGCTAATGCTTCCTTATTTCCCCTCTCAAATTTTCTGATGGACATAAATGGAATGTAATCATTTCTGTCCCTTTTCACTCATACTATTTGCTTATTGACTTGTTTACATTTTGGACAACATGGTAAAGTCGATTCGGGAAATTTGTCGAAATCCAATTTGACAAGAGCGGGAAGATATCTGGTGCAGCCATTAGAACATATTTGCTTGAGAGATCTCGCGTTTGCCAAATCAATAGCCCAGAGAGAAACTATCATTGTTTTTACTTCCTATGTTCAGCACCATCAGAGGTATTTTCCTAACTCAATGTACTGATCAGCTGAGTTTCCGCATCATTTCTTGATAAAAAAAATCCCTAATGACAGGACATTAAAAGGTATAAGCTGGGTGATCCTTCGTCATTTCACTATCTCAACCAATCTGCTTGCATTAAAGTTGACGGAATGAGTGACGCTGAGGAGTATCTTGCAACAAGAAGTGCGATGAATACAGTTGGCATAACTGAGCAGGAACAGGTTTGTGCCCTTCAGTTTATGAACCTTTTGGTAATCGATAGTCTATGTGGATATCTATATAATCTTTTCATGTAACATATAACGCAGGAGGCTACATTTCGGGTTGTTGCTGTTGTGCTTCACCTTGGGAACATCAATTTTGTTAAAGGGAGAGAGGCAGATTCATCTGTATTAAAGGATGAGAAAGCTAGGTTCCATTTGAATGCAGCAGCAGAGCTCTTGATGTATGCTTAATTTCTACCATATTGTTATACAAGTATTATTCCTAATATTCTGTTGTTCATACTTTATACATTGTGGAATTCTTATTATAGGTGTGACTGTGAAAAGTTGGAGAATGCATTGATAAAGAGAAAAATAAATACACCAGAAGGAGTGATTACCACAACAGTTGATCCTAATTCTGCTACTGTTAGTAGGGATGGCTTAGCAAAACAAATATACTGTCGACTATTTGACTGGTAATGAACATGGCACGGCATTTCATTCCCGAGTTACATATCAGTCTTTGTAAGTATATATACTTGTACCTTGTGCAGGCTTGTAAACAGGCTAAATGCATCAATAGGACAAGATGCAAGCTCAGGACATTTAATTGGAGTGCTTGACATATATGGTTTTGAAAGTTTTAAGACTAACAGGTAAAATTCTTGAAGTAACCCAATATCCACCGTAGACTGTTTATAGAAGTCTCATACTCTTGTATCTTTATAATTCTCTGATGGAAACAGCTTTGAACAATTATGCATCAATTTCACCAACGAAAAACTTCAACAGCATTTTAATCAGGTACATGTGGAACACTTGCTTGCTAGTCTATGATATTGGACTTATCTTTTGTTCTAGTGTTTGGTTACTTAGGTACTGTTGTTTTTTCAGAATGTCTTCAAAATGGAGCAGGAAGAGTATAATAGAGAGCAGATCGACTGGAGTTACATAGAATTTGTTGACAACCAAGATGTACTGGACTTGATTGAGAGGGTATGTGCACATATGGCATTTATTTTATCTAGGGTGCTTAACTAGCGTTAATATGTGTCGCAGCCTTGCAATGCTCGTTGTCAGCAAGCCAAAATACTGGGTTTTGAGATTTTATTCGCCGCGGTAGTTTGATACTGGTTGACTTATACATTTACCATTTGTTGTTTCTTGAATGTAATGTGCGCATAAACATCTCTTTTTTTAATACAATGTGCACTATATCTCTTCGAACACTGCTACTGTACTCTTATTTCGAGGCTTGGAGCTGCTGCCTGTTGGAGTACCTCAGAGTTGTTAACTTATTATGATTAGCTACTCATCATAAGCACCAGTAGTTTTGTGCAAGATAAGCAGTATAGGAATAGGCGTGGTGTGTAGTCAGTGGATAACGTATCTGTGTATGCTTGATAGTTTTGTGTCATCTTCTTTTTCATTAACTCGATCATTTTTATTTTTCAGAAACCTGGTGGGATCATTGCACTCCTTGACGAAGCTTGGTGAGTTTGATGTATTATTTTTTATTACAATACATGTAACCAGCAGCTTGTAAATATTGATTTCTTGTTATAATCAACATTACTGGTTTTGTTTCTCTTTTTTTTTTCTGCGAATGAATATCTGAAACTCTTTTAACAATGGTTCTTTTGTTTCTTTATACTGTATGCATCAGTATGTTCCCGAAATGCACACACGAATCATTTTGTCAGAAGCTGTATGAGAAGTTCAAGAACAACAAAAGGTTTAGCAAACCGAAGCTTTCTCGTACTGCATTTACAATCCAACATTATGCGGGAGATGTAAGCATTTGTTGGAACACATCATTCTTTGCTTCTACATTAAATTGAATAAGCTCCTTTCAATCTTCTGATTTTCGTTACAGGTAACATATCAGTCTGATCATTTCCTGGACAAAAACAGAGATTATGTTGTGGTAGAACATGAAGAATTGCTTAATGCCTCCAAGTGCTCCTTTGTGTCAGGGTTATTCCCGTCAGTACCAGAGGAGAACACGAAATCTTCAAAGTCATCAATCGCTAATCGCTTTAAGGTATGAATCTGCTAGCTGTTTCTTGTGTACATGTTTCCTCATTGTTCTTTAGACACCAAGTTTAGGGAAAGTCCTATTTTAGTCCTTGAGGTTTAGTGCACGCAAATTTTTGATAGTTTTACACTTTCTATGCAGAATGTATAAAATTGGTCAACGAAAATTCTTAGTTAGGACATGTAAATTCCTTGGTTTGCACATCAAGTCAAACATGCATATATTTCAAAAAAGTTGACGCACTTCTTGGTTTAGTCTACTTCCCTACTGCCCCCATATAAAATCAAGACAAACGGCTGTCCTATGACTTGGTTATGAATTTTGCTGCAGGTAGAAAGAATATTCATGTCATCTGAGCTTTTGCAAAAAATTAAATAACAAATGTCTTGAACATAACGAGCAAACACATATGCATGTCTCCAAAAAGGATGAAGCGAGTACGTTTTGAGAAGTGAATGAGTATTACTTGATACACCTAAGGAAGTGGTCATGAACATTGCTCGATTGTGCATCTATCTTCATTTAAATCGTTGGTATGATTGCAATGTCTGATTATTCCATGTAATTATTAGGGGCAACTCCACGAACTAATGGAGACTTTGAGTTCTACAGAACCTCACTACATTAGATGCATTAAGCCCAATAATCTTCTTAAACCTGCTACTTTTGAGAACTTCAATGTTCTGCAGCAACTTCGATGTTCGGTAAGGAACACGGTTCGTCATAAAGTTTCACAGAATCTTGGTACCACTGTATTTCCCTAATGATTCTTCACCCTTTCAGGGTGTTCTTGAAGCTATCAGAATCAGCTGTGCTGGATACCCTACAAGAAAATTATTTCGTGATTTTCTTGACCGGTTTAGCATCCTTGCGCCTGAACTTTCAAAAGGAAGGTGTGTAAGCTGTTTGATATTAAAAAAAAATCCCCAATGCCTGCTAATTCTATCACCTGCGACATGCATTTATAACTGTTTTCATGATATCTGATAGAAACGATGAAAAAGTAATCTGCCAAAAGATTTTGGACAAAATGGGACTCCAGGGTTATCAGGTGAAGCATACTTTTACCAGAATGAATCTTTCTTCATGTATGTGGTACATCACAGTTTTCTTTATTCTGCATCTTGCAAAAAAGACGGGTCTAAAAACGAGATGCTTATTCTTATTTAATTACCATGTGTGACTGAGTTGATTACTGATGGGGAAATGTTGGTGAAAAGCATCGTCATGTTTTAAACATGAAATATATTTTTAGTACGAGATCATAACTCATCTTTCTACAAATTTTTTAATGTTGATTTAGACCTATTTGGCACTCGAACTTAATAATTACTCGATATTTTTTTGTAGATCTTCACAAGATATTTCCCTCATGAATAATGCAAGGCAAGAATAAACATAGACAATATAAATGGCTATTGTTCACATCTTTTGGCTAATGATTTTTTTTCATGAGATTGCATGGAAAGAATATATGCATGCATCATACCTAGAGGATATTTCATTGCTCTGTTTAGTCATGATCTTTGTCAAATTATTTAAAATAATTGTTGTTTGACAGATAGGAAGAACTAAGGTTTTCTTGAGAGCTGGTCAGATGGCTGAACTGGATGCTAGAAGAACTGAAGTGCGGAACAAAGCAGCTAGGGCTGTTCTGTGTAGATTTCGCACCCATGTTGCTCGTCGAAGATTCATTACAATTCGCAACAAATCTGTAGATTTGCAATCTATTGTTAGAGGTAAGGTCACACTATATAATGTCTCTAGTGGGAGACAGCGCTGACAACAGTATAGCACTGGTGGATGTGTGGAGCACATACTTACAAAGAGTTCCCTTCTCATTTGCAGCACTATTGGCCTTTAAGCAACGTGTATTCCTGAGAAAGCATACTGCGGCATTGAAAATTCAGAAAAATTTCCGCTGCTACTTTGCTTTGAAGTCTTACTCTGAACTGCGATGTTCAGCCATTACATTGCAGACAGGATTGAGGGCTTTTGGTGCTTACAAGGAATATGTTCACAAAAAACAAGAGAAAGCTTCTATCAGTATCCAGGTAGTCTATTGATTTATTCTCTTTCTTTTTATTTAAGGGAAATGGTTGTAACATGTAATTTAAGCCAGTTTACACATCTACCTTATGATGGATGATTTAATAATCAATCCTTACCAAGGGAAAAGTAAAAAAATCAGTCTCCTGACATTTTATAAAAAAATTATGTTTATCAATTGATTGTACCATCACTGATAATTGTTGCCCGCAGGCTCGGTGGCGTTGTCACAGAGATAATTCAAATTATGTTAAACTCAAGAGATCGGTATTGATTTATCAGTGTGCGTGGCGAAGACGTGTCGCTAGAGCAGAACTCAGAAAGCTCAAAATGGTACTAGCAGTCATGCCATTTTTTGTTAATTATGTTGATTGTTACTTTCTGCAGCCTTTCATTTTTGTTGCATAATTATCGTAGGCTGCAAGAGATACAGAAGCTCTGAAGGTGGAGAAGGAGAAACTTGAGGAACAAGTGGAAGAGCTAACAAACCGTTTAGGTTTGGAAAAGAAACTACGGGTAAATACTGTCCCTTGAATTAAGGCGTATTTAGATAAGAAAATATGATGCCGACTTGCTGAGTTATTTGGTCACGCTTTATTGACACACATCTGTGTATTTTCAGACTGATTTAGAGAAAAACAAAGCAGAAGAAATTTCCAAATTACAGGCTGCCCTTTGTGAGATGGAGCATCGAGTAGAAGAAGCCACAGCAATTCAGGAAAAAGAATCAGCCAAAAGGGCTGTTGAAGAAGCTTTAGCTCAAGAAAGAGAAAAAATTAGTATATTGACTAACGAAGTTGAAGAGATGAAGGTACTTCTCGCCATGTTCAACTGATGTATCATCGGAAGTTCCAAACAGTACAAAATTGGACGGGTTTAAGGGTTGTATCATTCATTGTTTCAATTGGCTATAAATTATTTTATTTAACAAAGTATGACTATAAAGTATTTCCCTGTTTGAACAGAGACAGTGTTATAATTAACTTATTCAGTTATGTCATGATATTTGATTGGCCTGCGGCTGTGCCTTTGACAGGGACTACTATCAAGAGAACGAGAAGAAAACATTGCAACAAAGAGCGAACTTGCCATTGCTCGGGAAAGATGTGAAAGCTTGAATAGCAAGATCGAGGTTGCAGATGAAAACATCAAGCAGCTTAGAGATACCGGGAAAAGGTTAGTTGCATACACATTTATCAGGAAATGGATACGTGAAATTCAGTTTATTTTGAACAAAGATATAATAAAAAGGATCCTTTTCCCAGCTGCAAGTTATCCACAAATAAGAGGCATGTGCATATGCTTCACGGAATAGTTGTAAAAAACATGTTTCTCCCACAGTTCTTATTATGCTTCACGTGCTGGCAATTTGACTAAGTCTATAACTAAGTAAATCTGCTTTCATCCAGTCCTACTGTTTGGGATAAGAGCTTACTCCCTTTCTATCGGATACAGATTTGAAGAGAATGTGACAGAACTGGAGTCTTCACTGATGATGGAGAAGCAACACAACGAAACAACCAGAAGGGAACTTGGTGAAGCACAGCAGAGAATTGAAGAACTACTGGGACAAATCGTAGATGCTAATGGAAAATCTGCAGTGCTTCAGACTACTGTGCAAAGGTCATTTTCGTTTGGCAAGACATATAATCCTTCTTCAACAGACACATAGTCTTATAACTGGCCAACTTTTTAGTACTATTATTGGTGTGATATTTCTTGGCTATCGGGTTGTTAATTTGTTTCATATGTTATGGTTGTGATTTTTTCTTCTTTATGAACACAGGCTGGAAGAGAGTCTAACTGACGCTCATGGAGAAAATGATGAATTAGTCCATAAAATTGAAGTTGCTGAAAGGGACATTTCTACGTTTCAAAACAATATCGAAAGGTCTGTTGCCTAATGCCTCGGATTTCCTTGACATTAGTTTTAATACTCCCTCCGTCTCAAATTAATTGTCACAAGGATGGAGAAAAGTTGATGTGTCTAACACTAAATTATGTCTAGATACATCCACTTTTGTCCATCTTTGTGACAATTAATTTGAGACGGAGGGAGTACTTCTAGTCATCCAAGTTTTCACTCATTATTTTAGACTATCATAATCTTAGGGATGCGAATGCTGATTATTCTTGCCAACTGGCAATGTGACAGACTTGAAGAAACTGCAAGAACATTAGAGACTTCATTGCTAGCTGAAAAACAACACAGTACTGGAATCATGTCACAATTAGCTGAAACAAAGGAGGAAACTGAAGAATTGCAAAAGAAGTTTACAGATGCCAGTAGGACAAATGATATGCTTCAAGATTCTTTGAAGAGGTTTAGCTCTCATGCCGCATTAATTACTCAATGTAATCATACTTCTGTTACTGATATGAGACTTAGTTGATGTTCCAGTTAATAATTTATATCACTCACATTCATCCAAGCTCTAATCTTCATGTTTATTTCTGCCAATATATGTTCTTTCTGGAGAACAACATTATGATGCTCCTAGTTCTATTCCAATTTATGATTCTTATTTGTGTAAACTACAAATGACTTCCATCTGCAATACCTATTTTGAATAAAGGCTTAAAATTAAGACATGGTTTTAAAGATGCAAAAGAACAGTCATGGCGCTGAATCCTTGGTTTGTAATATATAGAGGGCAGAGAACCTGTTTGTTTAGAACATCCTAGGGGATTGGTCATTGCTTGGGATAGGGTGCTATATATGTGTATGAAACTTTCTCTTGTCAGCTCTTTAGAAAAGTGACATCACTCATTTCTTATACCTTTACTCCTGCCATCAGTATTACAAGCTAACCAGTGTTAACATTTTCTTCACTGGATATAGGTCTGAAGAAAACGCAGCCACGAGGGATGCCCTGTACGTAGCAGAAAAGCAAGAGCACGATCAAACCAAACAGACACTTTCTAACTATCAGGGAAAAAATTGGGAATTGCTTAAGAAAGCTGATGAATCTGAGAGAAGTATAAATAAGCTACTGGAGAATGTTCAGAGGTTCTGGTCTCACTTCCATTACTGTTAGCTTCACATCATTAGCTTTCTGAGAACTCTAGAGCCACTCGTCTATGAGCTATAACACACATTTACTTTCTTCAATGAATTTAGACTTGAGAAACATGCAACATCAAGGGAGTCCTTGCTACTGAAGACTAAGCAAAACCAGGATTGCACCACAAAAGCACTAGCTGAAGCTGAAAAGAGAAACCAAGAGTTAATGAAAAGCTTTGAGGATTCAGATAAGAAAATCAGCCTGCTTGAGGATTCAGTAAACAGGTTTGATTCCATTGCTTAACAATTTTTTTTAACCTTAAACAGCTTAGCAACTACTTCTTGGCCAACCATAGTCTTCTGCCCGTTTCTCCGATCACCTCTTATCGCATGACCATATTAAGTGACTCTGACAATATTTTTTCTTTTTCTTGTGCATAGACTAGAAGAATGTATTGCGGAGAAAGACTCTCAATTGGCAATACAAAGACTAGAAAACAACACTACCAAGGAAGAACTAGCCAATGCCCATAAAAAGATGAAGGAATTAGTAAATGAGTTACAACATTGCCAAGAAAACAGAAAAAAACTCGAAGATATCATTAAGAGGTCTGACACTTCTTTTCAGCGGATGCAATGTCCCATCTTTTTTTCAACTTCTTATTGCAATGTGATAGTGAATTATCATTTTGATGATCTCAGACTTGAACAAGATGCTACTACCAGAGATGCTTTATTGGTATCAGAAAAACAAACGCATGAGGCGACCAAGAAAACTCTGACTGAAACTCTAGGGAGAAATGAAGAGTTAATCAAGAAAATTCAGGATTCTGATAAGCATAATCTTCAGCTTCAGCTAACTGTTGAGAGGTTGATAATCATTCTTGGCAGTATGTGCTTTATTAAGAAACTTTCTGAGATCCAATCAAGTAAATCATCCATATGCTGTATGCCTCTTAATCAACGTTCTCTCATGATTACAGGCTTCAAGAAAATGCATCTGCAAAGGAGGCTTTATTGTTGAGAGAACGAGAGCAAAACAATGCAGTCGTGAAGGCACAAGAAGAAAGCCAAGAAACAAATTCTCAATTACTAAAGAAATTTGAGGATGTTGACAAGAAAATTGATCTTCTTCAAGGAACCATACAAGGGTACTATATGCATCCATGTGTTTAATCTGTGTTTGGATGTCTCGATGCTTCATACGTCTTCACATCTGTAGATGCAAATATTAATAATGACATTTCTGTGTTGATTTAATTCAGGCTTGGCGATCATACAGAGAAAGACACTTTGCTGCTATCTGAGAGACGAGAGAAGGATGAATTGAAGAAAGCACTCGCTGAGACTGAAAACAAAATTGAAGATTTCATAATAAAATTTGGTGAAGCCAACAAAAATATTGAGCGTCTGCAAAACACTATACATACGTATGTACCTTTGATAAAGTTTTTGCAATACAAGTTCATTATCTTAGTTTTCCTGTTTCATTATTGTGTTTTTTCTGTTTCAGTTTGATTTCTTTTATTTTCTTAAATAAATAAAACCTAAATGTGGAGTTCTGCAATACACTGTGACCTTAAATGGAGTTTTGCGGAACTGTTTCTTAATTGTTTAGTCTTGCGATAGTTTATAGTACAATTAAATTTGTTGGTTGCCAAACCCATGAAATTAAAAAGTTGTCTCTGCCAAAAACAAACAGGCTTGAACAAGACATAGCAGCAAAAATTGCTTCTTTGGAAGCTGAAAAACAAGAAAATGATGCAATTAAGAAATCTCTTGTTGAAGCTCAGGAGAGAAATGACGAGCTATTTAAGAAAGTTAGAGACAGTGAGTACAAGGCCCACCAGCTTCAAGATACTGTGCAAAAGTTGGTATTTCAACTTCATATCTGGCTTTGTACAATTTTCTGCACTAAGTACAGTACCATCATTATCAATCATCATGTGTCCTTTTGGAGACTAACGTCTTCACCAATTAGGCTTCAAGTAGATGCCATATCGAGACTGTCTTCCTTTGTGCTGGAGAAACAAGAAAGTGACGCTGTGAAGAAAGCGCTCACCGAGGCTCGTGGAAGAAATGAAGATCTAATGAGGAGAAATGAAGACCTCCTCGATAGAAATGATGACCTTATCACAAAAATCGAAGATTCCGGTAGAACTGTTGCTCAGCTTCAGGAGACCATACAAAGGTGTTCATCTAGAATAACTTTTCCGACTTTGGTAATTCAACCGTCCATGTCATGCCCTTTACTGTGATTAACTTATGATGGAACAATTGTACCTCAATGCAGGCTAGAAGGAAAATCAGCTAACTTAGAGGCTGAAAATCACGCTTTTCGTCAGCAAACGATTGTGACAACCCCATCTACCGCAAAATCTCAAGCTACATACACAACTGCGACTCCAACTACCGCCAAATCTCAAGCTGCATACTCAAAAATCAGTATGATTCATGTAATGTGCCTTCAATAGAGCTTACATTTGCATGACTGTTGACTGTTCTCATCTGAATTGTTAGATGCATTTCCACAGAGAAGTCCAGAAAATGGTCATATTTTAAATGGCACCATACCATATGCTGAAACCAAGTTGTCGGTTGGTCCAGCAGAAACAAGAGCCTATATGGTAGGTTAACCAAGTATATGGATGCATATCAGTTCTTAATTTTTTATATAGTTTGATCGAGCTGTCATGACTTTGACTAAAATAATATGGCAGGGTTCTGCCCCTGATTTGACTAGCTACAAGGATTATGGTAATGGGGATAAAATGCAAAGGGTACTTAGTGAAAAATATCAGGTAGGCTGGTTACTGCTTGCTTAATTTACCTACCATTCCCTCCGTATTTGCTGAAATGTTTTTAACCCTTCTCAACATCAGCAGCCCCAGGATGATCAGAAGTTATTACTCAAGTACATTACCCAACATCTTGGGTTCTCCGGGAGCAAACCTGTTGCTGCTCTTCTTATATACCAATATCTTCTTCATTCGAGATCATTTGAAGTTGCAAAGACAGGTGTCTTTGACAGTATCCTACAAGCTATAAACTCAGCAACAGAGGTTTGTAGCTCTCTGTTGATTTCTTTTTATTTCTTTTTTAACTTGTACTGTAGTGGTACTTTCAGAAGAATATATCCTGAACCTTGTAACATAATACATTGCAAACAATTTTCCTGTACCTGAAATCCAGAATCACTGTTTGTTCTTATATTAACTCACGTTCCTCTTTACTTCAAGGTTCAACATGATACAAGAAGCTTGGCCTATTGGTTATCCAACTTGTCAATGTTATCAGTTCTCCTGCAGCGCTCTTTCAGAACGTCTAGGGCGGCAGCCTCGACTCCATATAGACGAAAAATTTCATACGACAGGATTTTTCAAGCTAATCAAGCCTCCAATAGTGGGCTTGCTTATTTCAGTGGTCAGTCGTTGGATGAACCTAGTGGGGTACACCAAATTGATGCAAAATATCCGGCTTTGCTCTTCAAGCAGCAGCTTGTGGATCTGATTGAAAAGGTGTATGGTTTGATAAGTGACAAATTGAAGAAGGAGCTAAATCCATTACTTGAGCTGTGCATTCAGGTAATTCCTCTCTTGAGGAAAAGTAATCACCAGCTGTGAAACTTTGCATATTGAGAACCCTGTAATTTTTAGGATCCAAGAACTTCCCAAGCAAAGGCCTCAGTGTCAACTGCTAGTGCCTTGGGCCAACACAACCAACTCACACATTGGCTGGGCATGGTGAAAATCCTCAAAAACTACTTGTATCTGCTAATAGCCAACCATGTAAGTGCTAAATGAATACATACATCACTGCAGTATCCATTTGCAAAGTAATGAATTATGAGTGCATGTCCAATCTGTAAACATTTGCAGGTCCCAACAATTTTGGTCCACAAGTTGCTAACCCAGGTATTTTCTATGGTGGACGTTCAGTTATTTAACAGGTAAGCATAATTTTTCCCTAGCATTTTCTTTAAACTTCCAAATATAGAATGTTATAATTTATTTTCATTTTGAAAACAGACTCCTTTTGCGCCGCGAGTGTTGTTCATTTAGCAACGGGGAACATATTAGAGCCGGATTAGCTCAACTAAAACATTGGTGCAATGATGTTGCTCAAGAGGTTGCTCACTATCTTTTTATTATTATTATTATATGGAGGCTATTTTCAGATGCTGTCAGCTTATGTTTTAGTACAGCTTGCAGATTCAGCCTGGGAAGCACTGAGGCATATAAGACAAGCTGCTGATTTCCTGGTGTGTTTGATTTCCATTTTTCTCATAAGAAAATATAACCTCTGTGGCCCTCATACACAAACTGAATTGCAGGTAACTTGATCTGACATGTTTTCCTGCTCTTTCCATTCATTAGATCGTTTCTCTCAAACCGATAAGGACATGGAGAGAGATACGCAACGATGTTTGTCCGGTAAGTGTTGTTTGCTTTGACCAAGGAACTGATTTCGCAGTTCCTTAACTTTGTTTCTTTAACTGTTTTCCATCTGTCCAGGCTCTCAGCTTACAGCAGCTAGAAAGAATAGTTGGTATGTACTGGGACGACGTGAACGGTACAAACATAATTTCGGCAGAGGTGTGTTGGATAGACTGAAACCGTGTATACTATACTGTTTATGCATTTACATAATTTGATTCCCTGCTCCCGTCTGAAGCGTTAATTTCCACGCTAATGTTTGTAGTTCACATCAAGCATGAGAGCAACGATGCGTGAAGAATCAAATAGCCTCTCCAGCTTTTCAGTCCTGCTGGATGATGATTCCAGGTCTGTATCATGCCAGAAGAGAAAGCACAGGTTCCATTGTTTTGTGCCCCCTTTGGAACAACCGTTCCTCCTCATCTCTGTCGTTTTATTTCTCATTGCAGCATACCCTTTTCACTTGACGACATCGTGAAGTCGATGCCAAACATCGAGGAGACGGTGGAGAGTGATCTGCTCCCCTTTATTCGTGAAAATCAAATCCTTTCGTTTATATTGCAAAGGAGGGAATGAGCAGTCATCTCGTCGCGGAGCCTTGGATATAAGAGGAGTGACTCTGTAGGGTGTACATATTCTCTGTATATATTCTCGTTCTATCATAGATAGGAAGCCATGCAATGTAAGAGAATTTTCACCAAGAATATCTAGGCTTCTAAAGTTGTCAGATTGTTTGGTTAAGCAGCTGTGTCTGTCTTTCTCTAGGCATCTTGCCTACAGCATCCTCTTCTCCATTCTTTGAGTGGTATACACATTTTCATCTTAGCCTCTTGGTATACACAAGGTTTAATTCAGGAAAGTTCATAGCAGTATGTTGATCTTAGTGTCATTCTCAGCCTCTTGGCTCTTCCTTGAGCATGCCAAAGCTGGAGACTGAAGCTGTCTGGAAAATATTCTGAACACATGAACGCAAAATGGGGACACAATTAATCGTAACCCCCTAGGTCGAAAATACATCTAGCATATACATGTACAATTCTTGAAACCCAGCAAAAAAAAAAAGATGTGGGTCAAGCAAGTATCTAGGACAAAGATCAGGGTTTAGGTGTATTCAAGAGGTGTTATGAATTGTTCTTGGATTTCCTCCGTGGTTTCAAGTCAACCACAATTACACTGATGTTGTCCTGACTTCCTTTCTTCAGCGCAAGCCTCGCGAGGTAATCGGCAGCTGCCTGTGCAGCCGGATCCGTGGATCCATCGCCTCCATCTGATGATGATGTTGTGACACTGTTGTTTTTGTGCCACTGCTGGATCTGCCGGCGTGCAACTTTGCACGCCTCTTCATTCGACACGACATCCCACAGCCCATCGCTGGCCAGAATGAGGCAGTCATCATCTTTTGCCCGAGGAACCACAGTAACTTCTGGCTTGGGGATGACATATGGCCTCAAATATCGGTCACCTGCAGCATCAGCAATTTCCAGTTCAAGTTAGCAGAAGTGGCAACAAGTTTGGGCAAATGTTATCCAACAGAAAGAGAAATCAACTGAACCATTAGTGGTTCAACTAAATTTTTGGTTGAAATTGGAGGAACAATGTTGTGCAAGTGTTTATTATGCATCTGATTTGAATGGCACAAGAGATGTGAACAGATACAACTAAGACCCAGTGTTAGCCATGGTCCAAGCTGCAAGTGCCACCTGCATTAACATGGCATAAGGTACCTTTTTTGCTTCGATAAAAGATGGCTTTTCTACGTTGGCGTTTGACTTCTTTTCTTAATCAAATCTGCATACTAGGCATCTTCTTTTCTTAATCACATCTTCATACTTGATTCTACCACAGAGCTACATCTAACATGGCATCTTCTTTTCTTAATCACCTCTTCATACTTGATTCTACCACAGAGCTACATCTAACCTCATTTTGCAAGTTGAACAGCAGAATTAGTTGCAAATCTAGGCAGTCAACAAGCAACACTATTGCATAAAAGTTACGCCAAATTTCTTTTATAACATATACATGAAAACATGCTGTCAAACTCAAATTGTTGATACTTTCAAGTGAAGATTTCCTTTTTCATATGAAAAGCAATAAAAAACAGAACATGGAAATATCTAATGTTACAAAACAGACAGCATATGAAAATATAACATCGACCTAGTACAGAAGTTCAAGAATAATACAAGACTGGTCCTTGGTAATTGGCATGCATGAACCCTAGATAAGTTTGCATATAGTGATCGATATGATATTTTTTTAGATCCATTTGAAACAGCCATTTGACTTTCATATGCTGTCCTAAATGATCGAAACTACGACAAGTCGGGTTCCATAAATGAGGAATCTTAAAATTTTAACAGGTAACAAGGATTAATTCCTAAAGCGCTGCTATTTTCTTAAATTTCAAAACAAAGCACCACTCCACCAAGATATTTGCCTCTAGCACACTGGAGACTGGACCAATTTTTTTTTTTTGCATCGTGCTCTCATATTGCTAATGGCAACAATTTTCAAACTCAAAGCGTATCCGTTACTGCGACAGGTCTCGTATAATTCGTTTCACATACAAAAAAGGTAACATGAGCTGCAGGATAAATGTAGCCGCGTACCAATTGATCGTGACATCGCAAGTATGCCGGAGACCCGGAAACCATTCCACTGGATGACCTTGCCTCCCGCAGCCTCAATCCTCGCGCGCTCATCCTTCCTGTCAGGCTGAAACAACAGGGCATATTTAGACTAACCCAAAACAAGTGGACCATGTATTACCATCATGCTGCTCACAGAATCCTATTTACCTTCTGATCAATGGACAGCGCGACGGGCTCCTTCCCGCGCGAGAGCACGATGCGCGAGTCCCCGCAGTTGGCGACTATTACATGAGAGGAGCACACGACGACGACGACCGCCGTGGAGCCGACGTTCTCCGCCGCGATCGGCTCTAGCCGCTGCTGCTCTCCGGCGCCGACAACGGGCCTGCTCGCTCGCCCCGACACCTCGTCGTCCACCCTCTGGAAACACCTGGTGAAGAGGTCCTCCCAGTGGTCCTTCATGTCCACGTCGCTCATGTCGTCGAGCTCCCTGGCGGGCCTCCTCAGCTCTTTGCTCAGAAGGACGTGGAGCCTCTCCCGGAGGTAGTTGGACACCTGCGCGGACGGAAGCAACAACCAATAATCGTCAGAATCATTTTGACGGGTAGGCTGTGGCAGCGGCAGGGAGCGGCGACGAATTTTGGTGGTGTGTGTTCTGAGATCGTGGGGTGAGTAGGCAGCGTACCTCGGCGCCGCCGTGGCCGTCGAAGACCGCGAAGAGGTGGGAGGGGAGGCGGAGCGCGTCGGCGTCGAGGCCGAGCCCGTCGAGGTCGCTGCGCCTGGCGAGGAGGCGCACGGGCACGTCGGCGAAGCGCGGGACGGCGGCGCAGGCGTCCTCCATCTCCCCGCCGCGGCCGGGGGTGGCAACGCAGCCCCACACGGGCTCGCAGTCCATGAGGTAGACGCTCCGCTTCCCGCCCGCCACGAGCGCCGCCCTCCCGTCCCCGAGATCCAGCCTCTCGATCCCGCCGCCCGTCCCCGCCGCGCATTCTGCCGCCGGGTCCCCGCGCGGCGCCGGCTCGTCCTCGCCGCAGATCGCCGCCGCCGCCGCCATCCCGAGAGAAGAAGGAAAAAAGAAAGCACCTTGGCCCGGCCGGTCCGGAACGCCTCGTCGGCCCAAGCAGCAGAGCGCGGCGGCCAAAGCTAGAGAGCTAGCGAGAGGCGCACACAGAGCCCCACAGGACTGGCTGCAGCGGGAGAAGGAGGTAGGGGAGTGGTGGGTGGGGTGGAGGGTGAGGGAAGGAAAGGATGGTGTGGTGCGCGCGCGCGTGTGCGGGGAGGGGAAAGGGAGGGAGGGAGAAGAGAGAGGTGGGGGGAGGGGATTGGAGGGGCGCGCCGTACCGGACAGGTCTTCCCGTCTCTGCTGCCGGAGGGGTCCGCGTGGCTTTAATTTTCTCTCCTCTTCTTTGTCGCCCCGCCAACGGTGCCTGCTACGTCCACGCTATCCCCACCTACACTTGTTGAGCTCTCAGTGGCACACTCATGCTGATTTGTCAATTGGTTTCTTGCGCTCCAGGAACTGGATTTATGGAATTATAAGAGAAAAATGCGTCCGGCAACAAATGGACCCGGGCTGCATGGACCCCTATAAAAAAAACTGAATTTTTTTTAAAAAAACCTGAAACAAATCCTAGATATCAGTTTTGCACATCCTAAACTACAAATTAGTTTGCATTGGTTTTTTTTTTTGCAAAGTAGTAGAATTAATCGCTGTCTCTGTCTAAGAATATTTTAGATTTTTTTTGAAATCTTGACATACTGTTTTTTTCCATAAAATGGGCTCCACGAAGTCCGAACTTCGAAACACCGTACTCTGAAACTCGACCACGGTTGATACGTGGTACTCCACTATGATTTTTCTATTCGGTGGCGCTCAATGCACAAATGTCACTATGAAGTTTTACTTATTACATGTTGACAACATTGTTACAATGATAGAAAATAGCAATATTTCGCGAGACAAACAAACTAACACGTCTTACACATACGCAAATCATATACTCCAGTCTACTACGCCGGCGATCGAAGTCGCGTATCAAAAGACCGTGCAAAGTCGAGGAGCGACTTACATTTTGATACGGGGAAGTAAGAATATCAACATAGTAGTACCGTCGACAAGCTCAAACAGTTGCGTAGACCGGAGAGAAGGTGGAACTACAACTAAAGGTTAGCATTTTTTTTTTTTGTGGTTTGTTAGATAGCTAACGGTTAGCAGACATGGCAAAAGAAACAAGTTTTCTTCAGTTGGCACATTTATCCGTAAGCACATGCATTGTACGGTAGATGCTTTTTTTTATCTGTTTGCAAATGCATTAATCCAATTTAAAAAAGTTAGCAGATTGATCGAAATAGACACGACGTCTTGTTAAGTTGCTGGCACATAATGGCGTGCGGACGGTGGTTACCCATGCTTTGTATCTCTGACATCCCCGGACACTGCGTCCTTCGTGTAATATACAGTCCCATGAGTTCCCAATCATTTAAATACGTGCTCGCCTCGGTATAGATCTTCTTCTAATTTCTTGCACGTAAAACTCGAGAAAATCTGGACGTATCTTACGATGTTGATGAGACGAGACGACCTGTTGGGGATGGGCGACACGAACGCACTACTAAAACAATACTCCGACTGCTAACAGACAAACGAAAACTAATTAACGGATTAAGAAGAGTCGTAGCCGGGGGGCCCGTGTGTCGAGCTAGGCTGATGGAGCCGGTCCACGGCGACAGGTGTTGGTTGCGTTTCCCTCCAGAACTTTCCTTCCTTTCCTGCCCTTTCTCTTTCCGGCGGCCCCACCTAGCAAGACACGTCGCCCGTTTTGGCTGTCCGAGCTCGTGGCCTTTCTGGGAGCTGGGCCCCGGACACGCTCCGGCCAATGGGGTGCCGCCACTTGACGAGCTCGACGGACGCGGCGCGGGAGAGGCGGAGGATGATGAAAGAAAAGAAAGTGTCTGCACGCGTACGGGCTGCCGGGTCCGGCAGACCAGCTAGCTTCTACGGCTGCGCCACGTGTCGCCCGCTTTGCGAAAATTTCCGAGGATAGCGTTTGCGTGTCCCGGATCGCGCGTTGCCGTGCAGCTAGCTATCCTGCTGGAGGTAGTTTAACCGAGCCGATTGTTTGTTTTATTGCTCAGTTTATTATTACTCGGAGCGGAACACGTCGTGCATACTGAGACGGACGCGTACAAGGATGGCGACGGTAGGAGCACACGGAAAACAAAAAAAAAAGAGCTGGCTGCGTCCACGCGCGTGTGCGTCGCCGTCACTCCGCTCGTCACAGGCAACTACGATGGTTGTGCTTTTGGTTTCACGTACCACCTAGTACTACGTGGGTGGATGGGCGTTTGATCCGATCCAGTCGTGGGTTTTGGGATTATTGGTCTTTTTTATTTTTTCTCTTTCTGTGTTATAATCGAAGTTGATTCGATGGTAGGCTAGAGCTAGAGCTTGGGGCCCGACCGGATCGGCGGACAGGCGTGGGCGCGTGCACATGCGCGGCGCGGCGCGGCGGCGGCGACGTGACGGGCGCTTCCCTGGGAGGCCGCCGCGTGGCGAGGCCGGGGACCGGGCGCCGAGCGCTCGTACGTACGGCCGTCGATCGAGAGAACATGCAGAGAAGGCGCGCGTGCTTTCGATCGGCAGGGAGTGTGGCGGTGTCTCGATGCAGTACGTTCAGAACGGAGCTGCATGATTTGTCAAAAATGGCGCGTGTTAATTAGCATAAATCACGTACAAGTCATCGCGAAGGTGCGTACGATCACACGAAAAAGGAGGAGCGGTTGCGAGCCTACGTACGCGCGCGTGAGTTGATGGAATCGGATTCAGGATTCCAGATCGCTCCTCTTCCACGTTCATCTGTACACTGTAGAGCCATCGGGACCGACGGACAGTCGTGGGCGCGTGCACATGCGCGGCGTGGGGGCGTGCACCTGCAACGGCGCGGGCAGCGACATGACGGGCGGTTTTCCTCGCGAGGCTGGCGCGTGGCGACCGGGCGCCGAGCGGTAGCTTGTATAGGTACGGGTACGGCGTCGATCGATCGCGCAAGCGAACAGGCAGACAATGCATTCATGTGGGGGCCAGCGGGAGGGATAACACTAACAGGCAGTACTACTCCGTTCAGACCGGGAGGTATGGCAACGCTGAAAAATCCTTGTTGGGCGGTGCTCCTCGATTCGAGTATTGCTTCTCAAGCTCAACACTGAGCCTAGTACAAAAAAAAAAAAACTCAACACTGAGCGGTACGATTAAAGTTCTTTGATGTGATTTGGTCTTCAGTGAATGGTTGTGGTATAGGCGATTTACGTTGACAGCTGAATTTCGCCGGTGTTTTGTGCTAACAATATGTCAATACGTTCTTTTATGTAAAGACAAGCCCCAGTGCAGGGACTCCGGCATCATTGGGCCTCAAGCAGCTACTGGAACCAGAGTTGGGCCACGCCCCTTCTGAGGCACGAGCTACGCCTGGCACTTTGGATGGTGAGCTGGAGGGCGCGCCGCCATCCCCCCCTACGACACCCACGCACTCTCGCCTCTCTCAGTCCGCTCCTGCTTCTCCGGCGGATGGCTTCGTAACACCTCGCGTTCAGAACGCTGCGCCTGCTACCGCCTCCTCCCTGAAGGCCGTCATCTCCCAGCTGAGGCAACATGTGGTGGCCCCTCTCCTCCCCCTGCCGGATGTTCAGCGCGGCAGGCGCAGAAAGCTTTTCATCCCGGAGGAGGATAGGAGAAGGAGCTCGAGGTTGGCTTCAAAGGCTCCTAAAACCACGACGACGTACGTGAGGAAGGCACAGCGTGTGCTAATGACACGTCTGGGGATCTGCGATGTGGATGGGGAACCCGAGGTTGATTGCCTTCAGAAGTACGGGAGTTACTTTCAGGAACCTCTCCCCCCCAGCCGCATCGAGGCTCTGGCCAACTTGTTCTTCCTCGACGCCGTGACGATGCCGCCGCTGCCACTGTGACTGGCCGCGTCTGCCCCTGCCTTGTGGATCGTTTGTCTTCTCGTTAATGGATAGTTTGAACCATAATATTGTTGTGTGGAATCCACGGGGCCTCAATGCTCAGAATAGAGGCACGGTGGTGAGATCGGTTGTGGAGGACGCCTCGGCGTCCATAGTTTGTCTCGTGGAGACGAAGCTCGCCCATGTTGATTCCTTCACGGTCATGGGGCTTCTTGGCCCTAGTTTCGATGGGTTTGCTGCCCTCCCGGCCACGAACACGGCCGGGGGGATTATCGTGGCGTGGCAAGCGTGCCATGTGCAGGTTCTGAGGACCCAAGTGGATACGTTCTCCGTCTCCGTTACGTTGTGCCTGGAGGGCGGGGACCCGTGGACTCTGACTACCGTGTACGGTCCCACACAAGCGCCTCTGAAGGAGGCCTTCCTTGAGGAACTACGGGCGGTCAGGACCTCGTTCCCAGGTTGCTGGGCAGTTGCAGGCGACTTTAACCTCATTCTCGATGCGGCGGATAAGAACAACAATAGGCTCAATCGACGCTTGATGGGGAAGTTCAGAAGAGTGGTGAACGATCTCGAGTTAAAGGAACAGGACTTGGTGGGGAGGCGTTACACTTGGAGCAATGAACGACGCACACCCACGATGGAGAGGCTGGATCGCTGTTTCTGTTCGGTGGATTGGGAGTCCACGTATCCTAACTGCCTGCTGCAAGCTCTCTCCTCCGCAATGTCTGATCACTGCGCCATCTTGCTGTCCACAAATGTTTCGAATCAGCGCAAATCGCGGTTTCACTTCCAGGCGTTCTGGCCCAAGCTCGAGGGCTTCCAGGAGGCTGTCGCGGCAGGTTGGTTCGCGGTGGAGCAACACCAAGACCCCTTTGTGGACCTGAGCAACCGTCTGCGTTCTACTGCTCGGGTTCTCACCAGGTGGAGCCAGAGACGGGTGGGCAACATCAAGGAGCAGTTGCTGCTCGCTAACGAGGTCGTATTTCAACTGGACAAGGCCTCTGATACACGGGTTCTCAATCAGGATGAATTTTGGCTTCGTGGTCAGCTGAAGAAGCGCATCCTCGGCCTCGCCTCGTTGGAGCGAACCATCGCGCGGCAGCGCTCGCGGATTGCTTGGCTTCAAGAGGGGGACGCAAACACGGCGTTTTTCCATATCCACGCCAGCACGAGAAGACGCAAGAACCATGTGTTTCGTCTGCGGAGGGGTTCTCGTTTGGCTTCTGATCAGGAGGGGATGTGTGCCATCGCATCTGACCACTTCTCGGAGCTGCTAGGTGCCCCCATTGCTCGTGAGCACGCGCTCAATCTGCAGGCGTTGGGCCTCCCGGTTGTTGATCTTGATGCCCTGGAACTCCCCTTTTCTGAATCGGAGATTTGGGAGGTGATCCGTGAGCTGCCGCCGGACAAGGCGCCAGGCCCAGACGGTTTTACGGCCAGGTTTTACCAGGCTTGCTGGCATCTGATCAAGGATGCGATCATGAAAGCGGTTAGCCGTTTCGACTCGGCGGATGGGCGAGGTTTCCACAGGGTCAATGACGCGCTCATCACTCTCCTCCCTAAGAAGGACGGGGCGGTGGACATCGGAGACTTTAGGCCGATCAGCCTTGTCCATAGCTTCGCCAAGTTGATCTCCAAAGCCATGGCGGCGCGGTTGGCGAAGCCACTGCCGGACCTAGTTGACTGCGTGCAGAGTGCGTTTGTCAAAGGACGAACAATCCAGGACAATTTCTTCATGGTCAAGCACTCTATCCGTGCCCTTCACCGGCGGCGCACTCCTGCGTTGATGCTCAAGTTGGATGTGGCCAAGGCTTTTGACTCCGTGGCGTGGCCCTTCCTCGTGGAGGTGTTGCAGTACAGAGGCTTTGGCCCGCGGTGGATTGCACGGGTGGCCACGATGCTCTCGACCTCGTCCACGCGCGTGCTAGTCAATGGGATTGCAGGAGACCAATTCTGGCACGGTCGTGGGCTTAGGCAGGGGGACCCGTGCTCGCCAATGTTCTTTATCGTCGTCCTGGACGTGCTAAACGCGATCTTCAGGCTCGCTGAGGAGAGGGGAATCTTCGCCCCGCTGTCTGCTGTTGGGGTGCGTCATCGTTTCTCCTTGTTTGCCGACGACGTCATATTGTTCATCAAGCCTTGTGTGGAGGAAGCTCGCGCGGCTGTCGGCCTCCTGAACATCTTTGGGGTGGCCTCCGGTTTGCGATGCAACCTGGCCAAAAGTTCCGTTTCGCCCATCAGATGTGAGGGGATAGACTTGGATCCACTGCTACAAGCCTTGGGATGCCCCATCAAGCAATTCCCCATCCGCTACCTCGGGCTCCCCCTCTCCATTGGCCGGCCCTCGAAGTCCGATCTGCAGCCGCTTGTGGACTGCGTCGCAGGGCATGTTCCGACCTGGAAAGCCTCCCTCCTTCAACAGAGTGGGCGACTGATTCTGCTTGATACCACACTCACCGCAACTCCGATCTATCACATGCTCAGCCTCGACCTCCCGCCGTGGTTTTTCTCCTGCATCGATAAGCTGCTCAGGGGCTTTTTCTGGTCCGCGGCTTCTGTGGCCAAGAAAGGACAATGCAAAGTCGCCTGGAGCACGGTCTGCCTGCCGAAGGAGTTGGGAGGGCTCGGGGTGAAAAACCTGCGCCTCCTAAACCATGCCCTCCGTGCTCGCTGGCGATGGTTGCATCACGTGGACAATGCGAAGCCCTGGCACAACCTAGAGTTCCAGCTATCGCCGGAGGCTGAGGCCATCTGCGCTACTGGAACGCTTTGTACCCTGGGCAACGGGCGCCGGGTGCGGTTTTGGGCAGATCACTGGCTTGGAGGGCGCTCGCTGCAGCAGATTGCGCCCGCGCTCATGAAGTTCGTCAGTCAGGCGGACAAGGCCCTCTGCGTTGCGGATGCCCTTCCTAATAATCGTTGGGTTGTGGGCATCAGAGGAACACTGTCCATTCCAGCCATCGTGGAGTACTTGGACCTTTTGGGAGCTGATCCAAGGGGTGACCCTCTCTCGCGAGGCGGACACTTTCGCCTGGAGGCTCACCGCGAACGGCGTCTACTCCGCCAAGTCTGCGTACGCGGCTTTCTTCCTCGGGAGGACGCGGTTTCCTTGCGCGGCCGAGCTATGGTCTTCAGGCGCCCCTCTTCGGCACAAACTCCACGTCTGGTTTTTGCTCAGAGATCGCTTGTGGACTGCGGATCGTTTGGCTCGCCGCGGCCTTGAGCACCCGGCGGAGTGCCCCCTCTGTTGCCAACACTTGGAGACTGCCGAGCACCTCACGCTGCAGTGCTCCTTTGCCCGCGAAGTGTGGTTTGCCGTTCTCCTCCCGTACCGTCTGCATCGTTTCACTCCCTCTTCTGCGTCGATCATGGAGACATGGTGGCCTCGGTTAGCGGCTGCTGTTCCGCGCCGGAAGAAGAAGGAGGTCAACTCCTTGATCGTCCTCGTCGCTCGTTGCTTGTGGCTTGAGCGGAATAGCAGGGTGTTCGACAAAGTGGCGACCCTGCCGTGGGGGGTCTGCTCGAAGATCCGAGCGGAGTTCGAGCTCTGGAAGAAGGCCAAGCTCTGTGGAGTGGATCCTGGCTTGCGTGAGTAGTCCACTAGGTAGCTAGGGTTTGGGTTCCTTTCCTTGTGTGGGTGGTGCCGGCGGGTTGGTTTTCCTACTGACCCGTAAGCACCTGCTTCTGTAAGACAGTTCCTCCCTTTCTTAATATAGAAGACACGCAGTTCTCGTGCGTGTTCTTAAAAAAAAGACAAAAACATACTTCATCCGATCCCAATTGAGTGTCGAAAGTTGCAAATATGATCTGTGCATGTTTAGGCCATTAGGTACGTCACTTACTTCAGATCGGAGCGAGTATGATTAATTTTCTAGATAAGATCCATGCATAACGCAGATAAGTTCTATTGGCAACATTTGCAACATTGCTATCCTACATTACTTTGGAAATCATATGGACTATGGAGTGTAGCGAGCTATATTTCACAGGAATATAGTAGGAAATATGATGTTGTTTTGGGTTTTGGCCTTCCACATGTTTCACTCTCTTTGCGTTTTTATACGCCGAAATAGACTTGCGCCCCGCAATATTAATATAGCAACCACACCCAACAGTTATGAAACCAATGCTTGGGCAAACAGCATAATCCAGCCCAAAAGAAACAAACAAGAGAAATAGAAAAGAAAATAAGGCCAACAACGATCAGCTCGACGCAAACGAGGATGGCCTGCAACTGTTGCGCCCATCGGAGACTTCCCACCACCGTCCTAAGCCATTGAAAAGCCGCGTACCAAGCAACACCTTCAAGAAGGACTACGACGACGCCGCGCTGCTACCCGAGCTACTCCTAGGATTTCTCCCGGTACGATGAGGGGAATGGGGTAGGGGTATACCCGACGCCCTTCAGGAAGCCAGCAGGGTTTTCTCCGATCCCCACCAACCGATTCCCCTGGCCACTTCATCGGCTCCACCGAACTCGCCGCCCACCAACATGCGCCGCCACAGTCGTGAGGTCACCATCGCCGTCGAACTAAGACAACTTTGCGAGCTCGGACGGGCCGAGAAGAAACCACCGTAGATCGGGGACAGCGGGACAGCAGCCGCGTGGGAGGGATCGACCTCCAACGCCAAAGGCAGTAGCACATCGGTCGCAGCAGCAAGAGCACACCAGACCCTCAGGTCCGGCCAGGCCCAGGGCGGGCCCATGAAGCCCCCGCCGCCGTGCTGCAGCAGATGCACTGCCGTAGCCTCCACCCCCTACCCGAGTTTTTTTTTAGTCCAGCAGAAGGTGGCCCAAGGAAACTCTAGCCAGCCCAATCAAACCCAGATCGGGCCCTTTGGGCCCAGATCTAGGCCCAAAGGGCGACAGCGAGTTCTAGGCACGCCACCGCATCGCCGCCATCCAGGCCGGACTTCTAAAGGATACTCGCCGTTCCGTTGAACAGTAGTAGATTGGATTACGGGGCTTACCGGCACCCGCGTCCTCTTACGAGTAGGCCAACACACGTATGTGTGACAACCAACCCCTATCTGTTCAGCGTCGACGTAAACTATCCCATAGAAATCAGGACACTTCCATTGACGTACTTCAAACCATACACACATGGTACGTCAACGGCGTTGAACAACTGATATCACAACAGATCTCTACGACACAAAAGATTGAAATAAGTTGCAAATAGCTCTCATTAGAGCAGAGATAGCAAATACAATCATCCAGAGGACACATGTCCCAACAATTCATCATTACATCACAGCGGAAGCATTCAACATGTCTGAGTACAGACAAGAACCAAATAGGCCTAAGAGGCCGGAAACGAAAAGACGGAGCCCATCCACGAAGTCTCGGATCCTGCCCGGGTCCGCTATCTACTCGTCAGCAGTCTCGTCGTACTCCACGTAGTAGCCACCATGGAGATCCTCGGAATCGTAGTCTGCGTAAACCACAGCCCCAAAGGGGTCAGTACATAAACGTACTGGCAAGCAAGACTCACAGTTCACCAAAGTGTAACCCGTCAACACCAAGCGCAGATGCTTTGGGTTCAACGGAAGGAAGGGAATATAAAAGATGCTGCAACTGGCTGCACTAACCAACTACAGAGTTTTCTACCACTTCCGGCTAACAGAAAGGAGATAAGATCGAGGATTGTAACCAACTGAAAGATAACTTCAAACAAACCCATCCTGGATCTCGCCCCTTATCCGAAGAAGCAACCCGAGGATAACTCACACAGTTGTATTAAAGGTGAATCAAGTTATTGTGTCCATAACCTATTACTAGTCAAGTTATTAATCATTGGGTGTAAGATTGTTAGTCATTAGGTTTAAGTTGTCCTGAGTACTTGTTAGCCAGTACTTTCACCAAGTAATCCATAACCGCGGAAAACACGGCTTCTCGAGAAGATTATCCCTGCAGGGTTGCACCAATTTGGCCGTACACGCATGAATAACCCGCCAGATGGAAAGGCCCTTCCACCAAGCGGGGCACTCAACACAACTCAACTCTTCTTCGCATCAAGCCCAAAGAACCTTGGGCGCACGGCTAATCGAGCCCCGAAGAAAAGGGACCCTCATAGCACTCTAAGACCGTGTCCCCCTATATGCCGACTACGAAAGTTCCACCCGGGATCCAAGGGCTCGCAAGATCATGCATGCAGCAAATGGAAAACCCGAACTAAATGAGGTGATTTGGACGAGATGCGAATCGAGTCAAGTTGAGGGGGGCGCCCATACTCGCTTCCCACATGCGGTTAGTGCGCTCATCATGGATCAGTAGACAAGACCCTTTTCCTATTAGGGTCGACACTAGCAGGCCTCAAAACCACAAAGGGCCTCCTGCCGGTGCATTATCATTAAATTATTATTTAACAATAACATTAGCATGATTGATTGATTAAACATCGAGCCCCAGAACATAATGGAATATAGTAACAGAAAGTAACGGGTAACAGACTCGAGCAAAACAACCTAAGCATGCTAGTAAGACACTGGCTCAATCAAAGGGGTTGTAGGAGTGGAGGTGAGGCACTATCAAGGTTAAGGGATTCATGTGATGGGTTCGTAACAGAAACAA
Organism: Alopecurus myosuroides; assembly: GCA_028641055.1. Taxonomy (NCBI): domain Eukaryota; kingdom Viridiplantae; phylum Streptophyta; class Magnoliopsida; order Poales; family Poaceae; genus Alopecurus; species Alopecurus myosuroides. The sequence continues at coordinate 63,529,097 of CM054061.1, read as the reverse complement.
CTACTACTAAGGCTAGCAGAAAAGAACAACAGAAAGTATCGGTAACCAATGTTGTAAGGAACACAGTGGTTCATGTGAGTGATAACTTGCCTGCAAACCCAGTAGCCTGGTACTGAGCTAACTCCTTAGAAGGGGTGTCGTAAGTATCGTCGGTCTCAACGTCGTCGTTTATCCGAGAAGAAGCAAACAAACAAGGCAGAAATATAATCAATCATCATCATGGCATAGTGCACAATCATGGGATGATGCATGACCATTTAATTGATACATCAAAATAAACTAGTTGACAAGATAACAACATGATTAAATGGACCCACATGCAATTGGATTGCATATGAAAAGCCCATGAATTATGGTGGAATTAATTGTTTTACAACTAAGCAACATGTGAAAGTGGATTAGCATGATGCATGGATGAAGAAAACAACAAAATAACAACAATAGAATCAAATAGAAATAAGGTTTAACAAGTTTGAAAATTTGTTTATTAAGTTAAGAAATTTTGGTTACTTAAAGGTGTCACACAAGCATTTGTTGTTTTCATCATGTTAAATTGTTCAAAACAGATAACAAAGTTTATATTTGAAAAGAAAACAAGATTTTAGTTGGATTACATGTTTCACTTGTTGCAAAAGGATTTCAAATGAATTATTTATGAATTAAACAAGTTTAAGCAAGAATTAAATGAATTTAATTCAAACATGAACTTATTTGAATTTTTATTTGTGAAAAACATTGAGTGAAGTTCATATTTGAAAAGGTTATGCTTTGATGGTTTGAAAACATATTTTATATGTCCCAAAAGAAATTAATTTGACCAAGTTAGGAATTTAGCAATTTTAATTGAATTAAATAAGATTTAAATTATTTAACCAAGTTTAATTATTCAAAACATGAAACAAATTTTATATTTGGAAAGTTGGTTTAATTTTGCATGGAAAACATATTTCATTTGTTGAAATTGGATTTAAAATGAGCAAGTTATTATTTTGGCAATTTTAAATGCAATAAACAAGAAACAGTTGTTTTCAGCAATTTAAATTATTCAAAACAGCAAACAAAATTTATTTTTGGAAAGTACATGAAAAGTTGATTGGAAAACATATTTAGTTTGTGGAATTTGGAATTTTTATGAACAACTTATGGATTTTGCAAGTTTAAGTGAATTTGACAAGTTTTCAAATTTTGCACCAATTTAAAATATTCAAAACAGTAAACAAATTTTATATTTGGATAGAACATTTAATTTGGGACAGAAAACATATTTAAAAAGTGAAAATTGGAGTTAAAATGAAATAGTTATGCAATTTACAATTTTAGGGTGCAATCTGCCATTTTAATTCATCTAGGGACTTAGGAAATATTTTTACAGGGGTCTAGATTAATTACCAGGGGCCTATTGGTGATTACTGAGAATGGGCTGTATCAAATCATTGCAAAAAATAAAAGTGTTTGGTTTATGTGGGAGGGGGGATTCGATCCCCCCACCTCCTGGGCGCTCAAGGAACAGCTAACCAGATGGGCTAGCTGCTGCTGTGTGACAGAGAAGGGGGCCTCGGGGGGCTTAAGCTGTGGTTGAGCGCAGTAATATTCCGAAAAAAGATGAAGCAGAAAAGTGGGGTGCGGGGATTCGAACCTGGGACCTGTTGGCTCGCGCAAGGGACCTGAACCAGTGCGGCTGCTGCTGCTTTGTGAAAGAGAAGGGAAACGGTGGTGGTTAAGGTGTGGCCGCGCGGGATTTTAACTGAAACCTGGAACCGATCTCTGTATCTCGATGGAGCAGGCAGCAGCGAACGCAGCGCTCGGCTGCTGCTCGCCGGAGGGAAATAGGGAGGCGCCGTGGGGGTGTGGCCAAGGGAGAGATGAGGGGAGGGAAGGAGAAGGAGGAGGCTCACCTTGGGGGGCTGGAAGGAGGCGGATCGGGGCGGACAGCAGGGAGCGGTCGGTGCCGGTCGTGGGCATCAGAGGTGGCGACATGGACATGGCGGCGGCGCTCGGAGGCTCTCCGGCCAGCGCCGAGGGCACGGCGAGGGAGATGGAGCCGTGGCGGTTCCATTCCCGCCGCTTGCGCGGCCGGAGGGGCCCCGGACGGCCGGCGATCACCGGAGCCAAAGGAGGCCACTTTCGGGTTCAGTTTGGTGCAGGGATACAGAGAAAGTAGAACAGAGGAGGAAGAGGAAGAAGGATGGCGGCGCTCGGCTAGAGGTCTAGGGTTAGGGGGCAGAGGGGGAGGAGGTTGGTGATTATATGGAGCAGAGGAGGTAGTACGGCTTGGCATCCGATGGAGGAGGGGTGATCGGGTGGAGGGGAAGCAGTTCGTACAGGGATGACGTCTGGGGGAGGAAGATGACATGGGATCGAAAGGGTACTGGGCCAACTAGGAACAGAGGGAGGTGGGCTTGGGGAAAAAAAATAGATGGGGTGGGCTGCCTCTCTCCTCACCCCTCTCTTTTTTGTTTTTTTGCTTTGTTATTATTATTTTTTTTGCAGAATAGGATTTGGAAGAAAAAGAGGATTTTTGAGTTAGCAAAAAATGTTAGAAAAATTAGGGTGAGCTGTTTGGGTCAACAGTAAACAAAATGCCAAGTTTTGTTTTACAATTATTTCAAATACTTTGCTGTTTACATCAATGGTTTAAATTTGAGTTAATTTGGGTATTGAAAGAAATATGGAAAACAAAGGTTTAAGTATTGGAACCCTATTGATTTATTACAAACAATTGATTTGGATTGTTGTATAATTTGCATAAATTCAATTTGGTTGCTTTTTGATGCTTTGATTTGAATTTGAAATAACAATTGAATTAAGTTTTGGATTAATTAAATTATTAAAAGCCATAATTTTAATGGTTGAACCTTATAGATTAATGGAAACAAATGATTGATTTGTTTTGCAATTTTCATAACTTTCAACATGGTTGTTGTTTGGAAGAAAAATCATAACTGAATTTGAAAAGGGTTTGATTATTGGATGCATTTTTATAGAAACAGAACAACAGTTTTGAAATCACAATTTAATGGAAACAATTGATTGTTTTATTTTGAAATATCATTTGCAAATTGTAACATCACAAGGATGAAACAAAAGCTTTGAATTTTGGTTTGAAATTCAAATAGAAAACAAAGGAAAACAGTTGGAAAACAAAAGGGAAACAAGCAAAACAAATGCAATCAACATGATGCCATGATGCAAAACATAAAATAACAGAGAGCAAACATTCTAAAGGATATTTTTCAGACTTGGGATGTTACAAAACGCCCCCCTTGAAGGAATCGCGCCCCGAGATTCCTACTGAGAAAAGAAAAGGTCCGGATACTTCTTGGGAAGATCCTCTTGAGCTGTGACACGTGAAACACATCGTGCACATTGGATAGTTTTTCTGGAAGTTCAAAACGATAGGAATTTCTGGCAACTCTTCTGGAAAGACGTCAGGGAATTTGGAAACCACCGGAACATTTTCAAATAAAGGGAGAGGTTTTGTATTGAGGGTGTATAGCTGGATAGAACTTGATTCATTTGTTGAATAGACTATCTGGAATGTGGTGATTCAGGAATGCTTCCTCGAAACAACCCCAGGTGATAGGAATGCCAGCTCTCATAGCCTGGAAGTTTTCGAAACAACAACAACCTTTCTGGCTAGATAGACTTGATATTTGGGAAGTTTTGATTAGACGCCGGTCGAAGAATTGAGTGGAAAACAACAACAAGATTTCAACGGACGAAAAGGATGTTGAGAAGAACAGGATAACGAAGCAATACCGGAAAAAACGAGAACAAAACTCCTGAGGTACTACGGAAAACCCATCCGGGCTTCTAAAGGATCAATATCTACTGCTTAAGGAATAGAGGATCTGCTTCCGGGGCTTACACGCCTCCGTTCTCAATCGTGAGTAGGCAACATGAAAAATCATGTCACAACCACCTCCATTCCTATGGTCTAGTAGATATAACCATCCTAGAGAAACCAGGATTCGTGAAATCCTAACTTGAAAGTTTAGATGAGAAGGGAAAACAACGTTGCACTTCCTTACTAGAAAAAGGGAGGGTGGGTGGGGAAAGAAGAAAAAGAACAGAATTCCTACCCTCACGTTTCATTTTTCCTATATATCTACAAAATAGTTTCTAGACTCAACTGCCACCAGTAAAAAGGGATCCTACGGGCAGACAGGCTCTGATACCATTTGTCGCACCCGGACTTCTAAAGGATACTCGCCGTTCCGTTGAACAGTAGTAGATTGGATTACGGGGCTTACCGGCACCCGCGTCCTCTTACGAGTAGGCCAACACACGTATGTGTGACAACCAACCCCTATCTGTTCAGCGTCAACGTAAACTATCCCATAGAAATCAGGACACTTCCATTGACGTACTTCAAACCATACACACATGGTACGTCAACGGCGTTGAACAACTGATATCACAACAGATCTCTACGACACAAAAGATTGAAATAAGTTGCAAATAGCTCTCATTAGAGCAGAGATAGCAAATACAATCATCCAGAGGACACATGTCCCAACAATTCATCATTACATCACAGCGGAAGCATTCAACATGTCTGAGTATAGACAAGAACCAAATAGGCCTAAGAGGCCGGAAACGAAAAGACGGAGCCCATCCACGAAGTCTCGGATCCTGCCCGGGTCCGCTATCTACTCGTCATCAGTCTCGTCGTACTCCACGTAGTAGCCACCATGGAGATCCTCGGAATCGTAGTCTGCGTAAACCACAGCCCCAAAGGGGTCAGTACATAAACGTACTGGCAAGCAAGACTCACAGTTCACCAAAGTGTAACCCGTCAACACCAAGCGCAGATGCTTTGGGTTCAACGGAAGGAAGGGAATATAAAAGATGCTGCAACTGGCTGCACTAACCAACTACAGAGTTTTCTACCACTTCCGGCTAACAGAAAGGAGATAAGATCGAGGATTGTAACCAACTGAAAGATAACTTCAAACAAACCCATCCTGGATCTCTCCCCTTATCCGAAGAAGCAACCCGAGGATAACTCACACAGTTGTATTAAAGGTGAATCAAGTTATTGTGTCCATAACCTATTACTAGTCAAGTTATTAATCATTGGGTGTAAGATTGTTAGTCATTAGGTTTAAGTTGTCCTGAGTACTTGTTAGCCAGTACTTTCACCAAGTAATCCATAACCGCGGAAAACACGGCTTCTCGAGAAGATTATCCCTGCAGGGTTGCACCAATTTGGCCGTACACGCATGAATAACCCGCCAGATGGAAAGGCCCTTCCACCAAGCGGGGCACTCAACACAACTCAACTCTTCTTCGCATCAAGCCCAAAGAACATTGGGCGCACGGCTAATCGAGCCCCGAAGAAAAGGGACCCTCATAGCACTCTAAGACCGTGTCCCCCTATATGCCGACTACGAAAGTTCCACCCGGGATCCAAGGGCTCGCAAGATCATGCATGCAGCAAATGGAAAACCCGAACTAAATGAGGCGATTTGGACGAGATGCGAATCGAGTCAAGTTGAGGGGGGCGCCCATACTCGCTTCCCACATGCGGTTAGTGCGCTCATCATGGATCAGTAGACAAGACCCTTTTCCTATTAGGGTCGACACTAGCAGGCCTCAAAACCACAAAGGGCCTCCTGCCGGTGCCTTATCATCAAATTATTATTTAACAATAACATTAGCATGATTGATTGATTAAACATCGAGCCCCAGAACATAATGGAATATAGTAACAGAAAGTAACGGGTAACAGACTCGAGCAAAACAACCTAAGCATGCTAGTAAGACACTGTCTCAATCAAAGGGGTTGTAGGAGTGGAGGTGAGGCACTATCAAGGTTAAGGGATTCATGTGATGGGTTCGTAACAGAAACAACTACTACTAAGGCTAGCGGAAAAGAACAACGGAAAGTATCGGTAACCAATGTTGTAAGGAACACAGTGGTTCATGTGAGTGATAACCTGCCTGCAAACCCAGTAGCCTGGTACTGAGCTAACTCCTTAGAAGGGGTGTCGTAAGTATCGTCGGTCTCAACGTCGTCGTTTATCCTAGAAGAAGCAAACAAACAAGGCAGAAATATAATCAATCATCATCATGGCATAGTGCACAATCATGGGATGATGCATGACCATTTAATTGATACATCAAAATAAACTAGTTGACAAGATAACAACATGATTAAATGGACCCACATGCAATTGGATTGCATATGAAAAGCCCATGAATTATGGTGGAATTAATTGTTTTACAACTAAGCAACATGTGAAAGTGGATTAGCATGATGCATGGATGAAGAAAACAACAAAATAACAACAATAGAATCAAATAGAAATAAGGTTTAACAAGTTTGAAAATTTGTTTATTAAGTTAAGAAATTTTGGTTACTTAAAGGTGTCACACAAGCATTTGTTGTTTTCATCATGTTAAATTGTTCAAAACAGATAACAAAGTTTATATTTGAAAAGAAAACAAGATTTTAGTTGGATTACATGTTTCACTTGCTGCAAAAGGATTTCAAATGAATTATTTATGAATTAAACAAGTTTAAGCAAGAATTAAATGAATTTAATTCAAACATGAACTTATTTGAATTTTTATTTGTGCAAAACATTGAGTGAAGTTCATATTTGAAAAGGTTATGCTTTGATGGTTTGAAAACATATTTTATATGTCCCAAAAGAAATTAATTTGACCAAGTTAGGAATTTAGCAATTTTAATTGAATTAAATAAGATTTAAATTATTTAACCAAGTTTAATTATTCAAAACATGAAACAAATTTTATATTTGGAAAGTTGGTTTAATTTTGCATGGAAAACATATTTCATTTGTTGAAATTGGATTTAAAATGAGCAAGTTATTATTTTGGCAATTTTAAATGCAATAAACAAGAAACAGTTGTTTTCAGCAATTTAAATTATTCAAAACAGCAAAAAAAATTTATTTTTGGAAAGTACATGAAAAGTTGATTGGAAAACATATTTAGTTTGTGGAATTTGGAATTTTTATGAACAACTTATGAATTTTGCAAGTTTAAGTGAATTTGACAAGTTTTCAAATTTTGCACCAATTTAAAATATTCAAAACAGTAAACAAATTTTATATTTGGATAGAACATTTAATTTGGGACAGAAAACATATTTAAAAAGTGAAAATTGGAGTTAAAATGAAATAGTTATGCAATTTACAATTTTAGGGTGCAATCTGCCATTTTAATTCATCTAGGGACTTAGGAAATATTTTTACAGGGGTCTAGATTAATTACCAGGGGCCTATTGGTGATTACTGAGAATGGGCTGTATCAAATCATTGCAAAAAATAAAAGTGTTTGGTTTATGTGGGAGGGGGGATTCGATCCCCCCACCTCCTGGGCGCTCAAGGAACAGCTAACCAGATGGGCTAGCTGCTGCTGTGTGACAGAGAAGGGGGCCTCCGGGGGCTTAAGCTGTGGTTGAGCGCAGTAATATTCCGAAAAAAGATGAAGCAGAAAAGTGGGGTGCGGGGATTCGAACCTGGGACCTGTTGGCTCGCGCAAGGGACCTGAACCAGTGCGGCTGCTGCTGCTTTGTGAAAGAGAAGGGAAACGGTGGTGGTTAAGGTGTGGCCGCGCGGGATTTTAACTGAAACCTGGAACCGATCTCTGTATCTCGATGGAGCAGGCAGCAGCGAACGCAGCGTTCGGCTGCTGCTCGCCGGAGGGAAATAGGGAGGCGCCGTGGGGGTGTGGCCAAGGGAGAGATGAGGGGAGGGAAGGAGAAGGAGGAGGCTCACCTTGGGGGGCAGGAAGGAGGCGGATCGGGGCGGACAGCAGGGAGCGGTCGGTGCCGGTCGTGGGCATCAGAGGTGGCGACATGGACATGGCGGCGGCGCTCGGAGGCTCTCCGGCCAGCGCCGAGGGCACGGCGAGGGAGATGGAGCCGTGGCGGTTCCATTCCCGCCGCTTGCGCGGCCGGAGGGGCCCCGGACGGCCGGCGATCACCGGAGCCAAAGGAGGCCACTTTCGGGTTCAGTTTGGTGCAGGGATACAGAGAAAGTAGAACAGAGGAGGAAGAGGAAGAAGGATGGCGGCGCTCGGCTAGAGGTCTAGGGTTAGGGGGCAGAGGGGGAGGAGGTTGGTGATTATATGGAGCAGAGGAGGTAGTACGGCTTGGCATCCGATGGAGGAGGGGTGATCGGGTGGAGGGGAAGCAGTTCGAACAGGGATGACGTCTGGGGGAGGAAGATGACATGGGATCGAAAGGGTACTGGGCCAACTAGGAACAGAGGGAGGTGGGCTTGGGGAAAAAAATAGATGGGGTGGGCTGCCTCTCTCCTCACCCCTCTCTTTTTTTTTTTTTTGCTTTGTTATTATTATTTTTTTGCAGAATAGGATTTGGAAGAAAAAGAGGATTTTTGAGTTAGCAAAAAATGTTAGAAAAATTAGGGTGAGCTGTTTGGGTCAACAGTAAACAAAATGCCAAGTTTTGTTTTACAATTATTTCAAATACTTTGCTGTTTACATCAATGGTTTAAATTTGAGTTAATTTGGGTATTGAAAGAAATATGGAAAACATTTAAGTATTGGAACCCTATTGATTTATTACAAACAATTGATTTGGATTGTTGTATAATTTGCATAAATTCAATTTGGTTGCTTTTTGATGCTTTGATTTGAATTTGAAATAACAATTGAATTAAGTTTTGGATTAATTAAATTATTAAAAGCCATAATTTTAATGGTTGAACCTTATAGATTAATGGAAACAAATGATTGATTTGTTTTGCAATTTTCATAACTTTCAACATGGTTGTTGTTTGGAAGAAAAATCATAACTGAATTTGAAAAGGGTTTGATTATTGGATGCATTTTTATAGAAACAGAACAACAGTTTTGAAATCACACTTTAATGGAAACAATTGATTGTTTTATTTTGAAATATCATTTGCAAATTGTAACATCACAAGGATGAAACAAAAGCTTTGAATTTTGGTTTGAAATTCAAATAGAAAACAAAGGAAAACAGTTGGAAAACAAAAGGGAAACAAGCAAAACAAATGCAATCAACATGATGCCATGATGCAAAACATAAAATAACAGAGAGCAAACATTCTAAAGGCTATTTTTCAGACTTGGGATGTTACAGCTGCGACGGCTGGGCCTGCTGCTACGAGCCCGACGCCGATGTTGCGCGTGGTGCGAGGAGAAGGAGGAAGAGGTGTGGCCGCGCCGCCGCTGCTTTAGGGAGAGGAAGAAGGGCGACGGCGCACTCGGTCTGCTCCCAGCTGCACCCGGTCTGCTCCCTCTGCTCCAGCTCCGCCAGCGCGACGGGGGTGCTCCCAGGGATGCAGTGCTACCGGCGGCGGGAGGAGATGCTTCCATCGACGAGTTGTGGGCGGCCTTCTACGGTCACGGACGGCCGCAGTTTTTTGCTAATTTTTTCTGTACAAATTTTTGCTACAATAGGTTTTTTCTTTTGCTTTTTTTGTATAAATTTTTTGCTACCATAACTCCGGCGAGGTCCAATTTTTTGCTCTAATAGCATAATTTTTTTGGTACAATAAGGTTATTTTTTTGTTTTTTTAGAATAAATTTTTTGCTCCGCTATTCCTCCGGCGAGCAAAAGTCTCCGGTGATGGCTCCGGTGAAATTTGACTTTTTGCTACTGTAGCAAAAAAAAATGCTACAGTAACTCCGGCGAGTCTCCGGCAAGATCTGTCTTTTTCTGTTCTTTTTTTGGCCGAAATGTTTTTTTTGCTACATGTGAGCAAAAGCGGGATTTTTTTTTGCTACGGGAGCAAAAGCGGGATTTGGACAAAAAATGGGACACGTGTCGGTTTAGCGACCCGGGGGATGGAAAAAATTTTGATCCCGTGGGACGCCCAGCGCTGTCCTTTCTATGCCGCCTTGCTGGCACGGATGCGCCTTTGAAGCAACCCCCGACAATTAATAGATAAGAATGAGCTGTTACTGTTATTGATCGTCCCGGAACAGATGGCTGGACTTGTGTTATGTATATAGGTGTCAATTCGTTCCGATTTCTCTATCAAACATTTACAACCCACAGGAACACGTACGTACCTAAGCGAGCTTCAGCTTACGTTCTTCCTGACGCAGGGTACGAGGGGCTATGCCATGTGTCTCATGCTTGGTGAAAAATTCCGAGGATAGCATTTGCGTGTCCCGGATCGCACGTAGCTATAGCTGAGCATAGGCTAGCTAGGAAGATTAGATGTTGATGGTTGAGCCGTGAGCGATGAGGAGGACGTGTACAAGGCAGAGGATCGCGATGGTACGGGCACACGAAAAGGAGGCGCGCGAGCGTACTTTAATTTGTTCATACACGTGGTTGGATCAGTGCTTGCCAAGCCGTTGGGAGCTCCGGTCGATGTCCAATCCAGTCGAGGTCATTTCCTTGCTCGGTTCCCTCTGCCCGGATTTGATCATTCTAGACTAGAGCTTCAGTTCAGGGGGGTGCCGATGGAGCCGACCGGATCGGCGGACAGGCGGCGTGGGCGCGCGCACATGCATGCATCCGCGGACCGGGAGTCGTTGTGCACCGCACCGGCACGGCACGGGCGGCGCGTGGTGATGACACGTACAGACGCCGTGCGGCCGATCGATCGTACCGGCTGCTAAGCACGACAGCGCGCCGCGCCGGTGGAGCGACATGGCAGACAATGCGCGCGTGGGACGCTAGAGCCGTACGCACGCGTGCTCTCTCAAGTATAAGATCGAGAGAGGTGGCCTCCATGAGAGCACGAGGGCACTTTGATTGGGTGGTCCTGCCGTCTAATGCTACTATCAGCTGGTTCTCGGCTCTGGCCGAGAGTGAAAACTCCGTTGGACCTAACGATGGCGGTGCATATCACACGTGATACGTTTCGCCTTCTTCTTCAATGGACCGAGTGGATCGAGTTTTATCATAGTTTTAAATAGCGGGCTATGACATTTAACGGCGAACTGGTTGAAACGCTATAGCGATGCTAAATCGCCGCTATAGCGTGCTATTTAAGGGTTTTGGTACATTTAGCGCGCTAATGTACTTATCTCACAGTACACGCTATAGCGCGCTATTTAAAACTTTGAGTTTTATCCAGCAGGGTGAAATTCGTTCATATGTTCTTCAGTCATCCGGTCTGGTTTAAACTAGAAAAAAAGAGGGCGGTGCTAAGCGTAGACCGTCATACGTTTGGCAAACGTAGTCCCTCTGCGAGCCCTCGGGTCTTCATCCAATGGTTAGAAATCAACACATCACGGTTTTGCGTTTAGCCCTCCTGTTTTTCGAATATAGAACCCGCACTCCACAACAACCCCACTTAAGCGAAAGGGTATATTGTGTTGTCCCCGATCATCTCCATAATTACAGCGAAACTTCCATTGCAATAAATTTAATGGTATCGCAACAAAAATCATAGCTCCGTGTATAAAAAAAAGTATTGCAACAAATTGTTTAAAAAAATCGAAAAATAAGTAATATCATAAAGAATAGTTAAACAATATTTTTATTGCATTGCAACAAAAAAGTTTAAATAATTTAACAAAAATCACAACCTATTGCAACAAAAAAAATTATTTACATCAATTAAAAAGTTGGTAAACAAAAAAATAATTTGTCACGTTTCAGTTGCAACAAGAATCATAACCTATTTCAACGAAAAAGTAAATCAATAGCAACAATAAAATTACATGTTTACAACATGTGAAGGAGCGCATAAACATATCATTTCAAATGAATTCTAAATACATATGCATTTATCTAGAAAAAAACATCCACAAAAAACATTGCAACATCTCGTTTGTGCTTTCTCAATAAAATATGGGCAAAACTGTTACAAAATTTTAATACGTGCGCAACATTGACCGAACATGGTGAAAACACTTAGCGTATGAGTGGCTGCTTCTAGTTAATAGCTCGGGCCTTTCAGTTCGGTTCAAGACACACAAACTGACCCAGAAAAAAGTCTACTGTTTATTGGGCCCAACATACGTGAGCAGTAGGCCCAACAGAGGCAACGCGCACCAAACGAGGAAGCCAGCGAGCGAACTACGTTTGCTCGTCGTAGGTCGCCCTAATATTAACATTTTCCAAAAAATAAAATGAATGCTGCTCTGAATAATCTGCTTACAATTCTTTTCTTTTGAAACGGACGCAAAAGAATTGCCTCACCCATTAATCAAGAAGAAAAGAGTTGCCCAGTTAATTTGTGGGAAACCGGACAAAGACGGTACAAATTTGGCCACGAAAGTGAACCAAAACACAACCCCTAGAGCCAAGCGGACATAGGGAGATGAGCACTAGACCGGACTGGTGTCGGACGGCACGGGCCATTCCACGGCAGCACCTCCTGCCATTCCCCGTGGTCACCCACCTCATTATGCAAGCTCAGGGAAGCGGTCAGAGCAAGGGACATTTCTTCAGCGGACCGGAGACGCGGTGGTTTCTGGGGGGCAGCTCCTCTTCATCGTTCTCTTCGTCGTCAACAGCAGAGGCCCAAGAAACAGGCAGTAGCGCGATAGAGTCAGAGTAGCCCGTGGCATCACGGGGTCCATCTTCTCTTCAGCAGTAAACAACACCTCTGCAGAGATCAAACCTCCCAAGGCCTCCGGCTCTATATCGATGTCCACATCCTTAGCCAGAGTTGCAACAAGGGCGACCGCAGCCGGACGAGAAGGAGCCATTGCAGCCTTCTGCAGACCGGTTGGCGACGGAGGAGCGTGAGCGCGAGCAGGATTTATCCACGACTGGGAGAAGGCCCGACCGGCATGGACAAAGGCCTTGCTGGAATTGAGGGCGAGGATGGTGGCAACGGTCCAGGGACGACATAGCCAGGGGTGATGCGCGTGTAACACACGTTCGTTGGGAGACCCCAAGAGGAAGGTATGAAGAGCACAGTATCAAGTTTCCCTCAGTAAGAAAACAATGTTGAATCGACTAGTAGGAGGAAGGAGTAACTTCAGAATGTTGATGGAGCTGAGATGGAAGGGTGCACTGCCAGTTCAGCAGCAACGTGGAACCTACACAACACAAACAATTCACTTTGCCCCAACGAAGCAGTGAGCTTGTCAATCTCACCGGTTTTGCTGATAACAAAGAGGTTACATGTATGGTGTGGAAAACAGTATGAGAACAGTATGAAAACAATAGCAGAAGTGTTAAAACAGTGGAAGCAGTGTGAAAACAATGGAAGCAATGTGTGTATTATCGGAATGAGAAAATGGGTTGGGGTCCACAGTTCACTAGAGGTGTCTCTCCATAAAAGATAGCTAACATGCGTGGTGAACAAATTACAGTTGGGAAATTGACAGGTAAAGAACATGCATGACATAAAGGAGGCATGAACCCACTATCGAGCATAAATACTCTCTCTTGGAGTCACTAGCATCTACTTGGCCAGAGCATCTACTAACAACGGAGAGCATACAAGATCATAAATAACATACACATGAAGATAACATGATAGATTGATAATCAACAGACATAGCATTCAATAATCATCGGATCCCAGCAAACACAACATGTAGCATTACAAATAGATGATCTCTATCATGTGAGTCAGCTCACGAGATCTAAACATGAGGCATAAGGTGGATAGTACAACCATCTAGATACTGCTATGGACCCGTAGTCCAAGGATGAACTAGTCACGCATCACTCAGTAGGCGGGCATGGTGGTGTAGACCCATCCGGTGATGAATTCCCCTTCCGACAGGGTGCTGGGGGAGAGCTCCAGAACCCTCCCGATCTCGGGTTGACGATGACGGCGGCCTCTCGGGTGTTTCTCGGGACGAAGTGGTATATATTTAAGTTTGACGTATCGGGGGAAATAAATAGGTGAAAGGGCTATGGCGGTGGTTGCCCGAGGGGCCCACACCACCCAGGAGCGGCCAAGGGGGCGTGCCGCCCTATGGTGTGGCCCCCCTCCGGGCCTCTTCGGGACTCCGTGGAACCTTCGGGAATTATAAGACTTCCGGGTTTTGAATTTTCCAATTCCGAGAATATTTCCAGAACAACGTTTTTGAAACTAAAAACAACAAAAAACAGGGAACTGGCTCTATGGCATCTTGTCAATAGGTTAGTCCGGGAAATCGATAAAAATGACATAAAGTGTAAGGAAAACATGTAGCATATGGCATGAAAACAACATGGAACATCATAAATTAAGGATACGTTTATGACGTATCAACACCCCCAAGCTTAGTTCCTACTCATCCTCAAGTAGGTAAACAATAAAACACATAATTTCTGATGTGACATGCTACCAACATGAACTTGATCATCTAAATTGTAAAAGCATAAGCATAGCTGAGATCATAGAACTTTAACACAAGCATGATAAATATAATTCTAACAATAAAGTATAGCAATCACCTTGCATCATGAGAAGTAACGCAAACAAAATATCATGAATAATAATGCACTCGAAAGCTATATGTTTGTGTCGTGGGATAATCACGGCAGATGTTACCGGGGGTAACTGATCTTGGGGCAAGTCGACACAGGTATTCGGGAGAGGGTTTAGCTCGAAGGAAGACATGGCGGAAAGCAATCTAAGAACCGGAAAATAACTCGCCGGATCTCAATATGAATTATGCTGGATACTCGATAACAGGTGTTACAACTATGACTTGAATCTCTCTTGCAAACTAAACCTAGGGGCCGGTTTATAAAGCACCCGTACACCCCTAACTTGCCCTTCAAGACACATCTTGAGTCCTATTCGAACTTTACTCACAAACCCTAGCTTTCCTTACCGCAACCCACAATCCGGGTTGCGAGGCCTACACACTTTGGGGCCTTCCAGAAATCTCTTTACTCTTAGCCGGATCCTGGGTAGCATCCTTTGGGCCGAGTCTCACCTTGGAGTTGGCCTACCGGGTTACTATCCCCCCATCAGTAGTCCCCAGGATAGCGCGGGTTTCACGGATTCATCCTTGAAGCGCTCGCTATTCCCTGAAAAAGATACGAAACACCCAAGTTCATGGAGACCGAGTTAAATTGCTTCGATAGATGGCTAGGCACAGCTCCATGACGACCATACGATAACTCGATTCCCCCTCAAATGTCTAACATGCCTTTCCAAACTTGAACACTAAAATGCCAAGATCCCACTCACGATACCGGTCCCTGATATCTCGGGATAGGTTATATTTCCTCCGCCAACGGAACATTTTATTCCATTCCGGGCGCATACACCACCAAATCCGCACGGATAATTATCGTCCCGTAGCTTCCGATTTTCCAGTCGCGGGGGTGAACTCACCACCTCCCTTATAAATATCAACCGAAGGTAACCCTAAGCCTTTCACCTCGCCTCATCATACCCTTTCTCCTCGCTCCCTCGCAACTTCCGCCGCCGGAGCTCACGCACACTACAACGGATAAGACCGCTGCCGGTCCGCGCTCGACCTCGAGCCATCCCGCGCCGCCATCACCCATTGTCGTCGCATCTTCGTTTCTCCCATTGAGGGCTGTGGAACAACACTCAAGCCGCACCTCACACCACCCTCATTTCGGACAACAATCTCCTCGGTAAGCCTCTCTCAATCGTCCAATCGAACCTCGCAATTTCTTCAATTTGGCTTGGATCGGATCTGGATCAACCCGTAAATTACCTTTCCGGTATCGTCAAATCAAGCCGCTTCGGTAGTCCTCAGCTCCTTTAAGCACCTGATGCGTAGTCGCAATTCACCCCCGCACCTTTTTCAACCATCAAACTTTATATAAGATCGCTCGCAAGCTTTTCAACCTAGATCCGTTCCACCTTGTTTTTTCCGCTCGTCTCATTAACATCCGGAAAACCCTCTTTTTCCAGCTATTTTCTTCGCAATAAAAGTATGGGCAACCATCCATGCTCGCCCAACCCACCTCCGTACGTAAGTAATTAACAATTTACTCAACCTCATCTGTAACCCGGAAAACCCTCCACACTTAACATCGTAGCGCATTATCCGGGTATTATTTTAGCCTTCGCATTGTCTCGATATTCCCAGACTCGGATAATCTGATACTCCGAATCTTACTCCATACATCTCTTGTCCCTTGCAGGTCAACTCCATGGCTCCGAAAAGACAGGGAAGGCACCCGGCTCCGACCAAGACCCCTCAAACCACTTCTGCCAACTGGGGTCGGTCTTCAACGACGAAGGCCAAGCTGGAAGGAATGGCCGAATTAGGAATTCTTCCCTCCCAAAAGGAGATACATTGGAGGGCTCCTGACGATGAGACCCGTCCTACTCCTGCCGGGAATGAGGTAATCTGTTTTACCGAGCACGTGACCCGGGGATTCCGTCCTCCGGGTCACCCTTTCTTCCGGGAAATCTTAAGCCACTACGGCCTCCGGGTGTTCGACATAGGGCCTAACTCTATGCTGAACATTACCCATTTCATAGTCTTGTGCGAATCTTACTTATGCACTCCACCAAGCCTGGATCTTTTTATTGAGTTATTCCAATGCGAGCTGTGTCGCGAGAGCGATGACGGAGCTATTCTTACCTGTGGCGGGGTATCTATCCAGCGCCGCAAGCACTCACTAATGCCAACTCTTAACTTGAACTCCCACGTCAACAACTGGCAACTATCTTTCTTCTATTGTCACGACACTTCTCCGGATGGTGAGAGGAAATTGCCGGGTTACTCGGAGAGACTCCTTGAACCCTCCGAGTCTTTTAGCGCTTTTGCACCCGAGCCTGATAGGGAAGCCATTCAGCCCTTTTTGGCCAAACTAGCAGCCCTCTCAGCCCATGGCCTCCTTGGGCTTAATCTAATAAAGACTTGGGTAGATTTCCGGGTTCAGCCCAACTCCATTCGTTCAAAGTTGCTACACGAGTACTCGGGTCATATCACGGACTCCCTCCGCTACTCCACCAAGAACTTCCCTGCTGGCAACACCAACAAGACCATCAAGGGTTTCCTGATGGAGAGGCTAGATGTTATAAAGAACGCTACCGGGTTACCCCCGTTTACTCGGGAGAATCCCGCTCCAGCGGTAAGACCTGACCCCCTTTTTCTTGTTTCAGCACTTTTATCCGCTATAGTCTCTAACCACTACTTGCATTTACTTGTTCACAGGCTGACGATCCCTTCTGGAAGGTCGAGAACTCTCCTCCCTCCCAAGACCCCGAAGGGGAAAACGAGTCCATTGATGACGACGAGGGTACTCTTTCATAGCCTTTATATCTGCCTTTCATCTGTGCCACCTTTCTTACCACTCGTCCCTTCTTATCTGATACTTACTCGGCTTTCAGAGTCAGAGGACGAAGAGGAGGAAGAAGAAAATGACCCGGAAGCCACCGAGTCTGACCAAGAACCCCCAGTTGGAAACAAAAGGAAAGCTAGAGGGGTAGTTGAAAAGGTTCCCTTCTCTTCCATGTCTTGTGCGCCTTACTCCTTTGCCACTATGCGTGAACTTAATGTGCGATTATCACATTCATCCTTCTTGAAGGACCCTCTCCCGACTAAACGTAGGGTGACCCGGAGTTCTCCGGGGGATGATCCCCTTAACCCGGGTATCTCCACCTCACCCGCTCGTCGAGCCAGCACCCCTCCAGCTCAACCTTCCCAATCTCCTCAACGTCATCCATCTCCTAGTCATCCACTTGCCGGGCAATTTCGCGTACCGCAGCCAGTGCTTTTACCAAAGTCATCCGCCTCCAGCTGCGAGCTTCCCCCGGACTATGCTGTGAACACCGGGTAAACTACCTTTGCTTACATTCTCTCGCACTTGTTATCTTTCTTTTTTCCATACATTCCACTAATCAATGTCTCCTTTTTTCCTTTCAGCGCCACAGTTACGCTGAGTGACCCGGATATTCCTGAAGCAGAAAGGCAGGGAGAGGAGAAGCCGAGTAATAACATGGACATTGAGGTTGAGGCCGAGGCCGAGGACGGAAATAAAGAAGACCCTTTTAAGGACCCACCTCCACCAAAAACTGCATCACCCCAGCCCTCTGAGGAGGTGGACGAAGATATCATTTTGGAGACCAAGTCGGGTTCTCCAAACCCGGACACTCAAACGGTCCGGGTTTCGACCCCCAGACCCGGAGCAACCCTTCAACAGGAAGACCAATCTTCCGGCCCTTCTCGACTTCGCCCTGAAGACATGACCTTTGCGCAAATGCTAGATGCCCTCCATACCTTGAAGGGTGATGAAGAAAACATACTAGACGCCTTAATAACCAAGCACGAGGTAATCCCGAGTAGTACCAATTGTTTCCACACATAGTCCCCAAGTTCCGAGTAAATTACTAAGTAACTTGCTTGGAACTTTGTATAATGTTTCTGGCTAATCCCTCTTCATGCTCCCTTACAGGACTATGTTTCACAGTTGGAGAAGAAACTGGCCAAGTCCACCAAACGTATTGAAAAAGAAACGGCCCTTCGTGAAGTTGCGGAGACTGAAGCTCGCAGGTGCCAAAAAATGACGAAAAGGTACAGAAAAAGGGCTCACAAGGCTAAGGACAAACTGACAACACTTTCCGTGCAAATTGCTGACGTTTATCGTACCGCGACCGGTAAGATTTCACCTTTTCTATGAGCCGGATTTCTTTGATATGAACCACTGTACTTGCTTACTTATTATCTTTGCTCCTTTTGCCCCTTCAGCAGGCCCAAGTGATGCTGCCCCCGAAGAAGACGACGCTGCTAAGCTAAAAACCATCAAAAATACTCTTCGCCAACTTTGCGGCGGAGTTAGCTGGATACTTGATGAGTTGCGACTGCCGGGTGTCAGGCCAGATAATATGAAGAGATTACTGGAATTCTGCTCCACGATCCCCGAGTGGATTTGGCACTGGAAACGGTCCTCCTGCCGATATGGGGTAACCCGGGGGCTCGCATTGGCTAAGGCCTACGCTCCCAAGCTAGAGCTGGCCAAACTTATGAGCGGATTTCCAGAGTTCAACTTGGATGGGTCCAAGTTTTTGCCAAAGGACTTCAAGGCTATTCAGAAAGAAGTCCGTCATCCGGCTAGCGTTATCGCTGATAGCTTAGAGATTGATGTGATTCTCCCTGCTTATGATGCTAATGACAAGGTTGTCAAGGCGAACCGACCCCAGCCGTTCGATATGCTTGCCCGTTGGAGGGAGGAGGCACTCAAGATAAGGGACGAAGCTGCCAAGAAGGCCGATGCCGACTCTGCTCCTGCAACTTCGCAACCCGGAACTGCTACTGATCCGAGTGGCGCCGCCACCCCCAGTGGCAACAAGGGCAAGGCCAAGATGGATCCTGCAGCTTGAAGTAATGAATATCGCCTGTCCTTCCACATGCGTCAGTCGGCAAAGCGTCGTTAAAACAGCATTATTATTTGTTTTGAGCGGAGCGCCTGTGCTCTTTTGATACTTTAGGGTTTTTGTAATATTTTTGCTTATACTCCCGATGCACTTTGCGCCCCTTTGGGCTTTTGATTAATGTGTCTTTGCACCCGCTTGCTCTTGATACCCACTTACTTTATTCTTGATACCTTGTACCTTTACCCTTTTTTTTTCTTTATGCTTTCCTTGGCGAGACCCGACCTCCGGGTTTCGTTGACATCTGGGGAACGGGCTTTCACCCGGATCCCTAAGCCCCCGAGACCCGGATGCATGGCTCGTTGGAATTTTATCGGCTGGATTACGCTGTTTCTTCTTCAGAGCTCCCAAGTCCCCCAGTCCGGGTTTCCGCGTCTGGGACACGTGATTGTTTCTTTTCAAAGAAACGAATCGCCTGTCGCTAAATGCCCAAGACTTCAGGACAGCTTTTTATGATGTTTGAAGTTATGCTTGATAATCGTTAAGTTTCCGGCTGCTAGCCTTATACTCTGCATAACTTGTGGTTTAGATGACCCTTTCAACTACCTTGTACTATAAGCCGGCTTTCGCGTGGATACCATGTTGTTACATCAATACGAAAACGGGGTCAAGCAAGTCCCGTTTGGGTCTCATGACCGACATTAATCGTAAGCGAACGAATCATGCCACTTTGTTGCGAGTCACATCGAGCTTAAGTAAGAATAGCCGAGAAATTTGGACTTCTTTGTCCGGTTATAAGATTGTAGCCGCACTCGTTTTTTCGAGTGACGGCCCCTATAACTCATTGGCATCAAGGCCGGGTCTTTTTTGAGTTTGCAGCTGTGCTTATAGGAGCAACCAGCCCTCAAGACCTGAATATGCACACCGTATAAATGACAATTGCCTCTTTTCCTGATAATCTCCTTTTTATTTGATATGAGAAAATTAGGCCAGCAAGCCGCCTCATTAAAAACCCATCCAGTCCCCAAGGGTGCCCCGGATAGGAAAAGAGTGCGTCTGAAACCTGCTGCCTGTTACATCGTTTTCTGCTAAGTATAGTACGGACGTAGCTGAGCCACGTTCCATGGTCTATCTCTCTCTTGCATAGGTGCAGTAGTGTGAGTAGTGTCGTTGATTGTGGCCGATTCTTCTCTTGCATCTATCAAGTAATATGACCCATTATGCAGACTCCGGCTTACGATGAAAGGTCCTTCCCATGGTGGCGATAGTTTGTGCTTTCCCTCGTTTGTCTGAACCAAGCGCAGGACCAAGTCTCCCTCTTGGAAGACCCGGCTTTTCACCCGCCGGCTATGATATCTTCGCAAGTCCTGCTGATATATGGCCGATCTTTCCAAGGCTTGCTCCCTTTGCTCTTCTAACATATCCACGGCGTCTTGCCGCGTCTTCTCGTTCTCCACTTCGACATAGGCTGTCACTCTTGGTGAATCATGAATGATGTCGCTGGGTAATACTGCTTCTGCGCCGTAGACCATGAAGAAAGGTGTCATCTGGGTGGATCGGTTGGGTGTAGTATTGATACCCCAGACCACGGAAGGAAGTTCTTCGACCCATGCCCCAGCGGCCCTGATACAAGGAACCCTCAGTCGTGGTTTCAATCCGCGAAGTAGCTCTTGGTTTGCCCTCTCCACTTGCCCGTTGGCTTGCGGATGTGCCACTGATGCTACATCAAGCCTGATTCCATTGCTACCACAAAATTTTTCCATCTCTCCAAGGGACATGTTGGTTCCATTGTCGGTAATTATGCTGTGGGGGTATCCAAACCGGTATATAATTCTTTTCAGGAACTTGACCGCTGTGGCCGCTTCGCAATTGGTGACCGGCATAACCTCCACCCATTTGGTAAACTTATCAACAGCCACTAAAAGGTGCGTCTTTTTGCATGGTGACATATGGAAGGGGCCAACCATGTCCATACCCCAAACAGCGAATGGCCAAGTTAATGGGATGGTCCGTAACTCCATAGCCGGCACATGAGTTTGGCGAGCGTACCTTTGACATCCGTCGCACCTTGCCACTATCCGTTCCGCGTCTGCTAGAGCTGTGAGCCAGAAGAACCCATGCCGATAGGCCTTGGCCACAAGGGACCTTGTGGACGCATGATGCCCACAATCGCCTTCATGGATCTCCTTAAGGATCTGTCGGCCTTCTTCTGGTGTCACACAGCGCAAAAAGACTCCTGCCGCACTTCTCTTGTACAACTCCCCATTGATAATAGCATATCCTTTTGCCCGCCTCAGGATTTGTCTTGCTAGTACCTCCTGTTCTGGTAGTTCGCCCCGTGATAAGTAGGCCAGATATGGCTCTGTCCACTCGGGAACGCCACGTATTGTAGCAACGAACTCCACATCCGGGTCTCGATTTGCTAGTTCTTCTTCAGACTCGGATTTAACTGATGGTCGCCATAGCTCGTCCAGGAAAACATTAGGTGGAACCGGCTCCCTGCGCGAGCCGAGTCTGGCGAGTGCGTCTGCTGCCTCGTTTTTTCTTCTGTCTATGTGCTCCACTTCATACCCGGAGAAACACCCGGCAACCCTATCAACCTCCCTGCGGTACGCTGCCATAGTGGCATCCTTCCTATCCCAGGTTCCTGATACCTGCTGCACCACGAGATCCGAATCTCCAAAGCATCGTATCCTTTTAATGTTCATCTCCTTGGCTACCTTTAAGCCATGCAACAGAGCCTCATACTCGGCCACGTTGTTTGAACAATCGAAGTGAATCTGCAGCACGTAACTTAGTTTATCCCCCTTTGGTGATGTCAGCACCACTCCAGCTCCTGACCCTTCGTACTGCTTTGATCCATCAAAGTGCATGGTCCATGACTCGGGACTTGGAACTGCGGCAACCATTCCAGTGTGCGTCCAGTCGTTAACGAAATCAACCAAGGCCTGGGACTTGATCGCCGATCTGGGCTCGTAGCTGATATGGTAATCTCCCATCTCTATTGCCCATTTGGCTATTCTTCCCGTTGCATCCGAGTTTCTGATGATATCCGACATTGGTATTGAACTAACCACTGTTATGGGATGTTCTTGGAAATATGGCTTCAATTTTCGGCTGGCCATAAAGACCCCAAATACCAATTTTTGCCAATGTGGGTAACGCTGCTTCGCTTCCGATAACACCTCGCTGACATAATAAACCGGCCTCTGGACTGGGTAACCTTTCCCATCCTCTTTGCGTTCCACGACAACTACTGTGCTGACGGCTCGGGGACCGGCTGCCACGTATAATAACATAGGCTCTTTAGGACCCGGCGCCGCTAGTACTGGCGCTTCAGATAACTGCTTCTTTAGTGCTTCAAACGCCTCATCTGCCTCCTGATCCCATACGAACTTATCTGATTTCCGCAAAAGCCGGTACAAGGGTATTGCCTTTTCTCCAAGCCTGGATATGAACCGGCTCAAGGCTGCTACGCAGCCCGTGAGTTTTTGAACGTGCTTCAAATTTTCCGGTTTCTTCAAACTCTGGATGGCCTTGATTTTATCCGGGTTTGCCTCGATTCCTCTCTCGGAGACTATAAAGCCGAGTAACTTCCCGGCCGGAACTCCGAATACACACTTCGTTGGGTTAAGCTTCATCTGGTACCTTCTCAAGTTTTTAAACGTTTCCTTTAAATCATCAATAAATGTCTCTGCCTTCCGGGTCTTAATAACCACATCATCCACATACGCGTGCACGTTGCGCCCAATTTGATCCTCGAAGCACTTTTGAATACACCGCTGGTAAGTTGCACCCGCGTTTTTCAATCCAAACGTCATGGTTTTGTAACAGAAGGCCCCAAAAGGGGTTATGAATGACGTTTTCTCCCAATCCTCCCTCTTGAGTTTAATCTGGTGGTACCCTGAATATGCGTCCAAGAAACATAGCAAGTCGCTTCCGGCTACCGCGTCTATGATTTGGTCTATTCTTGGCAGCGCGAACGGATCCTTTGGGCAATGTTTGTTGAGGCTCGTGAAATCGATGCACATCCTCCATTCATTTGTCTTTTTCATCACAAGAACCGGATTTGCTAACCAGTCGGGGTGAAATACTTCCATGATAAAGCCTGCGGTTAATAGTCGCGCGATTTCCTCACCTATAGCTCTTCTCCTTTCCTCGTTCATTTTTCTCAAACCTTGCTTCACAGGCCTGGCCCTGGGATCCACATGCAGACTGTGCTCTGCCAACTCGGTGGGGATACCCGGCATGTCGCTGGGTGTCCAGGCAAATACGTCCGCATTTGAGCGTATGAACTCCACTAGAGCCTTTTCTTGCGCGCTTTCCAAATTGGACCCTATAGTGAACTGCTTGGTGGGGTCTCCTTCCACAAAATCTACTTTCTTGGTGTCTTGAGCCGCCTTAAATTTTACTCTTTCGTCCTCAGAATCTGGTCTTCTCAATGCTGTGCCATCATCCGGATCCACCTGAGACCGGTAATATTTAAGTTCTTCCTTTCTGCAGGCTTGCTCAGCCATTACCGAATCTCCCTCATCGCACTCTGCTGCTATATCCCGGTTTCCATGGATAGTGATGGTCTGCTTGGGGCCTGGAATCTTTAACTGCAAATATACATAGCACGGCCTAGCCATGAACTTAGCATAAGCCGGCCTTCCGAACAATGCGTGGTAAGGACTGTGCAACCTGACCACCTCAAACGTGAGCCATTCCACCCGATAGTTATCTACCGACTCTCCGAAGGCTACTTCCAATGTAATTTTTCCTTCGGGGCGCGCCGAATGACCCGGCATGATTCCATGAAAAACCGTCGAACTTTTCTGTAGCTGAGATTCTTTGAGGTTCATGCGCAAGAAGGTTTCCCAATATAGGATGTTGATGCTGCTCCCTCCGTCCATCAATACCTTTCTCAATTCGTAACCATTGACCTGTGGCGAGACTACTAATGCCAGGGTTCCGGGGCGCTCTATTCCTTCCGGATGATCCCTCCTGCTCCACGTTACCTCTTTCTCTGCCCATCTCAAGTATCCCGGAGTGGCCGAGGAAACTGAATCCACTGTCTGTTTTAACGCCTTTTTGTCCCTGTTGGAAGTCCCTGTAACATGCACATGATATTGTCCTTTTAAATTGAGCGTACGTACCATACCGATGAAGATACTGATTTGGCCAATCGACACCGTGGATCCGGATTCGAGGTGATCCGGTTCCAACTCCCACCCGGAATTGTCCACTATCTTTTCTCCTTCGTCATTGGAGTAGATCTCGCCGACGACAAAGTTCTTCATGTTCTTCCGAGCTTCTCCCGTGATGTAAACACCTTTGGACGCAGGCCCCACGGTGGGCGCCAACTGTCGTGGGATAATCACGGCAGATGTTACCGGGGGTAACTGATCTTGGGGCAAGTCGACACAGGTATTCGGGAGAGGGTTTAGCTCGAAGGAAGACATGGCGGAAAGCAATCTAAGAACCGGAAAATAACTCGCCGGATCTCAATATGAATTATGCTGGATACTCGATAACAGGTGTTACAACTATGACTTGAATCTCTCTTGCAAACTAAACCTAGGGGCCGGTTTATAAAGCACCCGTACACCCCTAACTTGCCCTTCAAGACACATCTTGAGTCCTATTCGAACTTTACTCACAAACCCTAGCTTTCCTTACCGCAACCCACAATCCGGGTTGCGAGGCCTACACACTTTGGGGCCTTCCAGAAATCTCTTTACTCTTAGCCGGATCCTGGGCAGCATCCTTTGGGCCGAGTCTCACCTTGGAGTTGGCCTACCGGGTTACTATCCCCCCATCAGTTTGTTTCAGGCATAGAGATAACATAGTAAAGTGATATTTCGCTTGTCCTTAAGAGTGGGGCAAAACATAAATGTCAGGACACCTTCAACGTTCATGAGGAAGACTAGAACAAATAATTTGAGAACAAACAAAAACACATCATGGATCAATTAATAATGATTCTGGGACAAATGCACATTAAACTCAGAATGGAAACCATGCTCTCTCAACTGTGCTTTAAGTTAGAAGATGGAGACTCAACATAAAAGTAAAAGAAAGGCCCTTCACAGAGGGAATCAGGGATCACTCATGTGCTAGAGCATTTTCTTTTATTAAACAGAGGTATACAAAACATTTTTAAGAGAGGTGTATGCTTATGTCAACGAATGGTAAACAGAAAATACAATACGTCACAAGCCAACTAGACTTCACAAGAGCAGCTCCCAAGAAGGACGCATCTCGGTAGAAGGTCATCCCTTTTTCTATTTTGTTTACATAATTATGCTTTGACTGGTAAATCAGGGGTAAAAATAGTGAAGATAATTTGTTGTATCAATTTGGGGCTGGGCACCCTGTTGCCAGCTCTTCTATCAATTGGATAAGCGTATGAAGCCACTAGTCCAGGGTGTGAAAGTCCAACCAACAAGTGAGATAAATCCTCTATTTACGTCCTCATGAGCTAAAACAGGAGCACAAAACAGGATAATTTTGAAGGTTTTAAAGGTAACGCATGAGCAATTTACTTTGGAGTGGCAGTTAAATACCACATGTAAGTAGGTATGGTGGACACATTTGGCAAACTTCGATTTTGGGGAGTTGGATGCACGAGTAGAGCTCATACTCAGTACATGTGGAGGCTAGCAAAAGACTGGGATCGACAAATTAAGAGAGCAATAATGGCCATAATCATGCATAGCGACAAAAACATCATTAATCAAAGCATAAGTGGTACTACAAGTTAAAAACCTAAATGATCATAGAGGCTATAAGTGACTGGCTTGTAGTCATAAATATGGTGTGAGCATATGCCAAGTCAACCAAATAAAACATTCAAAAGAGAACACCACAAATTTATGCTTCAAAATGACAAGAACTAGTCATGATTCTTTCTAAGGCACATTAAACACTCTCAGCTATTTGAGACAAACCATGCTACAAAAATAACTACTATGCATAAGAATTAAAATAACATCTAGCATGACATGAAAAAGTCTAGCCACAGTCTATACAAGCTTCTAATTGCACCGTTATAAGCACGAAAATTGTACTACTGCTTTCCAACACTAAGCATTTCATAATAAACAAAAACTCTCCAAGAGATACATCAATGAAACAAGAGAGTACTAACACAACTCTACTAAAAATAACAGGTCTAAATAAGAGATGCAAGAAAAACATGAGCTAAAAAGAAATTTTGTAGTGGCTAGAAGAAAAATTAAGAATACAATCATAGTAAGTATTCAAACGAAAAAGCGGAGCGTGTCTCTCTGCAACAAAAAGAATTGTAGGTTACAACTATATTATTTCAGCAAGCAAAACAAAATAAAACCAAGGAAAACAAAAGAAAAACAAACAAACGCTCCAAGTAAACTTCATATGATGTGACCGAATAAAAATATACTTTCACTAGAAGTGACCTGATAAATTGTTGATGGAGAAGGGGAATGCCTTGGGAATACCCAAGCTAAGATGCTTGAGTCTTCTTAGAATTTACTCGGATGAACCACGGGGGCATCCCCAAGCTTTTCCTTTGCACTCTTCTTGATCGCATTATATCACCCTCTTCTCTTGACCCTTGAAAACTTCCTTCACACCAGACTCAAAGAGTAATTCACATTAGAGGGTTAGTGCAACAAACAAAAATTCATGGGTTCTGTATGGGCACAAGTTCTATTGATACTTTTAAACATTAGCTACAACCACTAATGTTTCGTGAAGCAAATAAATCCACTTGACATCGTAAAAGAGCAAATGCAATAAAAAATGGCAGAATCTGCCAAAACCAAAACAATCTGTAAATACAAACAATTTTGGGCACTTACGTTGCTCAGATAAAAACATAAAGAACGAATTTTTTCGAAATTAGCTAAGGAATAATCACAAACAATTTCAGATCATTCTAATCTTTCTCGATTTTATACGATTTTTTTACGGTGGACAGCAGGAATCTGTTTCCTACGCGGAAATCCAAAACCAACTCCAACTTTCGTCAGAAATTTTACTTGGCACAACTAAAACATGAAAATAAAGATACAAAAGAGTTTCTATATAATTATACAACCCCTTGACTCAAATAAAACATAGAAAAATAAAGCAAAAAAAACATGGGTTATCTCCCAAGAAGTGCTTTTCTTTAACGCCTTTTAGCTAGGCCCAGAAAAGTGGAATCAAGTGTTTTAAAGTGAAGAAGATGCTCACATAAGAAATATGAACTAATGAAAAGAGAGCATCAATAAGCAAGTATAAAATAACTTTAAGTCTAACCCACTTCCTATGCATAGGAAACTTGTAAAGAAATAAATTAAAGAAGCTCAAACTAGAAATCATGGGAACGTAGAACAAGAGCAATTTCAAAACTTTTAACAAAAAGAGAGGTGCTTTAGTAACATGAAAATTCCTACAACCATATTTTCCTCAACAACCTAATTATCACATAAATCATGTTTGTCATGGTCTAAAAGCACACAATTCATATCAAGCTCCAAAACAGTGGGATCAAAATTTAAAATCAGATGATTAGTCACTCTTAAAAGATATGGGACACATTATAGCAATCCTATTTTCAGTAGCATTTTAATTTATATCATCAAGTAACGTAGGACCATCATCTAGAGCATTATCATATAAATTTTCTAAACAAACTTCCTCATTATCATGCATATCAATAATTGGAATAAATAGAGGATTATCATAGGGTTTATCAAAGTAGCATGGATTATCATAAATAACAGTAGCAATATTGTTCACAAGTTTAATTCATAGTAGTATCAAGGTAACAAGTATAGCAAGTATCAATTTCATTAAAAAAGGGTATTTCAAAAGAATCAATAGGACCATCACAATTATGAATTAAAGAGTTACTCTCAGTGGGAGGTAGACATGGGTAGCTACTCCATTCTTCCTCCTCTTGATCATCACTCCCCTCCTCATTTTCATCCAATGAGCTTCCAGATTCACCAATTTGTTCTTCCATAGGCTCATGTAAGGCATTAGTATCCTCCTTTGGGGGAGAGCATCTATTAAGATATTTAAGTATGTAGTAATTACAATCCTTGTAATTATCAAAGCAATATTCAAGCATATAAAAAATCTCATATATATAAGGTGCATCATAATACTTTCAAGCAAAGAGGCAATTTCGAGTGCACCCTTCCAAGCAATAAATTCCTCAATTTGTCCCACATCATAAAAGTCATAATTTCTCTTAACATAGTAAGATATGGTAACATTATCATTATACTCACATTGAAAAGGGAGGTGTTTATACCTCCTACAGCAACAAGCTTTATCAAAGCAATAAGTAACATTATAAGTAGAGCACAAGTTTCTAGCATAGTTATGAAATTTATTAATTTGCTCCCATAAGTGTATCCCCTTTTGTGACAAGCGGTGTTCCTTATAATATTTTTGTTGTTCATCCATGAATCCACCTTGCCAATAAGATCTAGTTTCAAAGACATCAAACATTGCTAGAAAGCATGATAAAGCAAGTAAAAAGAAAAAAAATAAAAAAGTAAAAATGATTGAAGGTGAGAGACTCCTCTTGCAGCAATCCTATTCCTCCCCAGCAACGGTGCCAAAAATTAGCTTGATGCGCGTGTAACACACGTTCGTTGGGAGACCCCAAGAGGAAGGTATGAAGAACACAACAGCAAGTTTCCCTTAGTAAGAAACCAAGGTTGAATCGACCAGTAGGAGGAAGGGGTAACTTCAGAAGGTTGATGCAGCTGAGAAGGCAGGACGCACTACCGGTTCAGCAGCAACGTGGAACCTACACAACACAAACAATTCACTTTGCCCCAACTAAGCAGTGAGGTTGTCAATATCACCGGTTTTGCTGATAACAAAGAGGTTAAATGTATGGTGTGGAAAACAGTATAAGAACAATATGAAAACAGTAGAAGCAGTGTAAAAACAGTGGAAGCAGTGTGAAAACAATGGAAGCAGTGTGTGTATTTCTCGCAACGTCGCCGTCGTCCTCCTCCGTGCGACAGAACCGCCACCATCTCCATTTCCGGCAGCCGCCGTCGAGGTGAGAGCTCCAAGCCCCTGTGCCGTTCGATCAAAACGAATGGCCAGGATTAGATCTGGTTTATTCGAATCGGTACCTCACCGTTGGATCTGAATCACCGGTCACGATTAGATGACTTAAGTGAAACGGTATCAGCGAATTAGAATAAGCCAAGTGGCACTCTAGTCAGCGTCGTGTCAGCATCCCAGTTAGCAGAGCCAACCAATGAGAGCACGCCATGTGGCCAACCTTATCCATAGAGTTTCTGTTTATTTTTCTAAATAAAATTTAATTGGCAGATTTGCAGAATAGTCCCTGTAACTTGCAACCATCATAACTTTTTAACCACTTGGCCAAATTTAGCAAACTTGGACTTCTTGAAATCCCCTGGATCTTTAGAATCTTTTAGAACTGTTCAAATTCAAAATTTATGAACTTAAATGGGTTCAAATTTAAATATGGTTTTTTGATGAATTTTGGCATATTTCAAAATTTGCAAATCCAAAAATTGCAAATAAAATATATTTGGAAGCCTTAGGATGTGTTCTTTCATATCCTCTGTCCCAAATTATTTTTGATAAAGTTAAATTTGATTTTAGAATTAAGTGGTATATTTGAGTATTTTTTTACATAGAATTAATTCTATAAATATTTTCAATATAGTTCCTTTTGAAAATTTGTTCCATTTGGTAATCTTGAACAAGATACATCATTTCCTAACCACTTTGGAAACCCTTGGACCATGACCATGTGTTTTGACCAAAAACCCAACTTAGTGTTACATCCATTTTCACCATGTCTTAGAAATCATTTCCCTCTTTTATTCTTCGTTGTTATGACTATTTGGAGCCAAGACCAAGTCCCTAATATGTGTCAATCACATATATAATACCAATTAGTGAACCTCAAACACTAGTACCATAGTTTTCTATCTACTTCTCCATTCCTCTATTCTTGCTTCAAGAATCCATCAAGTAGCAAAATGGAAGTCAAGACTCAACCACAAGAAGGAAATCCATCTTCAACTTGGTGGCAACATGAAGATATACAAAAATGATCATGAAGAATTTGAAGTAAGGGATTGGACTTCACAACAACTAGAAGAAACTCAAGAAAGTACAAGTGTGAAGAAATCCAGAAGAAAACATCTCCCTCTCTCTTTCTATCGTACTTTTTATTTATTTCCAAATTGACTTAGTGGTATTTTGTGCCCATCCCACTTTGGACCAACTAGTGAGAAGGCCATGAAGAATTTATCAAGACCAAGAGAAGAATCCATCCAAGGAACAAGACTACAATAGAAGCATGAATATGATCTTCAAGAAGACAAGCATGTGTAGACTTGGAGCCATCCACACAAGTTGAAGAATAACAAGTTGTTTTTGTTCAAAACTTGACCCAAATGGAAAAGCCCAATACTTTATCTTGTTACCTCCATTGTTATGAAGTTAGTTGAACCTAGATTACCCTTAGTGAACTCTTGGAACTTCCTCGACAAGTATGTTTATAGTAAAGTTATATCACATCAAACTCAACCTAGTCCATCCCAAGTAAACCCTTGAAATTTCCTTAACAAGTATTGAAATCAAATCTTGACCTTGTCCTATCCAACTTGGTTAAACCCCTTTTGATATGTTAGTTGATTTGTATGTTTTGTTCACTTATGTGTTTGATTGCTAGGATGCTTGTTTATTTTGTGTTTGTGTTTTCAATGTATAGATTGTACAGAGAGCAATGATCTTTTGTGAAGAGAGTGTTATGTCTTCACCAACTTCAACAAGGAAAGTAACACATCATTCAACTACCCATTATTTTCTACATGCATTAGTTGATTTTGAGTACTATGCATGATAGAAAATTTTATTAAGTTATATTATGCTATGCTATATCCTAGTAGTGTGTAGCCATCCTTATACATTGTTACTTTTGAAGAGTTGGTACTTAGTTGATGCTTAGCCTTGCTACAAAAATTGTTTTACTTGATGTTGTGAAAAAATTCTAAGTAACGACTTCAATGAACCACCTGGGTGGATTGGTAATGCGGGGCTGTTGATAGTTGAGTGTCTCCCCGAGGGGAGTTCACTTGAAGGAATGCCACCCAGGAACAAAGTGATTTTGATGTTCCCCAAGTTTAGATTGCTTCCAGTGCACTTTAGTCATATGGGCTCTGTCTTGATCAACTAAGTTGTGAGGGTTCAGCCTGGGCTTGACAAGCATCTGTAGCATAATTATAGGTGGAATGGGTCTTGCCATTGGGTTGAATTCTTTCTTCTGAAATATCTCGTCTCAATTATTCTCCTTTCCTTAATGCACTCAGAGTGTATAGAATGTTTGGGCTGATTTGAGTCTAAAGGTGAAAGTGCACAAACTCTGCAGAGTCAACAAACTAAGATCTTAGCCGTGTCCCCGGTTATGGAAAACTATGAGCAGCTGGACAAGGATGGACAGAAGAATGACATCACCATTTTCAGTGAACAGTAGTTGTGGTGCTTGGATTTCAGTCCAATGATGCCACCCTTTGAAAAGTAAAGCTTTCTTTTACAAAAGAGATAGGAGAAAATTTGCTTTATGCAAACTTAGCCAAAACTCCACCAAGCCAAATATGCATGTAGACATAGTCTTGCCATTTATATCCACCATAGTGTTACTTGCCAATACATTAAATTGTATTGACTCCCTTGTGGCTGCATATTCCATCCTGCATATGATTCTGAAGACGAGTGAGGACTTTATTTAGGATCTCGAGACTATCGCCAACATGTTTTGCCTGTGTCACATGAAGAAGATCGGCCCAATGTTTTACTATGTTTTCCGCTGTATTTCTTTGTTTTCTGCTAGTCTTCTAAGACTATGAAAGTTGTATTACTATTTTGTAAAGACTGAATCATGCGATGCAATAGAATTTGATGCATTTTCATGATATTTCATTTTGTACTGTGGTGCTAGCAATTGATCCAGGGACTAGCACAATAACACAAGTGTCCTTACATTATTTAAATGTGGGAACGCTACATAGCATCTACACTGCCAGAGCATGTACTAACAATGGAGAGCATGCAATATCATAAATAACATACACATGAAGATAACATGATAGATTGATAATCAACTGGAATAGCATTCAATAATCATCGAATCCGAGCAAACACAACATGTAGCATTACAAATAGATGATCTCGATCATGTGAGGCAGATCACGAGATCTAAACATGAGACATAAGGTGGAGAGTACAAACATCTAG
Organism: Alopecurus myosuroides; assembly: GCA_028641055.1. Lineage (NCBI taxonomy): Eukaryota > Viridiplantae > Streptophyta > Magnoliopsida > Poales > Poaceae > Alopecurus > Alopecurus myosuroides. The sequence goes on along the minus strand of CM054061.1, from coordinate 63,496,656 downwards.
CTACTTCTATGGACTCGTAGTCTAAGGATGAACTACTCACGCATCACTCTGGAGGCGGGCATGATGGTGTAGACCCCTCCGGTGATGAATTCCCCTCCCGGCAGGGTGCCGGGGAGAGCTCCAGAACCCTGCCCATCTCGGGTTGACGATGACGGCGGGCTCGGGTGTTTTCTCAGGACGAAGTTGTATATATTTATGGTTGACGTATTGGGGGAATAAATAGGCGAAATGGCGATAGCGGTGGATGCCCGAGGGGTTCACACCACCCCCAGACGCGGCCGGGGCGGGGGGCGCCGCCCTATGGTGTGCCCCCCCGGGCCTCTTCGGGACTTCGTGGAACCTTCGGGAATTCTAAGACTTTCGGGCTTCGAATTTTCCAATTCCGAGAATGTTTCCAATTTCGAGAATATTTCAAGAACAACCTTTCTGAAACTAAAAACAACAGAAAACACGGAACTGGCTCTGTGGCATCTTGTCAATAGGTTAGTCCGGGAAATCGATAAAAATGACATAAAGTGTAAGGAAAACATGTAGCATATGACATGAAAACAACATGGACCATCAGAAATTAAGGATACGTTTATGACATATCAAGGGGTAAGCGTAGCGTCAGCACTGAGCGTCGGACCTGGTGTTGTTACCGTAGCAGGATTGGGGACGACCATGCCGTCATTCTCCTCGCGGGACTAGAGTGTATGATCTGGTGTTGTTGCTGTAGCAGGCTTGGGGGCAGCCACGACGAGCGATGGGGGGCCTAGGGCGAGCTCATTTCGCCTGGAGGGGCGGTCGCCCCAGCTCCCGTCGGGCGGAGCAGAGACCCGTTGTATAATTTTTGCGGCGGCGCTCCATTAACAGAGCAGAGATCAATGCAGGGTTCTATTCCAGAGCATCGAACAGGAGGACCGAGAACATGTATTTGGGCTCAGCCGCTCAACCGTTCAGGTGTTTGAGCTTGGGATTTTTTTAGTTTGTGTCTGTCATGACTAAGGCACGGGAAGGCCAGACCTAACTGGTCACTCGATTGGCCATAAATCCTCACGCGAACAGAACCACCGCCGCTGGCTGCCTAATACGACGTCGCACTCGCATGCCTCCTCTCCCGACATGCTGACTGTTGCGTGCCTGCGCCTCCTCTCCCGACGATTGCCGTCGCACCACCCCACACCGAACCTCAGCCAGGCAGCCGTGCAACGCCTCCTCTTGGCCTTGCTCTGTCGCGCACGTGCCTCTCTCCTCCGACTCCGAGTGTCTCGCTCCGCCACTGGGCGCTAGCCAATGGATCCAGAAGAGGCTACATGGATAGATTAAGATATGGAGATGGATAGTGAGGCAGAGGAAGAAGAAGACAAAACATAAGAGATGGAGGCAGAGAATAAAAATCGGGCACAAGAACATCATGTTATTTCTCCCCTTTTGATTTCAATTTTGAGATATATATATAGTGCAGAACTAGATTGTAGAACACACAATTTTGATTCCAATTTCAATGTTGCAGGACACTCCTGAAGGGAATATGCACGGGGGGCAATAATAAAGTGGTTATTATGTTATTCCTTGTTTATGATAAATGTTAATTTCTCATGCTAGAATTGTATTAACTGGAAACGTTGATACATGTGTGTTTAATAAACAGACAATGGTTCCTAGTAACGCCTCTCGTTTAACTAGGTCGTTGATTAGCTGATGATCAACGTTTCTTGATCATGAACATTGGATGTTGTTAATAACGGGGTCATGTCATTAGGAGAATGGTATGATGAACATAGACCTAAATTAAGTATAACAATACAATCAATTCATTTAGTTTATATTGTTATATATTGCATATGAAGTAACCTTATTCCTTAGACCATGAGATTATGTCAATCACTAGTACCGAAAGGGTGCTTTGATGTCATCAAACATCGCGCCGTAACAGGGTGACTATAAAGGTGCTGTTGGGTATTCAGAAAGTATTTGAGGCTCATGGATCAAGAGTGGGATTTGTCCATCCAAATGACGAAGAGATATACTCTGGGCGCTCTCGGTGATATCACATCGACACCGCTTGCAAGCACGTGACTAGGTCACATGGATGTCATATCACGAAACGAGTAAAAGAGTACTTGTCGGTAACGAGATCGAACAAGGTTTGGTTGATACCAATGATCGGATCTCAAACAAGTAAAATATCACGAGACAGAGGGAATTAGTTACGATGTTGATGGTTCACACGATCACAAGATTCATCGTTGAATATATAGGATTCGTCACAGATCTCCAGATCCCGTTGTTTATTATTGATCGGAGAGGTGTCTCGATCATGTCTATGTTATTTGTGAACCGCGGGGTGACACACTTAAGGCTTGATGACACATTTGAGAGGATACAGAATATCGGAGAAAGGTTTGGACAACACCGAAATCGTTTCGGGTAAATTTGAAATAGTTCAAGGGGTTTTCCATCTAATGGTTGTTAATAGAATTAACAAATGATTCGAGGGGTTATGTGCAAATGTTTGTTAGTAGAATTAACAAATTTTAATTTAAATAAATAAAAATGTTTTATTTATTTAATAAAGAAAAACCCTTGGATTTTCTAAGTGAGAAATTATGGGAGGATGAATGGGTGTGAGTGGAGTGTCCACTCACATGAAGAGGGAAGAGGTGGGGGCACCACCATGGCTGGCCGCATCCCCCTTGGGTTGCCTTCCCCTCCCCTATAAAAGGAGGGTGAGGGCTCTCCCTCCTTCACACACTTGGTGTCATCTTCACCTCCCTCCTCCAGCTGCTCCACCTCATGTTCATGCGCTTGGAGAAGACTTGAACGAAGTTTTCTCCACCACACCACATCGTCGTGCTGCTGGAGATCCGAGGGATCCTCTACTTCCGCTACCCCGCTAGATCGAGGGAACGGAAATCGTCATCAAGCCGTCCGTGTGACCGATCATGGAGGCACCACCGGATTGCGGTGCACATCTTCTCGGTCTTCACATCGACGTGAATATGACTACACAACCAACGAGATTCTATCTCGTCTTCGAGGGTATGTTCTTCTAAGACTCTTTCTCCTTGTTGCTTTCATCTCCTTGATTATATCCCTGCCCTTCGGGTATGTCTCCCGTAGGAATTTTTTATTTTGTATGCAATGTACCCTTCAACTCCACAAGAAAGTGTTCATGAAGAATTTGATCTAGCAAATGTTGTTGCCGATCCTGGAATTTGGAGACAAATTTATGAATATGGCACCACAGAAATTGGAGATAAAATGAGACGGTCATATTTATCAAGAGGCCACATGTTTCCGAAAACAAAATTTGGGCGAGATTGGCGGTCATTCCTGGATGTCTGGTATACCAAATTTGATTGGTTAGAGTATAGCGTGGACAAAGATGATGCATTTTGTTTCTATTGTTTTCTCTTTAAGGCTTCAAGCATTAGTTCATGTTATGGAGGTTATTTTTCACAAAGACAGGGTTTAAGAATTGGAAGAAAGGACCAAAAAATTTCAATTCTCATGTGGTTTTAACAAACAACCTTCACAAGAATCTAAGAGCATATTGTGAAGATTTCAGAAATAAAAAGCAAAGTGTGGAATATGCTATCACTTGTCATGAAGAACAATCCCATATTCAATATGAAATTCGTTTGAGGGCTGTTGTGGATGTTGTTAGATTTCTACTTGAACAAGGTCTAGCTTTTCGTGGGCATGACGAGTCTAGCACTTCCTTGAACAAGGTTAATTTCCGTGAGATTTTGGATTCGTATGGCGCAAGATGCAAGGATGTAGCCCATGTGATTAATGAGAATTCTCCTGCCAATTTTCAATTGACATCTCATGAAATCCAACTAGATATAATAAAAACATGCACTAGTAGAAAACATGCCTCTAGTCCCGGGTCGTAACGGGCTGCTCAATCGGGACTAAAGTCCCCCCTTTTGTCCTGGTGGGCCACGAGCCGGAACTAGATGCCGCGTGGAGGACTTCTAATCCCTGGTGGTAATACGAACCGAGACTAAATAATTTTCATTTTTTTTATTTTTATTTTCGGATTTTCCTTTTCATTTAGTCTCTATTATTTCCAACTCTAATCATTCTCCCTTAGTCTCAATTATTTTTAACTCTAATCACTCTTATTTCATTCTAAACCGACACTTCTGACCAGGCCACTCATCCTTAGACTACTCCACTTTCAGCACGCTTAACTTCTGAGTTTCTTCCCTCTGAGCTTCCAAGAAACAAATCATGTTTTACTGACAATAGTATGATGTCAATCATGTTAATCTTTGAACTATGATGTCGCACATCTTTATTTTGTGAATCCAAAAAATTATTTAGTTAAACAAAAATAAATAAGTAATAATAATCTTGAATTCAAATAATCATGAATTTAAATAATAATTAATTTTCTTACGTTTTCTATTTAATATTGAATAATTAATATCTAGAAATCCGTAAATCGAAAATTTGAAAATAATATTGTCTAAATTGATTAGAAAAATGAGAGAAGTTCAAATATATATGATCGACTTCCATACCATATTTTCCATCATGTATATATAGGACTATTAATTACTTAATTCATAACTAGTCTAAATTGGTTAGTCATTTCAACATATCTTCAGATAGATTTTTTTTCTTACTCCACTTTACATAAATCAAGACTTTCCATTTTGCTAATTAAAATATGTATATCTATGTAAATACTACAATGAATTTTTTTTCCAGATTTTTTGGAAGTGTTTATATATTTTCTTTAAGTTTCAGAAACAAGCAGGAGGAGAAGAGCTCAGGTGTCAAATTGAATTTTCGAAATTTCATCACATACACATCACAATTGCTTCATAAAGCTTGCTCACATCAGCCACGTGCTCATACCAAATAGCCTGAGCACGAACAAGATCACCTCCGCTATTCCGGATGACAGCCCCAGTGGAACCAGAGCATGACTGTATGTCGAAACCTACATCCACGTTAATTTTTACAAATTTCTCCATCGGGGCCGTCCAAGTCTGCTTGGGCTTCGGATTAGTGTTGGGGGTTTTAGAGGAAATCGACAACTCATTGGTAACTTCCACTGCCCATCTCACAGATGAACTCGGACCCCTAGCCACTTTGCCGTGCCGTCTATTGTTCCTTTCCGACCACACGGCCCAATAGCCACATAAAATGACAGCAAGATACTTGCAGGTATAGCTCCATCCAGCAAATCGATAGCCCAAGAACTCGGATGCAGTCTTGGGACCTTGACCGAGGTCACACGCCTTATTTCTTCCCAAAAACATCTAGCCCAAGTGCATGAGAATAAAGCATAAAAAATTGATTCCGCCTCACCGCAATCAGCGCAGTTATCCAACCGATCCACATGCTTGATCTTGAGGACTTGCCGACAAGGGATGTATCCATGTATGACCCGCCACCAGAAGTTACGCACTTTGGGTGGCACAGATAACTTCCATAGTTTCCTCCAAGTTGGCAACAACGAAGTAGAAGAGGTCGAGGGCAGTTCTGTTCTGCGTCTATGCGAACACAGAAGATGGTAAGCAGATTTGACAGTAAAAATACCGAGTTTGTCGAACTTCCAAGCCCACACGTCCTCCTCCTCCCTCCGAACGATCCTCTGTATGGCGTTGACATCAAGAGTAACGAAATTCTCCTGTAGCTTGTTAACATCCCAGTCACCATCAGCATCAATGAGCTCTTCTACCCTCGAGGCATTGGCCGTTGTCAACCTGACAAGAGGCCTGGAGCCCGAGTTCTCCTCAATCCACGGGTCATCCCAAATCCGTATAGATGAACCGTCTCCGACCCTTTTAATCATTCCGATATCTAGAGCAGCCCTCCCATGCAGGATTGCCCTCCATGTATGAGAAGCATTACGTTTAGGCCGTGCCTCCATGAATCCCCTATCATGGAAATATTTTCCTTTCAACACGCGGGCACATAAAGATTCAGGCCTAGTCATCAGCCTCCACCCATGCTTAGCAAGCATAGCTTGATTAAAAATATCAAACTCACGAAAACCCATACCTCCTTCTGATTTTGGGATAGCAATATGATCCCATCTCCTCCAGTGAATACTTCTTTTATTCTCATCTCCACCCCACCCAAATCTCGCAATCACAACAGTTAGTTTCTTTCAGAAATTCCTAGAGATCCTGAAAAAACTCATGGAATATGTGGGTATTGCTTGGCATACTGATTTAATGAATGTTTCCCTCCCCGCGCTGCTTAACATTCTCGGAATTCCTCCATACAATAACTTCTTGACTTTAGCAATAATGTGTTCGAACTGGGAATCATTGGACCTCCCCAGCACCGTTGGGAGGCCCAAATACTTCTCTCCCAATGCCTCAACCGAAATCTCCATACTCTGTTACACAATCACTTTGACAGGACCCGTTGTGTTTTTACTGAAAAATATGGCAGATTTGGCATAATTGACCAATTGTCCCGATCCCCTTCTATATAACTCCAAAATAGATTTGAGTCTTGCCGCTCCCGCCGGTGAAGCCTGAGAGAAAATTAAACAATCATCAGCGAAGAGAAGGTGGGATATCCATGGGGCATGGATACCCACACGAATCCCTTTGGATAAATAGGCCGGCCCCACATTCTTTCGCATACTGCTAAAACCCTCCCCACAGAGGAGGAACAGATACGGGGAAATTGGGTCCCCCTGCCGAATTCCTCGAATAGGTTTAAAGATCTCCGAGAATACTCCGTTAACTCGCACCGAAAAGGACATTGTCTCCACACATCTCATAATTAGTTCAATCCATTGCGAGCAAAATCCTAGTTTCACAATGATGCCTCGCAAATAGGACCACTCGACACGATCATAGGCTTTGGCCATGTCAAGTTTAATAGCACAAGCCGGAGATTGCCCTTTTCCTCTTCAAGTAATGAATACACTCATACGCTGTCAATACGTTATCAGTGATCAAACGTCCTGGCACAAAGGCGCTTTGTTCTTCTGAAATAATATCCTCCAGAACCGGTCTCAACCTCAATGCTAAAACCTTCGATGCAATCTTATAAAGCACGTTACAGAGAGCTTCGTTTTGCTGCAGATTTGGGGCTTACAAATATTGAAGTTGAAAGTGATGCAATGGAAGTTGTCAAGATGTGCAACTCAGATGATTTTGAGAGGGCTGACATTGGAGCTGTCTGCACGGAAGTTAATTATCTAGCTTTTAGCTTTGTTTCTTGTACTATCTCATTTGTGCCCAGACAAGCTAATGAGGCGGCACACCTGTGTGCGAAACAAGCTAGTAGTTCTAGACGTAGATGTCTCTGGGTGAATTTCATTCCTGCTTTCCTGCGTGATTGCATTGGAAACAACTTGTATCCACTTTGAGTTATTAATAGTAAGTTTTGGTTTCAAAAAAAAAGCGTGCTCACATCAAATATAATTAAACATGGACATAATTAATAGATATAATAGTACTACATAAAGTCTTCTAGGAAATATATGTAGAGACACAAAACATCGTGTCACGAGAGGCTCCCAAGCAGTACATAATATAGAGAGACACTAAACATACACTCGAGCTCGTAGTCCTCCGAAGAATTCCCAAACAGTAGGAGACCAGGGCACTAGGTGACGCAGCCCATAGCCGAAGATACTAATAATACAGTACAACTAAAAGGAAACGTATCCATCTATGGTTGCATAATCAATGTTGATCCAGTTAAGTGGGTACTTCTCCCAGAGATCGTGCTGCCTACTGGGGATTTTTTTTCTGCATATCACCGTATGCCTCGTCGATCAAGGCGGCTGCCATATCAGCCATGAAAGTCTTGGGATACTTAACCCGGAACAGGTCCTGGATATCAATATGGCAGTGAGATGGTATCTCAATACCCCAGATGCGCATCATCTTCAACTTGTATTCGTTCTATCAACGCTAGCAAAACATATGCCGTTGTTGACAAGGAAATCCAGGAGTTGTGGACAATGTTTGTCACTACTGCAACAAAAGAAATGGAACAAATGTTAAATATCGATGCAACAAGTATATTGTGTCAATGCAAGAACAAATGGAACAAATGTTAAATACCGTTGCAGCAAGTTTATTCTTTCATTGCAACAACAAATAGAACAAAATGAGATTCAAAATGGATACATATATGATTCAAATGGATCGGATACATGTTGCTATATGAATCAAAAGAAGCTCTCTCTTTCCAATAGGATTCAAATGGCAACATGTTGCTATAATATGCAATTTTCCTATCCTATTTATGAATCAAAAGAACATCTCTTTCCAATTGGATTCAACATAGACACACATGTTGCTATCCTATGCAATTTTTCCTATGCTATATATGAATCAAAATAACCTCTCTTTCCAATTGGATTCGAATGGCCACATTGCTATCCTATGCAATTTTCCTATCCTATATATAGATTCAAAAGAAGAGAGGAGAATGGGGAAATAAGAGAGGAGAGCAAGAGGAGAAGTTTGTGTACGTATTATCTTGCCCATTGGAAGACAAGGACACGCCTCTTGTGAGCAATTTGGATGACGGCCACCTCTCGTTGATTGGCTGTGTACTCGAGATCAAGGCCAAGAAAGTTTCCACCATCCTCGTGAAATCATCGCTTCAAATCGCCAAAAAAAAGGGACTCGGCCACTCTCGTTCATGTAGACGACATCAAGAGTTCTACCATGGTTTGCCACATTCAAAAACTGTGTATCATATTGATCCATGGCGGAGAACGGGGAAGAAGAAAGGATAACAAGAGGAAGAAGAAGAGAAAACCACGGTTACTGTAGTAATGAGCGCTCTACTATCTGTTTTGATGCCTGCCAATCGGAACAACTGCCAAAGAGCGCGCGAGGCAGACGGTATGGGCATTTAGTCCCGGGCTGTATTACGACCCGGGACTAAAAGTTCTCGGGCCAGGCGAACGGTTTCCAGAACATTTTTTAGTCCCGGGCTGTCCTACGACCCGGGACTAAAAGGGTTTGTGGCGAGGTGAACAGTTGCCCTGCCCCCCTCTGGTCCGGTTCAATAGGTAACGGGGACTAAAGGTAAAAACCTATATGGTTTTTTCTACTAGTGATGTGCAGAAGAGACTACCCAAGTCATATTGAGTGAGTTTGGGAATGCTAGTTTCTCTCTACTTGTTGACGAGTCTCGTGATGTATCGATTACAGAGCAAATGGCCGTGATGGTGATGTGTGTACTCTCACAACTTAATTATTATTCTCACAACTCAATGCCTATTCTTATATGTTTTTTCTTGTAAGTTTGTGAACCAATAAGGAGAGATTCTAGAAAGACCGCTCGGTGTTCAACATGTTCTTGATACTACATCGGCCTCTTTGAAAAGATCTTTAGATGCAATGTTTGTTAAACTTAATTTGTGCATGTCTAGATTAAGAGGACAAGGATATGATGGTGCCTCTAATATGCGTGGGTAGCTACATGGTTTAAAAACATTGGTATTGGCAGATAATTAACCCTCAGGTTTTATGTGCATTGTTTTTGCCCACCAACTTTAGTTGGTGGTTGTGGCTGTTGTGGAAGGAGTTCTACCAGTTGATGATTTCTTTGGTCAATTAAACAATATTGTCGATATGGTTAGTTTCACTTGTACACAATTGCAAATAGTTGTCTTGAACTCTACGTCTATGTATCAATTCTAATTTCTACATGCCCACTTTTTGTAGGAGTGCCTCTTGTAAGAAGAAGGATGCATTGTTCCAACTGCATCATGACCGTTTGGTAGCACATGTAGAGAGTGGGGATATCTCGTCGGGAAGAGGACAAAATCAAGAGACAAGTTTAGTAAGACCAGGTGATACTCGTTGGGGGTCACACCATAGAACTCTAATTCGGATTCAACAAATGTGGGATTCGGTCATTGAAGTGCTATTTGGTATTTCTCATGATGGGACATATACCGAGGAGAGAGGTTTGGCTTTAGGTTATATGATATACATGGAGACCTTTGAATTTGTTACTATCTTGCATTTGATGCTTCAAGTGCTTGATTTAACAAATGGTTTGTCACAAGCATTGCAATCCAAGGATCAGAACATAGTTAGCTCTATGAGTATGATTTTCTCGGTTAAAAGTCTAGTGCAAAATTTGAGGGACGATGGATGGGAGCCTCTCTTGCTTGCTGGTACTAACTTTTGTGGTGGCAGGAATATTTTAGTGCCAAATATGGGTGTTACATTCCAGCTAGGAGTTATTCAAGGAGTTCACGCAAGATGGTTACTTGCTTCCATCATTACAAGATACACATCTTCAATGAGGTCCTTGATAGAAACATAGTTGAGATGAATCATAGATTTTCTGAAACTTCAACACGACTATTATTGTGCACTGCATGCCTTAATCCTAAAGACTTATTCAGCGGATTTGATAATGAGAAGCTAGTTGAGCATGCAGCTATGTACTCTGCTGATTTCTCTTCACATGATTGTTGTCTCTTGGCAGGGGCAAAGCTAGAAAATCTAGTCGATGGGGTCAGAACAGCTAGTGACACACACTTGCATCTAGTTTTAATGGGGTCATTTCTTGCTTATACACTATAGCTTAAAGAGAACATGTCTCCGGCATCAGTGTCATTTGACACTGGTCAATACACTGTAGCTCCGCCCCTGTCTCTTGCTTGACGAACTGGACATATATGTTGATGTGATGAAGAGAAATTCTAAATTCATAGCTTGTGATAGTCCGAGTGTTCTTGCTCTCAAGTTGGTTCAAAAGAGACAACATTTGATCTTTCCATTGGTCTATCACCTTATTACACTTGCACTGACATCGCCGGTGGCAACATCATCAGTTGAGAGAGTTTTCTTGGCCATGAATACTATGAAGACAGATTTTCGAAACAAGATATGTGATGACTGGCTCAATGATCCGATGATTTGCTATGTTGAGGAAGAGTTATTTGCAAAAATTGATGACAAGAAGATTATGCGACGTTTTGATTCCGACAAGGACCGTCGTGGTTATCTACCTCGACACTTTTAGCAGTTTCCAAGTCATATTATGTCTTTTAATGTTGTTTGTAGTTGTACTTCATGAATTATGAAAATTTGATGTTTGTTAACCATTTTTGTTGCTATATACACCTCCTTTTATGTGTTCAATTTTTTAAACCTTATTTGTTTGTCCCGACTCATCTCAATTCCTGGCTCGGTCACACTGCCTGAGAGGCGTGGCGATGATGACGACGCGGCTCAAGATGGGGCTCGTAGGAGCCGGTGGTGTGCAGCGGAGCTTGCCGAGGAGATGGCGCTCGGCAGCCCCGACACGCAGGCGGAACCGGTGGTGCTCTACTAGCTTGCATTGTTGATTCGGTGGACCATTGTTGTATATGTTCGGATGATGTGGAAAGGCCAGTTTGTTGTTTCTTTTTGACTTGAAAGGCGAGGGTTGGTGTTTGCATTTTTTGGGGACTTTTACGTTCCCTGACATTAGCAGGATCCGTCCATTTTTCAGAGATCCAATGAGTCATGTGCTCTAGTAATCCACGAGCAGACCAGATCGAGCCACAATATCTGGCCCGTTATTCCAGCACACCAATCAATCAGGTGGCACAGAGGCACCTCTCTAAAGCAGACCCAGGAATGGATAAGAGACTATGTCGATTAATTGACTATATGGCATTTTTTGGACCGGAAGCAAGCAACAATGCAAGAGAGGAGATAAATCTGGCGCGCACATCGTTTTCGTTTCACCTGTGGTGTGGATGGCTACGTGTTATCCTCCTCGCGGAGCGCTCCCGTTGGTCCACCTCGCCGGATGCATGAGCTTTTCGTGTGAACACGGCTGGCAAGACGAGCATCTTCCTGCGTGAATCATCAAGTCGTTCGTGCAGCTGGGATCCGGTGTAGCTTTCGCCAGGATATACCTAATCTACAATACGTACTTTTTGTTTTTGAGAGCATCTAGAATACGCACTTGATGCTCCAGTGTGGTTACATTTTTCTTTTCTTTTTTGAGCATAGACTGTGTGGTTACAAGAACATGTAACGGGCTCGAGAGTGGAGTCCTTTCGACAGGCCTGCATTCCCTCCCCGTATGCGCGAGAGCTAACCTGGCCCATGAATACTTGGCCCTCTAGGTTATGAACCAGTTCTGGACCCTAATGGTTCGGATACGAAGCCACCAGCTCCGCCTGAACGAGTCCTAAAGTTGGTAAGTCAAGTGGGTCTAATTTTCTCTATGTTATATTTTATTGTTGTTTTCTGTTTAGTTTTCTTTATTTCTCTTTCCTATTTTTATTTTATTTTATGTTTTCTTTTCTTTTCAATTTGTTTTTCATTTTATTTTTTTCAACGTTCATGTTGTGAAAAGTTTCATGGTTTTCAAAATGGTCCAAAAAGAGTTCACGGGGTTAAAAAAAAAAAATTCACGGTATGCAAAAACATTTAAGAGGTTCCAAACATGTTCACATGGTAAAAAAGGTTATATTTGCGGATTTATAAAAAGATTTACAGGTACAGACAAAGAGAAAAAGTCGAACATGTTTTGTGAAAAATGTTCACGAGTTTAAAAACAAATCCCAGACGCTAGAAATCACGCGCGATCTAACACGCTCGAGCGGCCGCGCGTGAGCCGTCGCTCGCGCTTGAAGATTCGTGCGATTCGGACAAGGCCCGGACTCGCCCCGACCAGGTGTCGTTTCGAATTTGGGGAGAAGCGCCGCTCGTTTGTCGTTTCTCCTTGTTTTATCCTCCTCCCTCACCTCTTCCATTCCCACCTCCCCTCTCGTTCCGGTTCCTCCTCCAGGCGAAAATCGCCGCCCACCGTTCCCCGCCGTGATTCCTGCTCTGATTCCATCTCTATTTTGAGAAAAAGGTTCTATCCTCGGATTCGCAATAGCGACAAAGAAAAAGGAAGGGGCGGGTCCGATTAGACGATCATCCTCATCCGAATCATAATTATCTACTTGAACAGATTCAATGTGTTCATCATGGGAAATGAGATGTTGTTGTTTAGCAGGCTGATCCCTTTCTTCGATAAACTGCTCCTCGGATCCAACTGGTGCGTATATGTTAGTATCAGGCACTGCGAAATCCTCTACGGAAACAACGGTACTTCCGGATCAGGAAGAGAGATATTCAGAAAACCCGATTTCCAGTCCTGTCTTAAGAACCCGACTCCAAAGAAAGAAAAAAGAAAAGCGGACTAAAAGAGAACAACAAAAGAGAGATCACTTTAGATGATTGAACAACACTTTTATATCCAGATTGGAACTGGACTTGAACCTTCATATCCAGATTTCACTCCACTTTCACTTTCATATCAGGAACGTCGACTTGCACTTTCAATAGTGAATTATTCACTTTCCGGAATTGGCTCATATTCACAAAAGACGAATAAGACCTTTCACTCCCTATTTCACGTATAATCGAGAGACTCAGAATATCAGTGCCTTGGGTAAATGCCTACCAAAGGGAGAAGGTTACCGGACTTTTTTCTGTCCTCTTCGCTTCCTAAAATATTTTGGGAAAAGGCCTAGTCGGCCACCGCTTGCTAACGACGGAAGGCATTGTCAATGAAAGGTTCCTCGCGTGAGACTTAGTTGGAAAGGTAGGTGTTCGGCATGTCCCTTGCTTGCGAACTTATTTAGTAGGGCGGGTAGCTTTGGAGATCCCATTTTTGACGTTTACCGTTGTCCCCAGACTTCACTCTTTCAACACTTGTCTACTTTCGAAATAGTAAGGCGGGCCCCTGTCCCTGTCTCCAAGTGTGTGATCCACCGATTCACTGAGTGGGTCTTTCTTACCGCAGTTTTCCCTATCTCTTAAAGCCCTATCAGACTTCCGATCCATCCCTTGTTTGCCGATTGAGGAAAGCCTTATATGGTCTCAAACAAGCACCCAGAGCGTCGGTTTGCAAAATGATGGCCATGGTGAATGAAGCTGGATTCAGATAGAGATCGTGTGATCATTGTTTGTTTGTTCGTTATACGGCTTATGGTATGGTTATTTTTTTTCGATGTTTATAATATTCTAAGGGCGTGTTCGGATGTGGTCTAGATTCGACAAATCCGTCGATCCGGCTCCTGGACACTCGATCCGGCGCTACTAGCGGAGCGGAGAACGTTCGGTACAGCTCCACAAAAACATTCAGCCCAATAAGAACGTTTCAGCCCATGAGGAGAGGAACTTACAGCCTAACAAATGAAGTCAAAGCCCAGTTCACACGTACACGCCTCTAGCTTTCCTTTTCTAGCGCACACACCATCGATCCCCAAGTTTCGTGCTCGACTCCGGCCACCGATTGACGCCGTTCAGCGGCCTAACCAGCAGCGGCGAGGTATCTTGTGGCCTCCTCCGGCTCTGCCGTCCCTTTTGCCCCTGTATTATTCTCCCTCCCGTATGCTGGTGGTCGTGCCCGAGCGACGGCATCTGGTGGTTGCAGCACCACTTCGCGTTCCCTTTCCCCGCTTCTCAAGATCTCGAACCAGCAAACGGTGACTCTGCGACATTATCTCTCGGCTGTGTGAAACGGAGTGGGGGCTGCACACTGGACAGCGCCGCTGTCGACTTGATGCACGCTCGTGAGCATCCCCATCGTCCGATGGGTGGAGCAGGAACTACGGTATGGCTCAATCATCCTCGCTCTCGCGCGGCGAGCGGAGGAAGGCCTCGACCACGACGACGAGGTGGTGGGTGGCGCCGGCATCTCTGGTTCCTTCCTAGCCGTGACGGTTTCTATCGAGAGGATAGTAGAAACGAGCGAGCGAACGAGGAAGGACGATGAAAGATCGAATCGTTTTCCACTTTGCGGTGGCATGTCTTCGTAATTTTTCGCTGCTCCTGGATTTGCTGATCCGCGAATTTGCAAATGTGGTGCTCCGCCATTTGTACACCAAACTGGGTCAGCTTCTCGGATCTAGCTCCGTGAAGCTAGGGTGTTCGGCACTGATTCGTCGTGGAGTTTTAGGAAGCTGGAAGCTGGAGGACATCCGAACACGCCCTAAAAGCTGGCATTGTGAAATGGGAATTTGCTTTCTTTTTTCACACCTTCAGAAACAGTTCTGAGAAAGATCTTGGTGACTTGAGGTACTTTCTTTATCGGTATTGAGGAATATAATCCCTATTGTGGGTACATAGATCATGAGCCAACAGAAGCCCTTGAGTAGATTTGCTCGATTTACCGCCACATACTACTTACTAAACGGACTTTTAGGGGTCGGGTCTCCATCCGAGTTGTTTAGCGAATGACTCAACCAATACATCTCTACTTCGAGGTGTAAATCAATTCCACTCTTTACCCTATCCCTGTCTTAATGAAAAAATCGAATTTTCTACTTTGACCTTGCGAGCACCCACTCCAAACAGGGAGGGCGAACTCTTATCTCCCCGATCTCCAGGACCGCAAAATAGATGGCATTTTCCGTCTTCTTAGCCGACGTAAGACCTTCATCCGGCAGCAAAAAGCTTTCCCTTGGAGCAGCTCAATGTATTCTGGGTATGAAGAAGCAGGAGTGCACGACATGGAGGAGAACCCAACTCGCCTTTTTATGCCAAGTCACTGGACCGGCGAAACCGATTCCTCCGAGGTTGAGCTTTCAAAGCGGGATCGTTCCAACGCGCCCACGCCTTACTGCTTATTCAGGGGCGGGCGAAAACTCCTATGGAACCATTCGACATTCATAGCCTTTCAATCCTATTCGGATCTTGCAAGACTGGAATAGGAAACGAAAGTCATCCTGAAAGATGCTAGGAGCTTCTTCCCTGCATATCCATCCTAAGCTGGAACTGGCTACCCGATCGGCCGGATTCCAAATTCTCTGCTCGGCTTCGATGATTGGGACATCGAGGACGGCCACGTGAGAGAGAGATTTTGAAGCTCCCCAAGTATGCTTTGATATTCAGATAATAGACTTTGTATCTCCATTGGAATTTCTTCCGTAGGTTGCTTATCTCCTTTTACAATTAATGCAGCAGACATCTTTGACTCCTTCATGTCCTCAACAAATTCATTTGAATTTTGAGCAATAGCCAACATACTCTTCTCCCCTACTTCAGAAGCAATGCTAGAAGCCGGAAGTCTAATTATCTTTAGCTTGTTCCAAGTGAAAGAGTAACAATTCTCCGTTCCTTTGTGTATGGTATCCACATTCGAAGTTCCTTTGGAAACTAATCTAGAACTATCATTTTTCTAACAAGAAGATTGATCTTTGTGAGTGTAGAGGAGCTAGTCAGAGGCAAGGAATAGAGGAAAGTAGGAGATCGATGACAGGGTCAAAGGCCTTATTATAACTTATACCATTCTGAGTGATACTTATAAAACCGGAGAGTCTACAGACTTTGTATTTATGGATGGCTCTTCTATGCGACCACTTATAGAGAGACCGCAAGTCCATGAACCTGGAGATTGCCTCACGCCTAGGAAACAATGAGCTTATTCGGTGGGTCTCGCCCTACCAACCATTGTTAGCCACCTTAGTAACCTTACTTAGGAGCTATTCTTTATATCCAACGCTTGAAATGAATTAAAAAAAAAGACTCTCTTCGGCGACTTAGATTTACTCATTTTGGCGATGTCTGGCACCCGCGCTGGAAGGGATGAATTGTCTGAATGTCGTTCACTCTGTGAGATAATGGATCTAACGTTAGGACTTAGTTACTCCATCTCTCTTGGGATAAGCAAGGACAAGTAGCTCTGATTACGAAACACAACACAAGTTGGCATAACCCAAGTCAATATAATAACTCGATCAACTAGGTCTTGCCTGTGTCAGCTTCTTTCTTTGGATCAATGAAGACTTCGGCACCCTTGATCTTTTCAGATATGAATGAAAGTCGGTAAGCAATCTCCAAAACCACGAACTGATGGACATCGAACTCTTCCTTTCTTTCTAGCAGCATAGCAACATAGCCCTACGGGGGCCCAACAAGCCAATCTTCGTCAACCAATCATATCTATCTATTAATGCCTACTTACAATCGTGCTCTTCTTTCCCATTCCCTGAATGATCTTCGAAAAAACATAGGAATTAGGTCAATGCTGCTCAAAGAATAGCTCTGGATACCTGTGTTTCCAATACTGACTTCAGGAACATAACGGTTCACTCCCTCCTATGGATCAGAAGTAGACAGCTCGATGTGATGATAGCCATTTCTCAATTTAGAAGGTAGAGCAAGAATGAAATTTGTTTTGACAGTAGTTTATCTACTAGTGTCCTTTCTCACTTATCATGCTAGTTACCTTTGTTATTGATCAAGTAGTTTCTTTCCTCAGCTTCTAGGCTAGGCAATCCCTATCTTCTTCGTCTTAGCAACAGGCTGTTAGTTGCACAAGACTGGCGCGACACTGGCGTGTAGTAAGGAGAAAGATGTTTTTCCATCAATCAAAGTAGATTCGTCACTGCAAATAAGCAAGAAAGAAGTTTATCGAATCAATTTCTCAACTCAACAAGTAGTAGAAGCGAACCCGGGGAAGGGATAGTAAGCAGTTTCGTTTATCACTTCTCTAGCTAGTGAAGCTTTTCCAGCAATAAAAGAAGGAAGAATTCACTTCATAATATGCATTGAAAACGTATATGTTGCATCTAGCTTCTGGCGCTTTTTATTACTGTAAGAACTGGAAAGCTAGGTGCTGAAGCAGAAGTGTTGAAGTTTATCAATTAGTGTATAATATAGTACTTCCAGAAGTGTAGTACCAAGCAGTTTCGTTCACAATAATACCTTCAATTCAAAGTAGACAGCTGAAGCAAATAGAGAAGTTCTAAGTGTGTAGTTTGTTGTGTAGAAAGTTTGAGTCTGAATAAGTAGCGTTAAAGCCTGCATTAGCCCCTTCACTTGCTTCATAAATAGTGTTGTTTAGGCTAAGTACTTTATCTAAAGTTTTTACGTCTTTCCCCTTCAAAGCTTTTTTCCTATCCCATTCAACGGTTCCGTTGCGCGGGACGATAAGAAAGTTTCAATTGAGTAAATCTCTATTACCAGCACACGCCAGAAAATCAAGAATGGCAAAATATTTTCTTCTAGTAGCAAATCCAGTAGTACTTTGACCTTACTCAAGTAGAGAAGTTCACTCCGTCGCTTCTTTATTAAGTTCACGTTAGTTAGGAAAGCAAAGAATAAACAAATGTTGCTAGAACAAAAGAATGTTGAAGTAAATTGATAAAAGTAAGTCAGAAGTGTTAGTTTCGACAATAAGCAATTCTTTCTACAAGAGGTAACATAAAATAAAGCAAATAATATGCTCACAAGCTAGTTCTTTCGCACCGGAGATGCTCCCAACATGAGTGTTGTTTACATTATTCGACAACTCCATATTCTCTTGTCCTTGGGTAGAATTCAGTTTCATTTCAATCGACTGTTGCTCAGACGCATTTTTTTTAAGGGAATCAACTCCCCGTGTAGTCCCTACAATGATAATCAAATAACATAAAAATGCATGTTCCCTACATATTCCTACATCCATAGTATGCATAGTCCATTATCCACATCAGATTAGTATAATGGTTACTATGTGCATGTCATTTCCTTTTATTTCCATTTTCCATCCTTGGAGACATCAGGCAATTCTACTAACTCTAATCTCTGCAAACTCAATGACTAGAAGATAAGCTTTACCCCCCAAATACAAATAAAAAAAGAAGAAATTTCTTAGAATAGACCAATGAACAATGTGGCAATAGATTCTAAGCTAACTTACGGGACTGGGGTTCCTTAGAAGATTCTTTGACAACTGATTTGTCCTGAATGTTTGGGTGAGATTCCTTAGAAGCTATTTCTTTCGCAATCGAACTGTCATGAACATCTGGATGGGAGCGGTCAACTGGATCTGCATTTAGCCCGACGTACCAATTTTGACGTACTTTCCTACGAGGTACCTCTAGCTTGTCCACCACCATATATCTGGATATCCTACATAACAAACAAATAAAGACTCCCATATTTAAAGAAAACATAAGAATGTCCTATTTTGAGTTCCTTACCTAAAGATATTCACTACACCATTGTAAGTAGCCAAAACAATCTCCCGTATACCATCCTTGTCAATATCATATAGAAGAAAGAGGACTCAAATGAACATTTGACTGGTGAAATGCAGGCCATCCTGGAATAAATGTTAAAAAAAATATATAGATTCTAATAATAAGTACATCAAACCAATTCAAAAAAAAACCTTTTTATATAGCACGTCTTAGATGGATGATAGAAAGAAAATGGAAACTTTTTCAGGACCTAACAGGATCTTAGCATATCTTAGACCAATAATTCAATTCCGTTGAAACTTTTAAAGAATCTGTAACAAATAGCTCAACATGACCATTACACCATGCCAAATGGTGATCTGAACCAAGGCATATCCTCAAACTAGGAATTCCCAGAAACAAGATCCTTTTCCAGCTACTAGTTGGCTTTTCCTTGACTCGAATCTTGGCTCTGATCCCATCTCTACTTTGAGAAAAAGGTTCTATCCTCGAATTCGCAATAGCGACAAAGAAAAAGGAAGGGGCGGGTCTGATTAGACGATCATCCTCATCTTAATCATAATTATCTACTTGAACAGATTCAATGTGTTCATCAAGGGAAATGAGATGTTGTTTTTTAGCAGGCTGATCCCTTTCTTTGATAAACTGCTCCTCGGATCCAACTGCTGCGTATATGTTAGTATCAGGCATTGCGAAATCCTCTACGGAAACAACAGTACTTCCGAATCAAGAAGAGATGAGTAGGGGGGAGAGGGGGGCGTGTTGCGGGCGTTATGTGGACGACGACGGAGAGGTTCTGCCCGTGGCTTTGTGCTTGGGGGTGGGAATCTCCGCGCGCGTTTGCTCACAGGAGCGAGGGTTTGCTCCGATCTTCGGTGGTTGCGCGGCGGCGAGTACGGCGAGGCATCTGACTAGTGCGGCTAGGACGACGGAGGTGGGGACTGCGGCTGGGTGGTCTGGATTTGCTGCTCACCGCTGAATCTATTTCTGGAGTTCATCTCTGTTGCGGCCGAGGTAGATCGACGCGCGATTCAGGGTTTCCTCTCCTTGGCAAGCTGAACAATCACCGTCTAGCGCATAGTAGCAGCCCGGGCGGGCTTGCCGGCGTCAGATTCGTCAGGTTGTACTCTAGGTATGCACATGCACCTTCTTCCCCGATCCCCAAATCGAAACCCCTCTCTGCTTCTGAGGTGCGCTATAGCATTTTCGTGGATGATTAGTCAGGATTAAGGATTGATCTAGGTTGGTGAGCTCCGTTGCATGGTCAATTCTAGCTTGATGTTTGAATGTGACCGGATTTTTTTTGCTCGGGCAAGTTTTTGTTGGTACATGGACTGATTGCACATGTTTGTGTTGATACTTGCTCTAGTTTGTTGTGTGCTTGAGATGAGGATAGTCTACTTGGTTTTGTAGGAAGTAAGTTTGTTTTGCAGTTAGTTGTGCAGGCAAGTTGTTGGTGAGTTTCAACTGCCTACATTCAGTATACATCTAGGTTCAGTTATGTTTTGCTTTGTTTTGAGTTGTCTCGGGCAATTTTTTTTAGCAACCATATGATTGATTTTTGATCATTGCATGTTCTAAGTCTGCATGAGTTGGGGGCTTGTTTGTGTGATCCATTTTGTAGGGAAGTATGACTTATACTGTTTTTCTGAGTTGTACCAATGTGTCGTTAATTTTGTTCCTAAGTTTGTATCAACGTCAGTATGTTGTCTTATGTCCTTTAGATGTGGTATGTGGCGATTATTTTTTGCCCTGAATAATTCACTTCTTACATTTCTGTTTTGTTTTACTTGCATCTAGAACACAAAATCCGCTGCTACTTTTTAGGTGCTTACTCTGTATTTGTTTTCAGAACTTAGAGAAAAGAAACAGTGGTGATGGTTGATCAGGCAAGCGAAGGCCTCCATGAGGTATGCTTCCCCCCCCCACAAACTTTCTATATGTTTTGCACGATGATATTCTATCATGATGTTGAATAGATGCTGCTATTTTTTTTAGGATTTGCTTCTACCATTTAGATGATTTTTGGCATGCTGCTAATTTGTTTACCATGCGTACGCAGTTGTCAATGCATAGTATTTGCTAGTTTGTAATAATTTGGTAGGCAAGTATGTGAATATCAATGCAGTTTCACCTGGAGAGCATGTTAGGCAACTATAGACATAATTTTAGGCAACTATCCTTTCCACCAAATGTTAGGAAACTATTTGTAATAACCCAATAAAAACGTAGGCAATTATATCTTTTGCACAAATTTCTAGGAAACTACTTTGTATTGGGGACACTTGAGTTGTTTCTTATGCTAGCCAAATTCTTTTATTACAAGTGGCAAAAAAGCAAAACAATGATAATGAATGCATGAACAGAGCATCACCTCACAAGCTAATGACTCTCAATGACAGCCTCAGTGAAGACCAGAAAGATTTGATTGTCTCATATGATCTTGGTGGTTTTTTGAAGATAAGTGCAACGTCATTGCCCTCGGATTACAGCAAATGGATTTTGCAGAATGTGGATACAATAAAATCATGCATCGTGGTGCAAGGTGAGGGTGAGATTATGCTCAATCCAGATGCAGTTATAGAGGTTCTTAGTCTTCCAAACAGAGGTGAAGAGGTTTTCTTCGGCATGGATAAAAAAGCTACTGAATTCATAAGCAATTTGTATGGACTAGGCTGTCGCACCCGGACTTCTAGAGGATACTCGCAGTTCCGTTGAACAGTAGTTGATTGGATTACGGGGCTTACCGGCACCCGCATCTCTTACGAGTAGGCCAACACACGTATGTGTGACAACCAACCCCTACTGTTCATCGTCTACGTAAACCATCCCATAGAAATCAGGATACTACCATTGACGTACTTCATACCATACACACATGGTACGTCAACGGCGTTTAACAGAATGATAGCACAACATATCTCTAAGACACAAATAAATAGAAATAAGTTGCAAATAGCTCTCACTAGAGCAGAGATAGCAAATACAATCATCCAGAGGACACATGTCCCAACATATCATCATTACATCTCAGCGGACGCATTCAAAGGGTCTGAGTACAGACAAATCCAAATAGGCTTAAGAAGCCGGGAATGAAAAGGAAAACGGAGCCCATCCACGATGTCTCGGATCCTGCCCGGGTCCGCTATCTACTCGTCAGCAGCTTCGTCAAACTCCACGTAGTAGCCATCACGGGGATCCTCGTAAGCGTAGTCTACGGAAACCACAGCCCCAAAGGGGTCAGTACATAAACGTACTGGCAAGCAAGACTCACAGTTCACCAAAGTGTAACCCGTCAACACCAAGCACAGATGCTTTGGGTTCAACGGAAGAAAGGGGTGATACAAAAGATGCGGCAGCTGGCTGCACTAACCAACTACAGATACATACTACAACTTTCGGCTAACAGAAAAGGAGATAAGATAGCGTATCGTAACCAACTATAACTAACTCCAAACAAACCCATCCTGGATCTCGCCCCTTACTCGAAGAAGCAATCCGAGGATAACTCACACGGTTGGATTAATGATGGATCAAGTTATTGTGGCAATAAGGCTATTACTAGTCAAGTTATCATTAGTTAGGTGTAAGTTGTTCTGAGTACTTGTTAGCCAGTACTTTCACCAAGTCAACTATAACCGCGGAAAACACGGCTTCTCGAGAAGATTTATCCCTGCAGGGGTGCACCAATTTGGCCGTACACGTAAGAATATCCCGCCAGACGGGAATCAAACCCACCAAGCAAGGCACTCTACACAACTCAACTCTTCTTCGCGTCAAGCCCAAAGAACCACGTGCTATGCGTGCGCGGCTAATCGAGCCCCACGAAGAAAAGGGGACCCTCATAGCACTCTAAGACCACGCCGCCCTAAATGCCGACTACAAAAGTTCCACCCTGGCCTCGGGTTCGTACCTGCATATGAGTGCATCAAATGGAAAGCCCGAACTAAGTGTGGCGATTTGGACGAGATGCGAATCGAATCAAATTGAGGGGGGCGCCCATACACGCTTCCCACATGCGGTTAGTGCGCTCATCATGGATCAGTAGACAAGACCCTTTTCCTAATTAGGGTCGACACTAGCAGGCCTCAAAACCACGCCGGGCCTCCTGCCGGTGCCTTATCAGCAAATTATTATTACCTCAAAATTAACAGGTTGTTGTTTAACATCGAGCCCCAGAACATAATAGAAATATAGTAACAGAAAGTAACGGGTAACAGACTCGAGCAGAAACAACCCTAAGCATGCTAGTAAGACACGGGCAACAAGCAATGGGGTTATAGGTGTGGAGGTGAGGCTATATCAGGGTTAAAGGATAACATACGATAGGTTCGTAACAGAAGCAACGATCCAAAAGGCTAGCAGAAATAGACAACGGAAAGTATCGGTAACCAATGTTGAAAGGAACACAATGGTTCATGTGAGTGAATACTTGCCTGCAAACTCAGCAGCCTGGTACTGAGCTAGATCCTCAGAAGGGGTGTCGTAAGTATCGTCTGTCTCAGCGTCGTCGTCTATTCGAGAAGAAGCAAACAAACAACGCAGAGAGATAAACAATCAATAACATGGCATAATGCACAACCATGGGATGATGCATGACCATTTAATTGATGCATAGAAATAACCTAGTTGACATGGTAACATAACATGTTTAAATGGACCCATATGCAATTTGAGTTGCATATGAAAAGCCCATGAATTATGGTTGAAACAATTGTTTTACAACTAACCAACAGGTGAAAGTGGATTAGTATGATGCATGGATGAGGAAAACAGAAAAATAACAACAATAGAAACAATTTAAGATAAGGTTTACCAAGTTTGGAATTTTATTGATTAAGTTAGGAAATTTTGGTTCCTTAAAGGTGTTGCACAAGCATTTGTTGTTTTCAGCAATTTAAATTGTACAAAACAAATAACAAAATTCATATTTGAAAAGAACATAAAATTTTAGGTGGATTACATGCTTCAATTATTGAAAAAGGAAATAAGATGAATTATTTATGAATTAAACAAGTTAAACAAGATTTAATTGAATTTAAAACAAGTATGAATATTATTTGAATTTTATTTGTTCAAAACATAAATTCAAATTCATATTTGAAAATTTTATACTTTTCTAGTTTGAAAACATATTTTACAAGTTCAAAAATAATTTATTTTGAGCAAGTTATGATTTTAGCAAATTTAAATGATTTAGACGAGGTTTAAATTATTTAAGCAATTTTAGTTATTCAAATCATGAAACAAAATTTATATTTGAAAAGATGGTTCAAAATAGCATGGAAAACATATTTTATTTATGTTATTTGAATTAAGTATGAATTGTTTATGGAATTAATCAAATTTCAAATGAGTTGTTTGAATTTGAAATTTGAATGCATTTGAATTATTCAAAACAGAATACAAATGTTATAAACAGGTAGAGAAATAAATTTGGTTCAACAAACATATTTTATTTGTATTATTTGGAGTTATAAATTAAAAGTTATTAGCAAATTATTTTCAGGGACCAAACTGTAAAGAAATAGGACCTAAACTTAAAAGAAATTGGGCAGAAAGCATTTGTTACCCCGCAGTGGCTAGCCCTAGCCACTGACGAGGGGGCCCAGGGCTCTGTGGCCCGCGTGGATGCACGCGTGGCAGCACAGGCCGCTGACGGGTGGACCATGCCTGTCAGCGGCTCGCACAAAATGTTGGATTTTAATCGCGCGGGGCAGGGCTGGAACCTGCGCCCTTGCGCTCGCGTGCACGCGTCGTTACCACTGCAGCAGCGAAGCGTTCTTGACAGTAGTGGGGATGCAGTGAGGTTAACGTTCAGTTATCGAATCTGAATTTTTAACTGAACAAGTTTGTCTGAACTTTCGACAGAGAAACGACGGGGGACGGCGGCGATCAACGCTGCCGCAGCGATGCTGGATGCTGCTGGCTCGCTGCTGTTGCGTGTGGTGGTGCTCGCGCAAGCAGAGAGAGAGGGAGCGGAGAGGATCGTCTGCTCACCTCCGTCGTTGAGGTAGCAGAGGCTCGGGGGAGAAACGGCCGGCGGCGACGTGGAAGATGGCGGCGGCGCTCCGGTTGGTGTCAGGCACAGCGGCGGTGTCGAGGGCGTAGCTGGAGCCGAGGGGATTTCGTTCCTGGTGTCATCCTGCACGGAGGCCCATCCTACCGGCGGCGAGCGGCGAGGATTCAGAAGTGGGCGCTCCGGTGAGGTTGCAGAGGTGGGGAACGTGGCAGTGAGAGGGGAAACAGCGGCGTCGCGAGGGGGATAGGGTAGACCTAGGGTTAGGGCAGCTCGGGGACCTAGGGGGTAGGTCTTATAGGGGCTACCGGGCGCTCCTGGCCGTTGCTGCGCAACGGCGTCGACGTGGAGGCGCTCTGATGCCTGCCGTACGCGAGGAAGAAGCTGGCGAAGGGGTAAGTGGCAGTGGGCTGCTTTGGGTGGGCTGGGCCTGCCCACTGCCTCTCTCTCCCTCGTTTCTTTTTTTTTAATTTTTCTGTTTCTCTTTTTTTTTTGCTGAAATGAAACTAGGAAGAAATAGATGAGATTTTTGGCTAGGAAAAATTTAGAAAAAATTTGGTATTGTTTAAATAGGTAACAGCAACCACTTGACAAGTTGTGTTTTCCAAAAGTTCAAAATAAATGTGCTGTTTGCAATTTGGCTCAAATTTGAATCATTTTTATATTAAGTGATTATTGAAAACAAAATTTAAATAGGGTGAACATATAGTTTAAAAAAATGGAACAATTGATTAGAATTGTTGTGTAATTTTCATAATCTCAAATTGGGTGCTGTTTGTGATTTGATTTGAATTTGAATAACATTTGAATTAAGTGATTGATTAAAAGCCACCATTTTTAATAGTTGAACCTTATGGATTAATGGAAACAAATGGAGTTTTGAGTTGAACTTTTTATTTGAGAAATTGTAACATAACAAGTATGAAACAAAGCATTTGAAAATTGGTTTGAGTTTGAAATAGAAAACAATTGAAAACAGATGCAAAACAAAAAGAAAACAAAGCATTGAGTATGATGACATGATGCAAAACTTTAATTAAACAAGAATCAAACATTCTAAATGGAAGTTTTCATACTTGGGATGTTACATAGGCTCAGTTCCTGAAATCACCACATTCTGCAAGATGATTGAAGAAATGGGAGGAAAGGCGGATGACAACTTATTGCGTGCCTGGATAGTATTGAAAGTCACTTGTTTCTTATGCCCCACGACGAGTCTTTGCGTTAGTCCAATGTGTTATCCCATGGTTGTTGACTTGAAGAAAGTAAAGAGGCTCAACTTTGCAAAGTTCATCCACGACCAATAATGACTGTTGTTTCTAATATGGGCACGAACAAGAAATCTATAACCTGTTGTGCTCACCAACTCAAGGATTTATCAGATTCCGAAAACAATGAAGAATTGCAACAGTATGTTCCTTTTAGAGGTGTTGAGGCAACTTATCTGGTACAAATTGCTCCTCATGATCCCTCACGCCAAAATCGAGTACCTAAATCTGAATCTCGATATTCTAACCATAACAGAGCAAGCACTCCTCCACAACAGGTCCAGTTGAGCAGTTACACCCCAGCTTGTGTTGATAATCAGGAAACATGCCCACCACTAGAGACATCAACAACCAAAAGATTTTTGGGCACAACCCTTCCCGAACCAACAAAGTGTTTTGCGCCTCCTCTGCCAACAAAAAGTTTGACAAATGACCTGTCAAGTTGCGTTAAAAAAGGTACATCAATCTTGCCCACCACCCCAACACCCGAGCAAGTTGTGCAACAAAAGCTAGGCAACTCTGCGCAATGTGTACGGAGGAGCCCGCGGAAACACCATGCTCCAACCTTACAGAGTAGCCCAAGAAAGACAGGTATGCGAGTGAATTTTGAGTCTGCATCAAAGCCGTATCTATAGAACTAGAAGATTCAGGCAATGATGATGAGGATTGGGACCCTACACTTCCAAGCCAAGCTGAGCCTGACGCAAAGAAAGTATGCGCACCATGCAGTTCAACACCAACCATGGCGACGAAACAAAGGCACATATCCTGAACACTCCGACAGAACCAGCAGCAAGAGCTAAAGATGTTACAGGAAACAATTCGTCGATCAACCAGCCAACAATTGGGCATGAACGCAGGGTTGTACGGGCAGTTGTAAGACCACCGTATGTAGTGAAGGGTACGTTGCATAGAAATCAAAAAAATTCCTACGCGAGAGATACCCGAAGGGCCAAGATCTAATCTAGGAGATGAAGTGCAACGGGGAGAAAGAGAGTCTTAAGAAAACATACCCTCGAAGACTCTAAGCGTTACGAGATCAAATCTCGTTGTTGGCGTTGTCGTACTCACACCGACCCCGAGAGAGAGAAGATGTGCACCGCAATCCGACGGTGCCTCCGTGATCGGTCACACGTACGGCTCGATGAAGACCTCCGTTCCCTTGATCCAGCGGGGTAGCAGAAGTAGAGGATCCCCCAGAACTCCAGCAGCACGACGGCGTGGTGGTGGTGAAAAATCCCACGGCCAGGGCTTCGCCAAGCCGAAGACCATGGAATGGAGCAGCGGATGGAGAGAAAGGGAGGTGGGAAAGTGTGTGTAGGAGGGAGAGCTCTCACCCTCCTTTTATAGGGAGGGGGAGGCAGCCCAAGGGGGTGCGGCCAGCCCATGGTGGTGCCCCCACCTCTTCCCTCTTCATGTGAGTGGACACTCCACTCACACCCACTCATGCTCCCATAATTTTCCACTTGGATAATCCAAAGGTTTTTCTTTAATAAATAAATAAAACATTTTTATTTCTTTATTTCAGCATTTGTTAATTCTATTAACAAACATGTGCATATAGCACCTCAAATCATTTGTTAATTCCATTAACAACCATTAGACAAAAAAAACCCTTGAACTATTTCAATTTTCTCCGAAACAATTTCGGTGCTGTCTTAAACATACTTCAATATCCTCTCAAATGCTTCATCGAACCTTAAGTGTGTCACCCTACGGTTCGCGAATAACATAGACATGATCGAGACACCTCTCAGATCAATAATCAACAGCAGGATCTGGAGATCCGGGATGAATCCTATATATATATTCAACGATGACTCCCGTGATCGTGTGAACCATCAACGTCATAACTATTCCCGTTGTCTCGCGATATTTTACTTGTCCGAGATCCGATCATTGGTATCAACCATACCTACTTCGATCTTGTTACCGACAAGTACTCTTTTAATTACTCATTCCGTGATATGACATCCTTGTGACCTAGTCACGTGCTTGCAAGCGGTGTCGATGTGATATCACCGAGAGGGCCCAGAGTATATCTGTCCGTCATTTGGATGGACAAATCCCACTCTTGATCCATGAGCCTCAACTAACACTTTCCGAATACCCAACGACACCTTTATAGTCACCCTGTTACGGCGTGACGTTTGATGACATCAAAGCACCCTTCCGGTATTAGTGATTGACATGATCCCATGGTCTAAGGAATAAGGTTACTTCGTATGTAAGACTTAACAACATAAACTAAATGACTTGATCGTATTGTTATACTTAGTTTGGGTTTATGTTCATAACATCATTCTTCTAATGACATGACCTCGTTATTAACAACATCCAATCTTTATGACCAGGAAACCTTGATCATCAGTTAATCAACGAGCTAGTGAAAAGAGAGGCTTTACTAGGAACCATTGTTTGTTTATTAAACACACATGTATCAACGTTTCCGGTTAATAAAATTCTAGCATGAGAAATAAACATTCATCATAAACAAGGAATAAGATAATAACCACTTTATTATTGCCTATCGGGCATATTCCCTTCAGTCTCCCACTCGCACTAGAGTCAATAATCTAGTCTGTAAGCACTTAACACATATGGAGTTCCAGTGTTATCACCATGCTTTGCATGTGGTAAACTTCATCAAAAGATCCGAACTGTTCAGGTCCTATTGTATTTGCATGTCTTTGCGTCTACACGCATCACTCATTCTCTAATGAGACGACTTTGTATATATTTGTTCAACCGGTGAGACCTTAATTCCTCAGCTTAAACCAATGTTACTAACATTGTGAAAATGTAGCTCCATGGTGTCAGCATTCTTGGAAATACACCAAGTTCAATGAAGAACTCCTTGACACAAAATACTCATATGATTTGTTGTCAACACAACAATATACTTAGCCTTTGTTGTAGTACCCGTCACAATACTTTAATTTTGAAACTCATTCAAAACTAACATGGAACTTCCTTCCAGCCTATTGTGCTACCCTTCATCACATTTTTAATTGAGATCAAATTATTTGAATAGATGACAAGACTATTAGTACAACGAATATTTTGTCATTACTATATAGGAAAACATATTCTTTAGCATTTCTAGAAAATGGCATAAGGATCTCTCCCACTGTTGTCTAATCATCATATGAATTATCCTGCTATAACATTTTATAGCACATGATTCATCTAGTTGTGTGCATAGCATGGAACACATGACTTAGAAATCTCAATTTCAATGATGCTCATCATGTGTCAAAACACTTGAATATTGCTCAATTCTTTTCCATGTGGCAAGAACTCCTTCTTGTCATTTTGATATTGACTTACTTCAATATTTCATCTATGTAATTTGGCTCAACTATGTCAGGCGCTTCAATCAACCTCTTATAGATTTCGATGCACAATATCTCCTAAGCCTTTCATCAATATAATTTTTTTAACCGTGTTAATTTAAAATACATATTTTCCAATCAACCATATGCCATTTACATAAAGCATTGGAAATATGTCTTAGCGCTCCCACTTAATTTCTTGTAACTCTACAAGCATCTTTATCGTTCATGATGGAATCAAACTCTTTTGATAACTTCATTAAAGTAAAGATTCCAATTTCGTTATGCTCATCTCAGCCATTGAAGTGTGCATACCTTTCCAGCAACCTTTTGAATTTTACAAAACTCTCAGACTATGTCAAGTACACATCCTTGAACAAATTTCCTTGAGAGGAAAGTTGGTTTTTCTTATTCAACTGCCATATCATAATATGTAACTTTTTCTAGAACTATCTGCAAAGACTAAAGCATCACTACGGAAGATCAAAATCTTGTAGTAGTCGACTCTTTGAACTTCGTCGAAAACATCTTTCCGACAAGAACAACTTTCAAAGGATGTATAAATCCATGTCTTTGTCCCTATATAGACCCATTTGCTATCGTTAGGCATCATGCCTTTCGAAAAGACTACCAGTCACATATTTGATATTCATACAGGAATACTATCACGGATATAATGACTCACATCCAATTTTACGAAGTGAGGGCCCATCATTTGCTTCCTTTATAAGTTCTAGGCCCTTTGTTGTCAAAACAACACTTTACTATTAAACCACAAGTTGGTCTAAGTACAAAGTTTGAGGACTTTTGTGGTTCAGTTCGCAAACTCATTCGAAGTATCTACAACACATGTAGTGTCTTGTAGTTTGTTAAAATAGGAAACCCCGGAACAACTTCCAGTGCTGCGCTACTCTTGACATGGTAACGAAGATTCTCTAATCTCGGTGAGTTTGTACTTTCCTCCCACTCACTTGTTTCGCAAGAACTACTTTCTCGAGAAATCAACCCTTTCTTACAAACAGCATTTGTCTCTGGTTTGGTGATAGGAGAAATACCCAATGTATTCTTTGGGATAACCTTATAAACATATATTTATCCTATTTTGGTTGTAAACATTTTACTCATGCTATGCATACCAAAACTTAAGACAAAGACAATTCGGGACATTACCAAAACCATATCTTATATGTTGTCAATTTCAACGGATCATGATGGCGCTCTTTTCAGTGTAAAAGTGGTTGCCTCTAATGTATAAACTACAAAATTATAATGGCAATTTTTATTAATATTACCATGTCCAACAAGGTTTGATTTTGTCCCTTGAATACTCCAAACTAATGTGGGGTATTCGAGAAGTATAAGTTGTAGAACAATTCTGCAACTTCTGAGATATTTTGCTAAACTTGTAACTCAAGCTTTATCCTTTATGATCCAATCATAAATACTTGATTATCTTGTTACGATGATTTTTACTTCATACTAACAATAATTTGAACCAATTCAAAAAAAAAAAAATCCAAACTCCATTCTCTTTAAATAGATATACTCATATATCTACTTAAATCATCGATGGAATTTTATGAAGGACAAATTAATCCACCACACAGATTACACATAATGGACTATATGCATCAATATGTATAATCTCCACTAAATTACTCGTCCATTCTACTTTGGCCTATGAACGGAATTCTATTCATCTTTTGGAAGAGGTCTCACAAGCGTCAATTTATTCAAAATAAAATGACTCCGGAAGTCCATTAACATGGAGTTCCTTCATGCTTTCTTTTTCTATATGAACTAAAATGGTGGTTTCACAATTTAAGTGAAATTCTTTTACGTCTTGCAACGTTTAGCATTTAGTCTTATAGATGTATACTTTACCAACAGGATTTATATTAACTCATCCATCAATTATGGAATATGGACATAGTTTGAACAATCTCATTTGTTCTCACAAAAGACCGGAACAAAATAAAACTTATTAATTAAGTTCTTAAAATAAATCTTGAATGTTTGGTTCGATACGACAATGAACACAATACCACTTTATTTCAGTTCTTGTCATGAGCGATCCCACATCTATTACTAGTTCCTTTTTAGGCCTTGTATTTCTTACATTGTGTTGCTTTCTATGACAACTCATACCAACCAATCTGGTATCAAAATATCCAAAATATACTTTGTTAACTAGTAATACATTTATAACTAGTATATCAAACATATACACCTGAGCTGGACTTTTCCAGTTATCTTCTTTTTCTGCCATATACCTTTTTGTAATTCTATTTTAAATATTCCCTATTCTTTATAGAAGAATCATTCAACATCAAACAATGATAGTCATACTAGCACATTTTCCTTGGCGTGTTAGTCACATACTATCACCCATTGAGTCATACTTTGAGTTTGATTTTTCTACTAATATCACCATATTAATAGCATTCTTCCGGATTCCACTCTGAGAAATCCTCAAGCAAGGTAAATGACTTTACCTATACTTTTAATCCATCCCATCATAACAATTTTGTGATGAAGCTACTATAGCTCGAAGGAAGGAATTTAG
The DNA here is from genome assembly GCA_028641055.1 of Alopecurus myosuroides. NCBI lineage: Eukaryota > Viridiplantae > Streptophyta > Magnoliopsida > Poales > Poaceae > Alopecurus > Alopecurus myosuroides. The sequence goes on along the minus strand of CM054061.1, from coordinate 63,464,555 downwards.
AAGATAATTTTTAGCGCCCAACTTTTTGGAAGATTCAAACGCCTAGCGTCTTCAATCATTGCATATATTCAAATAATATAAACATACACTGTCACGCTAAATTATACTCAGTCATGTTTCCACACATAAGTTTCTAGATATCAATATATCTTTCACTTGATTGTTTCCGAAAACAATTCTTTTCAGTTCCTAAATCACCTTGATCAACAAAACATTCTTTCGAAGATAAAGTAATATGGAAGCAACCATGACTCTGAATTCTAAGTAGGAATTATTTGCTCTCTAGATCAATCAATGATTAATCATATGGAGCTAGGTAGGAAATACCAAAAATCTACAATATGACTCAATTTTAAATTTCACTAATACAGTACCAATCTTAAATGGTTTTACCAGATCATAACAGTTATATCTCAATTAACAATCTAAGTGTATGGTAGTTTGTGGATGCCAATGAATACTACAATTTGTGCAAATTCACTTTGATTGGTTATTCATGATAAAATAAGTTCAAGTTAATTCAAAATTAGTACATGAACTCCCACTCAAAAAAAACATCCCTCTAGTCGTTTTTAGTAATTACACAAACCAAATTCACTACACCAAAACCAATCATCACGTGAGATGATGTAGCTGCAAAGGCGAACATCGACATGTTCATCATATCATCCATATGACTCATGCTTGAACTTTAGGTTACGTGTTCCGAGGCCATATCTGTGCATGCTAGGCTCTCCAAGTAGAACCGTAGTATTGCGTGTGTTCCGAGGCCATGTCTGTACATGCTAGGCTCGTCAGCACCCGTTGTATGCGAACATTGAGTCTGTCACATCCGATCATCATGCGGTATCTCGAAACGATGAACTTTCTTAATGGTGCATACTAAGGAAGAACACATTATTATCTTGATATTAAGTGAGAGGGGTCATCTTATAATGCTACCGTCGCGATCTAAGCAAAATAAGATGCATAAAAGGATTAACATCACATGCATGGATAATGTGATATGATATGGTCCTTCTTGCACGTGATCTCCATCTTGTGCATCATGGTATGATCTCCATCATTCCACCGGCATGGCACCAAGGTCCATGGCACCTCCATCTTGATTGTCCATCAAAATTACAACATATCACATGGATATGATATACAACACGCAGGCCATAAATCATAAGACAACCATATGGCTCCTGACGGTATGTCAATAATTTACAAAAGATATCATCTCATACATAAAATTTGTAACATTGACCATATCACATCACATGCCCTGCAAAAACAAGTTAGACACCTCTAATTTATTTTTTGCATATTTTACGTGGCTTGGGCTTACGAGGATAGAACCGTTCATACTTACGTACAAGAGCCACACGTTGATAAAACATATTCTTATCAACACTTCGTAGATTAGATCTTAACTATAGTAGGAGAAACGGACACCCCCTCATCCACAAGTGAGACAGGTCTCGCGTACAAAGTACACGTAAAGTTTCTCTAGGGCAGCTTCATCCTACTATGCCACTAAGATCACAAAATACTCAAGGAGGCAATAACATGATCATCAATGCCCACATACAACTATGTGTTCTATCCGTACAAAAAAAATCTACGCATAGATACGGCTCTGATACCACTGAAGGGTACGTTGCATAGAAAACAAAAATGTTCCTACGCGAGAGATACCCGAAGGTCCAAGATCTAATCTAGGAGATGAAGTGTAACGGGGAGAAAGAGAGTCTTAAGAAAACATACCCTCGAATACTCTAAGCTTTATGAGATCAAATCTCGTTGTTGGCGTAGTCGTACTCACACCGATCTCGAGAGCGAGAAGATGTGCACCGCAATCCGGCGGTGCCTCCGTGATCGGTCACATGTACGGTTCGATGAAGACCTCCGTTTACTCTATCCAGAGGGGTAGCGCAAGTAGAGGATCCCCCAGAACTCCACCAGCACGACGGCGTGGTGGTGGTGAAGAATCCCACGGTCAGGGCTTCGCCAAGCCGGAGACCATGGAATGGAGCAGCGGGTGGAGAGAAAGGGAGGTGGGCAAGTGTGTGTAGGAGGGAGAGCTCTCACCCTCCTTTTATAGGGGAGGGGGGAGGCAGCCCAAGGGGGGTGCGGCCAGCCCATGGTGGTGCCCCCACCTCTTCCCTCTTCATGTGAGTGGACACTCCACTCACACCCACTCATTCTCCCATAATTTCCCACTTGGAAAATCCAAAAGTTTTTCTTTAATAAATAAATAAAACATTTTTATTTCTTTATTTAAGCATTTGTTAATTGTATTAACAAACATTAGCATATAGCACCTCGAATCATTTTTTAATTCCATTAACAACCATTCGACAAAGAACCCCTTAAACTATTTCAATTTTCCCTGAAACAATTTCGGTGTTGTCCAAAACATTCTTCGATATTCCGTATCCTCTCAAATGCTTCATCGAACCTTAAGTGTGTCACCCTACGGTTCACTAATAACATAGACATGATCGAGACACCTTTTTGATCAATAATCCACAGTGGGATCTGGAGATCCGTGATGGCTCCTATATATTCAACGATGACTCTCGTGATCGTGTGAACCATCAACGTCTTAACTATTCCCTTTGTCTCGCGATAGTTTACTTGTCTGAGATCCGATCATTGGTATCAACCATACCTAGTTCGATCTCATTACCGACAAGTAATCTTTTACTCATTTCGTGATATGACATCCTTGTGACCTGGTCACGTGCTTGCAAGCGGTGTCGATGTGATATCACCGAGAGGACCCAGAGTATATCTCTCCGTCATTTGGATGGAAAAATCCCACTCTTTATCCATGAGCCTCAACTAACACTTTTCGAATACCCAACGGCACCTTTATAGTCACCCTGTTACGGCCTGACGTTTGATGACATCAATGCACCCTTCCGGTATTAGTGATTGACATGATCTCATGGTCTAAGGAATAAGGTTACTTCGTATGTAAGACATAACAACATAAAATAAATGACTTGATCATATTGATATACTTAGTTTGGGTTTATGTTCATCACATCATTCTTCTAATGACATGACCATGTTATTAACAACATCCAATGTTCATGATAAGGAAGCCTTGATCATCAGTTAATCAACGAGCTAGTTAAAAGAGAGGCTTTACTAGGAACCATTGTTTGTTTATTAAACACACATGTATCAACGTTTCCGGTTAATACAATTCTAGGATGATGTCGGATATATACCGTATAGGGGTATATAAGATGGTAGTGAAAGTGCCTGGTTACCAGGGTGGCCCAAGTGGTAGTGGGCTATGGTCCATTGGGCGGCCCAGTAACTTGACGCACAGAAGCCGGATTCTAGAAGAACCCGGATCACGGCCCGTGTGATCTGGCTTGGAGGAGAAGACGGATTCCTTACTTTCCAAGTTATAGTTACCGTAGTCTTCTAGGTTTCCTATTCTGTAAGCCCTAATCCGACTATTATATAAAGCCAGACGGGAGATAAACAAAACAACCAACGAATAACAGGGAAGCTATAGGCCAACTCGCTGAGAAGTTGATCCTCTGCGAGTAGCTAGACCCAAAACCTCACATTGTAATCTTGTTTCCAGGCTTTAGCCCTGATTAGTGAGAAGTGCAGGAGTAGGCACGTCGTACTGTCGCGACGTACCGAACCTGCGTAAATCCTGTGTTTACTGTCTACCACGCGATCCCGTTACCCCACGTCTCTACCGTAGTCTCATTGCACCCCCGTCTATGAAAACTACTACGATGTCTCGACAGTTGGCGCCCACCGTGGGGAAAACGACGTCAGGCGTGAAGTTCCGATCTGGGATTATTGGCGGAATCGGAAGATCAATCACTGTCGGAAGCTTGGAATTCAACGATGATGTCGGACGCTTCCTCGACAACGGATCCTACATACCGGCGCAAAACCACCTGGTAAGTGCCTGCGTGTTACCGATAGGTTCTGCTAACATCTTTATCGGACTAACTGCAGAAGCAATGGGGTTTTGCGGTGGAAGCAAATTTATCCCACCCGCCCTATACCCAGTCGAGGATGACTATGATACCGGATTCTGCTCAGATCGCCGACAAAAAAGTGACACACACTTTATCGGCATGGTGCAGTCCGAAGTCGCCGAAAACACGGATGACGTAAATCTCGTGCAAGAGGTAGACAAAAACACACCCGTCACAGCAACGGAAGACCCGACACCCGTCATACAGGCGGAAGATCCGACATCCGTCAACGAGACGATGAACTCGGAAGCAGAATCCGTACTAGCCGCCATTGAGGCAAGATTAGAGTCGTAAACCGGATGAGAGGATTTTTATTCCGAAGACGAAGACGCGGACGCCTTCGAAAGGAAAGTTAAATCTTTTCAAGAGGGATTCCATGAAGTGCTAATGGCGAAACCAGCTGATACCACGGACGCCGGCAGCCAGGAAAGCCCTAAAACCCCTCCGCCAGAGGAAGAGAGAGAAGATGGAGAAACTTCTCCGGTATTTCCCAATGTCAAGGAATTGACAGAGGATGAGCCTGCCAAAAAGCCTCCCTCTTCCAAGAAAAAGCATCGTGCTGCTAAGAAACTCCAATACAAAATCCGGAAGAAAAAATCAGCTGATCAAGCTGATGAAAACCTGGAAGTAGGAGATGCTAGCGGAACAAAGACTGCGGAGAAGAAAATCAAAGAAATCCTTGTTCCGCCAATGACGGAACAGGAAGAGCAAGAGCTGTTGCAAACGCCAGTGGGAGCAAATGAACCCCCTGAGATGCTGGATGCCAGGAGGCAAGCTTTCCAAAGGCAACAACAACATCTACTCAGATCTCGGCAACACCTCCAAAAAACCCAGGATGACATTAAGCTCATGAAGGAAGAAATAGAGAAGTACGAGAGAAAGAATAGATCTGGCATTAAACCTACAAGGTTACCCGGAATCGTAAGACCGGAAGTACTGCCGCCAAAAGAAAGGTTTCACAACCCATATTGGCAAAAGCAGGTAAACGGCAAAGATGCCAGAGGCGAACCAATTTATAAAACCGCAGCAGAAAACGCGGAAGCAGCGTTCGCCATCCTGAACAATGATCTGTACTCCAACGGTGAAAAACTTCAAGGGGTGTATGCTTTCCTAGGATAAGCATTGCAACAACAACAGAGGGCCCAAGAGCGATCAGGAAGACTGCAGGATAACTCCGCCCTATGCAAAACAGCTACTTGCGCCGCTGGAGCACCTGGACCAGAGGAACCTGGAGATTCAGACAATTCAAAGGATAAAAAAGAGGATCCGAGAAAAGACAAGAAAAACCCCGCAAATAGGGATGAAGCGTCCCGAACCGGATCCCATCCCCCGAAAGGTGGACTTAAACCCCACGATCGGGAAGAAAAATACCGGAATGACGGCAAAACAATGCCACCTCCGAGAAACCCAGCTGAGAAAGCCGAAAGATACGATACACCTCACAGACGTGAAAGATCCCGGACACCCCCTAAGGATAAAGAAAGGCACAGGAGCAGGACTCCGCCTAATCCAAAAGGACGTGATCATGGAAGAGATAGGTACAATCCCGGAAAAGCGCGTCCGCGCAACAATGGAAAAGAAAGGAGTAGATCCCCTTCTGTCCATTCAGCCGGAAGATATTCCGCGCACATTGATAGAGCGGAGAAGGATGACCTATACTTTCGTCCTAAGTGTTTCACTGACAGGATCCGAAGGATAACCCTGCATTCTGGCTTCACCAAAGTTGGTCCAACCTACCAAAAATATACCGGCAGCACAAACCCGGACACCTGGCTCTCAGACTATTATACAGCCGTCCAGATCAACAATGGGACAGACCTGGAAGCTGTCAAGTTTCTTCCCCTAATGTTACTGGATGGAGCCAGAGATTGGATCAATGGATTACCATCAAGAACTGTCGACAGCTGGTATGATATGGCTAGAGTATTTACTCAGCATTTCCGGGGAACATACAAGCGCCCGAACAACATCAACCAGCTTAACCGTTGCACCCAATTCGAGGATGAATCATACGTGGATTTCATCTCCAGATGGACGGCAATGAAGAATAGTTGTTCTGGAGTAACTGACGTACAAGCAATGCATGCTTTCGTCAATGGCCTAAAACCCGGACTTGTACCGTTCATGGTTGGTTCCAAACAGCACAAAGATCTCGGATCTATGCTTACAACCGCCAACGAACATGCTGCGGCCGAAGACGACATCAGAGCAAGAGGGGGTAATATCGAATCACTGATACTTGCTAAGAAAACCCCTCGTTCTGACAAAAAAGGAACTCCAGAAACAACGACAAAACCCAAAGAGGTCAACATAGCCTTTGGAAGTGAAAAAGGGAGTAAGTGGAAAGGACGCAGCCCAGATCCAATCAATTACACTCCAGAGGAGTGGGAGAGGATTAAGTCGGAACCTTGTGTCCACCATTCACAATTTGGGAAACCCACCCATACAAACGCACAATGCCGGCTGAATAAGCACATGAAAGGCAGTGCAGGATCCGGAAATAAGGGGAAGGGTTCCAAAAGGAAACCCGCCAAACAAAAGCCAGAAGCTGACAAAGAAGACAGTGAATCGGACACTGATGAAAAAATCCAGGAGCAACAGCGAAAGGGAGAACCCAAATTTCCAAGAGTTGATGGAGAAGCAATGCTAACATTCCTGGCAACTCTGTCAGCAAAAGTGGCCAAAAGAACACTTCGAGAAATAAACGCGGTTGTTCCGGCAACCCCAAAATTCTTGAAGTACTCCAACACACCAATTACCTGGGATCAGTCTAATCATCCCGGGAATATCCCTGAACCCGGCACACAAGCTCTTGTCGTAAGCCCTATTGTCCAGAACACTAGGCTAAGAAGAGTGCCGATGGATGGAGGATCCAGCATTAATATAATGTACTTGGATACACTTAAGCATCTGAAGATTTCCGAGTCCCAGCTCAATTACAGCAACATACGCTTCCACGGCATTGTTCCTGGCAGACAAGCACGATCCCTAGGAGAAATTTCCCTAGATGTCACTTTCGGAGATAAAGATCACTTCCGGCAGGAAAAAGTATCCTTCGAAGTAGTGCCGTTCGAAAGCGTGTATCACGCAATACTCGGACGTCCAGCTTTCGCCAAATTCATGGCAAGATCCTGTTATATTTATAACAAGCTGAAGATGCCAGGACCCAAAGGAGGAGTAATCACCATAGCTGGTGATTTTAAACTAGCAAATGAGTTGGAGAAAGAAAACGCCCTTTGCGCTCAGAGAGTCATAGCAAACGAAGAACTGAAGGAATTGGCCAAGGAGGTATCGCTGACAGAAATGCCGGCAGGAAAAGAAACCCGGAAGCCAACAGACAGCTTCAAGGCGTCCGAGAATACAAGACAGGTAATCCTAGATCCCAAAGATCCGACAAAATTCGTCGTTGTAGGGACTGGGATGACCGACAAATAGGAAGGCGAGCTCATCAAGTTCCTCCGTGAGAACTGGGATATTTTTGCCTGGTGTCCAGCTGACATGCCAGGCGTACCCAGGGAACTTGCTGAGCACCAAGTCAAGGTAATTCCAGGATCAAAACCCGTCAAACAAGGTCTCCGTCGATTCGACGGAAGAAGACGGAAGGCTATTGGCAAGGAAATAATCCGGCTTTTAGCAGCAGATTTCATCCAGGAAGTAATCCACACTGAATGGTCCGCAAATCCGGTATTAGTACCGAAGAAAGACACTACTGCTCTTAGAATGTGTATAGATTACACAGGCTTGAACAAATTGTGTCCGAAAGATAGGTTTGCGTTACCGCGAATGGATCAAATAATAGATGCCACTGCAGGCTCTGAGCTTTTGTGCTTTTTGGATGCATACTCCGGGTACCACCAAATACGCATGAAAAAGGAAGATCAAATTAAGACTTCTTTCATAACCCCATACGGGACGTATTACTACGTAACCATGCCATTTGGCCTGAAGAACGTAGGTGCAACCTACCAGCGTTGCATGCAACGTTGTTTGCATAGTCTGATTGGCAAAAACGTCCATGTTTACGTGGACGACATTGCTGTCGTAACCAAGGAAAAAGATACACTCCTTGAGGATCTGCGAGAAACTTTCGAAAACTTGCGCACTTACAAGATGAAGTTAAATCCATCTAAGTGTGTATTCGGGGTTCCCTCAGGAAAGCTTCTGGGTTTTATCGTTTCTCACAGAGGAATAGAAGTTAACCCGGAAAAGATAAAAGCCATCTTGAACATCTCGAAGCCTACGTGCGTAAAAGATGTCCAAAGATTGACGGGTTCCGCCGCTGCCGTCAGCAGATTTATTAGTAGGCTGGGGGATAAAGCCCTACCACTCTACAAGTTGCTGAAGAAATCCGACAAAGCCAAGTGGATAGCAAAAGCATTGGAATATCTAGCAGTTATGTCTCTTCCGTACTTAGTTCAATTTCTATGTAAACATCTTTTGAGATCATGAAATAAAGTTGTCGGAATTTTGGTTTCCATGTTTTTTCAGTTTAAAGCATGATTCCACCTTATTTATTTCCCAATGATCTTACAAAGTACTCAATGTTAACCCGAATTGTGCCTGCGTACTCGGCGTTAAGAAACTGAATGATTTTTCAGCCTGCTAACGGCTAAAGGAAACTTGAATTGCCTGCGTGCCCAAGTTTCATTTAAAAAATTCCTTGCTTCTCTAAGCATTTTTCTGATTGCTTATATGTTGGGTCACTGGAGCTAGTTAGTAAAAATGCCTTTAGTATGATCCATGTTTCCGAGTTTCAACTGATTGGTTATACCCAGTTACTCGACATGACGATTCATAATGCTATCGAGCCATTTCAAACACTAAGGACAGTCAAAACACATATGCCAGAAAACTTAGAACATAAAGGAATAATAAAATCCGAAAACTTTGCAAAGAATTTCATAATTAAGATTGCAAAAGGCGGAGTTTTCATTCATACAAATAGAAACATTACATTTTGGATTACATTGAAAGAACAGTAATGCTCCTATTGTCTACTTCCACTATCCAGGTTCAAGGTAGCCCTTCAAGCATCCGACTCCTCCTCGCTGCTGTCGTCCTTGGGGATTGGAGGGATCTCCTCTTCTGGATAATTTACGGAGATATTTACCATGGAGGCAATATGGGTGGCGTGGCCCTTGATTTCATCAAAGATGGTATTTCGCTGAGTATCCGTGTATCCTTGAGGGACACCGGACGTCACGCGCCAAGATTTAGCACCAGGGTAGTGCATACGCATAAGGCCGAGTGCCATGCGTGCACCACCCCGTGCAGCGGAACGCAGGATGGACTCCCTGGACTCCGCCACCTCCATGATGGCACCCGGAAGTTTTTCAACTTCCGAGAACTCCCCAGTCCTGGCGGGAAGGAACTTATTGACCAGCTGCATTCCAGCAGCTCTGATCGAAGTCCATGTCTTCCCAAAGGCTCGGATCCCTTCAAGCCGAGTACCATCTGGGGTGTCTCCTGTTTTTCCAACAAAACAACCAAAAGGGTTAGGTGAAAAACAGAGAAAGAAGGCAAGACATGAAAAAATTGTAAAAGTACCAGTAACTTACCGATAAGCTTGTCAATCTCGGAGATTTCCTCCAGGCGAAGGTTTAAGGCGTTTTCCAAATCCTGAATGGTGGATTTGTCCTTCTCCGCCTGTTCGGAAGCCTTGGAATTAGCAACTCCAAGGGTGGCCTCCAAATCTTTTCGAGTCTTCACAAGATCCTTGTGAAGATCCAAATTCTCCTTTCGGAGATTCTCGGCATTGCCGGCATCTTCAGCTATTTGCTTGGCCTTAGCCAAAGCAGATGGAAAGCAAGGAAAATTCCGAGTTTAGAAAATTTCCGGAATAAGTACTTAGACAAAAAATTGAATCGAAAACTTCAGAAGAAAAATGTTTACCTGATGTTTCCGACAAAGCGAGCTGAGACGACGCCAGCTCCGCCTCTCTCTCCTCAAGAATAGAAAGAAGATTTCTAACCTCTTTATTCTTGATGGAGAGTTTGTTGAAAACTTCCAGGTTAATGGCTTCGGCGGTTTGCTGAAACATAGCAAGGAAAAGAATGATTACTAAAATCATTAAGGCAAAAAATAATACATTTTGTTTAATGCTTGGGGGCTAGAGTTACATACCTGGCTCATTCGTTGCAAACCCGCCAAGTTTTCATTGAACCCTTTTGCGTATTCCGCAAAAAGGGTTCCGACCGCGCTTAGGCCGTCATTGATAATCTTGAATTCCTTGTCAAAGGTGGGAATCTCCTCGTCGAATGTCCGAGAAGGTTTTCCCACCTCTGGAGCCGCCCTTTCCCTCGTGTCCGTGTTCGACACAACGGGCTGGCTAGGCTCTAGTGGCTTGGTGGTGGGGGCTGCAGCGTGCTCTTCCACCATTGTGGATGGTGTATCTGGGGCGATGACGGAAGAAGGTTGGCTGCCTCGGCTGGAAACAACTTTGTGTTTCTTCAGCTTCTTTGGCTTTAGGCTGGAGGGAGGCAGGCTGAAAAGAAAAAACCCAGAAAAGTTAAAACTCCGAAGACGGAAGAAAAATTTCCATGAAAGAAAAGAACCCAGAAGAAAGAACCTGGAAGTGGCGACGGGGATCCCGTCAAGGTCGATAACTTCCTCAGAGGAAGAAATCTTCTTGCGCTTGCGCCCACCTGTAGTGGCAGTACGCAAGGCATCCAGCTCAGCTTCAGAGGCTAACTCCGAGTCTGGAAGTTCAGCGAACTGTCGAAAAAACAAATCAGAGTCAGAAGCGGGAAAATCCGAGAAAGAATGTTAAAACTATACCCAAAAGACGGAAAAGATACCTTGGGAGCCGGATTGTCGGCCGTGTACATCGGCCGACTCGCTTCGTATTGGTCGCGAGATGCGACCAACTGGTTTGCGTGCCGTCGGAGATCCCTTGGAGACCAATCCTTGATGGATGTCCGCATTGGGTCGTTGGCACCAGTGTATTCGCACAAGAGGCGGCCACCGTGATTGGCCAACGGCTGGATCCGCCTATTTAACCAGCAAAGGACCGTGTCCATGCCAGTTAGAGGTGGATCGGAGGAGGTGAGCTTGGCGATGCGCCGCTTGATCCTTAGAAGATCAGGCGGCAGAACCTGGACGGCTTCCGTTCCCCAATTGTCTTGGGGAATGGCAGCAGTGTTGGAGAAAGGTGGAACCCCGATAGCCTTCTTTGGGAAAGGCACATCGGGGTGGTAGAAGAAAGAACCTGTCCAAAATTAGACGGATTCTGATGTTTTGATCTTGGGGAACCAATCTTCCCTAAACCTCCAAAGAGTAAAGGAGATGGTCCCGCAAGTCGGGAGTGCGCCCTCCGAGGAGTTCCGCTTAACCCCGAAACAATACATCCAGAAATCTAACCTAGGCTCTAAACCTAAGTAACCCTCAAATAGGGCCTGGAACCCGGCCATATAAAGAATGGAGTTGGGTGGCAGGTTATGAGGTTGGATGTTGTAGTGGGAGAGGATTTGGAGGAAGAAAGCGGAAGGCGGAAGCCCCATACCTCTCAGGAGATGGGAGGAAAGAAGGACCCTTTCGCCGTCTCTCGGCATTGGCTCGTTCTCGTCTTCAGGGAGCCGCCATTTCCCTTTAAGAATCAGGCCCTCCTTTTCCAGGTTTGGAAGGAGGGCTGGCGGAATGCTGCAGGCAATCCAATTGCCTGCAGTTTCCACCTCTTCATCCGCTCCGGCGGCGGCGGACGCGGCGGCTTCCGCAGCGGCGAGCTCGTCGCCGAGGAGCTGGATCTTGTCCTCCGCCGTTTCGGGAGCAAACGGCGGGGAGGGTGCGGAGCTCGAGCCCGCAGCGTTCGCGGCGGCGGAAAGATCCTCTCCGCCCGCCGCAGAGGCCGCGGTCTTTTCCGGCTCGTCGCCGGCGTGCTTTGGGGATCCAAGTTGCGGATCCAGGTCGTTGATGATATCGTCGACGGTGAGCGCGGCGGAGCGAGTGGGGGACGACGGCGAGGTTGCCATTTGGTGGCGGCGTGTTGCGCTGGTGCTCTGGGTGCGTTCGTGTGCTCGGGATGGTTCTTCGCTCGGGAGCTTGTGCGCGGCAATGGCGTGGACAGTGAGAGTGCGGAAGGTTTTTTACAAGGACGAAGACGGCTATTTATAGCCAGAAATCCGTCAAAATACGTGCCAACGGCTATTTTGACCGTTGGATGATCAACGCGTGTCACTCGCCGGAAAATCCGGGAAATGAAACGACAGGGTAATGATGTTTATCTCCTCGTTTCCCGTGAGAATCTGTCAGAGATATGTTACTGGGTTTTCCGCGTAAAACCCAAACGTCCCTTACGTCAGCATGATTAAGTGCACTGACGTAAGAAGTTCCTTCTCCATGAAGGATCGTGAGAGAAAAGCCGGATTTTCAGGATTCCGAGTTTCACGTTACCATCTCTTTCAAAAGAAGAAGAATAAGAAGAATCAAGACTGCTGATTAAAATTTCTCGGACAAAGCACATTTGGCGAAAGACGGCAAATTAGAGTTTTAATCCTTCTTGGGGGCTACTGTCGGATATATACCGTATAGGGGTATATAAGATGGTAGTGAAAGTGCCTGGTTACCAGGGTGGCCCAAGTGGTAGTGGGCTATGATCCATTGGGCGGCCCAGTAACTTGACGCACAGAAGCCAGATTCTAGAAGAACCCGGATCACGGCCCGTGTGATCTGGCTTGGAGGAGAAGACGGATTCCTTACTTTCCAAGTTATAGTTACCGTAGTCTTCTAGGTTTCCTATTCTGTAAGCCCTAATCCGGCTATTATATAAAGCCGGACGGGAGATAAACAAAACAACCAACGAATAACAGGGAAGCTATAGGCCAACTCGCCGAGAAGTTGATCCTCTGCGAGTAGCTAGACCCAAAACCTCACATTGTAATCTTGTTTCCAGGCTTTAGCCCTGATTAGTGAGAAGTGCAGGAGTAGGCACGTCGTACTGTCGCGACGTACCGAACCTGGGTAAATCCTGTGTTTACTGTCTACCACGCGATCCCGTTACCCCACGTCTCTACCGTAGTCTCATGGCACCCCCGTCTATGAAAACTACTACGATGTCTCGACAGATGAGAAATAAACATTCATCATAAACAAGGAATAAGATAATAACCACTTTATTATTGCCTCTCGTGCATATTACCTTCATGTAGATCCTGCCAACATGGATCCCTTTTCATGTTCAAAGGAAGTAAACAGTGTGTATGACTCCATATGCCAGAGCATTAAAAGGAGAGCCAGGACCAGATCCAGCAATAAAGTGTAAATGCCTACCCATATAAGCTAGTTTCTTGCTTTTTCTTATCGATTTTCGGTTACAATAATGTTCCTCCTTTATTTACTTATTGCTTTTCTATCCTTCGCACCTTTTATGCAGCAAAACTATAATCAATTATGACGAGTTCTACATTTCTGCGAATGAGTTGGCTACTTCCATGGGACCTGAATGCAAGCTTGAATCCTGTGTTGCTGAGATTGGCATCGCTGCTCTAAGGACCATAGAGAAAAGGCCTAAACACCGTTTCATGCCTCTCAGAATAACTGTAAGCAAGTTATCTCTTTGTTGTTTCCTGATACGTCTCCAACGTATCTATTATTTCTGATGCTCCATGATAATATTATGCAAATTGCTACATGTTTTCTCCCTTATTTATGTCATTTTTATCGATTTTACGGACTAACGTATTGACAAGATGCCACAGAGCCAGTTCCATATTTTCTGCTATTTTTAGTTTCAGAAAAGTTGTTCCGGAAATATTCTCGGAATTGGAAAATTTGAAGCCCGGAAGTCCTATTTTCCCCGGAAGCATCCAGAAGACCGAAGAGGAGTCGAAGAGGGGCAATAGGGGGCCCACACCATGGGGTGGCGCGCCCCCCCTTGGCCGCGCCAGGGTGTGGTGTGGGGCCCCCCAGGCTCCACCGCCTTTGCCCCTGCGCCTATTTATTCCCCCCAGATGGAAAACCCTAGACACCTGATCAAATATCCCCGAAAACTTCCACAGCCGCCGTCGTCGTCAACCCTAGATCAGGGGGTTCTCAAGTTGTCTCCCGGCACCCTGCCGGAGAGGAGATCATCACCGGAGGCCTCTTCATCACCATGCCTGCCTCCGGAGTGATGCGTGAGTAGTTCATCCTTGCACTACGGGTCCATAGCAGTAGCTAGATGGTTGTCTTCTCCTCCTATGCCTCCATATTTAGATCTCATGAGCTGCCTAACATGATCGAGATTGTTCTTATGTAATTCTATGTGCTGTGTTTGCTAGGATCCGATGAATATTGAACTTATGCCAATTTGATTAAAGCCTTTATTGCTTATGTTATTTGTGATCTGGCATGCTTTCCGTTTCTAGTGGTTGCTCTGGCCAAGTAGTTGCTAGTGACTCCAAGAGGGAGTATTTATGCTTGATAGTGGGTTCATGCCTCCTTTTTGCCTTTGCTCGAGTGACAGAAACGTGACGGGGGAGGATGTGATGTTGCAACTAGGGAGAAAACAGTGGTGTGAGTGCCCGCGTGTACAATCATTGCTTACATTACACACATTGCTTAATGCGATATTCTGTTGCTTGCAACTTAATACCTAAGGGAGTTCAGATGATAACCTGAGGGTGGATTATTATTCATAGATGCAGTTGGATTACGGACTATGTATATTTTCGTAATGTCCGCACTAAATATCATAGTAGTCATCATGTCATGAATGTGCACTACGGTGCAACCTTTATTTGTCAATTGCCTAGCTGTAATTTATTCACCCAGCATGCTATCTTTTATGGAGAGAAACCACTAGTGAACCTATGAACCCCATTCCATTTTCTTACATTGTTAAACAAACCTCTACAATTTCCTGCTTTCTTTACTTACTGCAAGCATACACCATTTTCCACACTATACGTCTAATCTTTGTTTTCAGCAAGACCGGTGAGATTTACAACCTCACTGTACCGTTGGGACAAAGTATTTTGGTTGTGTTGTGTGCAGGTTCCACGTTATTGCTGACACCGGTGAGGCGCCATCACCACCGTTAGTGGCATCAACCTTCCGAAGATCCTCTTTCTCCTACTGGATTGATAACCTTGGTTCTTAACTGAGGGAAATTCTTACCGCTGCACTCATCACACCCTCCTTTTGGGGTTCCCAACATACCATCTATAACAAATAATTTCTGGTGCCATCAAGGTGTGACAACACAACCGAGAGGTGGAAAGCCATAGGTGACGAGATCAGAAGGCTGCTAGCAAGTGGACTAACCTATTGACAAGATGCCACAGAGCCAGTTCCCTGTTTTCTGCTGTTTTTAGTTTCAGAAAAGTTATTTTGGAAATATTTTCGGAATTGGAAAATTCGAAGCCCGGAAGTCCTATTTTCCCCGGAAGCATCCAGAAGACCGAAGATGAGTCGAAGAGGGGCACCAGGGGGCCGACACCATCGGGTGGCGCGCCAGGGGGTGGTGTGGGGCCCCCAGGGCTCCACCGCCTTTCCCCTTTCGCCTATTTATTCGCCCGGATGGAAAACCCTAGACACCTGATTAAATATCCCCAAAAAGTTCCATAGCCGTCGTCGTCGTCAACCCTAGATCAGGGGGTTCTGAAGCTATCTCCTGGCACCCTGCCGGAGAGGAGATCATCACCGGAAGCCTCTTCATCACCATGCCTGCCTTCGGAGTGATGCGTGAGTAGTTCATCCTTGGACTACGGGTCCGTAGCAGTAGTTAGATGGTTGTCTTCTCCTCCTATGCCTCCAGGTTTAGATCTCGTGAGGTGCCTAACATGATCGAGATTGTTCTTATGTAATTCTATGTGTTGTGTTTGCTGGGATCTGATGAATATTGAACTTATGCAAGTTGATTAAAGCCTTTATTGCATATGTTATTTGTGATCCTGCATGATTTTCGTTGCTATTGGTTTCTCTGGCCAAGTAGTTGCTAGTGACTCCAAGAGGGAGTATTTATGCTTGATAGTGGGTTCAGGCCTCCTTTTCTCCTATGCTCGAGTGACAGAAACTTGAGGGGGGAGGATATGTTGTTGCCACTAGGGAGAAAACAGCGGTGTGAGTGCCCTCGTGTAAAATCATTGCTTACATTACACACATTGCTTAATGCGATTATATGTTGCTTGCAACTTAATACCTAAGGTGGTTCAGATGATAACCTGAGGGTGGATTATTAGTCATAGATGCAGTTGGATTACAGTCTATGTATATTGTTGTAATGCCCGCACTAAATATCATAGTAGTCATCATGTCATGAATGTGCACTACGGTGCAACCTTTATTTGTCAATTGCCTAGCTGTAATTTGTTCACCCAACATGATATCTTTTATGGAGAGACACCACTAGTGAACCTATGAACCTCGGTCAGTTTTCTTACACTGTTAAACAAACCTCTACAATTTCCTTCTTTCTTTACTTACTGCAAGCATACATCATTTTCCACACTATACGTCTAATCTTTGTTTTCAGCAAGACCGGTGAGATTTACAACCTCACTGTACCGTTGGGACAAAGTATTTTGGTTGTGTTGTGTGCAGGTTCCACGTTGTTGCTGACATCGGTGAGGCGCCATCACCACCATCAGTGGCATCAACCTTCTGAAGATCCTCTTTCTCCTACTGGATTGATAACCTTGGTTCTTAACTGAGGGAAATTCCTACCGCTGTGCTCATCACACCCTCCTCTTGGGGTTCCCAACACATAGCATCAAGGAAATTTCTGGCACCGTTGCCGGGGAGAAATAAGTCTTCTGGAAAGGGGAGTCTCTCACTCTCAACCTCTTTATTTTATTTATTGTCTTTTTTTTTATTTTTTGTCTTGTTTTGCTTCTTTATATCAAAAAACACGAAAAACAATTAGTTTTATTCCTGTTTTAATCCTGCTTTGTCATGTTTTCTATCATTGTTTGATGCCTTTGAAACTAGATCTTATAGGCAAGGTGGGTTCACAGATGAACAACAAAATCATTTTAAGGAACACCGCTTGTCACAAAAAGGACTACATTTGTGGGAGCAAATAAATAAATTGCATGACTATGCTAAAAACTTGTGCTCTACTTATAATGTTACTTATTGCTTTGATAAATCTTGCTGTTGTAGGAGGTATAAACACCTCCCTTTTCAATGTGAGTATAATGATGATGTTACCATATCTTCTTATGTTAAGGGAAATTATGAATTATATGATGTGGATCAAATTGAAGAATTTATTGCTTGGAAGGGTGCATTCGAAATTGCTTATTTACTTGAAAGTATTGATGATGCACCTTATAAATATGATATTTATGCTATACTTGAACATTGCTTTGATAATTACAAGTATTGTAATTACTACATAAGGGGATATCTTAATAAATTCTCTCCCCCAAAGGGAGAGACTAATGCCTTGCAGGAACCTATGGAAGAAGAAACTGTTGAATCTGAAAGCTCATTGGATGAAAAAGAGGAGTAGAGTGATGATCAAGAGGAGGAAGAATGGAGCTACCCATGTCTACCTCCAACTCATACATTATTTGATGAAAGTGATGATCCTATTGATTCTTTTGAAATACCCCTTTTTGATGAAGTGGATACTTGCTATACTTGTGACCTTGATACTACTATGAATGGAACTTGTGAGAATGATATTGCTACTGTTATTTATGATAATCCATGTTACTTTGATAAACCCTATGAGAATTCTCTATTTATTCCAACTATTGATATGCATGATAATGAGGAAGTTTGCTTAGAAAATTTATATGATAATGCTCTTGATGATGGCCCTATGTTACTTGATGTTATAAATCATAATGCTACTGAAAATAGGATTCCTATAATGTGTCCTATACCTTTTATGAGTGATCAATCATCTCGTTTTGATATTGCTGAAAGTGGGAAAAAAGAAGAGCTGATTTTAAATTTTGATCCCACTATTTTTGAGCTTGATATGAATTGTGTGCTTTTAGACCATGACAAACATGCTTTATGTGATAATTATATGGTTGAGTTTGTTCATGATGCTACTGAAAATTATTATGAGAGAGGAAAAATATGGTTGTAGGAATTTTCATGTTACTAAAACACCTCTCTTTTTGTTGAAAGTTTTGAAGTTGCTCTTGTTCTACCTTCCCATGATTTCTAGTTTGAGCTTCTTTAATTTATTTCTTTACAAGATTCCTATGCATAGGAAGTGGGTTAGACTTAAATTTGTTTTATATTTTATTCATGATGATCTCTTTTGCTTCAATTCATATTTCGTATGTGAGCATCCACTTGATTCCACTTTTCTGGGCCTAGCTAAAAGGCGTTAAAGAAAAGCGCTACCGGGAGACAACCCGTTTTATTTCTCCATTTTCAACCCGTTTTCCTCCGTTTTCTTTTGTTTTCTTTGCACCTGGATGTTGTCTATTTCCTTAGCAACCCCGCTGTATCTTTTCTTTTGTGTTTTTGTTGAGCCAAGTAAAGACTCTAGTGGAAAGTTGAGACTATATTTCGGATTTCTGCGCAGGAAACAAATTTCTGCTGTTTACTGCTAAAGCCATATAAAATCACAGAAAATTCAAAATGACCTGAGTTTTTTATGTGCGTAATCCTGGGATATATACGCAACTTTTCTTAGTTGACCACTTTTTTATTTGATCAACAGAATATTTTCGAAAAAAAATCATATTTACCTCAAGTAAATTTTTTAATGGTGCAAGTAGAAGTTTGTATAGACTGTGGATAGAACTTTTTCGTATCATGCTAGATGTTATTTTAGTTTTAAATCCTCGTGGTTATTGAGTAGCATGATTAGCCTCAAATAGCTGAGAGTGTTTAATGTGCCATTGAAAGATTCATGAGTTGTTCTTGTCATAGTAAAGCATAAATTTATGGTATTCTCTTTCGAATGTTTTATTTCGTTGACTTGGTGCATGCTCACACCATGTTTATGACTATGTACCAGTCACTAATAGCCTCTATGATCTTTTAGTTTTTGAACTTGTGATACCGCTTATGCTTTAATTAATGATGTTTATGTCGCTATGCATGATTATGGCTCTTATGCTCTCTTGATTTGTCGCTCCCAGTCTTTTGCTAGCCTCCACCTGTACTGAGTATGAGCTCTACTCGTGTATCCAACTCCCTAAAACCAAAGTTTTTCCATTGTGTCCACCATACCTACCTACATGTGGTATTTAACTGTCACTCCAAGCAAATTGTAAATTGCTCATGTGTTACCTTTAAAACCTTCAAAATAACTCCTGCTTTATGTTCCTGTTTTTGCTCAAGAAGACGTAAATAGAGAATATTTATCTCTCTTTTTGATTGGATTTCGCACCCTGGACTAGTGGCTTCATCTTCTTATCCAAATGATAGAAGATCTGACAGCGGGGTGTCCAGCCCCAAATTAATACACACAAAATCTCTTCACTATTTTTGCCGCTGATTTATCAGTCAAAGCATAATTGTGTAAACAAAAGAGAAAGAGGAATGACCTTCTACCTAGATGCGTCCTTCATATGGGAGCCGCTATTGTGAATCCAGTTGGCTTGTGATGTACTGTATTTTCTGTTTACCATTCGTTGACATTAGCATACATCTCCCAAAATATAGACACTCCTCCATGATATGTGATTGTTGGTAGGCACCCAAGGATTCGGTTAGACATGGTTTGTGAAAGATGGATGGGGGGAGTGTCAAACTTTTAATACCTCTGTTTAATAAAATAAAAAGCTCTAGAACATGAGTAATCCTTGCTTCCCTCTGCGAAGGGTATTTCTTTTACTTTTATGTTGAGTCTTAATCTTCTAACTTTATGCACAGTTGAGAGAGCATTTTTGCCATTCTGGGTTTCATGTGCATTTGTCCCAGAAACATTATTAATTGATTCATGATGTGTTATTGTTTGTTCTCAAATTATTTGCTCTAGTCTTCCTCATGAACTTTGAAGGTGTCCTGGCATTTATGTTTTACCCCATTCTTAAGGACTAGCAAAATATCACTTTGACATGCTTTCTCTATACTTGAAACAAACGTATATCTTTCTTTTCATTGTTATTCATGATCTTTTATTTGAGATACTTCTCATGATGCAAAGTGGTTGCCATGCTTTATTATTAAAGTTCTATTTATCATGTTTGTGTCAAAAGTTCTATGATCTCAGCTTACATATGCTTTTACATTTTTATGATCAAGTTTATGTTAGTAGCATCTCACCTCAGAAATTATTGTGCTTTATCGTTTACCTACTAGAGAACGAGTAGGAACTAAGCTTGGGGATGCTTGATACGTCTTCAACATATCTATAATTTTTGATGCTCCATGATAATATTATGCAAATTGTACATGTTTTCTCCCTTCTTTATGTCAATTTTATCAATTTTCCGGACTAACCTATTGACAAGATGCCACAGAGCCAGTTCCCTGTTTTCTGCTATTTTTAGTTTCAGAAAAGTTATTTTGGAAATATTTTCGGAATTGGAAAATTCGAAGCCCGGAAGTCCTATTTTCCCCGGAAGCATCCAGAAGACCGAAGATGAGTCGAAGAGGGGCACCAGGGGGCCGACACCATCGGGTGGCGCGCCAGGGGGTGGTGTGGGGCCCCCAGGGCTCCACCGCCTTTCCTCTTTCGCCTATTTATTCGCCCGGATGGAAAACCCTAGACACCTGATCAAATATCCCCAAAAAGTTCCATAGCCGCCGTCGTCGTCAACCCTAGATCAGGGGGTTCTGAAGCTATCTCCTGGCACCCTGCCGGAGAGGAGATCATCACCGGAAGCCTCTTCATCACCATGCCTGCCTTCGGAGTGATGCGTGAGTAGTTCATCCTTGGACTACGGGTCCATAGCAGTAGTTAGATGGTTGTCTTCTCCTCCTATGCCTCCAGGTTTAGATCTCGTGAGGTGCCTAACATGATCGAGATTGTTCTTATGTAATTCTATGTGTTGTGTTTGCTGGGATCTGATGAATATTGAACTTATGCAAGTTGATTAAAGCCTTTATTGCACATGTTATTTGTGATCCTGCATGATTTTCGTTGCTAGTGGTTTCTCTGGCCAAGTAGTTGCTAGTGACTCCAAGAGGGAGTATTTATGCTTGATAGTGGGTTCAGGCCTCCTTTTCTCCTATGCTCGAGTGACAGAAACTTGAGGGGGGAGTATATGTTGTTGCCACTAGGGAGAAAACATCGGTGTGAGTGCCCTCGTGTAAAATCATTGCTTACATTACACACATTGCTTAATGCGATTATATGTTGCTTGCAACTTAATACCTAAGGTGGTTCGGATGATAACCTGAGGGTGGATTATTAGTCATAGATGCAGTTGGATTACAGTCTATGTATATTGTTGTAATGCCCGCACTAAATATCATAGTAGTCATCATGTCATGAATGTGCACTACGGTGCAACCTTTATTTGTCAATTGCCTAGCTGTAATTTGTTCACCCAGCATGATATCTTTTATGGAGAGACACCACTAGTGAACCTATGAACCCCGGTCATTTTTCTTACACTGTTAAACAAACCTCTACAATTTCCTTCTTTCTTTACTTACTGCAAGCATACATCATTTTCCACACTATACGTCTAATCTTTGTTTTCAGCAAGACCGGTGAGATTTACAACCTCACTGTACCGTTGGGACAAAGTATTTTGGTTGTGTTGTGTGCAGGTTCCACGTTATTGCTGACATCGGTGAGGCGCCATCACCACCGTCAGTGGCATCAACCTTCCAAAGATCCTCTTTCTCCTACTGGATTGATAACCTTGGTTCTTAACTGAGGGAAATTCCTACCACTGTGCTCATCACACCCTCCTCTCGTGGTTCCCAACACATAGCATCATTTCCTTCATACTAGTTTTGTTCCTTTTACCTGATGACTAATTATATGCCATTTAACTGAAACCACTTTTCCTGCTTGTTTTCTTACAGACATTCTTCCAGAACGGTAGTTTCATTAGAAACAAAATCGACAAATGGTTCAATAATTTTGCAAAGAGACTAAGCATTTGCGAATCGATGAGAAAACTCCTATGTTTGGGGCTTTCTATTACCATCTTTTTTACCATGTTGTATGTCAAGAAAATATGTAACAATTGTTGCTATTGTTTTTTTTTGAAAATTCTTGCCCAGGTTCATTTCCCAGTCCTAGAAATACTAGATAAATCTAGTCCTAAAGAATCAGGGCATTACTGGCTGCTTGTCCTCAACATCAGGGATGACAGGTTTGAAATTCTGGACTCCCTAAGGTCAATGAAAGATAAGCAACTTGTTGAATGCGCAAACAACATAGTCCAAGGAACTGTTGCCAACTGGGATATGCACTACAACACATCCAAGGTTCAAATTAGGGACTGTCCTATCATAGAAATCAATTACCCCAACCAATCAAACGGGTAAAGTTTTCTCATCGTAATGCTACCGTCTCTCTCATTTCTTCTCAACATAGAAGCAACTTTTTTAAACCACTACTACCTACAATCATGCTTACATGCCTTTCTTTTGCGTTTTTTCCTCCATGTATTTTGTTGCATGCTTTCACCATTGTGTGTACAAAAGGACCGATTGCGGCATTTTCATGTTACAAAATGCCGACGACTGGGAGGGCAGAGTTGTACCCCAATTTGGGCAAGAAAACATACCAACCATAAGGAAACTAATGGTCTACAAGTGGTTAATCTATGACCACAATGACGTTAACTGGAGGGCAATTCTGAAAGTCAAAAAGGTGTTCCACATGAACCTTCTTTTTTACCTATGCTCTTCTGCAGTTATATAATTCTCAAAATGATTTAGGCAACTATTCAACTATTTTCTTGAACTTCCCCTGTAATTAGGAAATCATTCAACCTTTTGTTTCCAGCTTCTTTGTTTCTACTAGTGTTTTTACTTGTGTTTCTCCCTGTACATCCATTTTTCCCATATGAAGCTTATATATTTGCAACAAAATTATTCAAATCACAAAATATGGCAACAATCCACATAAAACAGAAAAGAACATTCTCCACGAACCATAAAAATTGAATCTGATTTTAAATTAGTTGCATACATGCAACTTATCAAATTCTCATAACAAAGCTTTAAATTCAAATAAATTACCCAAACTACAAAATCACGCCATGCTTCTACTAGTGTCCCTATATCATGAAAATTTATTCTTTTCAAATACTATGGTTCAGCCTCGCTCTGCAACCAGCAGAATTGTGTCCTAACTCGCCACAAGTGCCACATTTGATAGTCCTTTTAGTTTGCAAATTAAGAGCTGAACTAGTTACTTCGATTTCTTCCGCCCTTTAGTTGATGTCCGCATAGGAGTCTTGAATTTAGGTGCTCTAGTTGCTGGAACTGTAGGTTCACCTGCTGAGCCCTGTGTAGCTGCAGAAGCTGCTGCTGCTTCCACCGCTGCCTCGCATTTCTTTCTTTTCTTACTCCTCACCTTGTCCACCTTACTGACTTATGTCCTTGCTGCCCGGATGTGTGCTTTGCAAATTGCAATTCCCTCTTCTGAATGGACAACCATTCTTGCAACTTTTGCAAAATCTGTACACAGGTTTGCAGGAGAAATTTGCTCGATAGACTCAGCAGGCATGATATCAGGTACAGAGGGGCCTGCAACAGGCTGAATGACATCCCGTGTCCACCTATGAAGTATGTAGCGAGATGGTATTTCATCCACACCTAGGTGTGTGAAAACCTTCAATATATGCACACACAGTAGGCCATCTTTGTAGAATTTCCAACATTCACACTCGTATTGTTGATTTTCCACAAGAGCTGTCACCATGTAATTCCTTTGCCCATACGCCCCAACATATGTGTTGTTAGGCACAAGCAAGTACATGTCCCCGCCTTGCGGCCTCACATTATACCGTCCAATTATTTCAAACTCATGTGAAAACCTGTAGTATATGTTTCGAGTGTACACTTTCAAGGCTTTCTTTTCTATTGGGAAAGGAGACCAAGTACTTGGTTCAAGCTCACTTTTTCAAACTCATTTCCACCCTCCCTGACAAGAATAGTGTTGTTAATCTTGATATACTTCCTCACAAAGTTCAACACTGAATTACGTGGGTTCACATACCGTTTTAAAACAGCATTAAAACCCTCACTCCTCTGTGTGGATTGAAGGAACGGGAAACAATTCCTCCTAAAAAAGCATGGAACCCATGATTCTCTGATCTTGTACAACGCTGCAAAATGCTCGTTCTCTCCTATGTCGTGCTTCTGAATCATAGCTACCCAATTCATCTCAAACTCAAATTCAGTCATGCTCAAATCAATACACCCATTAAAATCTGTTGCTAACTCCGAGTGTCGCCCCAAGTATGAACCAAGAAGAGATTGAGCTTTGCTAATAATGTGCCACCAGCAATTCCGGTGGCATGTGTGGGGGAACATCCTAGAAATTGATTGCCTCATCGTCTGGTCTTGATCTGTGATTATGTTCAGCGGGGAAAACCCATCCATCGCCACTAGAAATTCTCCAAAAAGTCAGTCAAAACTTGTTGCTAATTCCTGTTTCACAAAGCTACAACCCAACAAGAATGTCTGCCCATGCTTGTTGATGCCAATAAAAGGAGAAAACGGCATGTTATACATGTTTGTCATATACGTTGTATCAAATGAGATGTCGTCATGGTAAGCCTTAGCATACGCCTCTCTAGCCTTTCCATCGACCCAAAACAAGTTTTCTACCCTCCCTTCACTATCTTGTTTAACTGAATAGTACAACTTTGGGTCACTTTTCTTCATTTCCTCAAAATAAGAAATTGTTGCCTCCAAGTCTTCGTTCTTCGTTTCAAAACCTCGGAGTTTTGTCCTCAAGTTGCTTATGGCTTTCGTCGTGTATGGCGCAAATGCTGCCTTCGTGTAGAACTCTGACATAATAGACATCATATGCCCTGTCTCCAAATTGCAACTATCTAGAGTCTCATAGAATTTCTACTCCTCTCTCGGTATTCCTTAGTGAGAACGAAGGTACTTTGTTAAAGATCTCTTATCAAAAGATCATGATTGTGTTCAGGAACAAAGGCAGTCGCTTGAAATTTGTTGTAAATCAACTTCACCTGCATACTTGCTTGGCAACTAGTCTGCTTAATCGACTGCCTTCGTCTTCTTTTCGCACGCTTGCCAGAACTGCCTTTCTTACTGCTTCCAGACCTGGATTGAGGGTCACGTGTCTCATCACTATCACTTTCAGTTTGTGAACCGACGTGTTCAATCGCAAGAAGTGGTGGGACATCTTCTGTCTTGGGCTTCCTTGATTTGTTGCAACAAAACTGTTGTTTCTCCAAAATATCAGTGAATGCCGACCTCCTAGATGTGTTGACTTGATTAAAAATCCAAGCCTCTTGGCATATGCATTGTAATGCATTCACACATCTGTTAGTGTGTCAAATGTCATGCCAACGTAGGGCTCTTCCGAGGTTGAGTGAACCTCAGCCCCATCTGTCCCTCCATCACCTAAAGCAATAATACCATCATCTGGACTTAAATTGCATGTCCCATCAGGAGTATTAGATTCAACAGGATTTCCAGTATTAGAACCCGTCTCTCTGGCCGTAGGCCCGTCATGCAAATTGGGAACTGATTCTCTGGGCATGCTAGCATGAGCAAGTAATGCCGGAGAATCGCCAACCCCCTCATTTCTGTTGTACCGTCCAACTGGAGGAACCTGTGTGCAGAATAGGGGGTCAGTGCCGAAATCGTCATCACCAGCAGGCAAATTCAAGTCTATGCCAGACATATCTTGCTTTTCATAACCCAGTGACGCAAAAAAATAACAGTAAATTAGGCAACATTTTGTTTCCCAACAAATACAAGGCAACAATTTTAATGACCTTTTGTAAGCATCAAAGATTTAGAGGCAATTTTTTAGTATATGTATGTGCTAATTGATCAAACACCTGGGAGCAACTACCTCCAGGGCTTGGCCAAGTTAGTCTCTGCTATACCAATTGCAAGACAAAGCAACTTACAGAACATGCAACTTTTCACACTAAAAACCCAAGCAATTTTTAACAACAACTATAACAAGCAATTTTCCAGGATTTTGACACCTGTATAACAAGCAATTTTTCAGTTGTACTGCACCTGTATTATTTTTCACCAAGCAAGTTACACAGCATGATCAGGGGAACGATTTCATAACAGAGGCAACTCTAGGACTACAACTTTCGCTACTAACTAGTCTTTTTTAATTGCCACAACCAACAGGAGCATGCAAGAAGGAACAAGTGCCTACGATCCCAGACAAGAAAAAGTTGATATTCTCTGATTTCAGACAAGCAGATGTAAGAAGAAAGCAATTGGAAGATGTTTTGCTGTAAGCAGAGAAGAAATTTTTAGTTCTTGCTAGATCTAGCAAAAGCAGTTGGTGTATTTCTCCTCAAAAAGACCACAAAGAAGCAACCGTTGGATGGGGAAGCAAGAAGTTCTAATCGAATTCTTGCAAGGATCCTGTAGCTAGGTGGGGCAAGTTTGTCTGAATTTACCTGCCTTTTTTGTCGAATTGGAGTTGCCGCCAACGATTTTGTTGCCTGCTTTTGTCTCTGTTTTTCATGTCTGCTCTAGGGTTTTGTTCCTGTTCTTGCCCCGGCGGCGCGTGGGGAGGAAGTTTGGGAAGGTGGGGGGGGTGGGGGGGCGAAGGTAGTAGACAACCCTAATCGCACGGTTTGGGGCTTTTTTGTCCGCAGGTGGGCGAAGGTGGGGCAGCACGTGGCCTCTTTCCTTTTTGGGACAATACCGAAATGTGGTTGGTGGCCTTTCCAAAAAAGGGTAGGGCCGCTAGCTAGTACGTACAAGCGCGCGGTCGCGCGCTAGCAGCGTCCAAAACAAATACGTTCATAGATGCAAAAAAAATGTTAGTGGGGTTCATGAAACATTTGCACGGTTTTTGAAAAAAACATGGAGAGGAAAAATATGTTCACATGGTTTAAAAAAATTCATGGGGCGACAAGCCTGAATGTATTCATTTGCAACAAAACATAATTACACTAATAAACTGGCCTATTAAATAAATAGAAACTTGATAAAATCTCGATGATTTATTAGAAAATAGTACTTTATTGGTCCATATTGTTGTGGCCCATGTTTTTCACTACGCCCACCGTCTACTCCTCGCCGGAGTACGCACTCCCAACAAAATCGGCCAGCTTCCTCAGGTTGCCCACCGGAGCATCTTCTCGTAGGGGGGAAGAGCACCTTGTCGGGGAGCTTCTGGCTCTTCTCCCAGTAGCCGACTACGTGGTCCCACTGCGGGCCATAGCTGACTCTGCCATCGCAAAAGAGTTTGAACGCCTCCTCAATCATGGACGTGTGGATACCGGCAAAGGACGCTGAACTAATAGCGCTGAGACGAACAGTTGGCCGTCGAGTTCGCTGCAGCAAGGACGCGAGGAGCCGGACGTGAGATCACACGGTTTAACTCCTCCGAGTAGACGCACCATCGACATTCCACACTTGCGCGTCTAGAACCAAAACCTAATGGAAAGCGCTGGGCGTCCTCCGGAGGATGGGGGAAAATCCTCCAGGTCCTCCTGTCGACACGTGTCCCAATAAATCGCTCAATCCCGTTTTTGCTACATTAATAGCAAAAAACGGTTCATTGAAATAAGAATTTTACACTATTGTAGCAAATTATAAAAATACCCCCAAAACCCGCTTTTGCTACTCCGAGCAAAAAAAAGGTTCATTGAAATAAAAAAATTGTGCTATTGTAGCAAAAAAATTGTCGACATAAAAAATAAAAAGCTAACTTTGCTGGAGACATCGTCGGAGACCTCAACGAAGAGACACACTAAAGTTCTATAATATAAGATGTTTCGGCTATTTCACATGTTGTCTAGTTACACACTAAAGTGAGTGTACATATACACTAAAATGTGTCTAGATATATGTATGTATATGAATATGGAAAAAGTCTAAAACATCTTATATTATGGAACGGAATCGTGTTGAAAAAAATTGCAAGCCATAAATTCCTACGTTCGGAAGCCACCATACGGAGTGGCCGCCACCGTGTCCAACGAGGAGATCACGATCTCGTCGTGAGGAGGCGGCGCCATTGATCCGTGTGTTGGATGCGATGGTGGTGGGACTCAGGGCTGCCTTGCATCGATTGTTAATTGACCACGCTTGCCGCGCGGTTTGGAGCTGCTGTAGTTTATCACGCGTGAGACCCCTCTTCGGAAGATAGTTTATCTGTGAGCATCTTCATGTGCGGTGTGGCTTGATTTGGCAGGATACGAATCTCGATCTGATATTGCTTGTCTCCCTGGCACACAAAGATTAGAAAAGAGCTACGGCTGATTCATCAGGCTGGCAGAGGCAGGCAAGGTTCATAATAGCCGTCCCCTGGTACTTAGTTCAGATTAGCGCTTTTCTTCTTTTTCTTTCTTCCTTTCTTCCGGCTGAAGACCGATTCTTCATCAACCATTCTTTGGCTTCCTTTCATTTCTCTAATTTAATAATACATGAACAGAAGTTTTTGGAAAAAATGTTCGCGTAGTTGTTAACCCAAAAAGATGAGGTTTTTTTAAGCAGGTGTAAAAAAAAAACTAAACGCTTAGACATGCAAGGGATAAAATTATGTTGGAATCTGAAAGTGGACGGTCAGGTTTGTCAGGTGCTTGAGTTTAGGGATAGAAAAAGGCAAATTATAAATGCGTCCCTAGCTCATGCTGAAATTTGTGCCGTGCCACTAGCTTTCTTGAATCGGCAACAATTACCAACTCTGCCGACCTCGTTTCATCTCATCTGCACAACTCAACACACTTTGACACCGGTTGCCGTTAGGTCTACCAACTTGTCGTCTCTTTGACTCCTCTTATATGCTGCCTGCGGTCATGCTCTAATCTGTTCTGCCTAGCGCATGAGGCACAGTCATGCCTCAGACACTGCACGAAATCTAAACACGAAGATGGGTTGAAAATCGTGGTTGAACCGACGCTGGGGCATGCTCAAAATCAAGCGCGACAGGGCAGTGAGGTTTGCCGGGTTATGGCTTAGCAGACCCAAAATAAAAGGACATCATGGTTTATTAGACGTAGAAGTGGAACATACGTGCCCTGCTTTGACGGCAAGCGAATGTTTTCGACAAGAAAATGCACGAGCTTTATTGCTTTTACCCGAAATTTTTACGGATCGGAGTTCATACACTGTATTTCTTTTTTGGAAAAATAAATATGCATGTCATCCATCGATGGCGTACTCTTCCATGTGCTTTTGTTCATGGACTCCTAGATTGATCTGCTCGTAGGTACGGCCGGCGGCTCATACGGAACCGGTGACCGCGAACGTGAACCCTGTACCTTGCAGCGCGTCCTCGACGATCTTGTCCACATGCTCCGCCATGGCGGGCGTCATGTGGTTGCTCCAGTCTCCGACGGTCCCCTTCCGGAAGAAGGTCTCATTCTTCATATACTTCTGGCTCCCATTCTTGTTCACCTCCATGTCCCTCAGTGAATCGATGCTGCAGAGATCGACAATGTCTTCCACTACCCCCGCCGTATCCTCCTCGTCGGAGAATGCACACCCCATGAACTTTGCCAGCCTCTTTAGGTTGCCCACCGGGTCATGGAGCATCTCCTCGTACCGGAGGAAAAGCACCTTGTCGGGAAGATTTTTGCTCGCCTCCCAGTAGCCGGCAACGTGGAGCCACTGCGGGCCGCAGCCGACCCGGCCGTCACAGAAGAGCTCTAACACCTCCTCGATCGTGTACGGCATCGGCGGGTCCCCGCCGTTGGCATCGGCCACGAGCTTCTTCTTGGTGAAGAACCACGTGGAGACGAGTGCGTCCTTGGGATCCCTGCAGATGTACACTATCCGGCCACCTGGCCCGTCCTCCGCCGTGATGCACGCTGGCAGGAGGGTGTAGGGAATGTGGGTAGCAAGCACTCGGGGTGAAGGGAGTGCCGCAAACACGTCTTCTTCTGCGTCCTCCGAGCGCGCAAAGGCTAGCTCAAAGAAATCGACGCATTCGTGGGGGTTGTGGAGGCGGAGCGGGTGGTCCGGGTCGCGTGGCGTGTGATTGGCCCTGTTGATCGTGGCGAAGGCAAGGGCCTTGAGCCAGGTGGTGCCTGATTTGGGGAAGCTGGCGAGGACAACATCCGACGACGTCGGCTCAAACCGGGCATGTATGGCGGCGATGGCTTTGATAAACGACTCGGGCATCCAGAAGCCACAGTAGTGCCTTAGCGGGAACAACGGGTACCGAGTCTCGAGTGGAAGTGGGGAGATGACGAGCTCGGGCATGTGGTCCTCGTCGGAAGACGCGGCCATGGATCAGCGTATGTTCGGTGGTGCATTGGTGCTCGTCTCTGCTGGCATACTTATAATTAGTTGGCCACGAGCTCCTCCATCAGATAGTTTATTACCACGAGCATTGGTGCTCGTCTCTGCTTGCTTGCTTTCGCGCTTTTTATATATATATTTTTTGAGCGAAGTTAGGTACTGTTGATTGATATCGATCCACTCTTATTTTTTGTGAGCATCTTCTCGGGTGCATCATGTATGCCACAACGGTGTATCTTAATTAGGTAGGAGCTTTATAGGTTTCTACTCCAGATTTTACAGAACAAAGTGCATATACTGTTTGTTTTTCCGAAAATATATGCATGGTCATCGATCCATGGTGCACTGTGTTTGTCGACTCCTGGATTTGTTTGCTCGTATGGCCGTACGGCGGCTCATGCGGACTTGGTGACCGCCAACGTGAACCCCGTACCTTACATCGCATCCTCGACGATCTTGTCCACACGCTCCGCCATGCCAGTGTTATGTGGTTGCTCCAGTCCAGCAGAGTCGTAGCCAGGCCCCAGGCTGCCTGGCCTTGGCCTGGGGCGTGAGCTCGGACTATAGCCTTGCTAGCTACAGTAGCGACTGTAGCTACAATGTACCAAGACGGCCTAGGACTTGCCGAAATCTTGGCTACCCTACCGCAGTCCAGTGACCCTCTTCCGGAAGTAGGACTCGTCCTTCATGTATTTCTGTCGCCCGTTCTCGTTCACCTTCATGTTCTTCAGGACGTCGATACTGCAGAGCTTGATGACTACCCCTGCTGCCTCCTCCTTCCCGGAAAACATGCGCACCCATTGAACTCTGCCAGCTTCCTCACTGCCCACCGGGTCATGGAACATCTCCTTGTATCGGAGGAAGAGCACCTCGTCAGGGTGCTTCTGACTCGCTGTTATTTTTGTGGTGATCCAAATTTATATAAAGATAAAAGAAATTTCGGATGGAGCGGAGTACGAGTTGTTACCGAGTTGAAGTTGGATTCACCCTTTCCGACCTAGTTAGGTCAGGACCGCCTTTTTATACCTCGTGTAAGCCGTCGTTCGGGATAAGCCACACATTGTAAATCTCATCGCGTTTTGTAACCTCACCCGAAATAGTGAATTATTGTTGACTGACGTCCGTGGTTTTTTCCTCTTCCTTGTCGAAAGAGTTTTCCACGTTAAAATCTCGTGTCCCCGTTGGTTTGGTGTTGCTTAATTTCATCGTTGTTTTGCTATTGCGTGTAACACTCGCCTCACACTGGTGGAGAACAGGCCAGTAGCACCGGTTTGTAAGGGCCTTTGGACTCGGATACAAAACCGGTGCTACGTATCCGGGACTAAAGGCCCCCCCCCCCCCTTAGAACCGGTCAGTCACCAACCGGTTCTAAAGGCCTCCACGTGGGCGCCGAAGAGCGCGCGCAGGCGGAGGACCTTTAGAACCGGTTGGTAACACCAACCGGTCCTAAAGCTTTTTTTTTCCTTTTCTTTTCAGGGTTTCCAATTCCGTATTTAGGGTTTAGGTTTTAGGGTTTAGGGCGTGTTCCGTATTTTCAGGGTTTCCGTTTACGTGTTTCCGTTTACATAATCAGAAAACACGTAATCGGAAATACGTATCCGGAAACACCGATTCCGTGTTTGCGGTTAAGTGTTTCCGATTCCGTGTTTGCGGTTAAATGTTGATGCACCAAATAAAAGTACATATATATATACATGTAACACGAAGTAATCGACCGAGAATTACATAATCTGAAGTTCATTTTCAATAGCTGTATACTTGCATAGAGAAGGGAGCTGGCTATAATTGGTTCATAGGATGGAAAAATTCTCCGTCTTCTGCTATGACTTGCGTGAGAAGAAATCCTGCCAATTCCTCTGCAATAGCCTTGCAACGGTCGATTGGTTTGAGCTGCGCCCGCTTTCGTGCCATCTTGAAAAGAAGTAGATGAAAACAATTAAGTTATGAACAAAACTAAACATAATTAATGGCAACATAAATAAAGTTGTGAAGATCCGGTTACGTACCTCTAGATTTCTCCTAGTACGGGATTTCTCATTGATCGTCCTGTGAATGAACTCGCAAACGTAGTATCCATAATAATCAGTTCCCTGTGGTTGTTGCGGGACTTTCTATATACGAGAAACATAATTCAGTCAAATTAATAATAATCAAGAGAATGGTAATGGTATTAAATCAGGGTACATAGTACTACTTACTTTGTTAATCTGAAAGTGGAGAATGTCTGCCCATGTACCGGGTTCTTCCTTGATGAACATTTGCCAAACCCTGGGCGACAAAAGAAAAATGAATAGAAGAGTTAATTATTACTTACTTGATATCAGGGAATGAACGAAAAAGAGGCCGATGAACGAAAGAGGCCGATATATATATATACTTTTGAAGCATCTGACGCGCGCTCTTCCATGTGTCAGCGCCCCAGGTTAACGAGTCCCAGACTTCAACTTGTCCTTTCTCGATTCTAATGATAAACAATATGAAGTGGCCGCTGCGCACGTGTACACACGCAGTCATGCATACTCATCAATTACACTTAACATCAGGTAAGCAAAATGGAATGTCTACAAGACAGTAACACTCACTTGAATCCGTAGGGCCAAAGTATTTCTTTTTTGGTACTTTGTCGCTTCAAAAACCTTAGCAAATCATCCGGTGTATCCTTGTTGAACCTTTCTACTGTGTTTTGATGATACGAATACGGGTCAATGAACCCAAAGTCCCAGATTCCTGCCAGTCTGCATTCACGAATCTTCATTCTGCATAGTAGCGTACAAAAAGAATGTCGTGAGTGATAATTATACGGGCAACGAACGCGAGCTTAACTAAATAATTAAATTACACAAATAAATCACTTACAAACAGTAGCAGCTGAGGATAGACTTGTCGAGGGCACGTTGATTGTACATCTGGAAGAAATCATCGAACCCAAGCTCAACACCGTAATCTCTGAAGTAGTGTTGATCCTGAACTTGATCCATGATACAGTCTCTCTCCTGCCTTGCGGCCTCCAAGTACCAATCATGTAAACTCCGTAGTTGAGTTGTTAGATCAGTAGGATTTTCGACCAGAGGGTGCCCGGGCTTGTATGTATATACCACATCAGCAATAGCGTAACCCACGTCGCCCATGCGTGGACCGGACACTGAAGCCTGGTCAGATAAGACCTTGAGCGGGGCAATTGACCGTGCTTCTTGTTGTCCGAGCTGGGGAACTTGTTTCCCGCATTTCGTCTGCTCCGCCTGCTTCATCTCCTCCGTCTGCTTCATCTGTGCGGTGTGCGTCTTCTCAATGTACCGTTCATAGTCTGAAAGGGGCGGCGGTGGCGGCGGTGCAGGATAATATAAGTTGTCGATGGTCCGCTCAATTTTCCACTTTGGGATGTCCTTCAGAGTTTCCTTCCAGGTGTCTGGAGGGGGCTTCAGGGGAAACTGTGTGAACCATGCGCTGGTTTTGGCTTTCACGACATCGGATAGTTCCTCCGGAGTCATCAGGCCTGGTAACTTCGGCGGAGTCTCGACTTTCTTGGATTTCCTTGGTCTCTTCTTGGGAGGAGTCCCGTTTCTTCTGAACTTCAGCTTCCGCTTTGGTGTACCCGTAGTGGGCGCATCCGTCGGCTCACGGGAGTGCACGGGCGATGGACCCTCGGCCTCGGGCTCCCAATCTTCGTTGTGGGGTGGACTTGGAGGTTCGTTGGGGGGTGGACTTGGAGGTCGTGCATTCTCTGTACGAAAGTGAAAAAACTATTAAAAATAAGCTTACATGTGGTGCAACATTCAGTAATTGATGGAGGGTATATATGGTGCATTTGTACCTGGAGGAGTCGGTGGCCTTGGCGCCGAGTTAGGAAACACGATGTGTTTCTTATTCCACAATATGACACCAAGCTCCATTTCTCCCAGTGTCTTCTCGCCTTCACCTCCAGGAATATGGAGCTCAATTGAATGGCATCCCGGCGTAATTGTTGACAACCCGACACGAGCATGGGATGCTGGAATCTGACCACCATGGTAGGTTGCTCCAGGTTGATTCGGCAAAGCATAGCCTGACGCCACCCTGAAGGATATGTTCCCCATTGGCATATGTATCTCACAGTTTGTCTTCTCCGTGATATCATCGATGGGGTAGTGAGGCGCCGACGGTTCGACTGCACGACCGTCTTCTAGCTGCATGTGTGTGGAACCAACGCTGCTTCTATGCTGAGATGGGACGGCATCTGCTACATGATCGTCTTCTATTTGCAGCTGATCAGGTGCAGGACGATGTTCTACCTCCTCTTCAGTGTCAGGTAGAGGGTATCCCCCTTTCTTCAAGAGAAAATCCACCTTTTGTTCTAATGTCGATAGCCGTTCCATCGCCTTTTTCTTGCTTCTATCACGGCTTCTGTAAGTGCCAATGTCCGCTGCAAACCCTTGGCTCCACGGGGTAGAGGCTCCAAAGCCTCGTGTTCGTCCCCACTTTTCAGGGTTCCCGAGTACCCTCGTCAGCTTGTCGTTCTCTCTATCGGGAACAAAAGTTCCTTTTCGAACAGCTTCTATTGCCTTCTCTAGTTCTGCTACGACTTTTGTTATTTTTTCCGACCATGGTCCCTGAGCAACAATCATCCCAGTCTCAGCGTCCAACGTTGCCCCATGCGCGAACAACCAGAACTTGGACCTATCGGGCCAGTCATGTGTCTGTGGAATGATACCTCTTTTCACAAGCGCAGCTTCATAGCTTCGCCACCTAGGCAGGGCAGTCATGTAGCCACCTGACCCCAAAATATGGTGATATTTCTTCTTCTTCGCATTCTCCGAATTTGTGGCCGATCGGGATGTAAAGACACCCGATTTCTTGTACGCCTTAAAATCATCCCAAGCGTCTCTTATCTTCACTAGGTTCCCAGTGAAAACTGGATCTTCGCCTTATATTTCTTTCACAGTTCTTTCTTCCACCTCTGGAATTGTGTGGCCATCTTCTTCAAAGCCCACTGCTCGACTTTCTTCTTCTTATCGCTCGCTACGCTGAAATTTAGCCATAGCGTTTCGCAAAGAATTTTTTCAATCTTTCATCGACATAACTAGCTCCAACGTTGGCCCCGGTCTTCGGCTTATTCCATTCTATTAAGTTGATCGGGACCAGGTCTCTTACAACAACTCCGCACTGATTTACGAATTTGCGATAAGTTTCTGGGGGCTGCAGTGGTTTGCCATCAGCAGCAACTGTATCGATCGGGAAGCTTGCGGTATCTTTCAACCTTGCGGCCGGGCCTCGTTTCGACTTTGTCTCAGTACTTGCGCTAGCTGTTCCGGAGGGCGCCTAAACGGGAAAATAATGATTCGTTAGTAAGTGCAATACAAATTAATTGTTGCGTGAACAGTGACTTGAGATATACATTGGCAGAGTTTGTTCTGGAGGGCACTTCTTCATCCTCGACGTTGTCCTCGTCATCATCTACTACATCTTCTATATTCTGATCTCCGTCACCGGAGTCGTTCAAAAATTGATTGCTAAACGCCTGTCCACCGTCGTCATCACGATATATGGCCGTTGCATTATTAAAAATCATCTCGCACATTAATCTTTCCTTCTCCGCCTCACCCATTCCAGCGAGTTTATCGGCGTGCGGATCATGTGCAGGTTCTTGGGGATCCATAGCTCAACACCTGCTAGTAAAATTTATAAAATGAAGAACACTTAGCGAAATTTTCATCGGGCACTTGGCAAAATTATTTCATCGGACAGTAATAAAATAATAGTTCTGGACATATTAATAAAATAATAGTTCTGGACACACCAAGAGTTACATAGCTCGGGTTAATTTTTTTAACCCTAATACATCACGATCGAATAATATCACTTATACATAGTCTCGTGACATCTCTCAAAATAATTAACTCCGACCGGGTCCTAAGCCGCGGGGTGCTGAGTCACGGGTGCTACGCATCCATAGATAAGGAACACTCATAGGGTCATAGCTCACGTGGTAAGGAACCCTCCGAATAATCGACCAACTGCTGCTATACTGCCTATACTGCCTATCGAGCAAATACATGTAGCGACGGACGTGCTCGTCCTCCTCCCTGATACGCTGGTGTACCACCTCCTCAGGGGCCGGCTCTCTCCGCACCGAGCGTGGCCCACGCGATGGCCACCAAAGAATATCCGGGTCGACCACGTCACCCGGATTTCTCACCAAGCCGCGTGCCCCGGTACTAAGGAGCTCCCAGTGCCAGCCTGGCGGGGCCCAGTCCCGGACATCGCCCGGCGGGTCCAACAGAGACATGAACTAAAAACATGCCCGGACTAAGTAAATATTCCATAATTAAGTAAAATACCTTAGTGTTTCTAACTTAGTAAAAAATAGTAAATTGAGAAATATAACAGAAATAAGATGAAAGTTAAACAGGAACAAAATGGTAACTTAGTAAAATTTCTTAACTTAATTAGTGCAATTATTCTAACTTTCTGAAATTTTCTAACACTAACGACTTAGTGAAATTTTCTAACACACTAACTTCTAACACAACATTCTAACACAAAAATTCTAACACTAAACAAAATTGTAAAAACAAATTAAAGCACTAAAAAAAATCTAACACTAACTCTAAAAATTTCTAACACTAACACTAACTCTAAAAAAATCTAACACTAACTCTAAAAATTTCTAACACTAAATTCTAACACTAACACTAACTCTTAAAAAAAAATCTAAAACTAACTCTAAAAATTTATAACACTAACACTAACACTAACACTAACTCTAAAAATTCTAGCACTAATTACTCTAAAAATTCTAAAACTAAACAAAATTGTAAAAACAAAAAAAAAATCTTACCTACGCGTGTACAGAGGGCGACGGGGCGACGGCGAGGGGCGAGAGGCGATCGACGGGGCGGAGGCGGGGCGGCGGAGGCGGGACGGAGGCGGGGCGGCGGAGGCGGAGGCGGAGGCGGGGCGACGGAGGCGGACGGCGACGGCGCGACGGAGGCGGGGCCGCGGGGGATCGACGGCGACGGAGGCAGAGGGCAGCGGCGGCGACGGCGACGGAGGCAGAGGCGGACGGAGGCGCGACGGACGGAGGCGAGGCGGACGGAGAGGCGCGGCCGGAGCAGGGCTTCGCCGCCGTACGTGTTAGGAGAGAAGACGCGCGAATGAAAATGAGCAAAATTTTCACAAGTTCCCGAGATATCGCCCCACTACTGGCCTTTAGCACCGGTTGGTGTTAACAACCGGTGCGAAAGGGGCTTTAGCACCGGTTGTTAACACAAACCTTTAGCACCGGTTTGTGTTAACAACCGGTGCTAAAGGGTCTCTGTACAAACTGCTCGCCTCCCGCGCGCGGCGGTTTTATTGCTACAGTTCCCGATCGCGAGTCTTTCTGTTTCTCTGTATTCTCTCTTCTTCCTCTGTCTTCTCTTCTTCCTCTCTTGATCTTCCTCTACCAAGCACACCATGGCTGAAGTTTGGGAGATATACCGTGGTCCCACACCATGCGGCAAGGAACTTGAGGTGTGCTACACCAACAGTTACGAGAGGCTCCCCGGTCCTCTTGCGCATTTGACCAATCTCTATTTGTCCTCTCCCGATAAACACCGGTTCTTCGGGCTTGATCTGGAGTATACGGCGGATAAACGGGATGTTGCCGTCATCCAGATTGCGTTCAAGGAGGCCGTTTTGGTCTTCCAATGGTCAAGGTAACGCACACGTACAATCTTGCATCTTCTATTTGTTTGTTGCATGTGAAGAATACATGTGTTGCAACATATCTGACACATATCAAATTTTTGTTGTTGCAGTAGTTCAAAGCATTCTCCGGCACTTGTTGATTTTCTAGTCAACAAGGGATATGACTTTTGCAGCGTTGACATCACTCAAGACCGTCCGAAGTTGATGCGCTTGGGTATTGTGATACCTGAAGATCACTACATTGATCTTCAGGATCTTATCCATTTGAACGGGGCAAAGACCGGGATGGCTCGCATGGCAACTGCCTTCATCCACGAGGGCTACGAAACCATGAAGTCTGGTTTCCCCTCGAGTAATCACTGGTATTGGGAGAAGAACCCACTGGACTTGACGAACGTCAAGTATGCAGCCATAGATGCATACGTCTCCTACGAGTTGTTCCGCATCTACTCGACGGAGCCATAGATGTATGCGTTCGATATATATGCATGTAATGGATATCTTAGTATGTAATTAATGGATATCTTAGTATTGTGAGACTTATGTTTGTGTTATGTGTGATCGTAAGACTCTATGTTATGAATGTGATATGATTGTGTTCTAAAATCAGAAACAAAGATATAAAATGTGGTGTAGAATGGGAAAAATTTGATCACTTACCCCAGACGCATTTTTACACTGTGCGCCTGCGGTAGTACACTTATCCCAGGCGCATTTGTACACTGTGCGCCTGCGGTAGTACTCTTATCCCAGACGCATTCGTCCACGGTGCGCCTGCGGTAATGTTACCCCAGGCGCATACTGAAGTTTATGCGCCTGTGGTAAGTTAGGGTGGGTAATGAGTAAGGCAACGAGAAGTGAGAGCGCAAGTGATACATCGAGCATATATATCGTGGATACATATATATAGATTGATTTAGCGAGATACCATACATGTAGAATTTTCTTCTTTTATTTTTCTTTTTTGTTTCACTTCCCTGTTTTCTTTTACATTGATTTATAAAACATGGAAAACATGGAAAACAGAAGGTTACTTTTATTAAAAACAGAAAACAGACGCGCTAGCACGCCGCAGTGTCGCCGGAATACAAATTCTTTTATTAAAAAAGAGAAAATAGACGAACACTACTCCTCGTCGTCGTCGTCGGGGAACTCGTCGCTGACCTCCTCCGGGTCATCGTCGTTGTCGAACTCGTCGGTGACCTCCTCGTCGTCGTCGGAGGTGCATGATGGTATGTCTGAGATAGGCCCCCACCTCGGATCATCGGAGGCCCAGACTTCGCCGGCGTGGTCGGCCCGACGAAGCTCTTGCAGCGCATTCGTCCTCGCCTCCCGAGCGGCATCTAACACGAGGTGGCGTTCGAGGAGGCGCTCCGCCCGCTCAGCCGCGCGGGTCTGCCAGAGCTCCTCGTCGGCGCTCTCCTCCCCCGGGTTGTTCCGGTAATACTCGCAGACGACGCGGTCTTCCATAGCGTCGACTAGGCCCTGAAATGCGCGGTGGCGGGGGTGGAGGTGGTCGGCGGCAGTGACGATATGCGGCTTTGGAGCCCTGGCCTCCGCTTCCCAGACGGTGTGGCAGTCGTTGAAGTTCATCAGCGACCGCGGGCGGTTGAGGCGCCAGGCCGCCGCGTCCCAGGCGCGGGCGGCCTCCGCCGCCGTCGCAAAGGAGCCGAGGGGGATGCGGTCGTCCCCCCAGCGGATATCTGCGCTGAACATTCCGTTCTGCCGTGCTCGGACGCCGCGGAAGCCGGTGGTGCTGTTTCTCCTCGGAGGCATTGTGGAAGCGCGACGGTGCGTGGAGAGGAGTGGGCGCGTGGAGAGGAGAAGACGCGCTCGAGGCGCGACAGTTTATACCGCGCCCTCCTGGCCACGCGTCACAACTCCCGCGCCACGCGTGAACTCCCGCGCCACGCGTCAACTCCCGCGCCGGTTGTACTAAAGGCCTGTACAGGGGGGGCGCACATTTCTTTTCTTCTTATTTCTGTTTCCAAAGGGGGGGTGTAGAAAAAAACAAACGGTATCGCCGTCATACAGCCCAACCGTGGCTAGCTACTGGGTGCATATATGCATACCAAATGCACGGCTGGACGTATGACGGCGAATCCGGATGTTTTGTATTTGCTCGATGAACTGAATATATGATGTATCAAACCTTAAAGGGGGTGTAGAACAAAACAGACGGTATCGCCGTCATATAGCCCAACCGTGGCTACTGGGTGCATATATGCATACCAAATGCACGGCTGGACTTATGACGGCGAATCCGGATGTTTTGTATTTGCTCGATGAACTGAATATATGATGTATCAAACCTTAAAGGGGGGTGTAGAACAAAACAATCGGTATCGCCAGTATACAACCCTGCAGTGGCTACTGAGTGCATATATGCATACCAAATGCACAGCAGGGCGTATGCTGGCGAATCCGGATGTTTTATATTTGGGAGATGAACTGAACGGTGTATGAAGCTGGGCTATATATAGGGTCCTCTGGCTCACAAAGTGTTGAGCTAGGGTTTTGATCCAACGGTTAAGAAACATCTCATCCAACGGCTCACAACAGCTCGAAAGAAACACACCGTAGCCCTGATCGTACGGCTCACAAGCGGTTGAAAGAAACACACGATCCGTGTGATTCTATCTGATTGGTCCAAACGAAACCCTAACCCATTAAGTCCGGTTGGTGTCTCCAACCGGGACTAAAGGGATGATCCGTTTCTATTTTTCTTCTTGCCTTTCTTCTGATTGCGCCGTAATAACCATTGAACATCTTCATCATTTAACTGAATGCTTGGATCATCTTTGACTTTGAAGGGAGGAATTTCATCAAATTTATTGTAATCTTCTGACATGTCTGTCTTGTCCTCGACTCCCACGATGTTTCTTTTCCCTGAAAGAACTATGTGGCGTCTTGGCTCATCGTCTGATGTATTCGCTTCCTTATCTTTTCTTTTTCTCGGTCTGCTAGACATGTCCTTCACATAGAAAACCTAAGCCACATCATTGGCTGGGACGAATTGATCATTGTCGTACCCAAGATTCTTCTGATCGACTGTTGTGATTCCGTACTTCGGGTCTACATTCACGCCTGACAGGTCGAACCATTTGCTCCAGAACAAAGGGACCTTAAAGGAAGGTCCGTAGTCAAGTTCCCATATCTGCTCTATGTAACCATAGTATGTGACCCTTTGCCCGTTTTCGTCTTTTGCATCAAACCAGACGCCACTGTTTTGGTTGGTGCTCTTTTTATCTTGGTCTGCCGTGTAAAGTATATTACCATTTATCTCGTACCCTTTAAAGGTCAATATAGTCGAAGATGGTTGCTTGGACAACAAGTATAGCTCATCTTCAACAATGTTGTCATTAATGAGACGTCTTTGCAACCAACCGCCGAAAGTCTTCGCGTGTTCTTTAGCAATGAAATCTTTAGGTTGCTCCAGGTATTCCGAGCGTAAAATATCCGTGTGTTCCTGGATATATGGAGCCACCAAGCTGGAATTAACTAGAACTGTGTAGTGTGCTTGAGTGAAAGATTGCTCGTCCATACATGTTGTTGATTTCTTTCCTAGCGTTCCTTTTCCATGCAGTCTCCCCTCATGGCGCGACTGAGGAACACCGATCGGGTTCAGGTCAGGAATAAAGTCAACACAAAACTCAATGACCTCCTCTGTTCCATAGCCCTTGACCATGCTTCCTTCCGGCCTAGCACGGTTTTTAACATAATTCTTCAAGACTCCCATGAACCTCTCAAAGGGGAACATATATATCAGTACCTTTAGGGAGGGTTGGCTTCCTCCGTGTATCTGCCTCGCCTTTGAAATGCTTTCCTTTCTTTCTTACGGGATGCCTGTCTGGAAGAAATCGACGATGCCCCTGGTACACATTCTTGCCTATATGTATACTTTCAGTCTCGCCTAAACAGTGTGTGCATGCGCTGTATCCCTTGTTTGACTGTCCTGAGATGTTACTAAGAGCGGGCCAATCATTGATGGTTACAAACAGCAACCCTCGTAGGTAAAATTCCTCTTGTTTGTACTCGTCCCACACACGTACACCTTCGCCAGCCCACAACTCTAAAGGTTCATCAACCAGTGGCCTCAGGTACACATCAATGTTGTTGCCAGGTTGCGACGGGCCTGGGATAAGCACTGGCATCATAATGAACTTACACTTCATGCATAACCAAGGAGGAAGGTTATAGATACATAGAGTCACGGGCCAGGTGCTATGACTGCTACTCTACTCCCCAAACGGATTCAGGCCATCTGTACTCAGACCAAACCTTAAGTTTCTTGCGTCACGTGCAAAGTCCTCGTACTTATCGTCGATGTTTCTCCACTGCGACCCATCAGCGGGGTGTCTCAGCATATCGTCTTCCTTACGGTCTTCTTTGTGCCATCGCAGCAACTTGGCATGCTCTTTGTTTCGGAACAAACGTTTCAACCGTGGTATTATAGGAGCATGCCACATCACCTTGGCAGGAACCCTCTTCCTGGGGCGATCGTCGCCCTCAACATCACCAGGGTCATCTCGCCTAATCTTGTACCGAAATGCACCGCATACCGGGCAGGCAGTTAAATTCTCGTGATGACCGCGGTAGAGGATGCAGTCATTGATGCATGCATGTATCTTATGCACTTCCAATCCTAGAGGGCAGACAACCTTCTTTGCTTCGTATGTACTGCAGGGCAGCACGTTATCTCTTGGAAGCATCTTCTTCATTATTTTCAGCAGATTTTCAAATCCCTTGTCAGATAATCCATTCTCTGCCTTCCATTGCAGCAATTCCAGGGTGGTGCCCAGCTTTTTCTGGCCATCTTCGCAATTTGGGTACAACAATTTTTTGTGGTCTTCTAACATGCGCTCCAACTTCAACCTCTCGTTTTCACTTGCGCAGTTTATCTGTTCTTCACGAATGACCTGACGAAGATCATCATCAGACTCATCAACAATGTCCTCAAGTTCAGGCTCGTCTTCCCCCATTTCAGTATCACCGTGTTCACCGAACATAGGATAATTATCATCATCCTCTTCTTCTTCATTGTCTTCCATTACAACCCCTCTTTCTCCGTGCTTGGTCCAACAAAAATAACTGGGCATGAAGCCTTCTTGCAACAGGTGGGTGTGTATGGTTCTTGAGTTATGGAAATTCCTCTTATTCTGGCATTTTTTACATGGACAAAAAATAAATCCATTCTGCCTGTTTTTCTCAGCCACATTGAGAAAACTATGCATGCCATTAAGGAATTCGGGACGACGTCGATCACTGTACATCCATTGCCGGTACATCTGCATTATATAAATTTATCAACAACCATTATGCTAAATCATCATGACTAAATTAATTAATTAATACAAAAAGTTCATCACACGTTAATACCAAACTAGCGTATAGTGACCATACATATATAGTTCTCATAAAAATACACACTGAAACCATCCATAAAAACTCTCTCTAATTAATGCATTTAAAAACAACAACAAATGCGATCAAAATCGCAACAAAGGTAACAATTGAACCGACGGCATAATGATACCAAGCCTCTTTACTAATTGCATATTTTCTAATCTTTCTAATCTTCAGGCGCATTGCGTCCATCTCGCTCTTGTGACCATCGACGACACCGGCAAGAACCTTTTCCAAGGTCATTTTCTCTCTTTCAGTTTTTTCCAACCTTTCTTCAGTTTTTTTCAATCTTTGTTTCAAGCCAACATTTTCTTGTTCAACTAAGTATAACTTCTCAACAATAGGGTCGATTGGCATTTCCGGTTCCACTACCTCCTAGATAAAAATATCTATGTCAAGTTGGTCGGCGTAAGTAATTGTCGTATAATCAGGAAATGAAAATATGTAGTGAAAAAATATAATATACCACATACGAATCATAGACTGGACGAGGGCCAACGGGGACGGATATCAAAACCATGGCGCTATGTATATAAAAAAAATCTTACACAATAAGAAAATTATATACAAGTAAATATATACGTAAATCATACAAATCAAAATTTGTTTTGGTAAATAAA
Organism: Alopecurus myosuroides; assembly: GCA_028641055.1. NCBI lineage: Eukaryota > Viridiplantae > Streptophyta > Magnoliopsida > Poales > Poaceae > Alopecurus > Alopecurus myosuroides. The sequence continues at coordinate 63,420,622 of CM054061.1, read as the reverse complement.
AACAATAGGCCCACCAAGGTTGTGTCGGTGATGGGGCGATCGACGGCAGTGAGGAAGGGGACAAGGCGCGCGACACTAAAAAAACCACAAATCATAATTAATTTTGAGCTCAAATTGCATCAATTTGTATACATAACAAAATGAATAACAAATTCTAGCTTAGGCATTTCATCAAACACCTAGCTAGCACAACAAAAATGAAATGAGCAAGAAAACGAGCAAAACTTGCAATACCGGAAGAGGGAATGTTGATGCTAACCGTAGGACCGATGGGTACCAACAATCTTGACAAATGGTGGAGAAAAATGGGGATGGATTAGACCTCACAAGAGGAAGGAGAGAGCAAAAATGGAGTTGAGCTAGAGCTGGAAAAAATGGAGCTGAGCTCGGGGTGGTATGTAGGGTTTAGGGGAGGGCTTTAGAACAGGTTTGTGTTACAAACCGGTTCTAAAGGATATGACAGCGGGACCCGCAGTAGCTGCAAAAAATGAGAAAACCTGTAGAACCGGTTAGCATCAAACCGGTCCTAAAGGCCTTGCGGGCCATTTGCTGCAGGGAGGGGGGCCCAGGGGACAGACCCTTTAGAACCGGTTTGTATCACATCCGGTTACATTGTGCTTGGCTCAATGCCCTGTTTTCTACTAGTGTCATAGTAGCCGACAACGTGAAGCCCCTGCGGGCTGCAGCCGACCCGGCCGTCGCAGAAGAGGTCGAACGCCTCCTTGATTGTGTACGGCTTCGACGGGTCGCCACAATTGGTATCTGCAGCGAGCTTCTTTTTGGTGAACAACCACAAGGAGACGAGCGTGTCCTTGAGATCCCTTCAGATGTACAGGATCCAGCCATTGGACCCGTCCTTCGCCGCGATGCATGCTGGCAGGAGGGTGTAGGGAATGTCGGTAGCGAGCACTCGTGGCGAAGGGAGCACTGCAAACACATCTTCTTCTGTGTCCGAGGAGTGCTCAAAGGCCATCTCTAGGAAATCGACGCAGACTGTGGGGTTTGCGGTGGCAGAGCGGGTGGTCGGGGTCGTGCGGCGGGTGATTGGCCCGGCGAACCGTGGCGAAGGCAGGTGGTGCTGGATTTAAGGACGACATCAGACGGCCTCGGCTCAAACCTGGCATGTGTGGCCACGATTGCCGGGAGCAACGGCCGGGGATCCAGAAGCCGCCATACTGCTGAACGGAACATCGGGAACCATGTCTCGAGTGGGAGCGAGGAGATCACGAGCTCGGGCACGTCGTCCTCATCGCGAGACGCGACCATTGATTTATGTGTGCTCGGTACATTGGTGCTTTTCTCTGCCATACTTGTACTAAGGCATGTCCCGATGGGGGTTTCTTAGCGCGGGTTTATAGACGTTTTGCTTATATGGCACACTACTTAATGGTGTGAGAGAGTGAGGTTGTATCTTAGCTAAGATACAACATTGACATGCTATCATAGGTAAAAATGGTTAATATCCCAATCACATCAATGCATGAGCACCAAATCATTAAATTTAGAGAGAACTTTTAAGAAACAATGTATTGGACTAGTAGTCTCTTAAATTATTAATGCATATATGGTAACGTGCTAAGAAACTATGCATTGAGACATGCCTAAGAAGTTAGTTTATTTCCACGAGTTGCGCGTCCATGATTGATATCTTGGTAGTTGGCGCCATTGATTGGTATTGATCTAGTAACATGTGCCTGCGAAAAGTGATATTTGCTCTTGAGTTCTAGTGCTCCCTCCACTTTCAACAAAATCAAAAAAATATTTAGAAGTGTTAAAAATTTGAAATTAACTCTGGACGATGTAGTCAATGATGTAGCTTACACACGTGCAAAATAAAAAAAGCTGAATTATTTATATTATGGCTACACAAAAAATGACAAAAATTAAAAAAAATTAGAGATTTGAAACACTATATCATAGATCTACGTTTGTCTTTTTTTTAGCTCAAAATACTTAGTATTTCAAACTGAAATTTTGCACGTTTGTACATATCTTTGAAAACTATCAGCAATTTTTTCATATTTTTTAAAACTTGCCAATGCTATTCTTGATTTTTAAATGCAGTGAGCACGGGAGGGGAGCAGGACCGCTCGGGGGTCCCACTGCCCATGCGTCCACGCGCGGAGTTGGGCGCAGAGCATGTGCGCGTCGGGCTCGATGCAGGAACCGAGCGAGACGTGACCGGCGAGAATAAGCGAGAAGGGGAGCCCGCCTCAGAGTCCGTGCTGGACGCCTCCACAAAGGAATCAGCATCGGGATCTGCTGGCGCATGATCTGAGACTGCACCTGAATCCTCTTCGCTTTCAGCGTCGTTGTCTTCTTCTGCATCCGACAGATCATCATTTTCTTCACCGTTTGCACTCGTTTTTTTCGGCATTTTCTTCCAAATTTTGTACATGTGCTTCCTCAATGTCCTTTGTATGGTTACTGACCGGTACAAAAGGTAAAGACATATGGTCATCAGCATTTGCATTCCCATTATTGGATGTGCTGTTGCTATTAGGGATAAAACAACAATGCTTTGTCTAAGGATGATGTTATTGTTTACATTACACACTTTTCTTACTGCGATTATCTGTTGCTTGCAACTTAATACCCAACGTTTGTTAGGATGATATTCGGAGGGTGGATTTTTAGTCATAGATGCAGTTGGATAACGGTCGATGTATTTTGTTGTAATGCCTGCATGAATCACATAGTAATCTTTATGTATTGCATATGCACTACGGTGCAACCTTCATTTCTGTCAATTGCCCAACTGTAATTGTTTTACCACACATGTTATTTATCTTCCACGGAGAGACACCACTAGTGAACTATGGACCCCGGTCCATTTTTCCTCATACTGATAAAACACCTATTGTTTTCATACTGCTCTCATACTATTCCTACTATTTTCCTACTGTTTTCACACCATACGTTTAACCTCTTTGTGTTCAGCAAAACCGGTGAGATTGACAACCTCACTGCTTCGTTGGGACAGAGTGATTTGATTGTGTTGTGTATGTTCCACGTTGCTGTTGAACCGGTAGAGCGCACTGCCACCTCAGCTGCATCAACCTTTAGAGATTGCTTGTCCTCCTACTGGTCGATTCAACCTTGGTTCCTTTTCTGAGGGAAAACTTGCTGCTACACGCTTCACAACCTTTCTCTTGGGGTTTACCAACAAGGGCGTCAACTACATGACATCAACAAGTTTTCTGGCGCCGTTGCCGGGGAAGAAGAGAATTTCTGCAAATGGAGTCTCTCACTTCCAATCTCTTTACTTTCTTTTTGTTTTTCTTAGTTTATTTTATTTTGTCTTATTTGCTTCTCTTTATCAAAAACACAAAAAATAGTTTTTATACTAGCTGTAATTTTATTCCTGTTTTTAGTCTTGCTAAAATGAATACTCCTGTTCCTGTTACCTTGTCGCATGAGAAAATTATTTCCACTTTCAAACAAAGGAATGATGAGAGTTTCAAGGAAGTTTGGTCTAGAGTTTTTGATTCCTATTGCAAAACTGAACCTAAAATGACTCTAAGCATGTTTCTGCGTAGCTTTTATTAGGGTCTTGTTCTTTACTATAGATGTGCTTTGGATACTATGGTAGGAGGATATTTCCTTCATTGTGATGAAGATCAAGCTTTTGATGCTATTAAAAAATTAATTGTCACTTTCAACTCACCTAGTAGCTCTGATAAAGCCTTTGCAAGTATTTATGCTAGATTGAACACTCTTGAGACACATGTTTCTTGTTTAAGTGAGGGTCACAATCGTATTCGTGAACACCTTGATCATGTTCCAATAAACTCTAAAGCCTCAAATATAATCCCTACTATGAAGGTTACTATTAATGGTGAAACTTTTCATGATCATTGTGATATTATGTATGAATTTTGTCTTATGCCTAAAGAGATTTATGAATCTTTGAACCTTTGGGGACTTGCTGATGGAGGGGAAGAAATTCCTCTCCTTAATAACACCACTATATTTCCTACTAGGATAGCTGAGGGACTGTTTACAAAAATCTTAGGAAAAACGGTCTCCACTAATGATCTTGTTATTGAATGTGTAGGAGGAGGACAAATTACCCTTGGAAGATCTCTTCTGAAGCTCTTAGGAGCAACTATTGATATGGGGAAAGGTACCATGCCTTTTACTCCAAAATCGTGTGCAGACCATCAGTTCCCTAAAAACAAGAATAAGGGTAAGAAAGGTAAACGTAAGCCTCGAAACAATTTGAATGCCCCTCCTTTTGAAAATACTTGATTCCACTTTTCTGGGCCTAGCTAAAAGGCGTTAAAGAACAGCACTTCTTGGGAGATAGCCCATGGTTTTATTTTTGCTTTGTTTTTCCTTTCTGAAATAATATAGTTGGATCCTAGAATTCTTTGTTTGAGAGAGAGACACGCTCCACTTTTTCGTTTGAATACTTGCTATGCTAGTATTCTTAGTTTTTCTTCTAGTTGCTGCAAAAATTCCTGTTTAGCTCTTGTTTTCATTGCATCTCTTATTTAGAGCTGTTAGTTTTAGTAGTGTTATGTGATTCCTCTCATGTTTTCTTGCTGTAGCATTTAGAGAGTTTTTTTAAAGCATGTTTTGTATGGTGCTTGTTGGGAAAAGAAATTGCTGCTTGAGGTAGAATTTTTAACGGTGCAAGTAGAACCTTGTATAGACTGTGCCTAGAACTTTTTCATATCATGCTAGATGTTATTTTAGTTTTTAAAGCCTTGTGGTTATTGAGTAGCATGATTAGCCTCAAATAGCTGAGAGTGTTTAATGTGTCATTGAAATAATCATGAGTTGTTCTTGTCATATTAAAGCATAAATTTGTGGTGTTCTCCTTTGAATGTTTTATTTGGTTGATTTGGCGCATGCTCACACCATGTTTATGACTATGAACCAGTCACGAACAGCCTCCATGATCATTTAGTTTTTGAACTTTTGGTACCACTTATGCTTTGATTAATGATGTTTATGTCGCTATGCATAATTATGGCTCTTATGCTCTCTTGATTTCTCGCTCCTAGTCTTCTGCTAGCCTCCACCTGTACTGAGTATGAGCTCTACTCGTGCATTCAACTCCCAAAAACCAAAGTTTTCCCATTTTGTCCACCATACCTACCTACATGTGGTATTTAACTGCCACTCCAAAGTAAATTGCTCATGTGTTACCTTTAAAACTTTCAAAATTACTCATGTTTTGTGCTCCTATTTTAGATCATGAGAGAATCTTTATCTCACTTGTTGATTGGACTTTCACACCCTGGACTAGTGGCTTCATCCACTTATCCAATGATAGAAGAGCTGGCAGCGGAGTGCCCAACCCCAAATTAATAACATAAATTATCTTCACTGTTTTTGCCCCTGATTTATCAGTCAAAGCATAATTGTGTAAAAAAAAGAGAAAGAGGGATGACCTTCTACCCAGATGCGTCCTTCTATGGGAGCCGCTCTTGTGAAGTCTAGTTGGATTGTGACGTATTGTATTTTCTGTTTACCATTAGTTGACATAAGCATACACTTCTCCTAAAATATAGACACTCCTCCACAGTATGTGATTGTTGGCAGGCACCCGAGGATTCGGTTAGCCATGGTTTGTGAAAGATGGTTGGGAGGAGTGTCACGTTTTCAATACCTCTGTTTAATAAAATAAAAGCTCTAGCACATGAGTGATCCATGCTTCCCTCTGCGAAGGGTCTTTCTTATCCTTTTATGTTGAGTCTCCATGTTCTAACTTTATGCACAGTTGAGAGAGCATTTTTGCCATTCTGAGTTTTATGTGCATTTGTCATAGAAACATCATTAATTGATTCAGGATGTGTTATTGCTTATTCTCTTATTATTTGTTCTAGTCTTCCTCATGAACTTTGAAGGTGTCCTGGTATTTATGTTTTGCCCCACTCTGAAGGACTAGCGAAATATCACTTTGACATGTTCTCTCTATACTTGAAACAAACGTATATCTTTCGTTGCATTGTTATTTATGATCTTTTATTTGAGTTACTTATCATGATGTAAAGTGATTTCTATGCTTTAATATTAAAGTTCTATTTATCATGCTTGTTATAAAGTTCTATGATCTCAGCTTACTTATGCTTTTACACTATTGATGATCAAGTTTATGTTGGTAGCATGTCACCTCAGAAATTATGTGTTTTATCGTTTACATACTCGAGGACGAGTAGGAACTAAGCTTGGGATGTTGATACGTCATAAACGTATCCTTAATTTCTGATGTTCAATGTTGTTTTCTTATTGTTTCCCACATGTTTTCTATACACTTTATGTCATTTTTATCGATTTTCCGGACTAACCTATTGACAAGATGCCACAGAGCCAATTTCCTGTTTTCTGCTGTTTTTGGTTTCAGAAAAGTTGTTCTGGAAATATTCCCGGAATTGGAAAATTCGAAGCCCGGAAGTCTTAGAATTCCTGAAGTTTCCACGGAGTCCCGAAGAGACCCGGAGGGGGGCCTTAGGGGGGCCCACACCATAGGGCGGCGCCCCCCTTGGACGCGTCGGGGGTGGTGTGGTGCCCTCAGGCCTCCGCTGCCTCTGCCCTTTCGCCTATTTAATCCCCCCGAGACATAAACCCTAGAAATATACCACTTTTTCCCGAGAAACACCCAAGGCCGCCGTCACCGTCATCCCGAGATCGGGAGGGTTCTGGAGCTCTCCCCGGCACCCTCCAACGAAGTGATGCGTGAGTAGTTCATCCCTGGACTACGGGTCCATAGCAGTAGCTAGATGGTTGTTCTCTCCAACTTGTAACTCATGTCTAGATCTTGCGAGCTTCCTAACATGATCAAGATCATCATTATGTAATGCTACATGTTGTGTCTGCTAGGATCTGATGAATGTTGAATGCTATGTCTTCTGATTATCAATCTATCATGTTATCTTCATGCATATGTTATTTATGATCTTGCATGCTCTCCGTTATTAGTAGATGCTCTGGCCAAGTAGATGCTAGTAACTCCAAGAGGGAGTATTTATGCTCGATAGTGGGTTCATGCCTCCTTTTCATCTGTGCTCGAGTGACAGAAACGTGACGGATGGAGGTTGTGCTCTTCCCATTAGGGAGAAAACAACAATGCTTTGTCTAATGATGATGTTATTGTTTTCATTATACACTTTGCTTACTTCGATTATCTGTAGCTTGCAACTTAATACCCAACGTTTGTTCGGATGATATTCGAAGGATGGATTTTTAGTCATAGATGCAGTTGGATAACGGTCTGTATATTTTGTTGTAATGCTCGCATGAATCACATAGTAATCTTTATGTCTTGCATATGCACTACGGTGTAGCCTTCATTTCTGTCAATTGCCCAGCTGTAATTTGTTCACTACACATGTTATTTATCTTTCACGGAGAGACACCACTAGTGAACTGTGGACCCCGGTCCATTTTTCCTCATACTGATAAAACACCTACTGCTTTCATGTTGCTTTCATACAGCTCTCATACTATTCCTACGGTTTTCCACACCATACGTTTAACCTCTTTGTGTTCAGCAAAACCGGTGAGATTGACAACCTCACTGCTTCGTTGGGACAAAGTGATTTGATTGTGTTGTGTAGGTTCCACGTTGCTGCTGAACCGGTAGTGCGCCCTGCCACCTCAGCCACACCAACCTTCACCCCCCGTTTGGATGTAGGAAAAATTGACTCGAAATTAAATTGGACTGGAATTCCAAATCCAACTTGGAAAGTAATTGGACTCCAATTCAAATTCTGTCGTTTGGGAGTGTTTGGTATCCGCCGTTGGAATCAAAGGGTAACATTCAATTCGAATTCTTGTTTGGATGCACATATACCTTGTAATTGGATGTTTTATCAAATGCAGCAGAGAATAATAACTTATCTAGGAGACACCAATGTGGTAGTGGAGAAGTGCTACAAGAATCACAATGTATGCAGATTATTTCTCAAGGAAGCATAGTGAACATGTGTGGTGAACACTGACGCGGCGAACTGAACAATAACTACGATGGCAAGCTGAAGTGGGCCTGCAACGAAGATGACCTACACCTCGCCGATATTCTGATTGAGCGCCGTGTACCTCCACCCCTCCTTCTCCACGAAATCGGCGTCCCAGAACTTGGCCACGAACGCCTATAACCTGTACGTGTCCTCGTAGTTGCTCAAGCACAACCTGTCACCACCTTCGCTTCTCTGCTCTAGCACGATGCTCCCGTCATCCCTCTCCTCTCGCCACCGCCGTGGATTGAGGTTGACCGGTGATGGAGGGATACTAACCCGGTAGGCCAACTCCAAGGCATAACCCGGCCCAAAGGACGCTGCGCAAGATCCGGCTAAGGATAAAGAAACTTCTGGAAGGCCCAAGTTTGTAGGCCTCGTAACCCGGATTGTGGGTTACGGTAAAGGAAAGTTAGGGTTTGTATGCGGTGTCCGGGTAGGATTCAGGGTGAACCTTGGAGAGTAAGCCAGGGGGTACGGGTGCTTTATAAACCGACCCCTAGGTCTAGTTGAGAGAGATCTAAGAACCCTAGCAGTGTCGCTTGGTATCGAGCGTCCAGTGTATACGAGAGATCGAGTTAATATATTAAGATCGGAGACTCGGCGACTTGATTGCCGGCTACCAGATCGAGTTCCATCATGTTTTCCTCTAAGCTAAACCCTCTCCCAAACGCCTGTGTCGTCTTGCCCCAAGATCAGTTACCCCCGATAACGTCTGCCGTGATTATCCCACGACAGTTGGCGCCCACCGTGGGGCCTGCGTCCAAAGGTGTTTACATCACGGGAGAAGCTCGGAAGAACATGGAGAATCTTGTCGTCGGCGAGATCTACATCGACCACAAAGGAGAAAAGGCGGTGGACGATTCCGGCTGGGGGCCAGAGTCGGATCACCTCGAATCCGGATCCGTCGTGACAATCGGCCGGATCAGCGTCTTCATCGGTATGGTACGTACGCCTGATTTAAAAGGACAATATCATGTGCATACTACGGGAACTTCTAACAGGAACAAAAAGATACTCAAGCAAGCTGTGAACTCGGTTTCCTCGGCTGTTCCGGGACACCTGAGATGGGCGGAACAGGAGATAACATGGAGCAGAAGAGATCACCCGGAAAGAATAGAGCACCTGGGAGTCTTAGCATTGGTAGTCGCACCACAGGTTAATGGTTACTAGTTAAAAAGGGTCCTGATGGACGGTGGAAGTAGCATCAATATCTTGTACTGGGAAACCTTTTCACGCATGGGTCTCAAGGAGTCCCAGCTGCAGAAAAGCTCAACAATTTTTCATGGAATAGTGCCGGGTCACTCGGCATGTCCCGAGGGGAAAATCGCATTGGAGGTAGCTTTCGGAGAATCAACGGATAATTATCGAGTTGAGTGGCTCACGTTCGAGGTGGTCAAATTGCGCAGTCCTTATCACACACTATTTGGAAGACCGGCTTACGCCAAATTCATGGCCAGGCCGTGTTATGTGTATCTGCAACTGAAGATTCCAGGTCCTAAGCAAACCATCACCATACATGGAAGCCGGGACATAGCGGCCGAGTGCGACGAAGGAGATTCGGTAATGGCCGAGCAGGCTTGCAGAAAAGAGGAACTCAAGTATTATCGGTCTCAAGTAGACCCGGAGGACAGGACCGCATTGAAAAGGCCGAATACTGAGGACGAAAGAGCAAAATTCAAGGCAGCACAGGACACCAAGATGATAGATTTTGTCGAAGGTGATTCCACTAAGCAATTTACTATAGGGTCTAACTTGGACAGCGAGCAGGAGAAGGCACTTGTGGAGTTCATTCGTTCAAATGCGGACGTATTCGCCTGGACACCTAGCGACATGCCGGGTATCCCTACAGAGTTGGCAGAGCACAGTTTGCATGTAGACCCCAAGTCCAGGCCTGTGAAGCAGGGCTTGAGGAAGATGAATGAGGAAAGAAGGAAAGCTATAGGTGAAGAAATTGCTCGGCTATTGACAGCCGGCTTCATCATGGAAGTATTTCACCCGGATTGGTTAGCAAATCCGGTGCTAGTGATGAAAAAGACTAATGAGTGGAGAATGTGTATTGATTTTACGAGTCTCAACAAGCATTGCACAAAGGATCCGTTCGCACTACCAAGGATAGATCAGATCATAGATGCAGTAGCTGGGAGTGACCTATTGTGCTTTCTGGACGCTTATTCCGGGTATCATCAGATTAAACTCAAGAGGGAGGATTGGGAGAAAACATCGTTTATAACCCCTTTTGGGGCCTTCTGTTACAAAACCATGACATTTGGGTTGAAGAACGCTGGCGCAACTTATCAACGGTGTATTCAGAAGTGCTTCGAGGACCAAATTGGACGCAACGTCCATGCTTATGTGGATGATGTGGTTATCAAGACCAGGAAGGTAGAAACATTTATTGACGATCTGAAGGAAACGTTCAAGAACTTAAGGAGGTATCAGATGAAGCTTAACCCGACAAAGTGCGTATTTGGAGTCCCAGCCGGGAAATTACTTGGCTTTATCGTTTCCGAGAGAGGAATTGAGGCAAACCCGGACAAAATCAAAGCTATCCAAGGTCTGAAAAGACCGGAAAATTTGAAGCATGTTCAAAAGCTCACGGGCTGCGTAGCAGCCTTGAGCCGATTTATATCAAGACTCGGAGAAAAGGCAATACCCTTGTACCGGCTCTTGAGGAAATCCGACAAGTTTGTATGGGATCAAGAGGCGGATGAGGCGTTCGAGGCACTAAAGAAGCAGCTATCTGAAGCACCAGTGCTAGCGGCCCCGGGTCCTAAAGAGCCTATGTTGCTATACGTGGCAGCTGGCCCCCGAGCCGTCACTGCAGTAGTGGTTGTGGAGCGTAAAGAGGATAGGAAAGGTTATCCAGTCCAGAGACCGGTTTATTATGTCAGTGAAGTATTATCAGAGGCAAAGCAGCGCTATCCGCATTGGCAAAAACTGGTTTTCGGGGTCTTTATGGCCAGCCGGAAACTGAAGCCGTATTTCCAGGAACACCCCATAACCGTGGTTAGCTCAATACCAACGTCGGATATCATTAGAAACTCGGATGCAACCGGAAGAATAGCCAAATGGGCGATAGAAATGGGGGATTATCACATCAGCTACGAGCCCAGGTCAGCAATCAAATCTCAGGCTTTGGTTGATTTCGTTAATGATTGGACACACACAGGAATGACTACCACGGTTCCAAACTCCGAGTCATGGACCATGCACTTCGATGGATCAAAGCAGTATGAGGGATCAGGAGCTGGGGTGGTGCTAACATCACCCAAAGGAGACAAATTGAGTTACGTACTACAAATTCACTTTGACTGTTCCAATAACGTGGCCGAGTATGAGGCCCTATTGCATGGCTTAAAGGTAGCCAAGGAGATGAACATCAAGATGATACGATGCTTCGGAGATTCAGACCTTGTGGTACAGCAGGTGTCAGGAACTTGGGATAGAAAGGACGCAACTATGGCAGCATACCGCAGGGAAGTTGATAGGGTTGCGGGATGTTTTTCCGGGTATGAGGTGGAGCATATAGATAGAAGAAAGAATGAGGCAGCCGATGCTCTCGCTAGACTCGGCTCGCACAGAGAGCCGGTCCCACCCAATGTTTTCCTGGACGAATTATGGCGACCATCGGTTAAAACCGAGTCAGAGGAGGAATTGGCAAGTCAAGACCCGGATTTAGGACTCGTGGCCACTGTACGCGCTATTCCAGAGTGGACAGAACCATTTTTGGCCTACCTATCACGAGGCGAGTTACCATAGCAAGAAGTGTTAGCAAGGCAAATTTTGCGGCGAGCAAAGGGATATTCTATCATCAACGGGGAGTTATACAAGAGAAGCACCGCGGGGGTCTTTTTGCGTTGCGTGGCACCAGAAGAAGGCCGGCAGATCCTCAAGGAAATCCATGAAGGCGATTGCGGGCATCATGCATCCACAAGATCCCTTGTGGCCAAGGCTTATCGACACGGATTTTTCTGGCTCACGGCTCTAGCAGATGCGGAACGATTAGTAGCAAGGTGTGACGGATGTCAAAGGTACGCTCGCCAAACCCATGTGCCGGCTATGGAATTACGGACCATCCCGTTAACTTGGCCGTTCGCTGTCTGGGGGATGGACATGGTTGGCCCCTTTCATATGTCACCTTGCAAGAAGACACATCTTTTAGTGGCTATTGATAAGTTTACCAAGTGGGTTGAGGTTATGCCAGTTACTAATTGTGAAGCAGCTACAGCAGTCAAGTTCCTGAAAAGAATTATCTACCGGTTTGGGTATCCCCACAGCATAATTACCGACAATGGAACCAACATGTCCCTTGGTGAGATGGAAAAGTTCTGTGGCAACAATGGAATCCGGCTTGATGTAGCATCAGTGGCTCATCCACAGGCCAACGGACAAGTGGAGAGGGCAAACCAAGAATTGCTTCGCGGATTGAAACCACGATTGCGAGTCCCCTGTATCAGGGCTGTTGGCGCATGGGTCGAAGAACTTCCTTCCGTGGTTTGGGGTATCAACACTACACCTAACATATCCACTCAGATGACACCCTTCTTCATGGTCTATGGTGCGGAAGCAGTGTTACCGAGTGACATTATCCATGATTCACCGCGAGTATCAGCTTACGTTGAAGTGGAGAACGAAAAGACCCGGCAGGACGCCGTAGATATGTTAGAAGAACAAAGGGAACAAGCCCTGGAGAGATCAGCCATTTATCAGCAAGGTTTACGGAGGTATCATAGCCGGCGCGTGAAAACCCGGGTCTTCCAGGAAGGAGACCTGGTTCTGCGCCTGGTACAGTCAAACGAAGGAAAACACAAATTATCACCACCATGGGAAGGACCGTTTATCATAAGCCGGAATCTGCATAATGGATCGTATTACTTGGTAGATGCAAGGGAGGAGTCGGCTACAGTTAATGACACCGCTCATACCACTTCATCTATGCAAGAAAGAGACAGGCCATGGAACGTGGCTCAGCTACGTCCATATTATACTTAGTAAAGACTATATTGGCAAGAGGAATTGCACGATGTAACAGGCAGCAGGTTTCAGACGTACTCTTTTCCTATCCAGGGTACCCTTGGGGACTGGATGGGTTTTTAGTGAGGCGGCTTGCTGACCTAACTTTTTCATATCAAGTAAAGAGATGGTTATTCTTATGTTCTTCAGTCTCAGTACGTTGCATATATTCAGGTCTTGGGGGCTGATTGCTTGAATAGCACAGTTGCAAACTCAAAGACCCGGCCTTGATGCCTATGAGTTATGAGGGCCGATTACTCGCAAACGAGTACGGCTGCAATCTTATAACCGGACAAAGGAGCCAAATTTTCTTGACTTTTCTTACTTAAGCTCGATGTGACTCGCACTAAAATGGCATGATTTGCTCGCTTACGATTACAATCAGCCATGAAGCCCAATGGGACTTGGTTGACCCTGTCTTCGTACAGATGTAACAACATGATATCCATGCGAAAGCCGGCTTATAGTACAAGATAGTCAAAAGGGTCATCTAAACCACAAGTTATGCAGAGTACAGAGCTAATAGCCGGATACTCAACGATTATTAAGCATAACTTCAGAACCTATGTGAAACGGCTCTGGGCTTTTTGGATTTAGCAGCAAACAATGCGTTCTCCTTGAAAAATCACGTATCCCCAACTCAGCAATCCGGGTCTTGGGGACTCGGGGTCTTGAGAAAGAGAAAAATTGCTTAGTTGTTAACGTTCAAAAAGTCCAAACATCCGAGTCTTGGGGGCTTGAGGATTTCGAAGCAAGTCCGCTTGGCAACACCCATGAAACCCGGAAACCGTGTCTCACAAAAGGAACAATAAAGAAAGTCGGATATCTAGAGCAAATGAGTTCAAAAGTGAATAAATTTGAAAGCTCAGAAGAGGCATAGAGTATATCAAGACCTTAGCGTGCATTACAAAATCCCGGTAAATGATATCAAAGGTGCACATGCGCACCATCCAAAAAATAATTGTTTAAACCGCACATCGGCCGACTGACGCATGAGAAGTGGCATGAAGGAGCAGGTATCACTCGACATCCTAAGCCCCGGCGTCCATCTTCGCCTTACCCTTGCCGTCACTTGGGGTAGCAGCAGCACCCGGATCAGCAGTGCCGGCTCGCACAGGAGGAGGAACGACTGGTGTGGAGGTAGCGGGCGCAGAGTCGGCTTCAGCCTTCTTTTTGGCAGCCTCCTCCCTCAACTTAGCAGCTTCCTCCATCCATCGGGCAAGCATGTCATACGGCTCGGGAAGATCCGACTTAATAGCTTCACCAGCAGCATCATAAGCAGGAACGAGGGAATCGACATCTAAGCCGTCAGCAATCACGCTGGCCGGGTAACGGACCTCCTTCTGGATGGCCTGGAAATCCTTCACGGAGAACTTGGACCCATCAAGTTTGTATTCCGGGAAACCGCCCATAAGCTTGGCTAGCTCGAGCTTAGGGAAGTAAGCCTTGGCAAGCGCAAGGCCACGGGTTACTCCAACCCGGCAGGACGAGCGTTTCCAGTGCCAAATCCACTCGGGGATAGTGGAGCAAGCGTCTAGCATTCTGTTCAGGTCGCCATGCCCTTTACCCGGCCACCGTATTTCTTGAAGGATCCATTTGGTTCCGGCGCATAGCTGCCGGATTACGCTCTTGATAGTTTTCAGCCTGGAAATGTCACCCTCGTCCGGCATCACTTCATCCGGACCTGCAGAAATGGAAGCATGAGTCAGGAAATTCCGGCTATTTATCAAAAGGATAACCCGGATGAAGAAGCGTACCAAGCAAAGCACGGTACATATCAGCAATTTGAACAGAAAGGCTCGTCAGATCATCTTCTGCTTTGTGAGCCCTCCTCCTATACTTCTTCATTATCGTCCTGCTCCTCCTGGCCTCAGCCTCGGCCGGCTCACGCAGAGCCACCTCCTTTTCAATGCGCTTGGTGGCCTTGGTCAGTTTCTCCTCAGATTGAGTCACGAAGGACTGCATGGATGCAAGGAAGGATTAGCCGGGTAAAGGGGTAAGTTATCAGTCGCTTATATCGTAAAGTTCCAAGCAAATTGTGAATTAATTCACTCGGAACTTGGGGACTGGATAAGGACACAAGCAATATTAGTCGGGTTTACCTCGTGTTTGGCTATTAAAGCCTCCAAGATGTTTTCTTCATTAGCCCTCAAAGTGTGCAGGGTTTCGAGCATCTGGGCAAACGTCAGGTCCTCGGGTCGGGCACCGGAAGAGCCGGCAGCCTGGTCACCTGATGGGGGAGCTCTCCCCGCCCTTGGAGTTGAGACCCGGATAGTCTGAGTATCCGGGTTGGGAGAACCCATCCTTGTGTCCGGAACCTCGATCTCCTCGTCCACTGGTTCGGATGACTCAGGAGACTCGGCGGCTTGTTCCTGGTTGTTCTCAGTATCACCGCCGGTCGCGGCGTCTACGTTCTCAGTCGGCTCCTCTGTCTGACGGTTATCCACCTCCCGGTTATCCATCTCCACATTCTCCGGGTCACTAACGGTGGCTTGAGCACTAAAGAAAGATGAGAAGAGGCAGTTGGCAATGGTGATTGAAAATTGTCAGGTATCAAAGGATGTCATATAGCAAAAACTTACCCAGTGTTTACGGCGTAATCCGGCGGGAGTTCGCCGCTGGAAGCAGACGAAGATGCCAAAGGAACCGTTAGCGGAACCCGGAATTGCCCGGCACGTGGATGGTTAGGAGAGGGGTGGCGCTGAGGAGAATTGGAAGGACGAGGCGGAGGAGCACTGGCACGATGGACGGGGGAGGTGGAGATGCCCGGGTTAAGAGGATCCTCACCCGGGGAACTCCGAGTCACTCTGCGCTTGGCTGGAAGAGAATCCTTCAAGTACGACGAGTTCGATAATTGATGATTAATTTGTCGCATGGTATCAAAGGAGTAAGGCTCAGAGGATATAGAAGAGAAAGGAACCTTGAACACTACCCCTCTGACCTTCCTCTTGGCCCCAACTGGTGTTTCTTGATCAGATTCGGTAGCTTCCGGGTCGTCTTCGTCCTTCTCGTCTTCGTCCTCCGGTCCTGCGAACCGAGTATGTATCCATGGAAAAGTTAAATAGGAGGACAACGATGCAAGTAAAGATAACACAAGATCCGGGTGAATACCTTCATCACCGTCAACCGGCTCGTCTTCGTCTTCCGGGTCTCTGGAAGGGGGGAGGTCTCAACTGTCCAGAAAGGGTCACCGGCCTGAGACGGAAAGATGAAAATAAGAGTTAGGAGCAGTGTCGAGTCAAGATGAAGAAATAAGCTTATGAGTATCGGGTCTTACCGCTGGGGCCGTGTTCTCCCGAGTAAACGGAGGTAACCCGGCGATGTTTTTTATCACTTCCAGCTTCTCCGTCAGGAAACCCTTGATGGTTTTGTTGGTATCCCCGGCTGCAAAGCTCTTGGTGGAATATCGGAGTGCATCTGTGGTGTGCCCCGAGTATTCGCACATCAATTTGGTGCGGATAGAATTAGGTTGGATACGGAAGTCAACCCAAGTTTTCACTAAGTTGAGCCCAAGAAGGCCTTGGGCTGAGAGAACGGCTAACTTAGCTAGCAAAGGTATGATTGCCTCCCTGTCTGAGTCAGGGGCGAAAGCATTGAAATTCTCGGAGGTATTGAGGAGGCCCTCCGAGTAACCCGGCAGTCTCTTCTCGCCAGGTGGGGAGGTGTCGTGGCAGTAGAAGAAGGATAGTTGCCAGTGTTTAACATGGGAGTTCAGATTAAGGGTTGGCATTGGGGAGTTCTTGCGGCGTTGGATGGATACCCCGCCGCAATTGAGAAGTGCTCCATCACCGCTTTCGCGGCATGGCTTGCACTGGAAGAGTTCAATAAAGAGAGTCAAACTTGGCGGAGTGCACAAGTATGACTCGGATAGGACAATGAAGTGAGTAATATTCAACATAGAGTTAGGCCCTATGTCAAATATCCTGAGGCCATAATGGCTCAGGACCTCACGGAAGAAAGGGTGACCCAGAGGACGGAATCCCCAGGTCACGTGCTCCACGAAACAGATTACCTCGCCGTCGGTGGGTGTGGGCCGGGTCTTGTCACCCGGCGCCCTCCAGCGAATGTCCTTCTGAGGGGGGAGAATCCCCAACTCGGCCAGCTCTTCCAGCTTGGCCTTTGTGACTGTGGATCGCCCCCAATTGGCGGATATGGATTGGGTTGCCTTCGCCTGGGCCGGCTGTTTCCCTTGCCTTTTGGGAGCCATGGGATCAACCTGCAAACACAAGGAAGAAAGATACAGGAAATAAGACTCGGGAATATTAGGTTATCCGAGCATGCACCTGGAGTATCAAGAAAGTATGAAAACTAAGAATTATCCGGGTATCACATCACGGAGTGGAGGTTGCGAGTTATCCGGGTGTTAAGTACAACTCTAGAAATTATTGTTCACTTACGTATTGAAAAGTGTCTGAGGAAGACGGATGGTTGCCCATGTATCTACTGCAAGCCAAAGAACCGGAAAAGGGGGATTTTCCGGGTGTCAATGATATGCGCGGAAAGTTGGGATGAAATGGATCTAGATTGGAAAACTTGCGAACGATTCTACGAAGAAATTGATGATTAATAATGGTAGGAGGGTGGTGTGTGATCATCAAATAGGTTATTAAAGGAGCTGGCAAGCATCTAAGCCATCTAATCCGTTGTGGCGGGAGAAACGGCCCGCGGGTTGACCAAGATCCAATCCAGGATGAATCATAAAATTGCGGGCTAAATTAGCAAGTATAAGGAACTTACAGGGAGATACTGGAAGCCTAATACGATGGCTGCGGGCGGCGTGGTCTGAATGCCCCTTTGCGGTTCTTGGAGAGCAGGACGAGGGCGCAGGGATGGAGCTTGGTGGCGGCGCGGATGGCTTGAGAACGAACACGGCCGGTGGTGGCTTTGTTCCGGTGGCGAGCCCTAGATTCTTGCGGTGGCGTTGCGAGAGCGCAAGGTGTGAGGAAGGAAGGGATAAGTTGGAGTGAGGCGTCGGATTCTAGGTTACCCTTTGAGCACTATTTATAAGGTGAGGGTGAACCTATTCTAACGGCCAGAAGCCAGAAATTATGGGGTAATGGTTATCCATGCGGATTTTGCGAGATATGCTTCAGGTATTGAGCGAGGTATCCGGGCAAAAAAGAGAAAGAGATCCACTCCGTGAAACCAGGGTCAATTATCGAGTAAAAGTATAGAATCTTGACGTTTTTATCAGGGTTTTGACCCGGAAATCTGAGCAGTGTGCTTGGAGGAAAGCCGGGTTACTATATGGCCACCATGGAGTTAGGCCTAGCTATCTATCAAAGCACCTTAACCCGGCCTCCATACACTTGTGTGTTTGATATCTTTGCAGGGAATAGCAAGCGCTTCAAGGAAGGATCCGTGAAGCCCAAGCTATTCTGGGGACTACTGATGGAGGGATACTAACCCGGTAGGCCAACTCCAAGGCATAACCCGGCCCAAAGGACGCTGCGCAAGATCCGGCTAAGGATAAAGAAACTTCTGGAAGGCCCAAGTTTGTAGGCCTCGTAACCCGGATTGTGGGTTACGGTAAAGGAAAGTTAGGGTTTGTATGCGGTGTCCGGGTAGGATTCAGGGTGAACCTTGGAGAGTAAGCCAGGGGAACGGGTGCTTTATAAACCGACCCCTAGGTCTAGTTGAGAGAGATCTAAGAACCCTAGCAGTGTCGCTTGGTATCGAGCGTCCAGTGTATACGAGAGATCGAGTTAATATATTAAGATCGAAGACTCGGCGACTTGATTGCCGGCTACCAGATCGAGTTCTATCATGTTTTCCTCTGAGCTAAACCCTCTCCCAAACGCCTGTGTCGTCTTGCCCCAAGATCAGTTACCCCCGGTAACGTCTGCCGTGATTATCCCACGACAACCGGGGCAAGAACGACGTCCCCAACCCCATCGATCTAGGGTACGTGCAGGAGGGCGGGGAGAGGGAGAGGATGACGACGTATGGGCGACGGAGAGGAGGGCGGGGAGAGGGAGAATATGGCGGCAGATGGGGTACAAAGAAGAGGGTCGGGATCTCACTGGTGCCAGTGCCGCGGCCACCGGTTTGTTATCCGGGTAGGGCGAGGTTGAGAGTAGAGGCAGGAGCCTCTCGGGCGAGCGAAGGATGAAGAGGTAGGAGCAAACGACAGAATTTTTCCGTGCCTTTCCGAGGTCCTGGGCTCGGAATCGTCCTGCGAGGTGAGGAGGCACGCGGGGTCCTAGCGTGAAATTGAAGCCCGTTTCCACAGCCCAATTTGTGTATCACCCCAAACAGCTGAATTTGGGCTTCTAATTCCAAATTTCCAATTCAAAGCTCCTTTTCCTACATCCAAACAGGGCATCAGAGAATTCTTGTCCTCCTACTCGTCGATTCAACCTTGGTTTCTTTTCTGAGGGAAAACTTGCTGCTACACTCTTCACAACCTTTCTCTTGGGTTTTACCAATTAGGGCATCAACTACACGCCATCAGCGGTGAGATCATTTTTCTTGGTGTTATTCAGAGCACCTCGGAGACTGTTGATCCTGGAACGAGAGTGAGAGGAGAACATATTCGTGATCACACTCCATACCTCGGTGGTTGTTTCTAGTCCAACCACATGTGCCAAGATTTCAGGTGAGAAGGAGCTGAGGAGGAACGTCAACACCGACTGATCCCTCACAACCCATGCGGCATATGCATGATTTGGGGTGACAGTATTCTTCTCGCTTGCATCTTCGATCTCCAGGGTTTTGGGAGGTGCAGCATAAGATCTATCAAGCAGCCCACCATATTGGGAGTTGCGGATCGCAGGGGACACGAGGGTCTTCCAGAACAGGAAGTTGCCTCGGGTCAGCTTTTGTGACGGCGGCGTGCCGAGGGCAGAGGCGAGGCCGTTTGATGCCGTTGATGATGACATGACGGCAGAGGTTTCTAGGTTGTTGTTTTTCGGTTTTGGGTGTTGTGGTTTTGGATTTGGGCGTCTTGATCTTTGCTTGTAGTCGTAGGTTCTTGTCGTGGGTTTTGGCTTGGGATTGTTCTAGCTTGAGATTGAATCGTGGCTTGATTGTGGTGTTTGGGATCTAAGGTTTTTGGGTTTTGTCGGGAGCAGTGGCTAGGTTAGGAAGAAGCTCGCTCTGATACCATGTTGGTCGTATTGGCGGAAGACGATGCCCGTTAGGCATCGGGTTACATGTTTATATGGTGAGGAAAACCCCTCACGTGGTGTTACATGATAAGGCGAATACGGTGGAGATGCTCCATACGTAGTGCCCAAGAAAAACATAGTTCAACTAAAAGATGATTCATGTGTGATGAAGATGCTAAAGGATTTTGAACCATGTAAGGAGATTCATTTGTATTTTTTCAAGACCATAGCTCCAGATACACTTCCAGCTTCAAAGAATGGTGCAAATTCTTATGAGTCGGTACTTGTGGTACCCATTGAAGAGAATTATGAATATGAAGGTCAAAATGTTGAGCTCCTTTCAAATGTGGAGTACAATGATCCAGCGGAATACTTGAAGGAGTTATATGGCCATGATCACGGAAGTTACTGAAGTGATGAAGATCGTGAGAAGGACATGTCTTTTGCCAAGTGATGCATGTAAAATGCATAGATGAATTTTGCATATTTTCATATGGTTTTCTATTACATATTGCATCATATAAGGGTATAATTCAATGTTCTATAGTATTTTGGGGTTAAATTACAAAGTCCCCCAACTTTTATGGAATTAACCCTGCCTGTCAGAAACCCCGTTTTCTATATTTTTGACGTTTCAGGGGGCAAACTTCCGCGAAATCACCTGAAAATCTGCGGGGGTCATTTTCTTGGAAGGAGAAGACTTGCGGGCGAAGGATCCACGAGAATTGGGCAAGGAGGCCCAAAAGAGGACCCTCCACGCGGCTAGATTCCTTGGCCACGTGAGAGGCCCCTTTTTGGCCCCTGTGGCCCCAATTCCTTCCATCTTCGACTTACCGACTCCATCTTGACCTAAAACCAACTATAAAAAGGGTCCCCCCGTACCCTTACGGAGAGGAGCGCCGCCGAAACACCGAAACACCAAAACAGAGACCAGAAGTTCCAGATTGGAGGGGGGAAACTCCGGCGGGGCGCCGCCGGTGTGATCTCCTACCCCTCCAACGTCATCACCATCGACATCTCCATGAAGAGGGAGTAGTCCACCCCAGGGCTATGGGTTTGTGGAAGTAGCACTTGTATCTCTCTCTCTATGTGCTTCACTAATTAGATCTGTATGAGCTGCCTCACATGATTACGGGCACCGTTGTAATTCCTATGTGGTGGATCTTTTCTATGAGTTATTGAATCTGAGATTGCAATTGTTTCTCTTGAGTTATTTGAGTAGATGTATCTTATGTAACCCGTTCTTATTTGCTAGCTTTGATCAATCTAGTTCTTGAGAGCGTGTGTGGGGTGATGGGTGCATTAGTTGGAGTAACGGGGGGTGGCTAGTGCTGTGAAAGTGACAGAAGTTCAGCGATCCACTTAGGTTTTGTTAAACCTTTCTTAGTTACCTCACTAGGGATAAAAAGGAGTACCTTGTTACCGGGGATTTTAAGTGACACTAATCAATCTCCATGACTAGATCTAGCAAGTTCTTACTTCAACTTTATGTCACATTGCTTAAAGCTATACTCTGGTTTTTCCTTAATTATCGAGGTGTTATGATTTATTTCGCATCTTGGTGGAGTATAAGAGGGATCAATATGACCGTAGAGATCTCTATGCTAGGACGTGATGCCCATATGAAAGTACTCAATGTTAAACATGTTATTGTAATCTCACATGTAATTCTTTATGTCCACCGTCTACCACTTTATTTGAGAGAATGCAAGTGTGAAACCATGAACCCCGGTCCTATTTTAATTATAAGAAAACACTCTAGTTACTTTGTTGCAATTTACTTTACTTGCACTTTACTTTACTTGCATCTCCAATTCGAATTTACATTATCTACATCACCACTTGCATCACAAAAATACAAAAACAATCCATTGCATATTTATTTTCTCATTTGCATTTAGTAGTAGATTTAATTATTGCATATTTACTTTCAGTTTTGCATTGCAGTTTAGAAGTCTCACACCTTGTGCTTGACAACCACTTGGTGAGGTTGAGGGCACAAAATTCTCTACTTGTTTGCAGGATCCTGGAGGAAGCTTGGAAGACAACTGCTGAAATACTGGCTCCCCAAGAGTTTGATATAAACCCTCGAGTCACCTCGTGGGGAAGAAGGCTTGCCACTAGCTATACACTCTGCACTTGGAGTCTCAACCTAGCCATCAAGCGTTTTTCTGGCGCCATTGCCGGGGAGCCATAGGTGAAGGAGTTGTCCAAGGGAGCTCACAAGAAGTCTTGATCACCAACAAGGTGTGCAAACACCTAATCTTGGGGAGGTTGCACCTACGTGAGTACCGTCCTTTCTATCTCCACCTTCTTTCAAGTAGATTGTTTTGTTTCTTGTCTTGTTTTTGTTTTTGTTTTGTTTTTGTTCTTGTTTTTGTTTTGTCTTGCATATTTTATTTTAGTTTGCATTTTAGTTTTGCATTTAGTTATCTAGTTTATTTTTGTATTTCGAATTTGCTTAGTTACTTTACTTTTGTTTTGCATAAAAAATTAAAAACTACATAAAAACTGTTAAAATGGGTGATAGAACTAAATTAAGTGACTACACAAATACGCCCAATGACCAATTCGTTGCTAGGCCAATTACTACACCTGAAATACAAGCTGAAAGCTATGAAGTAAGTCCTAGCTTACTGAATTTAATTACTAGAGAGCAATTTGGTGGTAGTGCTATGGAGGATGCCTCTATGCACCTTCATGATTTCATGGAAATATGTGATATGCAAAAATTTAAAAATGTCGAAAGTAGTGTTTTTAAACTGAAATTATTTCCTTTTTCACTTAGAGGAAAGGCTAAAGAATGGCTACTTTCACTACCTACAGCTAGTATAAAGTCTTGGGATGATTTAAAAGAAGCTTTCATTAAGAAATATTATCCTCCCGTTAAAATTTTGCAAAATAGGAATAATATCCTCTCATTTAGGCAAAATGATAATGAACATGTAGCCATGGCATGGGATAGAATTAAATTAATGATGAGAACATGCCCATCACATGGAGTAAATGAATGGACCATACTACACTCTTTTTATAATGGTCTAAACTACATGTCTAGAAATATACTTGATTCTGCTGCTGGAGGTGCCTTTATGAGTAAAACTGTAGGAGAGGCTAAGAGCATATTAGAAAGCATATTGCAAAATTATAGTCAATGGAATACTAAAAGAGCACCCAATCCCACTAATAAAATAAACTCAATAGAAGATACTAATGATTTGTCTTCTAAAATGGACACTATTCTTACTTTTGTTAATAAACAAAATATGGAGAATGTGCCTTTGCAGGAGCTAGTTGGTAGTAATTCTGAAAGTGTGGATGTTAATTTTGTTAGGAATTATGGTAGCAATGGTTTTGGTAATGCTTACAATTCATATAGTAAACCTCCTTATGTGCCAAATAAACCTTTTGTTCCATATCCTAATGCTAATGAAAATAAGT
Source organism: Alopecurus myosuroides (assembly GCA_028641055.1). Lineage (NCBI taxonomy): Eukaryota > Viridiplantae > Streptophyta > Magnoliopsida > Poales > Poaceae > Alopecurus > Alopecurus myosuroides. The sequence goes on along the minus strand of CM054061.1, from coordinate 63,397,089 downwards.
GGAAGCCTTCTAGTGAAATTTCTGAATCTAATAAATTTCTTATGGAACAAGTTGCTAGTCACAATGCTATGATACATGAGTTAAATAAGTCTATTGCATCCATTAGTAGTGATATTAAAGGATTGCAACTTCAATCTTCGAATTTGGATAAAGCATTGTCAAAATTAGCTGATAATCAAGCAACTCTAATAAGCATGTCAGCAGGAAAGCCACAAGCACAACCTAGTGTAGGAATGAATTATATTACTATTGCTGCTCCTATTATTGAAAATATTGATCATATTGCTGAGAATACAAGTGAGCATGTCCCTACTAGCTTAGAAGAAACTTTGAATGAAATAGTGAAGTACCCTGAATATTTACTTCCATATATGTCTTATCTTGCTAGCAAAGATGAAATTAGTCCTCATGAATCAAGCATGATAGCTAAATTAGAGAGTAAAGTAGAGGAAATTATGATGCTTACTGAAATTAAGGATCCATTGCTTGATTTAGAAAAAAGTAGATTGCAAGAACTTATTGCTACACTACAAAAATTTGCTAGTGATCCCACTATAAATGTTAATCAACCTGGCTTTGGATCTTATATTGCTAATAATGTCTTGCAAGAAAAAATTGCTAGGTACAAGAATGAGGCCATGATACCTCCTAAGCTTGGGGATGCATGGATCCCCAAGGTGCTAGTTTCAATTGGAAAAGAAATTCACCATGCTATGTTAGATCTAGGTTCTAGTGTATCGGTACTCTGAAAAGAATTATATGAATTGCTAGAACTAGAAAATTTAGAAAAGTGCTCAAGTGAATTTGTCCTTGCTGATAACTCTACTAAACATGCTGTAGGACAAGTAAAAGATGTTATGATTGAATTGCACATGACTTTTGTACCCGTTGATTTCATTATTATGGATATGGGGGATAAATCCCCTAGTCCTATTATTTTGGGTAGACCTTTTCTTCGTACTACAGGTGCAATCATAGACTCCAAGGAAGGGAATGTCAAGTTTCAGTTCCCTCACAAGAAAAGCATGGAGCACTTCCCAAGGAAGAGGGGCACGCTGAAGAACAAGCTCCCTCAAGAGCTTTATCCCTCTTGATTATCAAGTAAGTAAAGCCTAGCTATATGGCTATAAAGAAAGCGCTTTACGGGAGGCAACCCGGTTGTTTTTGTTTGGATTTTCCCAGTGTACTCTTGTTGTCTCAAGAGATTAGTTTTTTTTTGTTTTAATTCTGGAGTTTTCAATAAAGAGTCAAGTCAAACCCATTTGGACTTATAAGTTGCTATCCTAGTGCATGAAATTTTTGTTTCAGCACGAGTCTGCTCACCGTATGATTTTAAGTTTTTTATTGGTATGTCGGATTGAGATAATTTTTTAGTATGTTCTGCAACTTTTCGTCCTCTGTAAGCACAAAAACTGTCTTAATTTTTTTACGAGTCTAGCTTAGGGAAAAACATTCGTTTTGCTGCTGCTGCTTTTCTTGACAGCTTCTGCCTTCTTTTGTTTTATGCACTCTTTGGGCTTGGGAATCGAATTTCCATGATTCTTTCAAGCAAGAGAGTGAACATACAACATAATGAACCTTATTGTCTATCTACTGGAGCATTTGATTTGGAATTTTGCACAGCAAGCATGTGATTTGTTTGTCCTTGCTAATCTCACCCCACAGAAAAAGAATGGGAGAAACATGTTTTGTGAAGTTTTTTTCACGGGGAATAGAGGAGCTGCGCCTCAAGACATCCAAGAATGGTGAAAGCCATAAGCTTGGGGATGTGATGAACACCCCACTGGAGCTACACTCTTTTGGTTAGCACACGTTTACTTTCTGTTTTTCTAAGCAGAGCATTTATCGTAGAGACTTGAAGCGTCTAGTTTTTGTTTTTATTTTTTGATAAGACCACCACCATCATTTTATATGAGATTGAGCTATTGGAATTTGGGGTTGGAATGTATTGGATGCTAGTATTATGACTTGGAATAGGGATTCCATGGTTGATTTGAAGAGCTACATATGTTTGCATGATTTATAGGATTTTTATGTGTAGAAATTTGCAATAATGTTGTCTTGAGCTATCTCTTATTCATGTCCTTGATGTTAATTGCTGGTTTATTTAGTTTGTCATGAAATGAGTAGTTCTATGGACATATGCATGCATAGTAGCTGGTCAACTATCTCCCTCTTGCTATCCCAAAAATTTAAAAATTCCAACAAGTAAAAACTTGTTTCCAACACTCGTTAGCCAAGTATTTCCAGTGAGTCCACCATATCTTCCCATTAGCTTCATTGCTATTCCGAGTATGTTCACCATGTTATTGTGTTATTTATGTTCTAAATTAAGATATTCACTTTATTAATTGTCATGGGTTGAACTTGGGATAGGACTCTCACGAACTTTTGAAGGCACACTTTACTTTTTAGGCATCTAATAAACATGACCCAATAATGGGAGCCACAAGTTTTGCGTTTTACAAGTGTGTGGTTGGGAGTTAGCTATAAACGTGTATCACCGGAAAGGTTTCAACATTGCACAAAAAAATTTACATTTGGTTGATATCATGTACTTTTGTTTTTGGACTCCTTCCATGCCGAAATGAAATAGAGGAATAGTAAGTTTTGATGAGTAAGTATCTATATGACTAGAGAAACACATTGGGCCGCTAACCCAAGCCATGCTCTATCATGGTTGAAATTTACTTACAGCTTGAGTGACTCTACAACACATCCTATAATAAAATAAGAAGCTATGCATAATAGTGAATTAAAATAAAAAGGATGATGAGTCTACTCCGTTTGTTCATCTTGTCATTGTAACATGGGCTTGTTTCCATGTCATGGGGCAAGAGGTACCTCTTTGCGGTTCTCTATGATGTCATTAATACTTATTATGATTGTACAAAGCTTATTAGGAATCTTAAGTTGAGTAATCATGGAGTAGGTTTTCACACTCACGGGGCATGAGGCTTTCAACCACCTTGTCATTCTCATTACTTCAATACTCACAATTTTAAGGTGCTAGTGACAAAGGGGCAATGAGAGTCCTAGATCAATGGATACCACATTTCAATTAGTAATTTTAGTTGAATAATTTAGAGGCTACATAAAACTTGATCATGTTTTATCTCTACTCAATTTTCTCCAAAGTGTCCACCATATTTTCTATTCTCCATTATGCTATTCTTTGACCAATATAGGATTTTATTTTTCATTTTGTGTATGCATTTGGTCCATAGTGCTTTTATTTCATTATACACTTTGTGAACTTTCATGAAGCATCTTTGCTTGCATATTGGATATTTCTTACAACATGAATTATATATTGCTACTCATTTCTAGTATTAATCATTTGATTATATGTAGCATGAATAATCCTCCTTGATATCCCATGATTGTTTCAATATGCAAAACCCATCTTAGTTTTATCACCATCATACTCGAGGACGAGCATGGGTTAAGCTTGGGGATGTTGATGCACGTAAAATGCATAGATGAATTTTGCATATTTTCACATGGTTTTCTATTACATATTGCATCATATAAGGGTATAATTCAATGTTTTATAGTATTTTGGGGTTAAATTACAAAGTCCCCCAACTTTTATGGAATTAACCCTGCCTGTCAGAAACCCCGTTTTCTATATTTTTGACGTTTCATAGGGCAAACTTCCACGAAATCACCTGAAAATCTGCGGGGGTCATTTTCTTGGAAGGAGAAGACTTGCGGGCGAAGGATCCACGAGAATTGGTCAAGGAGGCCCAAAAGAGGACCCTCCACGCGGCCAGATTCCTTGGCCGTGTGAGAGGCCCCCTTTTGGCCCCTGTGGCCCCAATTCCTTCCATCTTCGACTTACCGACTCCGTCTTGACCTAAAACCAACTATAAAAAGGGTCCCCCGTACCCTTACGGAGAGGAGCGCCGCCGAAACACCAAAACAGAGACCAGAAGTTCCAGATTGGAGGGGGAAAACTCCGGCGGGGCGCCGCCGGTGTGATCTCCTACCCCTCCAACGTCATCACCATCGACATCTCCAAGAAGAGGGAGTAGTCCACCCTAGGGCTATGGGTTTGTGGAAGTAGAACTTGTATCTCTCTCTCTATGTGCTTCACTAATTAGAAGCGTATGAGCTGCCTCACATGATTACGGGCACCGTTGTAATTCCTATGTGGTGGATCTTTTCTATGAGTTATTGAATCTGAGATTGCAATTGTTTCTCTTGAGTTATTTGAGTAGATGTATCTTATGTACCCCGTTCTTATTTGCTAGCTTTGATCAATCTAGTTCTTGAGAGCGTGTGTGGGGTGATGGGTGCATTAGTTGGAGTAACGGGGGGTGGCTAGTGCTGTGAAAGTGACAGAAGTTCAGCGATCCACTTAGGTTTTGTTAAACCTTTCTTAGTTACCTCACTAGGGATAAAAAGGAGTACCTTGTTACCGGGGATTTTAAGTGACACTAATCAATCTCCATGACTAGATCTAGCAAGTTCTTACTTCAACTTCATGTCACATTGCTTAAAACTATACTCTGGTTTTTCCTTAATTATCGAGGTGTTATGATTTATTTCGCATCTTGGTGGAGTATAAGAGGGATCAATATGACCGTAGAGATCTCTATGCTAGAACGTGATGCCCATATGAAAGTACTCAATGTTAAACATGTTATTGTAATCTCACATGTAATTCTTTATGTCCACCGTCACTTTATTTGAGAGAATGCAAGTGTGAAACCATGAACCCCGGTCCTATTTTAATTATAAGAAAACACTCTAGTTACTTTGCTGCAATTTACTTTACTTGCACTTTACTTTACTTGTATCTCCAATTTGAATTTACATTATCTCCATCACCACTTGCATCACAAAAATACAAAAACAATCCATTGCATATTTATTTTCTCATTTGCATTTGGTAGTAGACTTAATTGTTGCACATTTACTTACAGTTTTGCATTGCAATTTAGAAGTCTCACACCTTGTTCTTGACAACCACTTGGTGAGGTTGAGGGCACAAAATTCTCCACTTGTTTGCAGGATTCTGGAGGAAGCTTGGAAGACAACTGCTGAAATACTGGCTCCCCAAGAGTTTGATATAAACCCTCGAGTCACCCTCGTGGGGAAGAAGGCTTGCCACTAGCTACACACTCTGCACTTGGAGTCTCAACCTAGCCATCACCAAGGCATAAGAGGCAAGACAGAAAAAAAGAAAAAGATGATAAGAAGAAGGCTCTAACTAAAAGAAGGGAGAAGAAGAAAAAACTAGTAGAGGATGACATGTCGCTATCAGATCCTCCAAGTTCAGATGGTGAGAATGATTCCTTGGGAGAAGATAGTGATGAAAATGATGGTTCAAATGCCATTGTTTTATTCCAGGGAAGGAAGAAGAGGAGGCCTAAAAGGTTGTTGGATCCTAGATTGCAGTTTGGTGATGTTTATCTTAATGATGCCGGTGAGATGTCAAATCAACTTGTTAAAGGGATGTGTTTCAAAGATATTAAACAATTTAGGGCAGCACTTCAGTCATTCCACATCTTACAAGGTAGAAACTTTTCTTTTCAGACGAACAAGATGCATAAGGTGAGGGTGCATTGCATAGAGTCAAATTGCGAGTTTCACCTTTTTGCATCAAAAATAGCTGGCGAGCCAACGTTCATGATCAGAGAGGATGTGGAGCCACACTCATGTGGACTTAACAGAGAGGACAACATGTTAAGATCTAGATGGATTGCTTCTCATTACGAGCCTCAATTTAGAGTTGATCCAAATTGGAAGATTAACGCTTTCATGGATGCTATTAAGAGGGATTTTAACTTTGAGATAACTAAGAGGATGGCATATAAAGATAGATCTTACGCCCAAAAAAAGGTTTTGGGTGATCAAGACAAGCAATATCTCAGAATTAGAGACTATTTGCAGACATTGTTGAATAAGAATCCAGGAAGCTTAGCAATAGTTCACACCGAGCCACGGTTGGAGCCCCAACTAAATCCAAGATTCTTAGGTCTTTTTGTGAGTTTCAATGCCCAAATCAAAGGATTTTTATCAGGATGTAAGCCATTTTTTTTTAGGTTGGATGGCTGTTTTGTGAAGCTAGCCAATGGTGCACAAGTGTTAGCAGCTTCTGCAAGGGATGGAAATAACAACATGTTTCCTTTAGCTTTTGGTGTGGTCAACAAAGAGAACACAGAGAATTGGACATGGTTCTTAGAGACACTTTAATCAGCTATTGGACAAGGTGAAAAACATGGTGGATGGACAATTATGTCAGATAGGCAGAAGGTAATGAATCGTTGTCATAAATCTGCCATGTAAATAAATTTTTCTCCTAAATCTAAAATGACAATGGATTTTGTCACTAACCCGCTAAGTAAATGGTTTTTATCTTTCATGAAGACCTCAAAATGTATTTAATAATAAATGTGGCATGTAAATGATATTTTGTCTTAAATCTGCCATGTAAATGACTTTTATCTTAAATCTGCCATGAAAATGGTTTTACCTTAATTCTAACATGTAAATTTTTATTCATCACAAATCTGCCATGTAAATGTTTATTTATGATGAAGTTTCCATGTATTTGTCATAGGGCTTACTTGCAGCAGTAAGAGCAGTTTTTCCAGGTAGTGATCATAGATACTGCAAAAGGCATGTGCTTGCAAACTTCTCCACGGCTGGATTCAGGGGTGAAAAGTATAAAGAACATTTCGATAAGTTTGTCTATGCTTGCACTCTGAGTGAGTATAATATTGCCATGGATAATATGAAAACTTATGATGTGGAAGCATGGCAGTGGGTGAAAGCAATTCCCAAGGATCATATGTACCATGTGTGGAATACATCCTCGACTACAGAGACAAGCCTATTCGTACCATGTGTGAGCTCATCAGGACGAGACTTATGACTAGGTTTCATCTCAAAAGAAATGCAGGAGAAAAGGTTGGCTGGGATATCACACCTGTTATGAGTGAGAAGCTTGAGGCAGCTAAGAGCAAATCAAAGTACTGCATACCCCATCAAAGTCATGTTGGACTTTGGCAAGTAGAATACAACGAAAAGATATATGCAGTGAACCTTCGTAATATGACTTGTAGTTGTTTTAGGTTTCAACTGTGCGGGGTTCCTTGTGAGCACGCTTGTGCAGCCATTTTTAGGGCAAAAGAAAGGCCCGAGAACTATGTGGATGCGTTCTTCAAACTTGAGTCATACAAGAAGGCTTATGCTCACACGATATTCCCTGTTCCACATGAAGATGAGTGGGTAAAGACCTCAAGTCCTGACATTGATCCACCAGCCTACACTACTCCCATAGGAATACCAAAGAAAAACAGAAGAAAGGGACTAGAGGAGGATGGGCCATCTTGTTCTAGACCTAGAAAGGGAACAATGCAGTGTGGTAATTGCCGTGGAACTGGCCACAATGTGAAGGGTTATACTAAGCCACTTAAGCCATATCTTGCTCTCAGGGTTAGAAAACACGTGGTAAGTTACCAAGTTATATTGCTTAATCTTCTATCTTTAATTTACAATGTCAATTTTGTTACTAACTTACTTTTATATCATCTCACATGTTAGCCTTTGGCAGCTGGGACACAAGAGCAATACAAATCGACCTCCTAATCAAAGTAGTAATGAGCGTACATCTAATCCAGAATCTACAGTACCTAAAGCTACTCGTGCTAGTGCACCAACGGCTGTTAGAGGGAGAGGAAGAGGAAGAGGAGAAACTAAAGCTATTCGTACTAGTGCTGCAACATCATCTGGCAGGGGAAGAGGGGCCAAGGCTGCCAAATTACCGGTAAAAGACCAAATAGTTGCTGATGAATTCATGAAGCTAGCTAAATGTATATTGTTGTTTATATCCGCACATACATTTCAGGTGTGCATCATCTTTGTCTTCAACTGCCGCAGTAACTGGAAGAGGAAGAGGGATAGCTGGCACGGGAAGAGGGGATGCTGGTAGGGGAAGCCAAGCTACAACTCAACCTGGTAATGGACAAACCAAAACTTATGGAAGAAGTTCCAGTGGGAGAATATGCTCCCGGTTCACCATTGGCGGCAAATCACCTGCTAGGAATGGTGCTGCTGGAGAGGAGTAGCAGTGATCTCATTTCACAGCTTCTATAATTCAAAATTGAATTTTGTTATTCATTGTGAACTACATATTTCTGTTGTCCTTTGGAAGAACCACATTTACTAGGTATTTCTATTTCAAGAGCTAAATGTCAGACTTGATGCTTTTCTCATATTATGTGTGATTGATAATGTCACAATATGGACAGAGTCATATTTATTTCTTGGTATTGTCTCAATTTCATTCATGACTTTCTGTACAATATAAACAGCTTACATACAAGATATATGTAGGTGCTGACTCAATTTCATTCATAACTTTCAAATATATAGACAGCTTTTGTACCTTACATACAACATATCCATAGGTGCTTTACATGCCAAAAGCACTAGCTTCTTATCAACCAGCAGCACTAGCAGCTAACAAATAGTAAAAACACGGTAGCAGCTTCCTAACAACCAAAAAGATCAAAGAAACTTAGCAGCTACCAGCAGCACTATCTTCGTTCGATTATCTATTGACATAATAGACAGCCGCAGCATCAGCAGCTGAAAACTAAACTGCAAGCAGGGCTATCTTCTCTCTTTTCAACTTGCTGGGCACTATCAGCAGAGCGGCCTCCTTCGGCTAGGCCTCAACGACGCCATCCTCCTCAAAACCGTAGAAGCGACCTGTCACAAGGCGTACATTATTTGTGTGAGGCAACAAACAGGGCCGGTCCATACATTTACGGGGCCCAGGGGCAAAACCACAACTCGAGGCCCTTGCACGCACATATAAGCACAAAATATGTTATATCTTAAAAGTGAAATATGAAACCGTACATGATAATAGATTATCTCTACACTTTAAAATTGAAAACGAAACTTTTTTTTATCAAGTCAATTCATGGATGAACATAGGAGTATTTACGAAATTTTTGAGCCATGAGAGCGGAAAAATTAAAGGCGTTTAAAGCCGAACAGAGGAATGGAAGGATGAACTTGCACCATCTCTCTAACGGCTGGTTGATGGAGAATGAGCGAAACATTGAGGATGGAAAGAGATCTGATTACGGTGATTCGATTACATCGTTGATCTATATTAGTGACTGCATGTGACCTCGGAATCGAGGAGGAGTCACCTTGTTACCAGAAAAGGCTATTGAGAATTTTTGGGAGAATAGTCAAGAAATGAAGTGTCGACCATTTTTGTTCATGTCTCGTGAGAATAGAGTGTGTAGCTTTGGTGGGCTCGACTTGGTCCGTTAGACTTGAGGCTCCTAATATTTTAGTACATTCTTTTAGATTTTATACATAAATAGAACTAAGACAAGATTTACACTAATAATACTACAGAAGTAGTACATAGGATGGGGCCCCTGCCTTCCGGGGGCCCGGGGCGGGCGCCCCGCTTGCCCACCCATATGGGCCGGCCCTGGCAACAAACCAAGTACTCTGCTTCGTATGCAGCTGGGAAATTACAATGACACCAATATCACGTACTTACCTTTCCCATCTCACGATCTCAATCCCATCCGATGATGTAGAATGTGGAAGTGTAGTGCTCAATGCTTACGGGAATATCACCGAGTATACTCTATAATAGTATTGTTTTCCTGAAATTTGTTCAATGTGTATGGAGTTTTCTCAACGATACAATCTGTAATCTAACTCTGAAAAAATCGTACTGTACAAAAAAAACTCAAGAGAGGAAATGTACCTGCAAGCCACTGGCCGTTGCCACCGTCGCTATGCCGTCGCCCCACGGCGCCGCTAGGTTGTCGTCCGAGCGTCGCCACACCCGTCACTTCCTGCCTCAGTTCTTGCTGTCGCCCTCCTAGCTCGGTTCTTGCCGCCGCCGTCGCTAGGTCCTCGACCTCTCCGTCACCGGTGCTGCTGCCGCCGCCCGTCGGCGCTGCTGCCGCCGCTGACTCCCTAACCTGGTGTCGTGCGGTGGGGGCTGCTTACCCATGGTTGGGTGGGATAGGGGTGAGACGTGCGGTGGTGGGGATGCTACGCAAAGCTGAGTCTGGTTCAGGTCGTTCGAGTAGAAAAAAAACAAAGAACCGCAAATAGAAAACCACAAGAAAAATCGCCTACCTGGCCCTCCACGTGTACCTGACGTCAGGGACCCACCTGACAAAACGCACACAAAAATTTAAGAGGGGTAAAAATTGGCACAATTATTATTAAATGGGTAATTATGATAAATCCTTACTAAATGGGGTAATTAGCATAAAAAAAGTCATACTAGGAGGTAAAAACTGGAATTTACTCTTTTTGTTAGCATGTTCGTGCGCATCATGTACTACCTCCGTTACATAATGTAACCCTTTCTAGCAAGCTAAACTAACTTTCTAAAAAGTCTTACATTGTGGAACGGAGGGAGTATGACTCAGCGGTGTGTCTTAATTAGGTAGGATACAAATCTCGATCAGTCATTGCTTATTTCCATGTAAAATTCGACGCAAATTCGCGAGTGTGTTTACCCGTAATGGACGGAGGTGGCAGCACCAGCGTCGACGATCCGTTTGAGAACAGGGACGACAACCAAAAAATAATTTAGACGGGCACGCTCACAAATCACAACTCAGACGTTGAAATGGAGCATATGTGCATTGTTCTGGCGGCAAACGAATGTTTTGACATGCCTGAGCTTTATTGAAGTGCATACAATGTTTATTTTTTGGAAAATACATGTGTGTGGGGTCATCGATCGATGTCGCATTGTTCTTGATCTTCTTGTACATATTGTCGGCGGCTCACGCTGACTCTGTGACCATGAAGGTGAACCCGGTACCTTGCAGAGCTTCCTCGACGATCTTGTCCACACGCTCCGCCATAGCCGACGTCATGTGGTTGCTCCAGTCTCCTGCCACTCCTTTCCGGAAGAAGGACTCGTTCTTCACATGCTTCTGGCTCCCATTTTTGTTCACCTCCATGCCCTTTAGGACGTCGATGCTGCATAGCTTGACGATGTCTTCCACTACCCCCGTCGCCTCCTCCTCCCCGGAAAATGCACACCCCATGAACTCAGCTAGCTTCTTCACGTTGCTCACAGGGTCAGAGAGCATCTCCTCGTATCGGAGGAAGAACACCTTGTCGGGGAACTTCTGGCTCGCCTCCCAGTAGCCGGCAACGTGGCGCCATTGTGGGCCACACATGACTCGGCCGTCGCAGAAGAGCTCGAACGCCTCCTCGATCGTGTACAGCTTCGGGGGATTGCCACTGTTGGCATCGGCCGCGAGCTTCTTCTTGGTGAACAACCACATTGAGACAAGTGTGTCCTTGGGATCCCGACAGATGTACACGATCCGGCCACCGGAGCCATCCTCTGCCGTGCCGCGCGCCGAGAGGAGAGGGTAGGGGATGTGGGTGGCGAGCAAGCGTGGCGAAGGAAGCCCAGCAAAAATGTCTTCTTCTCCGTTCGCCGAGCTCGCAAAGGCCAACTCAAGGAATTTGACACAGTCGTGTGGGTTGTGGCGGCGGAGTGGGTGGTCGGGGTCGTGAGGCGGGTGGACGGCCCGGTGGAGCGTAGAGAAGGCGAGTGCCTTCAGCCAGGTGGTGCCGGACTTGGGGAAGCTGGCGAGTACGACATCCAACTGCCATGGCTTGAACCGGGCATGTGCAGTGGCGATGCCCGAGAGAAATGGCTCGGGCATCCAGAAGCCGCCGTATTGCCTGAGAGGGAACGGCGGGCACCGCGTCTCGAGTGGGAGCGAGGAGATCGGCGTGAGCATGTGGTCTTGTTCAGGAGACACGGCCATTGATCGATGTGTGATCTGTGCAGATGCAAGGGTGTTTCTCTCGGTTATACTTGTAGGGTGCATCATTATTATCATTTTCTATAGATAGTTGACCGCACGTACCGCGCAGTTTGGAGCTGCTTTAGTTTATCATGCACGATCTTCTCCGTCCGAAGACTTTCTTGACTGAAATTATTAATCAAGTAGTATAGTAGTAGTACTATCTTGGTACAGTTGATTGATATTGATCTAATCTATATCCTGGTATAGCATTTTCCTGTCATGTGCATCATTATTGCTAGGATACCGATCTCGATATGTCATTATTGCTTGTTCCGCTGACATATTCGCGAGGATTAATTGCGAATCAAACGGAATTCTACACATTAGCCTGGAAGCTTGTGGCGTCTGCCGGTAACAAGGGTTGGATGGCGGCACCGGCGTCGACAAGGAGTACTGGGCATGTTCTCTGGATGAAAACTCGAGGTCAAGTCTTTTGTACTATATCAAACAACTTGTGCGTATGTATTGCTAAAAGTGTTAGCTGGAAGTTCCCCGAATGCCATATCTGACCTCTTTGTTAGAGCATGTCTAACAGACCCCCTAAATGGCCCAAACCCGTATAATAACCGCTGATATACGGGTTTGGGCTCTACCCGGCCATCTAGCAGACCCCGTAAATGGACCACCCCGGACGATTTTTTACAAGTTTGGGTAGGGGGCGGCCCGTCGACCCCTACATGTGCGGGTCGGGAGGAGATGTACAGGGTCAACCCCTCACCTTTTCCCCAACTGCGCGCGAACCTCCCAACCGCCGCCGCCGCCGCGCCGGAAATCCGCCTCCTCGCCCTCCCCGGCCACCGCGTCGCCAGATCTCGCCGCCATGGACTCCTCACAAGCCCCTCCGACCGCCGACGACGCGCCACCCATGTCTGAGGTGGTGAATACTGCCACCGTCGACGCCGCGGCCTCCGCCGATGTGGCGGCCATCATCTCCGCCACCATGCCGATGAAGAGGAAGACGATCCCGAAGCTCTTCTTCGACACACCGCCGGGGCCTGCGGTAGCGACGGGGGCGGCGGCGGCGACCACTACTGCTCCCGCGAAAGGGGCCCGGGTGAAGTCATTCGCGACGAGGGGGCGGCCACCAAAGGTGAAGAAGGCCACGGAGGTGCTCGCCGACGGTCCGCCCACGCAGGTGCTCGCCGAGGTTCCGTCGCCGGCCGTTCCGCCTGCTCCCACGCAGGTGCCCACGCCGCCGCCGGCTGGTGCCCGCCAGGTGCTCGACGAAGTGCCCGCGCCGGCCGTCGCGACATCCTACATGGACATGCTCAACGATTCTGCGGTGGATTTGGATTCGGGCATTGGTGCGTTCGACGACGAGTACGCTGACTATGCCGAGGATGAAGAGGCCGGCGAAGAGGTGGACGACGACGTGGTTGAGGTGGACGCGGCTACTGCGCGCCGGAGCAGATCGGGGAAGCAGCCCAACTACACCGAGATTGAAGATGTCACATTGGTCCGTGCGTGGGGCAAAGTGTCCATGGATGCTGCCACCGGCACCGATCAAACCGGCAAGCGCTATTGGCAACGCATTGAGGATCTTTACCACAAGCTCAAGCCTCGCACGAAGAGTTTGGCGGATCGATCCTACCGCTCCCTTGAAGGCTGGTGGAACACGATCAAGCCAGCTTGTTCTCGTTGGAGCGCTGCCATGGACCAAGTGGCGCATAATCCACCAAGTGGATGTGTGGCATCGGACTACGTAAATTTTGTTACAGATTTCTTGTGCAAACTATGTCTTCTTGTGTAAACATCACACTACATTGTTGTTGTGCAGCCCAAGTATGCTCAATTGCGGTACAAAGACATGGCCGGCTCCAAGAACAAGGAATTTCAGTTTGAGCATTGCTTCAACTTGCTCCAACACCTTCCCAAGTGGAAGTTGAGGGACGAAGAACCAAAGTGCAAGAAGGAGGCAATGCTCAACATGGATGATGAAGAGGAAGACACGGGTGGTCGCAACGTAGGCAAGCCCGAGGGCACCAAGAAGGCGAAGGAGAGGCAAAGGCTAGAAGCCGAGGCAGCTAGCTTCAAAGACAAGATGGATCAGCACATTAGGGCAAAGGAGGAAATAACATTCAAGACATTGGAGACCAAGGTCCTCATCACCGAGAAGAAAAAGGAGGTGAAGCTTGCCAAGGTGGCTGCAAAAAGAGAGGAGGCTATGCGCAAGGCCGAGTTGGATGCCCAGATGTTGGCTCTCAAACAAACCAAAGCCATGAAGGAGCTCTTGGCCGAGGAGAAGGAGATCATGATGATGAACACCAAGGACATGGACGACGATCAGCTGCTGTGGTGGAAAGAGAGCAAGGCCGAGATCATGGCGAGGAAGTTGCAGGCGCGTCAAGCTCGCGAGGCAACCAACCTTGGTGCTTCAACTTCGGTGAGTGGTGGTGCCGACGGTGGCCTCCGAGATTGATGTGGATCGCGTTGGTGGTGGCAGTACTTTTGGGAACCTCTATGCCTAGAACATGACCTATGAACTTGTTGATCTATTTGTGATGTAAAACTATGGATTATGCATCGCATATCTTGAATCTGCCATGTTTGATATGCTTGTGTAGTTGTGCAAAACCCTGTTTTCTGAGGGGCCAAAAGCTCGTGCGAGTTAGCAGACCCCCTACCCCCACCCCGTAAAACAGAATATTCTGTTTTACGGGGTGGGGGTAGGGGGTCTGCTAGGTCGCACGAGTTTTTGACCGGCGAAATGTGCATACAGGGCCCTCTACACGAGTTTTAGGGGGGTGAAAACTTAGGGGGTCTGTTAGACATGCTCTTAGAATCGGAAATATGGGCGCACTAAGGGCGATTTATTTTTTCAAGTGGTTGTGCTTGATTAAAGTCAAATATGATATGGAGAGCATGGCACTTAAACGATGCAATCTATGAGAAGGGGACGACCATAATAGGTGATTCAGCTCTTTCCTAAAAAGATAAATTACACATTGTTACCGGTCCGACAGCAAGTGAAAATCGATGCAGTCGTGGGGGGTCGCGCCGCGGGCCGGTGATCAGCCCGGTAGACCGTGCTGGAGGCGAGAACTGGTTATTTGTGTGGCCAGGATGGCAGAAGCAACGGAACGCGCATCCAGAAGCCGCCATAGCGTTTGAGCGGGAACGGCGGGCACCGTGTCTCGAGTGGGAGACAGGAGATCACGAGCTCGGCCATGTGGTCCTCGTCGGGGAACGCGGCCATGATCGGTGTGTGTTCGGTACACTAGTGCTTCTCTCTGCTGTACTTGTAGAATATACTTTTTTAGTGATACAGTTGACCAAGCCTGACTCGCAGTTTGGAGCTGCTTTAGTTTATCGTTCACGAGATCCTCGATCAGAAGATTCAACTTAATTACCCTCTCAACGGTAGCCAAGTTGTTGTTTGAGTAGCAGTACTAGTTATCTTGTTTAGTGTTGATTGATATCGATCTACCTACGCTTATTTATTGTGAGCATCTTCCTATCGTGTGCATCATGTGTATGAGTGACGCAGCGGTGTATCTTAATTACTAGGATACAGATCGATTTGTCACTATTGCTTGTTCCGATGTCATATTCGCGAGCGGTTGTGAATCAAATGGAATTCTACGCGCAAATTTTCACTAGTATGGAAGCTTGTGCATTTTACGGTAAGAAGGTTTGATGGCGCGGCACCGGCGTCGACAACAATCAGGGCCGGTCCATACATTTACGGGGCCCAGGGGCAAAACCACAACTCGAGGCCCTTGCACGCACATATAAGCACAAAATATGTTATATCTTAAAAGTGAAATATGAAACCGTACATGATAATAGATTATCTCTACACTTTAAAATTGAAAACGAAACTTTTTTTTATCAAGTCAATTCATGGATGAACATAGGAGTATTTACGAAATTTTTGAGCCATGAGAGCGGAAAAATTAAAGGCGTTTAAAGCCGAACAGAGGAATGGAAGGATGAACTTGCACCATCTCTCTAACGGCTGGTTGATGGAGAATGAGCGAAACATTGAGGATGGAAAGAGATCTGATTACGGTGATTCGATTACATCGTTGATCTATATTAGTGACTGCATGTGACCTCGGAATCGAGGAGGAGTCACCTTGTTACCAGAAAAGGCTATTGAGAATTTTTGGGAGAATAGTCAAGAAATGAAGTGTCGACCATTTTTGTTCATGTCTCGTGAGAATAGAGTGTGTAGCTTTGGTGGGCTCGACTTGGTCCGTTAGACTTGAGGCTCCTAATATTTTAGTACATTCTTTTAGATTTTATACATAAATAGAACTAAGACAAGATTTACACTAATAATACTACAGAAGTAGTACATAGGATGGGGCCCCTGCCTTCCGGGGGCCCGGGGCGGGCGCCCCGCTTGCCCACCCATATGGGCCGGCCCTGACAACAATGAGTAGACATTTTCTCTGGATGAAACCTCAAGATCTACTCTTTTCGAGTTTATCAAACGACATCTGCATACGTAGATAGTATTCTTATTAAAAGTGTTGGCTCGAAGTTCCACTTTCCGGTAAGAAACTATATTTTGAACTTTTGGTTAGAATCGGAAATATCGGCGTACATATGACGATTTCTTTTTCAAGTTGTGGTGCTTGATTACCATGTTTAATACTAAGGTGAAGCCGAAGATTGTTTGCCTGCGGTGAAGAATAAAGGAAAGGATCCTTGAAACTGACACATTATGCAAACTCGGTAATCAAGGTCCTAAACTGACACACTATGACAGTGACGGAGCTGGCATAGAAGCAGCCGCCGCGTTGCCGATCGGGTGTGCTCGTCGGAAGACCATGGCAAATCGCGGAGGGGGTCGGTTCGGTAACGATGGGCGCTGTCGAGACATCGTAGTAAGGATCATAGACGGGGGTGCCATGCATGAGCCTACGGGTTGAGACGTGCGGGGACGCGGTAGTACGACAATCGAGAACACCAAGTTTACCCAGGTTCCGTACGGCGCAACTAGGCGACGTTCCTACTAAGTCAGGGCTGAAGACTAAAGTATACAAAGTACAATATGAGTAGGGTTTTGCTAACTCGGCGACAATCAACTTCTCGGCGAGTTGGCTTCTAGCTAATTGTCTGTGTACTGTCCCTCCCGTCCGGCTTTATATAGATAGCCGGGTTAGGGCTTACAGAAAGGAAACCTAGAAGACTATGGAAAGTATCTAACTTGAAAAGTAAGGAATCCGTCTTCTCCTCCAAACCGCACCACTTTAGGTCGTGGTCCGGGTTCTTCTAGAATCCGGTTTCCTGCGCATCAGCTTACCGGGCTGCCTAATGGACTGTAATCCATTACCAACAGGCCACCCTGGTAATCCGGCTCTTTAGACCAATGCCGGATATACCCCTAATCGGTATATATCTAACAGGCGCGGTGATGCTGACCGTGATCGTCATCTGCAACCTGCCGCCCGGTATGAAGTTGGCGGTCCTAGTGGTACCGCTAACCAGGGGCCAATCGGATGTTCGTTGGCTAGGGAGAACAACAACATGGTCCGATCCAGGGAGGACAAGGTTTCTATCATGGCCAGGGTGGTGGAGGCGCCATGACCTTCAATGAAGGTGTTGTAGAGTATCAGCAAGGTCCTCGCCGTTTTTACAACAATGGCGGGGGATATGGAGGACGAGGAAGGCATCGGTATGACAACGCAGGTAGAGGTGGAGCTCGTGGAAGATACGACGCTGGCCGATTTCCTCGTGGAGGGCCGCGACAACATCGATTTGTTCCTGTGACTCCACCGGTTGCTACGACTATGCAACCAAACATACCAACAGTTGTGCCGGTTGTGGTACAGGGAGGACCGCCTGCTCCACGTCACGTCCAGGGAGGTGTGGCGCAAGGAGCTATGATGGTAGTGAACCAGACTTTGCAGCTTGCTGCGGGTGGTGTGGCAGGTGAACATACAGGTGCTCGGGTCGGTTTGGATAGGCAAAGAGTGACAACTGAGGATTCGTCTGATGCTCTAAAAAGAAAACGGCCGAAGAAGCAAAAATGTTTGAGATGCGGGTTATCGGGCCATTTGTTGGGAGAGTGTTCCACTGAAGTGTGCCTCATTTGCGAGGCACCGATGCATCGCAACGGTCAATGTCCTCTACTTGCTGCACCAAAACCTCAATTGATTACATACACTAGTGGAAACAGGGGCATTAGTCCCGGTTCGTAAGCCCCATTTGTCCCGGTTGTGCAAACGGGATGGGCCATCCGGGACAAATACCCCTCCCCCATTGGTCCCGGTTGTGCCAGGACCCGGGACAAATGGGGCTGACCACGTGGCTCGCTAGCTGGAACCTGGCCAGGGCTATTAGTCCCGGTCCTCAACACGACCCGGCATGCATGCCCCTTCTGCCGCGGCAGGGCTTTCGCCCTTTTCTCTGCCGCGGCAGAATTTTTATGATTTGTGTTTTGCGACCCTCAGACATCCCGGTGGCCCCTCCCCGGACCTCCCGGATCCCATGCGACGAGAGGTGCCCCGGTGGCCCTTCCCCGGACCTCCCGGATCCCACGAGAAGAGAGGAGGCTCGGTGGACCCTCCCCGGAGCTCCCGGATCCCACGAACGAATAAGTAATACATATATAAAGCAGAATAAGGAACACTTATATTACGGAAGCAAAGTATATCGAGCATATTACATGACGGATGGAGTGTATTACAAAATCAAATTCAGTTCCAACCGGGGCTATAGTACTCTCCATTTACGTTTAGAACCTCTGCATCTAAGAAGCCCGCAATTTTCTCCTGAATTGCTCGTATGCGGTCCCTTGGTAGAAGACCGTCCCGAAGCCGTTCGATCTAATATAAAGAAGAGTGGCCAATATATATTAATAAAACCAAGTAACTAAAATAGATGGTAATAAGAAGAATTGACGACTAACGTACATGAAATTGCTTTAAATTTCTGCCCTTGGGACATGTCGTCTGACGAATGAACTCGCAAACTTAGTATCCACACAAGTGATTCCCGTCTCCTTGTTGCAAGCACTTTACGAGAACATGGTTTCAATCAAAATAATAATCAACCAACCATGATAATGGTATCGACACTAGAATCAAGGAGATGCGCGCAGATCTAGATAGTATTTACTTGCACAACATCAAATGTAAGCTCTGGTTTCTATTCACCCCTGGCCTTTTTTATGAACCTCTTCCAAACGCTACCCGAGAAAGAAAAAGATTAAAAAGAGTTAGTAATTACTTGATATCCGAAAATGAAACAAAGTAGTCGATGTAGTGCCATATATAAATACTGAAATTAATAAAGATTGAAATTACCGCTGGATCATTTCCTGCATGTCAGCCCACATCGCTAGGGGTTTACGTTTTGGGTCTATTACCATTACTTTTCCTTTGTCAATTTGAAAGATTAGCAGAATATAGTGGAAGCTGCGCACGCAGAACTCATCAATTATACAGTGAACATCGAGTAAGGAAAACAGAATGTTTACAACAGAGTAACACTAACCCGAAGTTGTAAGGAAATAGTATTTCCTGTCGGTGTTGGTTAAACATTATTGCCCTCAGAATATTATTTTCTGTATCCTTGGCAGATAGCTGAAGAGTCTTTTCATAAACAAAATTTGGATCATGAACCCAATATCGTAGATTCCACCTCTTTTGCATTCGAGAATCTTCATTCTGCAATTATAATATATGAGTGTACTATATATATATATATATATATGAATATGAAAATGAACGAGGTGAGCTAGAGAAATAAGTACTTACAGACAATAGGCACTAAGGACAGCTTTGTCGAGGGCCTGCTGCTGGTATAACTGAAACAATTCGTCAAATTGAATCATAACCAATCCATCTCCATACCCATAGTGCTCGTCCTTAACGCTGAGACATATCCAGTCCTGAGATTTCTCAACGGCTTCCATATACCAACTATGCACTCTACGCATTTTCGTTGGTAGATCCTTTATCTCCTCGGGTTTGACGAGAGGCTTCTCGTACCCGTATTTGTACGCATATTCATCTTCGGGGAAGTAGTCTACTGTTTGAATATACTCAGCAATGGACAAACCCGCATCAGCTGCCTTGTCTGCGTACAGTGTTATAAACTCCGGATCAATTTGCTCGTCAGCAATATTAGTGCTCGGCCCCACCTGGGTATTGGAAATCACTTTGAGCGGGGACGTGGATTGTTTTTTCTGCTCTCCGAGCTGGGCAACTGATTTTCCCCTTTTCCCGCTTGCGCTACTACTCTTCGTCGACCGCACCATTTCCTGGTGTGACTTCAGAATAGAGCGGTCATAGTCAGATGACAGACTCGGCTCGGGTTGATGAAGAGTCTTCACCATTTTCCAAGCTCGTTCTATCTCGTCTTCGGTCTCGGGGAAATCTGCCTTTTTCTTCTCCTTCCGCTTCGATTTCCACGCCTCGTATTCGTCCTTTGCGATTTTCTGGTTTTCCTCGGGAGTATAGTCGTAAGGTAACTTGGGTACCTCCTTTGGTACCTTCGGGAGGGGTGACCGATGACGTTTGGGTGATATTTTACGTTTTGGCGGAAACTTAGTGGGCGGAGAAGGCTGACGGGCGGCGTAGGCAACCGCGGTGGAGACGTGCACGGCGTAGGCGACCGCGCTGGAGACGGCATGCATGGCGAAGACGACCGCGCTGGAGACTATTGCGCTAGAGAATGGCGAGGATTCGATGGCTTTGCCGTCTGATTTGGGAGCATAATGCATTCCTTTAGCCATAGAACGGTCAAGTTCTTGGCTTCTCCGAGTTCAGTCAACTCTTCGTCTTCGCCTTCACGGAAATCAAGCTTTACCCGTTCGAATCCGTTGACAACTTCATCGACCCCAACAACAGCGTAGCCCCGTGGAACCGGAAGACTATGGTGAGTTGGTTCGTTGCCAATTGGTAAGACATAGCCGGCCACCGCCTTGATGGTTATATTCACGACCTTCACGTGGAGCTCACAGGTTGTCATCTCCGTGATATCATCCACCGGGTGAATCATCGGCGGTGCATCATCAGCCGGTAGCTGCGTGGATGCAACGCTGCTTTTGCGATGAGAATGTGCGGCGTTCGTAGCCTCGACTTCACCTTCTACCATGTGTGATGCGCCGGTAGACACTATCTGCTGGCTAAGTGTGTTAATTTCGTCCTGCTGCTTCTTTGCTACATCCTGCGTCAGCTTTATCTGTTTTTCAAGTTGACGCCTCCAGTTTGCCTGATTCTCTGCTTCAGCTGCCTCCGCGTCCTTTTTACGTTGACGGCTTCTATCGGGGTATCTCTTTTTGGTGTCGTCGAACCTAGTATTCCACGAAGGATTGCCTTTTACGGCTCGTGTACGCCCTACGTGTTCCTTATTCCCGAGGGCGCGTGTGAGCTCGTCGTTCTCTCTATCTGGCACGAACTTCCCCTCTTTAACGTCTTGTATTGCGGTTCTTAGACTCTCTATGGGTAGAGGACTCTCTTTATGCCTTAGGTTATAGATTGCATTTCCTTCGGCGTCCAACGTGCCCCCATGCCCGTAGAACCATGACCTTGTCCGCTGGACCCACAAGAACGGCTCGGGAGTGATCCCCAGCTTAAGCAGGTCGTTCTCCCATTTATCCCACTTGGGACTGGAACCCTTGTAGCCACCTTGCCCCATAACATGGTGATATACCTTTTTGGCAGCGTTTTTCTCATTTGTTTTTGTCCTTTCCTGTTCATTCTCTGACAGCTTGTACTTCACGAAATCTGCCCATATGAGTTTTATTTTCTCATACCCTTGAGTGAAATCTGGAGTGTTGTTCTTCTTAACATAGTCAAGGTTCAATCTTTTCTTCCAGTTTTTGAATTGCTCGGCCATCTTTTTCAGGTTCCACGCCTTGACCTTTTCCCGTATCTCTTTTTTCATTTTAGTAACATCGGCCTCATTCACAACCTCTTCATTCTCGTCCACCTTCGGCAAGGGTAAGTTGAAATTAGACAAGATCTTCGAGAAAAGATGTTCTTTGGCTATTTTGCTGACATATGAAATTCCTTGTTTCCGCGGATCTTTTGGCTGATTCCACTCATGAACAGTGATCGGGACGTGATCCCTAACTAGCACTCCGCATTGCTTCACAAATTTTTGGGCAACATCAGCGGGAAGCTCGGGTGCGCCGTCTGCTGTGATCGTGTCGATCCTATATCTTTCAACTTCTTTGTTGCGCTTCGTTTAGTCTTTTTTCTGGTTGATATGCTTGAACCGGATGGCTAAAAATATAAAGACTGTTAATACATGTATATAGATAACGGATGCTTCATTAATTAACATATCTATATATGCACCTCGGAGCCGGTGTTTGTAATTTGTACGGCTCCACCGGAGCCGTCGGCTGCTCCCATATCGGAGCCGTCGGCTTCTCCCTCACCGGAGTCGTCTCCCTGGGTGAGCTCCGGATCTCCCTCACCGGAGTTGTTCATCCACTGGCTCACATCGGTCTCTACGTCGGGCCCGCGGATGAAACCCTCGAGCAAGTTTTCGGCATCTTCATCTCTTGGCTCCATACTATACAAAAGGAGTAATTATATGTTTCAGATCTATTTCATCAAAATTGCTTATAGATAATACACAAAAAGAGCAACATATTCATGAAATATTTAAACGTAGGATAATACGCATCCATAGATAAGGAACCCTCATAGGGTAGTCATAGCTCACGTGGTTAAATTTTCTAACATTCCTAACATTCTTAAATTTCTAACACTAATTTAGTTAAATTTTCTAACATTTTTAAATTTCCTAACATTTTCTTGTCAATTCTAACAAATCTAAAATTCCTAAGTCTAATCTAAAATTTCTAACATTCATAACTAATGATTCTAACATTTCTAACACTAATAAATAACTAAAAACAAAAACAGTAATTAAGTAAAAAAAAAGGGAAAAAACGAAAAAAAAGCCCCCTGGTTAGGGCGAGATGGAGGCAGGTCTTACCTCCTCTAGGGCGGCGGCCGGCGCGGGGGCAGTGCCGGCGGGGCAGTGGAGGCCTGACGGGATCGAGGGGCGGCGCTCGCGGGCTGGCGGAGGCCCGACGGGATCGAGGGGCGGCGCTCGCGGGCTGGCGACGGCGCGATAGGATCGAGGGGCAGCGCTCGCGGGCAGTGGAGGCCCGACGGGATCGAGGGCAGCGCTCGCGGGCTGGCGGCGGCGCGACGGGATCGAGGGGCGGCGGTCGCGGGCTGGCGGCGCGACGACGGGATCGAGGGGCGGCCCTCGCGGGCTGGCGGCGGCGCGACGGGATCGAGGGTGGCTCGCGGGCTGGCGGCGGCGTGACGGGATCGAGGGCGGCGCTCGCGGGCAGCGGGACGGAGCGCGGGGCAGCGACGGCGGAGGAGTGCGGCGGCGGGGTATGGCGCGGAGCGAGGGGGCAGTGGCGGCGCGGCGGCGGAGTGCGGCGACGGAAAAACTGGGCAGCCTGGCGGCGTCGGTTCGTCCCTGCGCGCGGTTCTGAAATTGGGAAGGGGATGGTGACGTGTATATATTCATGGCCATCCGTCCCGGGTGGTGGCAGGAACCGGGACGAAAGGCCCCTTTAGTCCCGGTTGGTGGCAGCAACCGGGACGAAAAGACGCTTTAGTCCCGGTTGGTCGCACGGGCCGGGACCAGTTGTGTTTTTGGGCCGGGCGCGCCAAATGTTTTAGCGCCAAAATTTGAATATGCTCATGAATAACTTCTATATACTTTCGAATTTGAAAAAATTTCAACATGAAAATTGCTTGAATCTGCATAACTAAATCAAATCCGTTTTCTGTTTACCTAAATAATTGTTCTAACTATTCAAACTATTAACTATTTTACTATTTACATTCAAATCCGTTTTCTGGCTACTTAGTGCATATATATGTATACCAAATGCACGGCATAACGTATGCTCGCGAATTCTGTTGTTTTGTATTTGCTCGATGAACTGACCGGTGTATGAAGGTGGGCTATATATAGGGTCCTCTGGCTCACAAAGTGCTAGATCCAATGGTTAAGAAACAGTCTGATCCAACGGCTCACAACCACTCGAAAGAAACACAGCGTAGCCCTGATCGAACGACTCACAACAGCTCGAAAGAAACACACCCCTTATCCAACGACTCACAAGCGCTTGAAAGAAACACACGATCCGTGTGATTCTATCTGATTGGTCCAAACGAAACCCTAACCATTTCGTCCCGGTTGGTAAAACAGGCCGGGACTAATTTAACGGACGATCCGTTTCCCAACGAAACCCGAACCATTTCGTCCCGGTTGGTAAAACAGGCCGGGACTAAAGGGATATGTTTTCTTCTCACTATATATATGTATGCATTGCCACACCATTGGCGTAAACACATACAAACTCACCACTCTCTCATGGATTCTATCGTACCCACTCTAACCTTCATCCAGACGTAGGCTCTTTCCGCCTCGAACTACCCCTGCCCGCCCGGCTACAGCGTTCCCGCCGGTTGGATCCTGAGCGCCAGAGGAGTGCCGGTCCCTCCTCTTCCTCAAGGTGTGGCGCGTCGGGCGGCCATCACGAACCACTACTACCACGAGCTCACGCCGGAGCAGCGGAGGAATCCCAGTTGGAATCCTGACTACCGCCCTACTTGGGACGCCTTCTTCATTAATCGGCGTGATAGTTCGCTCGCTAGGTACGAGGAGAACGGCCCGCCTCCTTCGAACTTCAACGAGGCCGGTCGTCGGCTGTGGTGGGGCGGCGGACGGACTCTTCAGAGCGTCATGAACGACATCAGGGCTGGCGATAACCCCCGCATGCGCTACCCTCACGCCCAGTCCTGGAGTCGTGATCCTCCGAGGGATTCCAGAGCACCGTCCGATGATAGTGACGACGACGGCGGCGACTACGACTAAGAGTCGGAGTATTATAGGCCTAGGCAGAAGTATGACTAGCTAGTAGATCGATGCAGTCTAGCCATTATGTACTGCCTTGTTTATTTAGATCTATACTCTCCGTTTAGATTTAGATCCAATCTTGCCATTATGTGTACTATGCCTTGTTTATCTATCGAAATGCATGTCCCCCTCTCCTTAACGTGAGTCGTCTGAATCCAACCAATCAGGAAGAATCACACGGAAAACAGAAAACAGACGCGCTAGCGCGCCACAGTTTCCCGGAATACAACAAATTCTTTTATTAAAAACAGAAAACAGACGAACACTACTCCTCGTCCTGGTCGTCGTCGTCGGTGACCTCCTCGTCATCGTCGGAGGTGCATGATGGTATGTCCGACATAGGCCCCCACCTCGGATCGTCGGAGGCCCAGACTTCGCCGGCGTGGTCGGCCCGACGGAGCTCTTGCAGCGCCTTCGTCCTCGCCTCCCGAGCGGCATCTAACTCGAGGTGGCGTTCGAGGCGCCGCTCCGCCCGCTCAGCCGCGCGGGTCTGCCAAAGCTCCTCGTCGGCGCTCTCCTCCCCCGGATTGTTCCGGTAATACTCGCGGACCACGCGGTCGTCCCTGGCATCGACTAGGCCCTGAAACGCGCGGTGCCTGAGGTGGCGGTGGTCGACGACAGTGACGATCTGCGACGTCGGCGCCCTGGCCTCCGCTTCCCAGAGGGTGTGGCAGTCGTTGAATTTCATCAGCGACCGCGGGCGGTTGAGGCGCCAGGCCGCCGCGTCCCAGGCGCGGGCGGCCTCCGCCGCCGTCGCAAAGGAGCCATGGGGGATGCGGTCGTCCCTGCAGCGGATATGCGCGGTGAACATTCCGTTCTGCCGTGCTCAGACTCCGCGGAAACCGGTGGTGTTGTTCCTCCTCGGAGGCATGGTGGTGGCACGCCGGTGCGTGGAGAGGAGAAGACGCTCGAGGCGCGGCAGTTTATACCGCGCATTCGTGGTCACGCGTCACAACTCCCGCGCCACGAGGCACAATACACACTAACACCCACCTCTCTCACTTCCCCAAGCCAAAAAAGAGAGAAAAGGGGGCTGTGAGGCCGCATATGTAGGGGAAGGGGCACTGGTCCCGGTTTGGGGAATGAATCGGGACCAATGCCCATGCGCGTGCCACGTGGCCTGTGGCTAGGGATTGGTCCCGGGTCGTGCCACAGAACGGGACCATTGTCTCCCCACGAACCGGGACAGATGCCCCCAGGTGGTTTCTGCTGCCTCGGGCACACGAACCGGGACCAATGCATAGCATTTGTCCCGGATGTTTGTGCAACCGGGACAGATGCCCCCCTGGACGAAAGGGGTTGTTTCCACTAGTGATATGGTATTGCTAATGAATCTTTGATGTTCTTTGGAATGCCTTCCTCTGAATTGTACAAACCGAAATTGTTGAATCATCGGTTAGCTTCGGTGGTTGTCACGGGGGGTGATATAAGTATACCACAAATTATTATTAAGTTGCAAAGGTTGGTGCCTACGGAAAAGTTTCTGTGGGATGTGCGGCGGGCAGATCATAATATTTTTAAGGTGTAGTTTCCATCGTAGCAAGAGCTAGAAAGATTGCAGATTTTTGGCACTTTTCGGGTTCAAAATAGTACTTGTGAGTTAACGGTGGAAACTTGGTAAAAAAAGGTAGAACCGATGGACACTCTACTGGAGTATTGGGTGAAGGTTTCTGGTATTCCAGAGGATCATATTGGAGATTACCTCGAGCTTTGGGCTGTGGGATATCTGTTGGGAAAAACCATTAAGCTTGATATGGCATATACTAGGGAAAAGAAGGTTCTTCGTATGCTCGTTGGTTACATTGATTATACGGAGATACCCCCACCTTACCAATGTTTATCAAGGATGGGTTCTATCAATTTTCTTTTGATGTGGAGGGAGAGGAGAAGTCGCAAGGAAACGATATTGTTATGGAGGAATCTCAGCCACGTAAGGATGATGATGATGTCATTGGGGATGACTTCCAGGAAGCTCTAGATAAGGAGGCATCACAAAAGGAAAATGGAGGTGCTATTGATGGCTCTACTACGGTTGTGGATCCTATGCTAGATCGGGGTAGTGCTTCTGATACCTTACCTAAACAGACTATGAAGGGAGGAGTTGTTTTATCTCCGTTAGTTCGACGATATTTTTAAACTTGCTAGAAAGGAAATACAAGAAAAATTCGTTACGCGTTGTGAGCTGGACCTTGTGGGAGGTGATATGCAGGCAGACTCGGTGCATACTACGCTTGCGTTATTGTCTAGCCCGAGACAGAGAGTGGGCTCGGATCCTACTGCTTTCGAGCCGGTAGCTTCTGGTGGACTGGACAAGTTGGTGCAACACAGTTATGTTGAGTGTAGCAGGAAGAACTCGGTGGTTTCATATGTTGGGCAGGTTTTGGGGGTGGAAAACAGTGGGTCTCGGATCTATATGACACCTACTGCTGCTGGGTACATGGGTGACACGGTTGGGATCTTGTCACCTGTGACGCTCACCTCGGTGCACAAGACAGTTGTTGGGCTGGAGCTTGGGTCCGAGTTTGACAACATGCAGAAGTCAACGTGGCTGTGGAAAATGGGGAGCTGAATTCGAGCAGAACTCAAGTGGAGTGTGATGCTGGATTCGACACAGATACGACTTGTGCCTATTTAATGACAGCAGGGACATATGGGGGTGGTGAGGCGGAGAACATTGCTTCTCCTTTATTGATGCATGGTGGGGCTGGGCTCGAAATGGCGGTTTCAGAAGGGAGGAGTGGCCAGACTGTGGATGCCGCTCATTGTCGGGTTCTTGTTACTCCGACTAAACCTACAAGGGAGGAGATAGTAGCTTTTGGTGGCATTGCAGAACCTTCATCTGAGGGACTTCGTCTTAGTGCTCGGCTGAGAGCACAACCGGATGCTGATACCCCTATTCCGGAGCATGCGGTTCTAAGAGCGGGGAAGCGTGATGCCATATATTCAGGTTCGGATCCACCCAAACTACCATCCTTTACCGCATTGTCTAATGATATAATTGTTCGTAGAGCGGCTAAATTGGGGGTTTATTTGGGGGGTAATTCCAGTCAAGTTGATGATGCTATTAATAATTTAAAATCAATTGACCATGCACGGAATTTAGTGGTTTTGACCAACTCTCTTGATGTGGATGGGTATAACAACTGAAATAATTTAGTTTTACGAAAAGCTTCTAATCTTTGCAATGACTACGATATAGAGGAAAGTGAGAGGGTGGAGAATCATTTGGATTCTACTGTGTTAGATATGACTAACATGCCTTCTAGAAAGAAGAAGGTGTCAACACATTTAGCTCCTAGAAGGAGTGCAAGAATTAAAAAGAGTGTAAATCGAGATGAGAGGTTTTTTCTGGAATTCAAATGGTTTAGGGGACACGGCTAAGCACTTGGCTATTAAAGAGGTTGTAAAGGAAGAAAAATTAGATTTTCTGGTTTTGTTGGAAACTGGAAGGTCAAATTTTTTAGCTCAATTTCTGAATCATTTGGTGGGTGGTTTGGAGTTTAATTGGTATTGTCTACCACCACATGGTAGGTAGGGGGGATTTTGATAATTTTAACATTTCTTCTCTGAATATTCAGTCGGTATCAGCTGGGGATTTCTGTGTTAAGTTACATGTGAGGTCGAAGGAGGATGGCTTCCTTTCGGCTCTAGTTGCAGTGTATGGAGCTGCACAGGATGATAAAAAAGCGGAGTTTCTTGCGGAGCTGGTGTGTGTATCTGAGGGGGAATCACTACCCATGTTGATATGTGGTGATTTTAATATAATTAGAAGAAAAAAAGAGAAGAATAACGATAACTTGAATCCTCGATGGCCAACTTTACTTAATGCCATTATTGAGAGTCTGGATTTAAAAGATTTGGAAATGTCGGGTCGTCAATACACTTGGGTTAGTAGACGTGATATTCCAACTTATGAAAAATTAGATAGAATTTTAGCGAGTGTAGAATGGGAACAAAAATACCCTTTGGTAACGGTACATGCTCTAATTCGAACAGAATCTGATCATACCCCGTTATAAATTGACTCGGGATCACCAGCACATATTGGGAATACATCGGTGTTCTCATTTGAGTTGTCTTGGTTCAGACATGAAGGTTTCTATGAGATGGTTTGTAAGGAGTGGGCGTCAGATTCCACCGGTTCATCTCCTATTGAAACCTGGCAGAATAAAATTAGGCACCTTCATAGCTTTTTGCGAGGTTGGGCTAAAAATATTTGTCGGCAATATAAGATTCAGAGAGATCGCTTGCTGTTACTTATTAATGACCTTGACCTAAAAGCTGAAACAACTATTTGGAATGAAGCCGAAATGTTAGGGAAGAAAGAGGCAGATGATTTTTAGCCAAATTAAGGAGGGACGAGGAATTTAAATGGGCACAAAGTGCGAAAGTAAAACATGTTCAGGAAGGGGGTAATAATACTAGATATTTTCATCTCATTTTGAATGGTAGACATCGAAAGAAGAGAATTTTTCAACTTGAACAGGATGAAGGCACAATTATGGGACAACAAAATTTAAAGACTTTTATTTCGGAGTATTATGAAAAATTGTTTGGGGCTTCGGATCCCACTTCTGTTTCGTTGATTGAAATGATGACAGAAGACTTACCTCAAATCTCCGTTGAGGAGAATGAGTACTTGACCAGTCCCTTTTCGGAAGAGGAGGTATTCTCTGCGATTGCGCAGATGGAGCATAACAAAGCTCCTAGCCCCGATGGTTTCCCTGCAGAATTTTATCAGCATTTTTGGGAGATAATCAAGGTTGACTTGATGGGTATGTTTACCCAATTGCATTTAGGGAACCAACCTGTTTTTAAGTTGAACTTCGGTGTTGTTACCTTGCTTCCCAAGAAGGAGGATGCTCGTAGAATTGAGCAATATAGGCCTATTTTCCTCTTGAATGTGAGTTTTAAGATTTTTACGAAGGTGCGCACTAATAGAATCACTTCCATTGCTCAAATATTAATTAGACCATCTCAATCTGCGTTTCTCCCTGGTCGAAATATTTTGGAAGGAGTGGTAGTATTGCATGAGACTATCCATGAGCTTCATCGGAAGAATATGGATGGTGTACTTTTCAAATTTGATTTTGAGAAGGCTTATGACAAAGTTAATTGTTCCTTCCTGCAACAAGTGTTGTGTATGAAGAGATTTTGTCCTTAATGGCGACAATGGGTGGAACGGTTTGTTCAGGGTGGAAGTGTTGGGATTCGTGTGAATGATGATATAGGACATTACTTTCAAACCCTAAAGGGCTTACGGCAGGGAGATCCTCTGTCTCCTATTTTGTTTAACATTGTGGTAGACATGTTGGCTGTTCTAATTGCTCGTGCAAAAGAGGATGGTCAAGTTGGAGGCCTCATACCTCATCTGGTTGAGGGAGGTGCCTCCATCCTTCAATATGCTGATGATACTATTCCTTTTCTTGAACATGATCTAGATAAGGCGGTAAATATGAAATTGATATTGTCTATATTAGAGCAACTTTCAGGATTAAAAATTAATTTCCATAAGAGTGAGATTTTCTGTTTCGGTAGGGCTACAGAGGATAAGGATAATTATAGACACATCTTTGGATGTGAATTCGGTACCTTACCGTTTAAATACTTAGGAATTCCGATTCATTATTGGAAACTTCTTAATAAAGAGTGGAAACCTGTTGAGGACCGTTTTGAGAAAAAGCTTGCTTCGTGGGCTGGAAAACTTTATTCATATGGAGATCGTCTGGTCTTGATTAATTCTGTATTATCCAGTCTTCCTATGTTTTTATTATCGTTCTTTGAGATACCCGTTGGGGTATATAAACGACTAGACTTTTATCGTTCTCGCTTTTTTTGGCAAAGTAATAACCTTAAAAACAAATATCGACTAACAAAATAGAATATTATCTGTCATCCTAAGGATCAAGGTGGACTGGGGATTGAGCTTTTACGACTTAAAAACAAATGTCTTCTTGCCAAGTGGATTTTTAAGTTGTTAACCGGAGATGGTGTCTGGCATGGGTTATTGCATAACAAATATATCAGAGATAAGTCATTGGCGTAGATCGAGGCCAAGCCTACGGACTCCCCCTTTTGGAAAGGCGTTATGCAAGTAAAAGATGAGTTTTTTAAAAGAATTTCTTTCATGCTAGGTAATGAGCATAATATCAGGTTCTGGGAGGATGTTTGGATGGGATCCACCTCATTGGCAGTACAAATACCCATCCCTGTTTGTTATTGTGAGACAAAAAAATGTGATGATCTCCCAAGTCACTGGACATAATCATCTTAATTTGACGTTTAGACGTTCATTAGTGGGTGACAAGTGGAATTATTGGCTTCATATGGTAGAAATACTATTGGTAGTAACTTTATCAGATGAACCGGACTCATTCTCCTGGAACGTGTGTCTCTCTGGAGTATTCTCTGTGAAATCATTTTACGTTGATCACATGAATGGTAATGCTAGATATCTTAGGAAATTTCTGTGGAAATTAAGGTACCTCTTAAGATTAAAAAAATTATGTGGTTTCTTTCTAGGAAAGAATTACTCACAAAAGATAATATAGCCAAACGAAAATGGAGTGATTGCACTAAATGTGTTTTTTGTGGGACACAGGAGAGTGTTGAGCATCTCTTTGTGTCTTCTGATTTTGTTAGAAAAGTTTGGCGTCTGATTCATTTTACTTTTGGTATTGCTGCCCTATCTAGTGTGAATAACATGTTTGGTAGTTGGCTCTCACGGATTGACAAAAAAAAATCGATCATACGCATAGGTGTATGTGCTTTCTTATGTGCAATTTGGAATTGTCGTAATGATGTGATCTTTAACAATGAGAGAGTGGATAATTTTTTGCAGGTGATTCATCGTGCCACATATTGGATCCACTTGTGGTCTTTCCTGTTACCAGAGGACAAGCGAGGTCGCTTGCACTCAGGATGTGCTCGGTTGATGGCGCTCATACGGGCTATCTTCAACCAGAGTGGCTGGTTGCTCACTAGAAGATTGGAAAATGCATAGACGCTATTCCCTTCTAGTTTTCCGTTGGTTAATTCTTATGGAGACTCTTTGTGATCCATGATTTGTAATAAGCTATACATACTCCGTGCTTGATATTTATTTTAATAAAATCAGCTGTGTGCATAAATTTGAATCAGAGGCTGGGGTTACCCATTAAAAAAGTACTAACTATAAGTGATTTAGAACTAATCTATAAAAAATGACCCCACTTTCATAGTGAGAAAATAGAGCCAACACCCCTTTTTTCCACCTTCGTCTGTGTTACAATATTGTTTACAGATGCTCGAGCATCCATTGAGAATACACAATACAGATGAGAAGACATTGTAGTATACATGACCAGAATGGTTAGTTTTAATTAGATCTTTATCCGAAGAAACAAATTCAAATATGATATGATATGGAGAGCATGTCACTTATGGAACGATGCAATCCATGAGAAGGGGATGACCACTATAGGTGATTCAGTTTTTTCTGGAAAGCTACAACAACACATTCTTGCCAGTGGACAACAAAGGGATGAGTGTAAGGTAAATCTCCAATGTTTAAAGATCACGTTGCCTACAGGAGAAATGTTAAGGATCTTCAGAATCAGCCAAGAATTACACCTCGACAAAGCTACGGTTCCCACAAGATCCAGTGCAGTGGAGGCTGAAGGACATGCGGGCTTGAAAAGGAGTCAAAGAAAAATACTGATTTGATCCATATATTGATTATCTTGGAGTCTGATAATTCGAGATCATACTTCACCATGTTAGAAAACAGGAGTATGATACTCCCTCCGATTCATAAAATTTGTTGGTTATTTTATACTAAGTTAGTACAAACTTTGTACTAAGTGGGCGGCACTTTTTATGGATCGGAGCGAGTAGCTTCTTTTAGCTTTATTTTCTTTTTTCTAAATATGTTTAGTGTAAATGAAACTGTATTTGCATTGGAAAAAAGGATGTGTAACATCACTGCCGACGGTTTTCCTTCCTTAGCAACCTGCTTGTGTTGGCTACATGCCTTCATCACTAATTTGTGGCCCCGGCGTTTAAAAATAGACCTGGCATAGAGCCAACATTTTTCTCAAGAAAAATATGGATCTATTATAGAAGTTCACAATAAGTACAAAACATCATAAACATGATAAAAATTACATCGATACACATGACCACCTAACGATCACTATTGCCGCTAGAGAGAGCCGCCAACGTGATGCTGTCGCTGCTCTCCTACCAGAGATGGGCTGCCGGTGTTAACAACAGTGTGGAAGTCTTCGTGAATGTGCCACTAAGGACCAGCGCTTTAGAACCGAAGTCAGTGCCATTGAATCATTAAATATGATCTGAATCTTTTGACACCAAACTTGTAACACACATAGACCGCGCGGGATCAACCACTCCATAAGAATAGTCACGAGACGAATCCCCGCTCTCCTAAACGTCGTCGGCAAGATTACCGATGACGGTTGGATGAGGAGACCGGTATACCTTGTAATTGTCCCACACAACGCCACCATATCCACTATAACATCTTTGTCGGTTGACAAAATTACAAATGTAGTGCTTAGGGTCTGTTTGTTTGGGCTGCTGCTGTTGAGAATCAGCTGTAGCTGGTGAGCTGTTAGAAAGCAGCTGTGGGGAGCAGGTGCTGGAAGCATAGATTTGATGTTTGGCAGGAGTACTGTTGAGGGTTGCTGTTGCTGGTTTGAAGGATGCAATGTCTGAAATGCCCCTGATTGCTAAAGAAGTTATACAAATGTTGATTGGAAAGAAATTAACTATTTCTGACCATTTTTAACATATTTTCCATTCTTAAGAGTTGAATTATCTCAATTTTACAATTTTTGTTAAACTAATTGTAAACACGGTAATTATAGAAATAAGTTATGAGTTATCTGGTAAGCTTTCTTTGAGCTTTTGGCTTTTGACTTATAATTCAAAATGTTCACAACAATATTACATAAAACATAAAACATCACGTACATGAGAAGATAATACAAGATGATAACATGTATATTACAAGCTAATCACACGCGGACCGAAAACGGTGGTATTTTAAAACGGCAGACCGAAAACTAATCACACGCGAATCATGTCTGTCGGTTCGGTTGTTGTTTGCTTAGCAGGCGCCTTGCCTCCCAGGCGCCCTCGTCCCCCGTTAGTGTCCACTCCGGAGCCAACGTCCAGTTCTCATGGCCGGCGGTGGTTCCCCTGCTGACCGGGTGCTTCTCTCTGGCTCAGATCTGACCTCCCCGTCGAGGTCCCCTGGTGCGGGTAGGCCTGCTTCCGCAGCCGTCCCTTCCAAGCTTCGTTCGGTGGTGGTGCGCACTGGGACGGGCACGTCGCCTCCGCCGGTGGGAGTCTGGACCGAGGCCGTCTCCAAGAAAGCGGCGCGCAGAGCGTTCGTCCCGCAGCCGACGGCTCGGCCCTCTGCTCGTGTTCCCTCGGCGCTCTGGGGCCTATGCTACAACTACGGCGAGCCGGGACATGTCTCCGCGAAGTGCCACAACGACACCAAGTGCGTCAAGTGCGGCGGCTACAGCCACGAGTCCCGCGAGTGCACGACGAAGCGCCCTCGCAGCCCCTCGGTAGGGATGCCGGTGGCGGCCCCCGCGCCTGTCCGCCGCCGTCTTCCTGCTCCGCCCCAGGTGCCCACGACGGTGTCCCCCCTCTTCCTCCCCTCCCCTGGCGGCGTTTCCCCCCTCGGCTGCCTCTCCCGACGCGCTCTGCGTCGTCACAGCGGTGGCCGCCCCCTCTCGCCGCTCGTGGGACGAGGTGGCGCAGACACTGGCCGGCGGCCCGTCGTCCTCCTTCAAGGTGCCGTTTGAGGCGGATGGGCCGGTGCCAATGTGGTCCCCTGCACCTTCTGATGAGGGTGAGGTAGAGGTGTGCGTCCTGGCTCCGGCGGAGGGCATGGTGGCCCTCGAGGCGGAGATGCACCAGTGTGCGGTCGTGGCCATGATCACGGGTTCACGACCTGAGCTGGACCTATCGGAGGCGGCCGGGGCTATCCACGCACTGTTGGAGCTCACTCCCTACGACTTCTCCATTCGAGCGCATTTCCCCGCGGATTTCCTGATCCTCTGCAACTCTGATGAGGTGCATGCCAAGCTGTCTCGCGCGCCGGCAATCTGCGGTCCTGGCTTCACCTTGTATCTGAAGCCCTGGATACGCCAAGATGAAGCCACCCATGTTGCGGCGCCTTTCTTGGCGACGGTGGACATCATCGGCATCCCAGGACACACGTGGGCGCTGAGGACGGCGCAAGCGTTGCTGATTGGGGCCGGGTGGATACAAGACGTTGCCCCTGCCACGACCAATCGTTTTGACATGTCCAAGTTCACAGTGCGGGTGTGGACCAGATCTCCGCGGCGGCGGTGCCTGGCCGCAAGTGGTTGGACGTTCTCGACCCTGAGTTCGTCCCGCGGCTCACGGTCGTCAAGAACGACTCGGCGCCTAAGAACAAGCGTGCTCTTCGCTATCCTATCAAGATCGTCGTCACCGAGGTGCTCGAGCATGCCAGCGCAAGCTCCGGCCCGCCACCGCCGCCAGACTCAAGCGCGGATCGCGGCGATGGCGGATCCCAAGGCAGGAAGGGCGCTCCCAGCGAGGGGGGGCGCCTCGCCGCGGTGCTGATCAAGGTCATGCCCCTCCGCCGCGGCGCCAGCGGCAGACGGATGGGGAAGGTGGAGCTGCGTCCAGTGAAGACTCTGTCACGGGGCCACGCCGCCGGTGTGCCACGCGTTCCATGCAGACGGGCACTTCCGACGGCTCGCAGAGGCAGATGTCGAGGGCAGGCTCGCTGGCGGACTCCTCATCGCCGACAGTCCTGTCGCCGGTGATCTTTTCTCCGGCGGCCTTATCAACGGCGTGTTCCAGGCCGGTCGTACGGAGGAAAGTGTGGCGCCCGGTTGCGTCAGTAGAGCCCGCGTCAGCGGAGTTGGTAAAGGGTGGGTCCCGAGTGATCTTCCCGCGCTCAGCGGTCACGACTGGATTTCAAATCGTCGCACAGTTGGAAGCTTCGAGTCCACCGCTGGCCACCCCTTGCCTACCATGTGTCCTGCCAGCTGCCACAAAGACAGGACTAGTGGAGGAGACAACAACTGTTTCCTTGCAGGGGCAGCAGGCGGATTCTTCTGGCAAAGGCGTCTCGGCGGTTTCTCCTGACAAAGGCGTTTTGGCGGCTTCCACTCTGGCTCCTGTGGCTCTGTACCCCCAGGCTGATCCTGTCGCTGCTATCGGGCAGGGCGACCAGGCCACCTTTGACCCCGCCCTGGAAGATCTGCCCTGCGGAGCGGACAGTGGTGGATCCCAAGTTGGATCCTGGTGCAGCGCGGAAAACCCCACCCAAAAGGCTTATTCCTTTGGGTCCCCGGTTCATTTTTCGCTGGAGGTTTCCCTCTCTGGCTCGCCTTCAGAAGCCCTTGGCCCAGCTTGCCCATTGGGCCTGGGCGCCAACTCTGTGTGTTCCCCATCGCCTCCACTCTCTGGTATCGCTGAGAGGCTGAATCCCACTGCCAAGGTGGAGACGGGGAGACTCAAGCCCACGGCCCTCTGCTTCAAACCTGCCACCCCTACTATGCCCAATGATTCTAGCCGGGACCCGGAGAAGATGAAAGAGTTGATCTCCCAGATTCGCACGCATATTGCCTCCCCCTCCTGCCGCTCCCCAACGTGCAAGCAGTGCGGCGTCGAAGGTACAAGTTCGTACCAGAAAGTGAATGCAGGAGAAGCTCCAGGCTCGCTCTCAAGGCGAAATCACGGCCGGCGCCTACTGTCAAACGTTCTCAGCAGTTGTTGATGGTGTAGCTTGGCATCGCCCCGCCGGAGGAGACAATCTCGGACTCCCACCTCAAGCAGTACGCGGCATTCTTCGATGGCCCTCTGGCACATTCGCAGGTGCAGGCGCTAGCATCTCTTTTCAATCTGACGGTGCCAGTTGGGACGTCTGAGGATGACCTCTCCTAGGTCTTGCGGTTCGGCGGTTAACTGCAGGTTTGATCAATGTAATGGGTGAATCACACCATCGCGGTCTGGAACATCAGAGGGACAAACGATAAAAATAGGCAAACGGCGACACGTAATTTGGCGGACGACTGCAAAGCTTCGGTCATCTGTCTTGTAGAATCCAAGCTGGAGCATGTAGATCGCTTTCTTATCATGAAAATGTTGGGTTTGCGGTACGATGGCTTTTTCTTCTTGCCCACGATAGGAACTGCAGGTGGCATCATCGTTGCATGGCAGTCGAGCATGGTTACAGTCTCGTATCCCAGGGTGGACACCTACTCCCTCTCGGCCTTCTTCTCCTTTGTTGATGGGGGTGAGTGGTGGCACACCACTGTCTACGGACCCACGGCGGATGCCCTCAAGCTCGATTTCCTCGAGGAACTTAAGGAAATCCGTACCTGTTGTAATGGAAAATGGACGATCGCGGAAGATTTTAATCTCATTGTCGAGGCTGCAGACAAGAAGCAGGGCACTATCAACAGGCGCATGATGGGCAAGTTCAAGAAATTCTTGAATGACATGGAATTAGCGGAAGCTCCACTGATGGGACGCCGCTTCGCATGGTCGAATGAGCGGGCCATTCCCACTTTAGTCAAACTCGACAGATGGTTCTAGTCCGCGGACTAGGACACTTGCTGCCCCAACTGCCTCCTCCAGGCTTTGTCATTGAACATCTCAGACCACTTCGCCATCCAAATGTCGACGAATGTCTGTTTCTCCTCAAAACGGCGTTTTCACTTTGAGAGTTTCTGGCCCTCGCAACATGGATTCGCTGAGACTGTCTCCCAGGCCTGGACCCTGACTTAACCTGAACGCGATCCTCTACTAGCTCTTGACACAAAGCTACGGGTCACTGCTAGGGCGCTGACTTCCTGGGGGCGAAAAAGGGTGGGAAATATTAAACAACAACTTCTCCTAGCCAATGAGATCATCTTTCAACTAGACAAGACCCAAGATGTAAGGACTCTCTCGCATGAGGAATTCTGGTTACGTAAAGAACTAACGAAAAGACTCCTGGGCCTCTCCTCCTTGCAGCGCACAATCGCTCGCCAACGCTCTCGTCTCCTTTGGCTCCAAGAAGGAGATGCCAACACGGCATATTTTCACGCCCAC
This sequence comes from Alopecurus myosuroides, assembly GCA_028641055.1. Taxonomy (NCBI): domain Eukaryota; kingdom Viridiplantae; phylum Streptophyta; class Magnoliopsida; order Poales; family Poaceae; genus Alopecurus; species Alopecurus myosuroides. Next base: position 63,359,269 of record CM054061.1, on the reverse strand, counting down.
GCTAGTGCTCGGAGAAGGAAAAATCACTGCTTCAAACTCTCCCGTGGTGACGGCCACGTCTCAGGCGGACATGAATGAGCTGAGTACACGGTACTTCGAGGAGATGATCGGCACGCCCCATCCCCGCACGGCAGGCCTCAACTTAGAGGCCCTGGCTTTCCCTGCGACTGACCTGTCGAACTTGGAACAGGATGTTACAAATCGTAGGCGCATAGTCGATCTACCGAGGCCAAGCAATCACAGCAAAACACGACACCGAGATTTGGTAACGCAGTTTGGCGAACTCGCCTACATCTGCGGGGCATGACTACGGGCGCACCTCCCCATTGATACCGCTGCACCGGCCGCCTTGGTCGCCGGCACAAACCGCCGGCTTCCCTTGCGCGCCTGCTGCTATCAAGTCGTCATCGACGACAAGCCCGCCGAGGCAATACAGACGCACCAGATCTCAACGCCACGCCGGTCCGGCCGCCCCTGCCACGGGCGCCGGACCGTCCCCTCGTGATCTTGTGTCTAGCCTACTAGCTTTCGTCGTGTCTATTTGGGCTACTCCCGGTGCCTTTATATATTAGGCCAGGTTACACGTGTCCGACTCAAACACCTAACCTTCCGTTTAATTACAAGTCCTAGCGTAGCCCTACTCGTACACATATTCGACATATATTCCAACAAACTCCACCTTGGCGAATATGCCCTTCGCCATCTTGAAGCCGTCATGCCGAATCTTTGTATACCTGGACTTGAACCATTAATCATGAGCTCAGCTGCTACTCCCTTGACTCCATATGACTCCACCTGCAACCGTACTTCCTTCCTTGTTTCACCACAGTCAATGCTCCCACGAAAATTAAGTTCTTTCTCACTCTTATATTGTGCTCCCAACTCTCCGGAGTATCCGTCCACCGTCATCACACAACGATCATAAAGTCACCATATCGACAACGCCGTTGCATCGTCACCTTGGTAGTCTCGTCCTTGATCCATGTGAAAGTGAACAACTCACATATTAGGTGCCACAAATAAGAGTTACCTGAACTCATCATTCTCGCTATTGTTGACTGCATCTGTGAAGCCTTGAAGAAATTTCGCCGTTGCCTTAAGTCATCTCCAGTCAAATTCACAACTGTCTCATCACCGCTTTCACAGATTCTCCATGGCCAACACTCATCCATCTTCATGGTCGATAGATAGTTATCATCATGAATCCGTTACTCGCCAACACTGCTTCAGCAACCCCTTGCACTCATGCCTGACCACATGTCTGACCGCCAGTGCCGTGGTCTGTCGCTGTGTCCCGTGCTCACCGCACGCCTCGCCGCTATTACCGCGTCGAGCATCCACAATCTTGGCCAAGATCTTCAGGGTCGCGTACCCACACCATCTCAGGCCCCACTGCAGATAACCATCGGTCATACCTGACCAATGCCGAGTTCCACGCATCTCTCCGAACCGTGAGCTCCAGTCCGAAACAACGTGCCTCTCGCCTTCCCGCTGACTAGGCTTCGACTCTCCGCGCTTACGCCGTAGCCCCTCCATCAGCTGAGTGGAATCGTCAGACTCCAGCTCCACCTTCAACATGACTCCTTGGTAGATGATCAATCCACCCCACGCCCTGCCGACCTCAAGATATTACATGTGCACCATCTTGAATCAACTCCGCGCCATCGCATGTTGAAGCACGCACCCCTCAGGCATGCGCCACGTGTTACCACGCCACAGAATTCGGACACCATCAGCCGTCACGCTCCTACGTCGTCGCCGATCTTCGCCGTCTTCTGTCCCGTCAGACTGTCCAGTCCAACCCAGTCGAACGCATCCGACTGCAATCATGCTGCACCTTGCGCCTAGTACACCCGCCAAATTGCCGTGCACTGTCCGGCGCCCGTATATGCATGATCATCCTCTGCGACGCCTTATGCGCAGCTCGCCAATCTGACAACCACCTGGTAGTATCTCCTATGCAATTAGCAACTTACCCAAAAGAATTTTGCTTCCCTGGTAGCTTTCCATGGGTGCACCTAGCCTCCACAACTCCCAATGCCTATTCCCTTGATTATGTTGCTCCTCCATGCATAAAATACACCATGGTGCAAATTGGTCTTCTTTTTTAATACAAAACTCGGTACGCGTGCCATCATGTCCAGCTTTCCTTGGCCTTCTCTCGTACGTTCACTGCCATGCACTTGAGAAGTGCAAATCAGCCCGTGAAACACCGCACGCCAGCTTTGACCCGTCATGCTGAGCCTTGCTGAGGCCACGTACCATCTGATATGTACGCTGCCAACCGTGGCCAAATTCTGAACCTCTTGCTGTCTCCGATCGCCATACTGCTGCCTTGATCACGATGTTCCGTCCGCTTCAATCGTGAATGATTCCGATCAGTTTACGATCATCGCTTCTAACGAAAAACAGCGAACCACCTCCGCTCGATCTTGCAACACCCTCTAGCTCGATTTCCAGCGCGTCCGAACCTTGCTCTGATACCACTTGTTACAAATCGTAGGCGCATAGTCGATCTACCGAGGCCAAGCAATCACAGCAAAACACGACACCGAGATTTGGTAACGCAGTTTGGCGAACTCGCCTACATCTGCGGGGCATGACTACGGGCGCACCTCCCCATTGATACCGCTGCACCGGCCGCCTTGGTCGCCGGCACAAACCGCCGGCTTCCCTTGCGCGCCTGCTGCTATCAAGTCGTCATCGACGACAAGCCCGCCGAGGCAATACAGACGCACCAGATCTCAACGCCACGCCGGTCCGGCCGCCCCTGCCACGGGCGCCGGACCATCCCCTCGTGATCTTGTGTCTAGCCTACTAGCTTTCGTCGTGTCTATTTGGGCTACTCCCGGTGCCTTTATATATTAGGCCAGGTTACACGTGTCCGACTCAAACACCTAACCTTCCGTTTAATTACAAGTCCTAGCGTAGCCCTACTCGTACACATATTCGACATATATTCCAACACAGGACTTCTCTGAAGCGGAAATCTGGGAGGCGATCAAGTCCTTGCCACATGTTGGCCGACAATCAAGGCTGATTTTATGGGTGCGATCACGCACTTGGCAGGGCAAGACCCTCGGAGTTTCCAATCTCTCAACAGCGCCTTCATCACGTTGTTGCCCAAACGGATTGGGGCGACGGACATGACTGATTTATGGCCTATAAGCCTCCTTCACAGTTTCGCAAAGATCTTCTCCAAAGCTCTTGCAAATTGCCTCGCGCCTAAACTGCAGGAACTCGTCGCCACCAATCAGAGCGCTATTGTGCGAGGGAGAACCATCCAGGATAACTACATGCTGGTCAGCCAATCTGTCAAAACTTTTCACCAACGCCGAACCCCTGCCCTCTTCCTGAAACTTGACATTGCAAGGGCCTTCGACTCACTGTCATGGCCTTTCCTTCTGGAGGTCCTCGGACGCCGAGGTTTTGGCTCACGTTTCTGTAACTAGGTTTCGGTGTCGTTGTCCACTGCCAGCATGCGGCTCCTTGTTAATGGCTTCCCAGGAATGCAAATCTTCCACGCCAGAGGGCTTCGCCAAGGGGACCCTGTGTCCCCGCAATTCTTCACCCTAGTCATGGATGTACTCACCGCCGTCTTCTGTAAAGCGGAGGAGGCAGGCATTTTTGAGGTCCTGTCTAGATGGGGCATCAGGCATCGACTCTCCCTCTATGCCGATGATGTTGCCATGTTTATTCGACCAGTCGAAGCGGAGTTGGCGGCGGCGCGACAATTGCTTGATTGCTTTGGAGATGCCTCTGGTCTGATCACCAACCCTGCCAAGAGCGTTGTCGTCCCGGTGCGTTGCGAGCAGGTTGATCTTGATGGCGTCCTGCCGGTGTTCCCTTGCCAAGTGCCAACATTCCCATGCCGCTACCTCGGTCTACCTCTCTCGCCCAGGCCTTTGCACAAAGCAGACTGGCAGCCCCTCCTCGACGAGCTTGCTCGACAGCTGGCCGCCTGGCGTACATCCATGCTTACTGAAGGTGGACGCCTCGTGCTAATATCATCGGTTCTGATGCTCATCTCGGTCTACCACATGCTGTCACTTGACCTACCGCCTTGGGTGATCAAGAGCATAAATAAGATTTGCAGGCGGTTCTTTTGGAAGGGATCGGAGGACTCTCATGGTGGGAGCTGTAAAGTGGTATGGGATCTTGTCTGCAGACCCAAAGCGCTCGGTGGCCTGGGCATACACAACCTAAAGAGGCTCAACGATGCCCTGCGCATTAGATGGAGATGGTTCGAGAAGGCCGGCCCTCTCAAAGCTTGGGATGGACTCAAATTCAGGCTCTCGAAGGAAGCAGAGTCCATGTTCCTTGCAGCCACGGTTGCCACTGTCGGAAACGATCAGCACACTTCTTTTTGGTATGATCGTTGGATTCATGGGGAAAGCGTCCAGGAAATTGCGCCGGCACTGCTGCCTCTCGTCACCCCCAAGAGCGCCCTACAGTTGACGGTGCAAGCGGCGCTGCTCAACAACAAATGGATTGAGGTTATCAGCGGTGACTTCTCAGTTCTAGCGATAGTACAGTTTGTTCGGCTCTGGCAGGCCCTGCAGGAAGCACCGCCTCTCTCGACAGCCCCCGACTGCTTCAGGTGGACCCTGACCTCAAATGGTGCCTACTCAAGTAGATCGGCCTACCGGGAGTTTTTCCTAGGCACGGTAAATGAGGGTTTCGCGGACCTCCTCTAGAGCTATTGGGCACCCCTCAAGGAGAAGATTTTCATGTGGTTGGCCATCCAAGATCGCTGCTGGACCGGTGAGCGCTGCTTGGCTTGAGGTCTGCCAGGACCCTCTAGATGCTTGCTCTGCGATCAAGCCTCGGAGTCGATCGACCACCTACTCATCCGATGCCCTACGGCCAGGGCAATTTGGTTCGAGGTTTTAGCAGATGCAGATCACAGACGCTTTATGCCACTGCCTAACTCTACACTCAATATACTTGGTGGTCGGGTCTGGCTAGTTGCACTCCGCGTTCAAAGCGTAGGGAGATTGCTGCGTTAAGCGTGGCCTGCTGCAGGAGGCTTTGGCTCGAGCGCAACAATCGCAATTTTGATAGGCTTGCAACCACGGATGCTACCATCCTCAGTAGAATTAAAGAGGATTTCCATTTGTGGTCTTTAGCTAGGCGGCCAGCAGAGAGGCGGGAGGAGTAGACTAGCTGCTTGAGCGGACGTTTGGCCGAGAGGATTGTCCTTCTCTCGGTAATGTAATCCCAACCCTGTAACACCCCTTCTCCTTCTTAGGCCCCCTTTGATTCAAAGGATTTCCTCGGGATTTGTGTAGGATTCAGTTCCTGCGGATTTTTTTCCTTCCGGGCACCTTTGATTCGTGGGATCGTAACCCGTAGGAACTAATCCTGTAGGAATCGATATTGTGTTTTCACGGGAGAACAAACATGAGCTCCGACCTCATTTTTTAGTTCCTGTGGTTTTCCTTCGTTGCTGTCCTATGTCCATAGGATCCGAATGGGCAGGACATTCAATTCCTTTGCATGTTCTATTCCTTTCGTTTTCATGCCCTACAAATCAAAGGAGGCCTTAATGTCATGACATGCAATTGCATGTTCTTGAGAAAAAATGTATATTACAAGACTTCTTCATACAAAGTTTCGACCGATGGCAAACATCACCACACCATGAACTAGTGTAACAAAACAAGTAAAATATAAACGCGTATATACAAATACAAGAACTATTCATTTATTTCTGTCCACCGAAACAAAAATGTTGTAATATGAAAGTTGTGGAAAACAGCAATAATAATGTACCCGTGAAAAGAAATTTCAAATCGTCGACGAATAAGTGTGACAAATTTGACAAAAATTGTCTAAAAATGGTGCAAATCTCGTTTCAAAATAAAAAAAGTCACATCACACAAAACTCGAAACTGATCACAGGAATAAAATCTACTCGTCAACACACATATATTATATATATACATTATTTTAAATAGAAGTATATTTTGTGAGATTAAAGGTGTGTTTAAGCATGCATGCTAATCCATATCCAGCTCACCATGCGTCGATCATCCATGGTAGTGCTGCCTGCTGGAGAACGACTGCTGCTGCTGGAGGCGCATGTGCGCATGCATGTGCCAATCGGAACAAACAAAAAGGAGAGAAAAGGCAAGTTCGGCTCACGATGGCATTCTGCGTGTAATTCAGAGCAGTCGAATGGGTACAAAAGAATAACGATTCGGTATTTGGGCAGGAAGCTAAGGGAAGCGCCTCCCGTCCCGCTTCCGCGCTGGTCGGTGAGTTGAGTGCATTTCAGCACAACGCTTCTAGGCAGCACTTTTCCATCTCATGCTGTTTGTTTGGACTTCAGATTTTAGATCCTAAAAGCAGAAGCAAAAGCCCAAACAAACAGGGTCTTAGTCCAGTGCCAAGCATGGGTCTGAGGTCCCCACCCCCTCCCGCTGCAAGAGCGACACGCAAAATAGTTTTTTTTTTAGAAATGGAGGTTCTACCCCCAACGTCTGCATCAAAATGATGCACACAACCGGTTTTTATTTTACGATAAAGCATGAGCCACCATGTCTTACAATTAGATACATTAATCAACTAAACCTGAAGCCACCAACCTAGGGACAACTCGCTACCTACAAAACTGATGAAGGGGTGGCCAAGCACAGGACCGATGTCGTGAGAACCCACCAACGCGCATCATCTAAACACCGAAGGCTACTCCAAGCCGCCCGGCAACGAGCAAGGGCACAACCGGTCCAGCACACCGCAGCGCACACTGATGTACACGCTCTAGAAGATGCCGCCGCCGTCTTCCGCTCATCGTCTTCAGGAAAGGGATCAAGGCATTCACCATGTTAGACCTGCCGTCGATACCACCATCACACCAGACAGTACCCCCTTCATACGCGCGTCCATCATCCCACATCCAACACCAAAACCCCACGACACCATGCCGCTGAGAACCGTCATCGTCGATGTAGTAAATTAAACACCGCTTCCTCTCCAGGTCCCTCTAGCTACTGCTCCAAAATGATACCCTTGGGAGGGAGAGCGACACCGACGACGTCACCATCATCCAATCCGGGGATCCCAGATTTAGGGTTTCCCCCGGAGCAGGCCGAAGCGAGGTAACGTGTCAACGTCGTCGTTGCCACGTAAGCCACCATGTTGCATCCACCACCGTACCCATCCTCTGGTCCCTTTGACTGGTGCACTACTCCAAGTATGATGCCCCCCAAGGGGGTAATGACGTAGAAGCGCCGCCATCATCCGATCCATGGATCAAGGGTTTCCCCCGGAAATGCCAGAGGGACGACATAAGATGTCGCCATCACCGGCTCCGAGCAAATTGATCGGCAGCTAGGTTTTCACCCGGGAACCATCAACCTCCATCCACGTCATATACGTCAGATCGAACACCTTTAGGTTCCGCTGGTCGCAAGCAGGTGGAACCAGACCTAGAGGCCCCCCGTCGTTGCACCTGAGCACCAGCGGATGCCGAAGCCGACTGTGGGCCCAGGTGAGGCCAGGCCTTGTTGCCGAATATGCGCCGGAGGACGGTGCCGGAGAAGACCCACGGAGGGGAGCCGACACCACCCTCAAATCCGTGCGCCTCAACATGCTCTCGACGCCCGTGGATCCCCGCCGTCACGCTGCTCGGATGCCACGCCCGGGACCTGCACACAACGACTAGACGTTGCACACCACCTCCAACGTCACCCGCTGATTTTTCCTCCACCTCGGATCTCCACCAGTGCGCACACGGAGATTCCCCGCCTCCGCCGTCACGGCCGCCGCCCAGGCTTAGCCCGGAGAGGCCTCGGGCGACGACATGGAGGAGGAGGACGGGTGGGAGGGGGCTAGGGCCGGCGGCGGCGGTCTCCTGCAAGCCGCCTAGGTTAGGCGACGCGAGGGACGGGCAGGACCCGTCAATTTATGGTGGAGATGGCAAAGACGGGCCAGATGGAGGCGGCTAGGATTGAACCCTAGGTTGCCCGCTTTCCTAGTCGGGGAAGTTATAGAGCCAACAATTACAAAAGTAAATAACATGTAAGTCAAACTTGTTATTCCTGCCATAAAAAAAGAGAGTTGCCATTCCTTTTAGAAAAAAATAGTATCATTACGACTAAACCGTAGTGACCAACATAGAGAAAATGCCCCATTCGGAATCAGCGCCTAGTTGGGACCCCCTCGAATAATTATTAAATATATTAGCAAGGCCTCTAGTAGTTGATAACTTAGTTGTCATATGGATTTAGAAACAAATGGCTTCCGATGCCATGACGAGTCAATGGCATGAGTTCCTTGCTATATTTAGAAGTGTTCCTCTTTCTATTGATGATGACCAACTGATCTGGTGTTATAAGTCTAAAGGTGTTTACTTCTCTATAGTAGGAGACCTATTCCAACATACGAAAAGTTGGATAGATTTCTGGCTAGCATTGAGTGGGAACAAAAATATCCTCTTGTAACGGTACACGCACTGACCCGTATGGGGTCAGATCATACACCGTTAATTTTGGATTCCGGAGAGCATTCCCACATAGGTGATAAGAGTCACTTCTTATTTGAACTTTCATGGGTCACAACGAGCGCATCTCCTATTGAACGTTGGCAAAGAAAGGTTCGTCAGTTGCGTCAATTCTTGAGGGGGTGGGATAAAAACTTTGAGTGGGCAATACAAAATCTTAAAAGATAAATTAATGTTTCTGATTGATACTCTTGATATAAAAGTTGAAACGATTCCTTAAAGTGCGGCCGAGCGGGTGGCAAAAAAGGAAGCGGATGATTGTTTAGCTAAATTAAGACGAGAGAAAGAGGCTACATGGGCTCAAAGAGCAAAGTTTAAACATATCCAAGAAGGAGGTAATAATACGAAATACTTCCATCTTATTGCTAATCGTAAGCATCGTAAGAAGAAATTTTTTCATCCATAGCAAGATGAGGGCACGATTGTTGGGGAAGCAAATTTGAGGGTTTTTATTTTCGAATACTACAAGAAACTTTTTGGAGCACTGACTCCAAGTTGTGTCTCGTTAGTTGAGGAAATGAATGACGATATACCCCAAATTTTACCAGAGGAGAATGTTATTCTCACAACTCCATTTACGGAACAAGAGGTTTTTGATGCGATTTCCAAAATAGAACATAATAAAGCCCCAAGTCCAGACGGGTTTCCTACGGAGTTTTACCAACATTTTTGTGAAGTCATCAAAAACGATTTGATGGCTATGTTTTCCCAACTATATAGGGGGGAATTGCAACTTTTTAAGCTTAACTTCGGGGTTATTACTTTATTGCCCAAGAAATAAAATGCTAGCCGTATTGAGCAGTACAGACCCATTTGTCTACTCAATGTGAGTTTCAAGATTTTTCTAAGGTGGGAACTAATAGGGTAACATATATAGTGAGTAGAGTTATTTGACCATCACAATCAACCTTTATTCTGGGAAGAAATATTTTAGAAGGGGTCTTGGTTTTGCATGAGATAATTCACGAGCTTAAGAAGAAAAAATTGGATGGTGTGCGTCTTAAAATCGATTTTGAGAAAGTATACGATAAATTTAATTGGTCTTTCTTGCAACAAGTTCTACGAATGAAAGGATTCTCTAAAAAATGGTGTGAATAGATTGCTCGTTTTGTTCAAGGAGGAGTGTAGGAATAAGAGTTAACGATGATATTGGTCATTACTTTCAAACTCTAAAATGGCTGAGACAAGGGGATCTGTTGTCCCCTATTTTATTCAACCTAGTAGCTGATATGCTCGCCATTCGTATTTCTCGAGCAAAGCAAGATGGCCAGGTAGGTGGGTTGATACCTGATACGTCTCCAATGTATCTATAATTTATGATGTTCCATGTTGATATTATGTCAATTGCTACATGTTTTCCGTATGTTTTCCTACGTTTTCTTACGTTTTCCGGGACTAACCTATTAACAAGATGCCAAGTGCCAGTTCCCCGTTTTCTGCTGTTTTTTATTTCAGAAAAGTTGTTCTCGAAATATTCTCGGAATTGGACCCCACGAATCCCGAAGTTCCTATTTTTCCCGGAGGCTTCCAGAAGTCCCAAAGATTCCCGGAGGGGGGCCACCGGGTGGCCATACCATAGGGTGGTGTGGGTCCCCCTGGCCGCGCCACCTGGTGGTGTGGGCCCCCTGGCCACCCCCCGGCATCGCCCTTTCGCCTCTTTATACTCCCCCGAGGTAAAACCCTAAAAGAATCGACCTTTTCCACAAAATACATCCGTAGCTCCGTTGCCGCCGCCGACAAGTTTTTGGGGACAGATCTCTGTTCTGGCACCCTGACGGGATGGGGAAGTGCCCCCGGAACCCATCTCCATCGACTCCACCGACATCTCCATCATCGTTGCTGTCTCCTATGATGAGGAGGGAGTAGTTCTCCCCCGAGTCTGAGGGCTCTACCGGTAGCTATGTGGTTCATCTCTCTCTCCCATGGTGTGATCTATATGTGATCGTGAGCTTTTTAATCTAGTTGAATAAGTCGATGTTACTTTTCATCTTGTGCTACTCAAGTGTTTTATTAATATGAACTTTGGAGTCACCTTGTCCCGCGGTGTGAAGGTGACAGTGTGCACATCGTTTGTGTCTCCTCTGTGAATTGTGGTGTTTGTCTAGTACCTTCTAGGGCGCTCATAGTGACAGCATGGGGTTAACTAGACATGGGAATGCTTACTTTAAGGAATGCTTTTTGCAGCCCTACGCAATGATTAGTGTTTGTTATCCAACCAGAGAGGGTTAAGAGTAGCATAGTGAAGAGAAGATATTTAGTTATTCAATTATGTGATCATTGTTCAGAGTATCCACTAGTGAAACTAGGATCCCTAGGCCTTGTTTCCAAGCATTGAAACACCGTTTTCTGCTTATTCTGCTACATTTTTGCTTGCTTCCATATTTATTTCAGATTGCTATTATTACTTATAACCATCCATATTACTCGCATTTCACTATCTCTTCGCTGAACTAGTGCACATATATACCTGACAAGTATATTGGGTGTGTTGGGGACACAAGAGACTTCTTGTATCTTGATTGCAGGGTTGCTTGAGAGGGATAGCTTTGACCTCTACCTCCCTGAGTTCGATAAACCTTGGGTGATCCACTTAAGGGAAACTTGCTGCTGTTCTACAAACCTTTTGACTTGGAGGTCCAACAATGTCTACAAGAATATAAGCGTGCATAGACATTAAGCTCTTTTCTGACACCGTTGCCGGGGAGGTAAGGTAAAAGGTACTCACATCCTCGGGTGTGAGTGCTCGGAGTTATTTCCTTTAGATTCTACAATTTTGTCTTTTTGTTTCTTGTTTTCACTAGTTAGGCTTATTTTTACGAGCGTATTGTTTTTATTTTTTACTAGTAGTCTTAATGGAAAACAACAAAAAAAATGAGAGAGCTTTATAATATTTATCTTGAGTTAGGACATGAAGTGTTTGAAGAGAAAATTAAAAAACCTATGGATCTTTATTTGCATGCTAATAGCAATGTTATTAGTATGAATTCTTTGAACACCATTATTGCTAACGCTATGGAAAAGTCTAAGCTTGGGGAAGCTAGTTTATATGAAAATAATCTGTTTAGTTCCCCAAGCACGGAGGAGAAGTTTTGCTTTGATGATGAGCCTATGCCTGTTACATATAGTAGTGATCATGATTGGGAAAAGCACACTACTTTTGATATTGAAAATGATGATATAGAAAGCTCTAAACTTGTGGATGATGTGTTTGAAAATCCTTTTTCTACTGATGATTATATGCTTGATACATCTCCTCCTAGTAAAAATGATGATATGTTTACAAATGAACACATTTTGGAGGATAACTATTCTATTGCTTATGATGATATTATTCTTCCTATATATGATGAATACAATGATGAATATGATATTTTCAGTCCACCTACTATTGAGGAGAAAATTTATTTTTATGATACTATGTCTCCTATATTTGATGATTATGGAGATGAGAATAATAATGATACCTATTTTGTTGAATTTGCTCATGTTGTTATTAATAAGAATGACTATGCTTATGTGGAGAGTATTAATTCTTGTATGCATGTGGCTCATGATAAGAATGTTTTATATGATAGATATATTGTCAATTTTATTCATGATGCTACTGAAAGTTATTATGAGAGAGGGAAACATTGTTTTATTCATCTCAACAATATTAAGTTTTCCCTCTTTATGTTGAATTTTTTTGAAGTTGCTCTTAGTCTACCTTCCCATGATTTCTAGTTTGAGCTTCTTTAATTTATTTCTTTACAAGATTCCAATGAATAGGAAGTGGGTTAGACTTAAATTGATTTTATACTTTCTTCTTGTTTCTCTCTTTTGCTTAATTCATAATTCTTATGTGAGCATCTTCTTATTTTCTGTTAAAGAAAAGCGCTTCCGGGAGACAACCCGTTTTATTTCTCCGTTTTCAACCCGTTTTTCGTCATTTATTTTGTTTTATTTGCACCTGGGTGCTTTTTATGTCCTTAGCAACCCCGCTGTATCTTTTCTTTTGTGTCTTTGTTGAGCCAAGTAAATCCTCTAGTGGAAAGTTGAGACTATATTTCGGATTTCTGCGCAGAAAACAGATTTTTGCTGTCCACTTTTAAATTCGTATAAAATCACAGAAAATTCAAAATGACCTGAGTTTTTTCGTGCGTAATCCTGGGATATATACGCAACTTTTCTTAGTTTAACACTTTTTGATTTGAGTAATAGAGGAGTTTCGAAAAAAAATCATCTTTACCTCATGTTCTGTTTTGACAGATTTCTGCCAATAATTACATTTGAATCTTAATCTCTTTCGTTTGGTGTTCTTTTGAAAAAAAGAGTTTTAAAAGAAATTGTGATAATAGCTACTGTGTTTATTAGTGTTAGGATTGTGTTGAAACTGAACCATCTGAATTTATTATTTCAATTGCACTAATGTTGCTAATGAAGATTGTGAGAAGTTTGGTGTGAAGGAAGTTTTCAAGGGTCAAGAGAAGAAGATGATATCACGTGATCAAGAAGAGTGAAGAGCCTAAGCTTGGGGATGTCCCGGTGGTACATCCCAGCAAATTCCAAGAAGACTCAAGCATCTAAGCTTGGGGATGCCTTGGGCATCCCCTTCTTCATCAACAATTTATCAGATCACTTCTAGTGAAACTATATTTTTATTCAGTCACATCTTATGTGCTTTACTTGGAGCGTATTTTATTTTTTTCAGTTTGTTTGGTTTTCTTTGCTGTAATAATTAGTTGGATCCTAGCATATTTGTTTGGGGGAAAGACACGCTCCGCTTTTTCATTAGAATACTCTTGTGCTTCACTTATATTTGTTGAGTATTCATGCTTAGATACTTTAGTGCTTCCAGATCTTGTTTTGCATGCATCGTTTGTTCAGAGCTGTTAGTTTTTGTAGTTAGGTGGTTCTTATATGTGTGTTTGCTTGGAAATAGGAATGCTATTGTGATAGTTGGTATAGTGGAAAAGATTGCATGGTCTTGTAGATCAATAAACTGCTTCACTTGAATCATTGTTGTTGTTTGAGATATTAATTTGCTTAATGGATAAACGGGAAGGACTAGTAAGTAGACACTTTTAATGGTTGGCCTAACAAAGTTGAAGCTGTGCCACACTTAAATTACCAGCTGATAGAAACAATGGTATATTATTGCTACGAGTGATACATTTCCGATCGGCCTTTTGTTACGCGCTACGGTCGGGGTAGCTAACAGTGACTTGTCACTGCCACGGACCCTCTTGGAGTGATTTGCACTTTGCCTTGTAAGATGATTTTCTTGCTGCAACCTTTTAACTTGTGAGTCTATGTTGCGGTTCCTGGCACTTCCACCATCCATATTTGCTAGCCTCTTCGGTACTGTGCATTGCCCTTTCTCACATTGAGAGTTGGTGCAAAATTCGCCAGTGCATCCAAATCCCGTGGGAGCACTTTGTTCTCCTACACATAAGCCCATATATTCTTCCTCAAAACAGCCACCATTTCTTCCTATCATGGCATTTCCATAGTCATTTCGAGATATATTGCTGCACAACATCCACCTCTATTATGTTACTTGATGATGAGCTTCATGGTTATTTATGCATACTGCTACACTGGCAGGAGCATGCAGTTGGATACATCAGAGATATTCCATTATGAGTTATGAGTACTAAAAGCGTGATGATTCATTGTAATATAGGATGTTTCCCCTACCGGTGAGGATATATATATAAAAGAAAGCCCAAAAAGAGAAAAAAAAGGGCCAAATAGAGAATAAAGAGAGAGAGGGCGCATCACTATCCTTTATACCACGCTTGTGCTTCATGTTTAGCACCAATACTTCAGTTTGGAGAAATTTTTCATATTATCATTCATTCATAACTATGTGGGGAACTTCACATTATAGAACTTGGCTTGTATATTCCAATGATGAGCCTCCTCAAATGAGTTCTAGGTCTTCGTGAGCAAGCAAGTTGGATGCACCCCACTAGTTTCATTGGAGATCTTTCATACACTTATAGCTCTATGTGAATCCGTTGTGTGTCAATCCCTACTCCTTGCATAGCTTCGGTTGTAAGACTTTCTCTTGTCTAATGACAACTTTCAGCTTTGTGAGCCTTTCTTCCATTGACCTTCCAAACCCCCCATAATGTTATCTTTGCCATAACATCCCGGTGCCAGGGACCAACGCAGAACACTTGCTTGTTTTTAGTGTGCAAATAGTTTAAGATTCAAGCATTGCATCGTGTGGAAAGCTTGACTTGATCCTAACAGGGGTTGCGAAGATCGTTTGACGTGCATGATATTGTTGTTCTTGAAAGCTTAAATCATCTCTAATAAACTTTGCACGGTTGATAGTCTTTTAGTATTGATTGATTAAAAGTTTTGCTTCTTTCTTCTTATTTGTTTTTGCATTACTTGTTGATATCAGATATAGATCACAACTTTAGTTCATTTGATCCTAGTTTATATGCTCTACTTTACATATTATGATCAAGATTGTGTGGTAGCATGTCACCTCAGAAATTATTTTGTTTTATCGTTTACCTACTTGAGGACGAGTAGGAACTAAGCTTGGGGATGCTTGATACGTCTCCAACGTATCTATAATTTCTTATGTTCCATGTTTATATTATGCCAATTGCTACATGTTTTCCGTATATTTTCCTACGTTTTCTTACGTTTTCCGGGACTAACCTATTAACAAGATGCCAAGTGCCAGTTCCCTGTTTTCTGCTGTTTTTTATTTCAGAAAAGTTGTTTTGGAAATATTCTCGGAATTGGACCCAACGAATGCCGAAGTTCCTATTTTCCCCGGAGGCTTCCAGAAGTCCCGAAGAGCCCCTGAGGGGGGCCACAGGGTGGCCACACCATAGGGTGGCGCGGCCCCCTGGCCGCGTCACCTGGTGGTGTGGCCCCCCTGGCCACCCCCGGCATCGGCCTTTCGCCTATTTATACTCCCCCGAGGGAAAAACTTAAAAGAATCAACTTTTTCCACAAAATACATCCGTAGCTCCGCCGCCGCCGCCGATAAGTTTCGGGGGACAGATCTCTCTTCTGGTACCCTGCTGGGACGGGGAAGTGCCCCAGGAACCCATCTCCATCGACTCCATCGACATCTCCCTCGCCGTTGCTGTCTCCTGTGATGAGGAGGGAGTAGTTCTCCCCAGTATGTGGGGCATCTGTCTCTCCCATGGTGTGATCTATATGTGATCGTGAGCTTTGTAATCTAGTTGAATAAGTATATGTTACTCTTGATCTTGTGCTACTCAAGTGTTTTATTAATATGAACTTTGGAGTCACCTTGTCCCGCGGTGTGAAGGTGACAGTGTGCACATCGTGTGTGTCTCCTCTATGAATTGTGGTCTTTGTCTAGTACCTTCTAGGGCGCTCATAGTGACAGCGTGGGGTTAACTAGACATGGGAATTCTTACTTTAAGGAATGCTGTTTGCAGCCCTATGCAATGATTAGTGTTCGTTATCCAACCAGAGTGGGTTAAGATTAGCATAGTGAAGAGAAGATATTTAGTTATTCAATTATGTGATCATTGTTGAGAGTGTCCACTAGTGAAAGTAGGATCCCTAGGCCTTGTTTCCAAGCATTAAAACACAGTTTTCCGTTTGTTCTGCTACATGTTTGCTTGCTGCCATAATTATTTCAGATTGCTATTATTACTTATAACCATCCATATTACTCGCATTTCACTATCTCTTCGCCGAACTAGTGCACCTATATACCTGACAAGTATATTGGGTGTGTTGGGGAAAAAAGAGACTTCTTGTATCTTAATTGCAGGGTTGCTTGAGAGGGATATCTTTGACCTCTACCTCCCTGAGTTCGATAAACCTTGGGTGATCCACTTAAGGGAAACTTGTTGCTGTTCTACAAACCTCTGCACTTGGAGAGCCAACACTGTCTGCAAGAATAGAAGCGTGCGTAGACATCAATACCACATCTTGTCGATGGTGGGGTATCGATTCTACAACAGGCGGATGACACAATTCTTTTTTTGTAACATGATGTTCAAAAGGCTCTTAATACGAAGCTTATTCTCGCGTTGTTCGAACAGCTGTCGGGTTTAAATATAAATTTTCATAAGAGCGAAATTTTCTTTTTTGGTAAGGCTAAGGACGATCAAGATGATTACCGTCACATTTTCGGTTGTGATATAGGAAGCTTACCTTTTAAATATCTTGGGATTCCGATACATTACTGAAAACTTTTGAAAAGAATGAAAATCAGTGGAAGATCGTTTTAAACAAAAGCTGAGTGCTTGAGTTGGGAAGTTATTGTCATTTGGGGATCGTCTCATTTTGATAAATTCAGTTCTAACAAGTCTCGCAATGTTCCTCATTTCCTTCTTCGAAATACCGAAAGGTGTTAAGAAAAGGTTGGACTTTTATCGATCACGTTTCTTTTGCCAAAGTGATTGTAAAGAGAAAAAGTATAGGTTAACGAAGTGGAATATTGTTTGTCATCCAAAGGATCAAGGGGGATTGGGTGTTGAGGTGTTAGATATTAAGAATAAATGTCTTCCTAATAAGTGGCTCTAAGTTTTTACATGAGTAGGGGGTTTGGCAGGAACTTCTAACCAACAAATATTTAGGAGATAAAACATTGTCTCAAGTAGATGCTAGACCTGCGGATTCCCCGTTTTGGAAAGTCTTGATGCGTGTGAAGCACGACTTCTTTGCGAGATGCTCTTTTGTACTGGGCAATGGGCAGTCGGTGCGGTTTTGGGAGGACATCTAGCTAGGGGACAATGTGTTGTCTCACACATATCCTTCGTTATATAATATTGCAAAGAATAAGAATGTTGCTATAGAAAGCGTATTATCGAACAGTCCTCTTAATATTCAGTTTAGGAGATTCAATATCGGAGATAGAAGAGCTCAATGGATCCATTTGGTTGAGCGTTTTATGGATTTGTCGTTATCCCAAGAAACTGATTATTTTCGATGGATTTAACACCCAACGGGCTGTTCTCTGTCAAATCATATTACATTGACCTTATGCATGGTTCTACAAGATTTTTACGCAAATATCTGTGGAAACTAAAGGCCCCGTTAAAAATAAAAATATTCTTGTGGTTTGTTAATAGAAAGGTGGTTTTGACAAAAGATAATTTGGCAAAGCGAGGATGGGTGGGGATAAAAATGTGTCTTCTGTGGTACGGATGAAATAGTGGAACATCTTTTCATATCCTACTCCTTTGCTAGATATATTTGGCGGTTAGTCCATTTCACTTTTAGCATTTATCCACCACATAGTATAGCAAATATGTTTGGTGGATGGTTAAATGGTATAGATACTAAAACTAAGTCACGTGTTCGGATAGCCATGCCCGCTGTTTTATGGACTATTTGAAATTGCCATAATGATATTGTGTTTAACAAAAAACCAATTGCTCATTTCTTACAGGTTATCAAGAAGGTGATGTATTCTATCCAGACATGGTCCTTACTGCTACCTGCCGACCAGCGAGGATTTATGGATACAGGCTGTGCTCGAATGATGGCGGTCGTTCGGGCTATTGACAACTGGGTTGGGTGGCTTAATCATCAACGTCTCAATGCATAATGCTGTATTTTTTTGGTGGTTGATTTTTGTTTCAACTCTAAGTCATCCTTGACTTGTATGGGGTGTTCCGCTGAATTTTTATCTCCTTCAATATAAAACCGGCTGTGTGCATCATTTTGATGCAGAGACTGGGGTCTAAGGGCATCTCAGTCGTCCCCCCAGCGCCCCCAGGACGCAAAATAGCGCCGTTTTGCTCGAAAAGCGCCGTTTTTTACTAGTCGGCCCCCCAGAACCCGAAATAGCGCCGTTTCGGCGGAAATTAGCGCCGTCGCACCCAGGCGGAACCCAGCCCATTGGGTTCGGCCTGGGGGGGGGGGGGGTGCGGCGGAAGGAAAAGTGCGCGTGGGCCAGCGCTGTCGGCGAGGGAGCGCTATTTGCCCCCCCCCCCCGACTCGGCTTTTCCTCTCGCTCGCCTCGCCGTCGCCACCCCGTCGGCCACACCCCACGTCGCCGCCGTCGGCCGCCATCACACACGAGCGGCGAGGCAAACCACCGCCGGATGCTCCACCACATCGTCGCCGCCGTTTGCTCGCGTCTCCGCCGCGGAGGAGATTGTGTCCGGTGAACCGCGTCCACCACCCGCAAGGTGTTCGATGTTCTGTCCGAGCCATGGACTCCGACACCGAGGAGATGCTCGCCGAGCTCTTCGACGAGGAAGACCAGGCCGCCATCGACGAGGAGGAACACCTGCTCGTCCTGAGCTGCCTGGCCGGATTGCAGGCCCAGGCCGCCGAGCTGAGCCGCACTAGATCGAAGCCCGGTCGCCGCAAGAGCAAGCCGAGGCAGCGGTACGAGGGCTACTGCATCCTCTGCTCCGACTACTTCGCCGAGGATCCCACCAACGACGAGAAGGTGTTCCGGCGTCGTTTCAGGATGAAACACACGCTCTTCCTCAAGATCATGCATGCCATCCGGGAGTTCGACACCTACTTCAAGTTGAAGAAGGACGGCACCGGCACGGTAGGCTTTACCTCTATCCAGAAGTGCACGATGACCATGAGGTTGCTTGCATACGGTGCTCCCACAGATGCACAAGATGACTACCTGCGCATGAGCGAGTCCACGGCCCTCGAGTGCTTGAACAAATTCTGCCGGGCAGTGGTTGCAGTTTTCGGCCCAATATACCTGCGATCACCCAATGCGCAAGACACTGCTCGTCTCCTCGCAAAGAATGAAGCAAGAGGGTTTCCTGGGATGCTTGGCAGTATCGATTGTATGTATTGACCATGGAAGAACTGCCCATTTGACTGGCAGGGGATGTACAAGGGAAAGGAAGGAGAGTGCTCGGTGGTTCTCGAGGCCGTGGCTTCGTACGATCTATGGATTTGGCATTCGTTCTTTGGTATGCCTGGAAGTCACAACCACATCAATGTCTTGCAGTGCTCGAATGTCTTTGTCGAGCTTGTCTAAGGCCATCTCAATTCGCTGTTGTCCGGTACCCATCTATGACTTGGTCGAAATCCAACATGTGGGAGGTGATGCAGTGTTGTGTGATCTTGCACAACATGATCATTGAGAGTGAGCGGGATGACCCGGTGCCTGACAGTGAGGCAAGCACACCATACTACCGGCAGGGCCCTCTTGCAACTGTTGATCACCAGGTGCCGGCTTCATGGACAGACTTCCTCACCAAACGACAGGAGATTCGACACGCTGCAACACACCATGCTCTGCAGAATGACCTGGTGCAGCATTTGTGGGCGTGAAAGGGGAATGACCATGTTGAGGACGATGACGATGATTAGTGTAATTTATTTATTTTTGTTTAAATTGTTGAGCAATTTATTTGTGTGGCAAAACTCTATTTATTTGGTGGCAAAAGTTCAATTATTTGTGTGCCAAAACTCTACCTGCCCAAATTTGGCCGAATCGCCGGCTGGGGGGCGGCCTGGGTTTCACGGCTGGGAAACGCGCCACCACCCCCCCCCCCCAGTTTCCAGAATTGCGCCGTTTCGCGCCGCGGCGGAAAAAAAGGGGCGGTTTTTGCGTCCTGGGGGGGCGAACGGATGAAGATGCCCTAAGGGCTTCCATTTCAAAAAAAAAAATTGTATGCAATACTTAACTTTAGAGGGATCACTCAAGTTTTCTTGACTCCAATGTGGAACTTAAAAGTTCCTCCTATAATCCAAATCTTCTTGTGGCTCTTCTCACAGAAAAAAAATTAACTAGAGATAACATGAAAAAAAGAGGAATAGCTAATCCTTTAGTGTAATCTTTGCAAAGATATTGAATTTGTCAAACATCCTTTTTTTTTTCAAGGACACGCAACGACAGTTGCTGTCATCTCATTAAGGGTGGAAAAGAGTGGTGTTTTACAACAAGAAATACACACGGCCTGGCCGTCCGCTAACCCAAAAGACTACTCCTCCCTGGTGTCTGCTCTCTTCCTAGCTACTTCCCATAGTTCTAGCTCCTCACATGTTTTCCTGACAACAATGTTCAGGTTAGGATTTTTACCTTCAAAAACTATATCATTACGTTGGAGCCAGAGCTTCCTCATCCCTGCAAACATAAGAGTGGCAGTAGCTTTTCGGTTGTTCCCTCTATAACCAGCTAGAGTGATGTTCCACCACTGTCTGATTGAGATTGGAGCGGCTGGAGAGAGATCCTGATGGTTTCTTGCTTGGCTTAGTTTGTACCAAAATTCCTTTGCAAAGGCACAGTTGAGCAGTAGGTGATCAATAGTTTCAGGTTCCTGATCACAGAGTACACAGGTTGCCGGCCCTTGCAGCCCTCTCTTCGCGAGTCTGTCAGCTGTCCAGCAGCGATTTCTCATCACCAGCCAAGTGAAAAAAATTTCCTTCAGTGGTGCTCGGCTGGCCCATAAAGCTTTGGCGTAGTCTGCCTCGATCATGCCAGTGAAGAAAGCTTTGTAAGTAGAATTTGCAGTGTACTGGCCATTATTAGTCAAGCGCCACCTGAAGGAGTCGTCAATATTAGACAGAGGACCACGCTCGCGAATCAGACACCAAAGGTTCATGAACTGAAAGATGGCCTGCAAGGAAACATTTCCACGAATATCTTGCACCCATCTCCCCTCTTGCATTGCTTGGGCGATGGTCCTTCTTTTGGCTCCCCTTACAGTAAGTCAGTAACAAATTTCATCAGATCAGGAGCAATCTGACATGGGCTTCGACCGTTTAGCCAGCGGTCCGTCCAAAACAGCATATTGTCGCCCTTTCCAACAGTGCAACATAGTGCAGCCTGGAACATGCTTTCAGCTTCCGGGGATAGCTTGAACTGAAGCCCTGCCCAAGCGCGCAGTTCACCTGCTTTCTCCAGCCATCGCCATCTAATTCTTAGAGCATCATTCAGTAGCTTCAGGTTATGTAGCCCGAGTCCTCCTAGTTTCTTGGGCATACAGACTTGCTGCCAGGCTACTCGACAATTTCCCCCTTTTGCCTCATTTGAACCATTCCATAGAAAGCTGCGGCAGATTTTGTTTATTTTCTTGATTACCCATTGTGGCAAGTCCAGAGAGAGCATGTGATAGACTGCGATGGCGGCGAGAACAGTTTTAATCAGCAGGAGACGCCCGCTGGGGGCAAGCAGGTGGGTCTTCCAGGTGGCCAGTCTGTGGAGAATCTTATCAAGGAGCGCATGGAAATCTTCCTTTTTCAATCTGGTGAGAGACACCGGTAATCCAAGGTATCTGCAGGGAAAATCCGTGACCTGACATGGGAAATGTGCAGTGATTTCAGGCAGATTGTGCGCTGCACATGCAATTGGGGCGATGGAACACTTGGCCAGGTTACAAACTAGACCCAAGGCTTCACCGAATAAGTCCAGTAAGGCCCTTGTGGCCACAAGCTCCTGCTGGATGGGGCGAAGGAACATGGCAGCATCGTCGGCAAACAGTGACAGTCTATGTTT
This sequence comes from Alopecurus myosuroides, assembly GCA_028641055.1. Classification (NCBI taxonomy): domain Eukaryota; kingdom Viridiplantae; phylum Streptophyta; class Magnoliopsida; order Poales; family Poaceae; genus Alopecurus; species Alopecurus myosuroides. The sequence goes on along the minus strand of CM054061.1, from coordinate 63,337,343 downwards.
GATGCCCCATCGATTAAGATCTTGAAAAAAAAACCTTTCCTCCGCCCGGGAAAAAATCGCATTTAGGATGTCCATAACCAAGATGAACCAGATAGGGGATGCCGGATCCCCTTGCCTTAACCCACGGGCGTGCCAAATCTTCTCCCCTGGGCTTCCATTGATGAGGATTCTTGTGTTTGCAGTTGAGAGTGTCAGAGAGACCCAAGCACAAAATTTATTACCGAATCCGCGCTTCCTCATAACCTCCACCAAAAAAGGCCAGGAGATTGAGTCGAAGGCTCTTGCAATGTCTAATTTGAGAAACAAGGCTGGCACTTTTTTTCTATGGAAAGTTTTGGCTGATTGGTCCACTAACATGAAGTTGTCCTGTATTGATCTTCCTTTGACTGCCTAGTTTCTAGACTGATTTGGAATTGAAGGATGTGTTTGAGGTTTTTGACATACATGTCACTGATTTTGAATCGATTGCTTCCAAGTGGCTCTGTAATAAGAAATTTCTGCATTTTAACAACGTTTCGTGGATCAATGTGAAACAGGTGTGGCGCCTGATTCTAATGTACCCGCGAAACTGGCAACAACCATTCAAGGAGCTGATGCAGGGCAAGATTGTGTTGTCCATGGAAAGGATGTGCTGCAAACTGAAGATGCCGTTGCAGCTGCAAGAGAGATGATATGCAAATCCTTCGACAGGACCACATCTTGGAAGACCGAAGCCGTAGCTGCTGCTCATGGAGGGCGTGCTACGCTCTCATATCTTCAGATGCATCCGGAAAAGAGAAACTCAATTAACGCGGTGATGTGAATCTGCGGGTCCCAGTTGCTTCTGTCGAAAGTCGAAACCTGTCCAAAATCTCACCCAATCTGTGTTGGTTTGTGAGGTTCTTTTTTGCTAGCTCTTGCTCTCCGCTTGTTGTCAGTGTGTTGACGAGAAGCTGTAGCGTGCACTCTAAAAGTACCCAAACTGCTTAGGCTGTAGTTTCTTTTCTATTTCTGTTGGCACTTCTGTTATATAAATGGAGCCGGGGGTGTGCCCTGATGATCTAAAAAAAATGGCTTTCGATAAGAATATGTCGTATTGGTAGTCATGACGGCATAATATAATATACACTCAGATCAGCTGTCTGGTCAATTCCATTTTTAGAGGATTATCTTTGATCAATTAATCGCTTATACGCATACATAAGGTAGAAATCCTAGATTTAAATGGGATTTTCAGTTTTCAAAGTTGCGTATTCTAATTAAGATAACTAATTGTGACAATGTCGTGTACATTGATTTGATGAAATATTGGCCATTTTTACGTAAACTCCATATAAATTTGTGTTGTTCATTTTGTAATTGGGTACTTTGGTCGTCTCCATGCAATCAAATTTTGACCGATCAAAATTAAGAACCCGGTAAAAAGAAATATTCGGCTAATTTTATTTTCATAACCGACAAAAGGGAGGTAATTTTGACGTTATCTAGACATGGATATTGCTGACTAATTAAGCGTAGCATTTGATCCAGAGAGGCAGAGACTAGTCGGCGATGGTGCCGAACATGAACCCTGACCCATCCAGCGCTTCCTTCACGATCTTGTCCAGCCGCGCAGCCATCACCGGCGTCAGATGATTGCTCCAGTCCCCAGCGACCCCCTTCCGGAAGAAAGTCTCGTTCTTGAAGGTTCTTTGAGAACCACTCTTGTTGGCCTCCATGTTCTTCAGGGTATCGATGCTACATATCTCCACAATGTCCTGTACCACTCCCGCCGACTCCTCCTCGCCAGAGAATGCGCAGCCCATAAACTCCGCAAGCTTCCTCACGTTGCCCACGGGATCACGGAGCATGTCTTCATACCGGAGGAAGAGCACCTTCTCCGGCCATCTCCGGCTCGCCTCCCAGTACCCTGCGACGTGATGCCAATGCGGACCGTAGATGGCCCGCCCATCGCAGAAGAGGTCGAGCGCTTCCTCGATAGTATATGGCTTCGGCAGGTCCCCGTCGTTGGCATCATCCGCGAGCTTCTTCTTTGTGAAGAACCACAAGGAAACGAGCGCGTCCTTGGGGTCCCTGCAGATGTACACGACCCGGCCACCGGACCCGTCCTCGGCCACGATGTGCGCCGGCAGGAGAGTGTAGGGAATGTGGGTGGCGAGCACTCGCGGCGAAGGGAGCGCCGTGAACGCGTCGCCGTGCCCATCCGACTCCAAGTACTTGACGCAGTCATGGGGGTTGCTACGACGGAGCGGGTGATCAGCACATCGAGGCGGGTGCTTGACACGGTTGACGACGGCGAAGGCTAGGGCCTTGAGCCAGGTGGTGCCGGACTTGGGGAAGCTGGCGAGGAGGATGTCGGACGACCTTGGCTTGAACCACGTGTGCGCGGCTGCTACGCCAGGCAGAAACGACTCGGGCATCCAGAAGCCGCCATGCTGCCTGAGATGGAACGGCGGGCACCGTGTCTCCACGGGGAGCGAGGAGATCACGATCTTGGCCATGTCGTTCTGGTGAGGAGACGCAGCCATAATTGATCCGTGTATTAATTCGGTGCAATGGTGTTGAGCTCACCAATTGCCACATTTATAGACAGGACTTGCATCCGCGTGGTTGGAGCTGCTATAGTTTATCACGCACGAGATCCATCTTCACAATAGATTATTTCTGCGGGCCTCTTTCTGTGCGGTGTGGCTGAATTAGGTAGGATACGGATCTTGATTTTGTAAGGCGCGCGCTGAGCGTCCCCCGGGGGATAAAACATCCCGATCCCCCGGGTCGGCAGCCGTCCGATCGGGCGGACGTGCGCCGCACGATCCTCTCCCGCGTACCCCTTCCCCGCTTTTGCTACGAGGAGCAAAAAGGCGAGCCATCGAAGCAAAAGGCGACAGGACGCGGATCGGGCAGGTCCCCGTGATCTCCGGGGGCGGCGAGGTAGGAGATCGACGCGGCGGCGCGGCGGTCGACGCGGCGGCGCGGCGCGAAGCAGACGCGATGGCCCACCACGTCCGCAACAACGTGATGTACCCTCCTCCTGGCCAACCTCACAGCGTTCCCCCACCATCGTTGGTAGCTTCAAGCTCGGGGGCGATTCCGGCGAGCCGGCGAAGGAGGCGCAGTTCAAGCTTGTACGACGGCGGCCTGGGAGCATGGTTTGCTCCGCGCCCGAGTGAAGGGGTCAGAAATCCTCCAGCCTTCTTCAATGAAGATCCGGACATTGAGGAACCACCACGTTCTGTGAGTTTTTTTTGCTCAAAAATTTTGTTCCTGCAAAAAAATTGCTCCCCAATTATGTGCAAAAAATTCCTCCTGCAACTTGTTTGAGCATTGGGAGCAAACCTTCTAAGATGGTAGCTGGAAATTGTGCCCAAAAACTGTGATGTTGCTATGAATTGCTCACAAAATCCAATTACAAGCTGAAATTAATACTTGATTTTGCTCCTGAAAAAAAATGCTACTACAACTTGTTATGAGTATCAGTCTTGGTGCAATAAAAATGTGCCCAAATACTTGCTGTTGCTATGAATTGCTCCACTTGGTGTGGTTTTTGGGATGGTTTGCTTGTACAAGAAAAAATGCTCGGCTCTTTATGATGTTTTGTACAGAAAGTTTGCTCCCATTGTTTTGGATCAACTTGATGGTTCTGTGTGTCCAATTGGAGTGTTTGGTTCATGGTAGCATTTATGTAGCAATCTTAGATTGATCCACATATTTTTGCTAAACTTGCTACTTATTGGCATGGTGTTTTGCTCCAAAACTCAAACAAAGAAAATGTGTAGCAAATAACCATAAAAAAAAGACCAAATAATGGTTAGAGTATATAAAAAAGGTTGAGAAAAAATTGCTACAATCTCTCAAATGAAAAAACATGTTATGTTCAGAGAAAGTGCATTTCTCCTTTTGTGGTTTGTGAGCAAATTAGATTGATCATATTTTGTTGTTTTTTGATTCAGGGATTTGTTGCCGACTCAATATTGGAAGGATTTGACCTCAACGCCACCCCTGGAGGAGAGGATCAGAACCACTATGATTGTCGGGACAGTACTCCGAATGGTTTCGTTGATGGGCCTCGTAGCGCGAATAGTGGTTCTGTTTCAAATGCTGTTGAGGAAGCTGGCGAAGAAATAACATCACAACCAGTGGAGCCATATGTTGGGATGATTTTTGATGATATCGAGGAAGCACAAAAGGTCTACAACGACTACGCGATGAAGTTGGGATTTGGCACACGCATTGGAAACACGAAGTACAACCAAGCGAGAAATGCTCCTCCGGATACTATTCTGAGCAGGGTGTTTGAGTGCGTGCACACAGGTAGACCGCAGTCTGAGAAGAAGAAGCCTGGTAGCAATGGTGGTAGCAAATTGCCAAATGAAGAAGACAATGACATGAGCATTCACAGAGCGCAAAAGTCTCGAAGCAAGCAAGCATGTGAGCAAGTTCAAATGTCGGACACGAGGCAGCGAATGAAGGTCATTCGGCATGATTGTAAAGCGCACATGGTCGTTGGCGTGCGCAATGGAGCTTGGACTGTGACGGTTTTCCGAGCAGATCACACACACGCCTTGGTGAAGCAAGTGGGGCGGCGCAGGTTCTACCGTTCACACAGGAAGGTGCCGGAGGAGGACTATCAGTTCATACAAACCTTGCATAACCAAAACATAACCACGGCGCAACTGATGGGAGCTCTGGGCAGTGTGCACGGTGGAGACCCGAGATGTTTGGGTTATGTTAAGAGGGATGTTTCAAACATCCGAACAATGCTACGCAATGAGGTGACATTGAGAGACATGGAGTTGACATTGGAATATTTCAAGCAAAGGCAAGCTGAGAACAACAACTTCTTTTATGCTTCGCAGGTTTTGCTTCTTTACTCATTTCTGTTTGCTACTTTACTTAGTTATGGTTGCTACTTTAGTTAATTCTTCTTGCTACTTTACTTAATTCTGCTTGCTACGCAGGTTGATAAAGATGGTGCTGTGAGGGCCTTATTCTGGGTGGATGGTCGAACAAGGTCATTGTATCATAAGTACAAGGATTGTGTGTTTTTTGACACAACTTTCTGTACAAATAGATACAACATGCCTTTTGCTCCCATAGTCGGAATAAATAACCACTCACACACGATTGTGCTAGGCTGTGCTCTGTTAGCAGATGAGAAGATAGAAACGTTCAAGTGGGTGTTCGAGCAGTGGATGCTAGCAATGGATGGTGTCCATCCGGATAACATAATGACAGACCAAGATCAAGCAATGGCAGAAGCAATACGTCAGGTTTTCCCAAACTCGGTTCACAGGTGCTGTCTCTACCATATCCTGCATCTTGCGAGGAAGAAGTTGGGACCAAACTTGGCGGAAGGTAATCCTTTCAGTGATGCTTTCTATGGGTGCATATATGGAACGGACACAGTGAAGCAATTTGAGGACTGTTGGGAGCATATGGTCGCGGAGTTTGGCATGTCTGAAAACACTCATCTGCAAAACATGTGGAAGACTAGAACAACATGGGCCCCTATTTATTTCAGGAAAAGATTCTTCCCATTCACGAGCACTACTGGAAGGTCTGAAGGACTGAATTCATACTTCAAAACGCTGATACGGCCAGGGGACTCAGTGTACAATTTTGTGCAACAGTATGAGCTTTGCCAAACATTGATGCTTGACCGGGAGGATAACGCCGGGTTTGCAATGGAGACAACGAGAAGATCACTTTGGGGAAGGTAAGCAAAGAAAAGTAGCATTTCTGTAAATAAAAACAGCACCCATCGTAGCACACCAAAAGAAAACAAAAAAATGTAAGGTAGTGTGTGTAGCAACTAGTGCAAAAAAATGCCTCTGCCTGCTGTGTGTGTGTAGCATTCCAGAACAATTAAAGTAGCAACCAAACCATACTATTGTAGCATTAAATTTGAACTAATGGTGCAAACAACTTGTTTTGCAGTTATGCGATTGAGAAGCAAGGACAGGAATTCTACACAGCAGAAATCTTTGAAAGGTACCAGAAGCATGTTGCTGCATCAACAAAGTTCTATCCACTACGGGCAGAGGTAGATGGCTTTTGTTTTGATCTAGTTCCAAACCATGGGCTAGATGTGAGAACATACCGGGTTCAAGTTGACTTTGAGGAGGGACTATACTCATGCGGCTGCAACGGGTATGAAATGTGTGGACTGATATGTCCACACATCATCAGGGTCATGGTCCACCTAAATGTCCAGAAAATCCCAGAAAGGTACTTGCTCTACAGATGGTCCTCGGTAGCAACAACACCAGCACCTGATCCTGGGGACAACGGGCTCAGATTTGGTGTCCCACCAACCAATACACTGAAATACAACTCGCTATGCAGAAAAATGAATCAGCTTGCCTCTGATGCTTGTTTTGTGGATGAAGCTTATGAGGCTGTTTCAGGAATGGTGGGTGAGGCTAGCAAAAAGGTTGCTGCAATCTTGAGAGCAAAAAGAAATGTTGTTGAAGGAGGTCAAGAAGAGGATGCAGGATTGGATGAAGAGCAACAAAATGGACCACCACAAGATGAACCAACAACAATGGTTGGTGACTGCGGGCAATTTGCTACCGGCGAGCAAACTCTGAAAAATCCTAAACGGGTAAAACCCAAAGGACGTCCCACGATGAAAGAACAGAGGCGGAAGACTTTGGTTGAGCTACGCGATGAAGAAACTTTGAAGAGGCGCAAGCAAGCTAACGATGCCAAAGCGACAAACAAGACACCGATGAAGAAGCCCAAGCAACCAAGGAAGAAAAGAGCAATGAAGTGTGCATGGTGTCATGAGGAGGGACATGCGGTGAAAGATTGTGTTGCAAAACAGGTGGAGGATGAAAGAATTGCTGCTGGGGCTGAGCTAAGGCTGTAGCTGTTTTGACATGATGTTTTTGTAAACATATTGCTACGATTAAGTTGTTAGGGTGGAGTTTTTACTTGTACATGGCATTGGTGCTATTGGTATGGAACGATTTAGAACATAGTTACCTTGCATTGGAGCAACTAATTATTCTGAGAGATATCTTGTATTCTTGCGTTGGAGCAAAATGTAAAAATGTGGTCAGCATTGGAGCCAAATATAAAATTATTACCTTTTGTTTGTGTAAAAAATGTTGGTAGCAACTTTTTATTGCAATTGAAGCATTGAAAATCTGTTATTGAAGCAAATGAATTACTCTGCGAGAGCAAAAACCTGTTCCTGTCCAGGGGTTTCAGAAAATCTCTGTATGATACAAATAAAAAGGTGTTCTGGTAGCAACCAGATTTCACTATTGTAGCATTGGAAAATACCTATTGAAGCAAAGCTATACATCTAATGAAGCAAAAACATGGTCAACTCCAGAAAAAACAAAAAACACACAAAAAAGGGTGCCAGGAAATCACACAGATTTCATTTGATGTCAACTAGTGGATAAAAACCAAGCAGGTGAGAAAATACATTAATTCACATGGTTAAAAAGTACACCATCAACTCTTTGTCATTGATAGCCACAGTAATTTGTTCGACAAACTGACACAAACCGTGGATCCGTAGATACCACCGGGGATAAACAATACGGAAACACAAATAGAAAGGTTGTTTCATCCATCCAAGGCTACGACGAAACTAATTGAGGCAAAGGCGAATGTACATGTGGTGATTGTCACTCCAGACTACAGGAAACTACAAATGTCTACACCCCCCTCGGAGGCTCCAAGGCAGCCTCCATGATGTCGACAATGTTGTCTTTGTTCTATCTTTCCTCGATGAGCTTTGCTGCGACAGCCATGCGATATGACAGAATCTCCTCCTTGTTGAAAGGCAACATGGTTTTAGCATCAAAGTGCTCAATGAAGAGCATTGTGAAGAAGCCACAATCAAAGTTGTACAGAAAAGAGAAAAGAAAACAAATGATCATAGTTAGTAGCAAACTCGAAAAGCAATGTGCAATGAATGGTTACATGAAGGTAGCAATTTGTTCAAACTATTGTAGCAACCATAAACTTCTAAAAGAGCATATAAACTTAAGTATGGGAGCAATTCTGTCCCAAAAATAGAAACTGGTACAACTGCATCAAAAAAGGAGAAACAAAATCTTACAGAGTCTTCTGTTGTGGGTGTGCGGGTGTGGAAAGTGTGTAGCGGTCGATGTCTATGTGGTTTGACACTCCAGAAGCTTTGCAAAGTGAAGCAAAGTTAATGAACTGGAAAATAGCAAAAAAATTAGACATTAGTGTGATAGGCAAACAAGACAACAAAAATGTAATACTTGTAGACAGTTGTAACAACAAACCAGGTTGTTTGCTGCTTCCTCGAGACAGCTCTTGTCCTTGTTGTTCAGGGAGTCAAACACGTGGAACTGGTCGTGGATCAAATTCACAGTGCAAACCATCCAGTGATTGTTTTTCACCACAGGGAAGTATAGCTAGAAATGCAAGCGGAACAAAAAAGAAAGCCAAATTAGAAAATGTACAATCACTGGATATCTGAATGTAGCAATTATTTAAAACTATTGAAGCAAGCAAAAACTACTAAAAGAGCATTAAAAACTAGGAATGGGAGCAATTCTGTCCAAAAAAAACAGAAAGTTATACAATTGTCCACAAAAAAACCGGTTCATAAGAGAAATACCAATGTAATTAGAACGTAGCGAAAAACAAAATGTAGAAACAGGGAAAGCATAGCTCACAAGGTCTTTCTTCATGATCTTGAACTTCGCATTTTGCATTTTAAACTCTCTCGCAAGTGCAGCAGGGTTGAACTTCGCTGGGTCAACTATGAACTTTTGCTACTCAAGACAAAACAGAAAAGGAGCAAAATTTGAATTAGATCTTAGGACAAAACCGAGGCATGCATCTAAAAAGGTCTTAGGACAAAAAACTAACCGTTGAGTAGCAATTGAACACATATCTTTTCAAAGCGGTTGAGCAACTTTCCTCTTCTCTTTTGGCATCCTTGTTGAAGCTCTCAGACCAAACACACATAACCTGAGTGTCTAGATACTTCCTCGGTCCTAGTGAATTGTGGAAACTCCTGTAGTCACAGTGAGAGCCCCCAATCGCAATGAAAGGAGGACTGTAAAAAGAAAAACAACAAAACCTAATCAGTCGTGTCCCGTTTTGCTACAATGACCAAAAGTAAAAAAGCAAAAAAAAAGGAGTAGCTAGTAGCAAAACAAAGAATGTCACGTAATTACAAAAACTGTGCTAAAAATGCCAGAAAAAAATAGACTCACGGGTCATCTTTCCCCTTGTTTAAAGGCTTGAGATGGCGCGGATGGCACACAAACTTGTCGTACAGTGCAACCGTATCTACAGATGGCTTCTTCATCTTTTTCGCCACCGGAGCCTTGACATCATCTTTCATAGCCCTTTTGCGCCTAGTCTTCCTTTGAAAAGTTACCAAGCCAGTGCTGGCATCCTTCTTCTCTTCAACACCTGAGCTGCCCCCAATGTCTAGGAAAACCAACAAAAAAAAAGCAAGTGGTTAAGGTAGCAACCATAAGTATCTAAAGGAGCAAACAGACTGAGATAAAGTAGCAAGCAGAACTAAGTAAAGAAGCAAACAGAAATATCTAAAGTAGCAAAAATAATTAACTAATGAAGCAAAACCATAACACTAAGAAAATCATTTTTTTAAAAGAAAACCAGCAGAAAGAACAGCGAGGAAAACCTGTATTGTCACCATGATCCGGTGTTGCAGCTTCCGGAATCTCCTCCAAATTTTCCGGTATGGGGGCGTCAAGGCAAGGTTTGGAAGCTACACAAGAACGAAAGGTGAAATCAGAAAAGAAAATACTTTGGAAAAACTTGTTTAGGCGGGCAGAGCACACAAAAACCAATATGAAAAATGCATAAATGTAACAAAATAGAGAAAAAGGGGAAGGAGAACATACACGATGGAGCAACCTTGTCTCCAACTAACGGACCTGCAACATCATCGACCTTTTCCACAACATCGATCTGGTCAGCGGCTTGGGAAGATTCATTGTCTTGGCTCCACAGATTGAATTTCGGAACGTCATCCCAGTAGCCTGCTGGTATGTTGCGCGGAGGTGAGGGAGAAGCCGGCCTAGGAATGAAAGTAGTATCCGCAGCAACTCTAGGTGGGCTAAGGGCAGTGGGCATGGGTGGAATCACAGCAGCAGGGATGGCTGGGCTACCAGCAGCAGCCACTTTGTCTGGACTGCCAACAGCAGCAACTTCAACTGGACAACCAACATCAACTAGAACCGGGCTACCATCAGCAAGTTTTCCTGGGCTACCAACAGCACCTCTAATCGGACTACTAACAACATCCTGTTCCTCGCCATCAGCGTCCGTCTGAGAGGTCCCTACAACAACTGCTGGTTGCGGCACATCATTGCGCTCCGTAGCATTGGTTTGCTCATTCTCTGCTGCCCTTGCATTGCCTTCTCCACAAACAGTAGAATCACAGTCAGTAGGACTCACAGCAACAAGATCATCATCAATATCGGGATCATCGGACTCAGAATCAGCCTTGTCACCGTCCATATTGCCCTGCCCGTCAAGTCCTACCCCAGCGGCTGGAAACACAACACTCGGGCCATCGTCTTCCTTCAGGGCAGCTTCAACATCATTTAAAAGCAAAGCCAATTGCTTGGACTGCATTGATTTTAAGCCTACAGCGAGACTCTTGAGAGTTGCATCAACGTTTGAAGCGAAACTAACCCTGTGCTTGTCGTATATGTTCTTGAAATGAGATGGAACCTGAGATGAAGAAGAAACATGGATTACATTCAAAAAAGAAGCAAAAAAACAGCAAAAACTGAGCAACTACATTGACAGAACAAAACAAAATAACTAATGGAGCAAAGTAAAATTAATATAGTAGCAGTCATGTAAAAACAACTAAAAAACAGAAAAAGTACGCACGATATAAAAACAATGGAACAAAATAAAATAACTAAGAAAGCATTGCTTAAACACTAATGGAGCAAAGTGAAATGAGTAAAGTAGCAAAATGGGGAAAAAAGCCACCTTGATACACATGAAGAAACAAAAAAAATGCTATATGAACAAACAAAATGACCTACAAAAAACAACACATAGACAACTATAGAAACCTCAATTTGCTCGATGGTGGGGAAAACCAGCCATTCATTAAGTGATGCGGACGGATTTACATCAATTTCTTCGGGCAATGAACTGTCCAAGGGAGGCGCATACACGGTTCTGGATAACGGGAGGAACTGCACAACCAAAAAACAAATCAACGTTGAGATCAAACAAAAACAAAATTGTTACGTGGCAGTGGGGCACAAAACAACGAATAAGCAAAAAAGAAAACAACAAATGGGAGTCTACTTACAGGACGCCTCCCAAAGACGGTCTTGTTCAGCAACATTTTGATGTCGCGGTCGATCTTGACTATGAAGCTGAAATCTTCACTTGTCACAAAGCAAACCCTAGGAATCCCATTGTTTATGAAGTGCTCATTCTTCGGGATTTGCAAGTGGTCCATGTAAACCAGCTGCATATGGAAAAAACACACAAAAGAATCAACCTGCAGCTGTAAAAAAGTGCAACTAAAAACAGAAACAAAAATTCACGCGAAAAATAAACATTTGGAGCAACAGAACATAACTAAAGAAACAATAATATAAAACTAAAAGAGCAACACAAACCATGTAAAGTAGCAAATAACTTACAGCTAGAACATAAAAAACATAAACTAGTACACACAACACTAAACTGTGGAGCAACAAAGAAAAACTAAAGCAACAAAAATTTAAAACTAATGGAGCAAACAAAAAAAAGAAAAGTAGCAAGCTATACTGAAAAAAGAAAAGCCTTAAACATATAACATAAATAACAGAAAATATAACAAAAGGAGCAACAGAAACTAACTAAGACAGCAATAAAATAAAACTAATGGAGCAAACAACATTAAGTAAAGTAGCAATATGCAACGTAAAAAATTAAAAAACTTACAGCAAGAACAGGCAAAGGGCCAGACATCCAGAACTCAAACATGTTCTTCACCTTCGTCTTCTTCTTCGAAGGGCTGGGTGCTTCCTCGGAATCAACCTTCTGCTTGCCCTTACGAATGTTAACGCCATCGAGCTCGAGGGGTTGCTCCTTCTTATTCTGAATTTTTTCAATGTAAAACATCAGAAGCTCCAAGATGTGCTCCTCCCAATCATACTCGTGCGTCCTCTTTGGGTCAGTCATGGACCCTATGTACTCTAAGCACATCATATTGTTGGTGGAAGGGTTCAGAACAGTAGCAAAGCATAAGAGGTCCCATGTCCTGATAATGGAATCCTCTTCACCATCGTCAAGCTCCTTCAACAACTTCGCTGCATTCTCTATGGGAAGCCTCCCCAACGAGCCTTTGTAAGCCTCTCTGATGTCTGAATGAACACTCTTGGTGAGCAACTCAACAGGTTTCGATCCTGATCGTAGACCAAACACCTTCTTTATAATATCCCTTGTGAAAAGTATCCGTTTAGATCCAAAATGAAACTCACGGAGCTCAACCACGGTGTTCACAGCAACAAAATCAATCAGCTCGTTGGGGACATTGAAAGGAGAAATATTGAGAAGTGAGGCAAAAGCGCTATGCTGCTCAATAATTTCTCGCTTCCGCGGCGAGAGATCATTTGCACACTTCAGCAAACGCTTGGCAGCGAAACGGTCCTTGCTGACCCAATACTGCCCCTGATCAGCAAATAAATAGCAAAACTGTGAACAAAAAAAGGAAACAAAAGTAGCACACAATATGTACAACAGAAGCAAAAAGAATGCAGTAATAGAACAAACCTCCATTGAGCTGCTGATTACAAACTGCAAGCAGATACTCTAGGAGGCCGAATGAGTACACCAAAAAAGCTGCAAAAAAGAATAGATGAAGTTCAGAAAAATACAACTACTTGCATGTACGGTTCGAACTTAAAAGGAACAGGAAATTGCTACAAACACGGATGTGTGGACACGGGGAATCGAATGTGGTTGAGCAACTAAAAATATGCTAAAAAGGTCTAAAAACTTCTAAAATAATTTGCAAATTGCTCAAAAAATACAACTAACAATTATGCACAAACAGGAAATAAGCACATGGAAGGTGGAGTACAGTGGAGCATTTTTTACCCAAACAATTGCTACTGAAGAAGTTGCGGACTAAACTATTGAAGCAAAATTGGGAGCAACATCTGCTCAAAACCAAAATCCTTGAGCAACAGGGCAGGGGGGTCGCCTGAGACAGCAATTTCGCGCGGCAGGGGAGCGCCGGAGACCTCGCATACCTGCGACAGCGACGCCGCTCGAATCCGCTGCGAAACACTAGCTACCGGCGTTGATGCAAAATAAGGGGAAATTGGCCTCGTCGGGGGGGCGCCTGAGAGCAGGGTAGGGCTCAGTCAAGGGGGCGCCGTAGTGCGCAACGACACGCGACCGCTCCGCCGCCCGCCGGCGCTCACGTCTGCTACTTAACTACGAGATGACGCCGGAGATGATAGAGGGAGGCCGAGCCGGAGAGGAGGAGGGAGGCGCAAGGAATAATACCTCAGGGGATAGCCGGAGAGGAGGAGGAGGAGGAAGGCGACCGCGTCGACCGCGTCGACGGCGTCGCCTCTCGTCGCCGCCCGCGAATCCTACCGTCGCCGCCCGCGTCGCTCACCTCGCCTTCGTCGCCGCAGCGCGAGAGGAAACGTAACGGTAAGGGCAGAAATGGTAAACACCGAAGGAGCAAAACGGGGTGCTGTCCTAATCCACGCGAAACCGGCGGGGTCGTGCGCCCTATCCAACCGCCCACGACGCTCGCATCGAACGGACACCGACCCGGGGGACGGAACGAAACGTTCCCCCGGGTGATTCACAGCATTTTCCATTTTGTAATGCTTGTTTCCACCGTAGCTCGCGCGTGGTTGTCAACGGGAAACCAAAAACTTTACAATTTTTTTTTGATAAAGGGATAATTTTATTACTTAATGTAATATTACAACCAGCCCCTGCATATCGAGATGCACACAGCCAAAAACGATCCAAAGTCTAGAAATGAGGCGAATTACAAAAGAAAGTAAAAACGCCTAAGGTGCCGGGGGAGCTATCCGCAAATTATGCTGCCACCGATACTGGGATAAAAAAGCCCTCGCCGTATCCTCCAGCCTGGTACACACCTCCAAGAAAAGATCCCGGTGCTCCATACGCTGCAACGGAATCCAAGTATGGAGTATAGCTGTAGTCCTGAAGATAATCTGCAGCAGAGAACAATTTTTATCATCGAAAACCTTGTCATTTCTACAAAGTCACAATGACCAAATCACGGCAAGCGATGCCATCCTAATAAGTGTTTTAAACATTTTATCTACACCATTTAGCCAACTCCCAAAAATATTGGCAATGCTGGATGATGGATATAAGGTAGAACCTATCTGAATGATTGACCATATAGAACTAGCAACTGTACAGTCGAAAAACAAGTGTTTTATTGTTTCGTCTTTATGACAGAAAACACACTGTGTACTACCATGTCAATTGCGTTTTGCAAGGTTATCTTTAGATAGAATTACCCCGCGACGAAGAAACCATGCAAAAACCTTATTTTTTAATTGGTATCTTCATCTTCCAAATTTTCTTATTATTATCCATTGGCCTATCTGGTTGTAACATCGCTTCATACATCGAGCTCACCGTAAATTTACCATTTGAGTGTAAATTCCATTTGAACTCATCAACACCCTCTGTCAGCTCCACTGCCAACAATCGATGAACTAACTCATTCCATGCTAACAGACGGGTCCCGACCAGGTCTCTCCTGAACGTCACAGTTGGTGGGAAATTTTTCAACACCGTAGCAATAGTATCGCTTTTGTGTCGTCCGAGAACTATGTTGTATAAAGCTGGATATTGTTCTCGGAGTGTGTTATTACATAACCACTTATCCTCCCAGAACCTTATCTCAAAACCATCTTTAATGGAGAAGGATCCTGATGGAAAGAAAAAATTCTTCGTGGCCATTAGACCAGCCCAAAAGTGTGAATCTCCTGATTTCCATGAAACCTGGGAAAGCGCTTTTGAGCATATATACTTTCTCCGTAGAATAGTTTGCCAGATCCCATATTCAGTAAGGAGCTTAAATAGCCACTTACCAAGAAGATCCCTATTCTTGACCTGAAGGTCATGAATCCCCAAACCACCATGGTCTTTAGGGCGACACACTACATTCCATTCGGCCAATCTGTATTTTTTCTTATCACCATCTCCTTGCCAAAAAAATCTTGATCGAAAATAATCTAATCGATTTAAGACCCCTTTTGGTAGTTGAAAGAAGGAAATCATATACAACACCATATTACTTAGTACTGAATTAATGAGAACCAACCGACCCCCAAGGATAGTATTTTTCCTTTCCAACAACACAACCTCGCCTGAAGTCTTTCCTCAACATGTTTCCATTGAGCAATCGTTAGCCTCCTAAAATGAATTGGGATGCCTAGATAACTAATAGGAAGTAGACCCTGACCACATCCGAAAAGCTCGACGTAAAGGTCAGCGTCATCTTGAGCGTCACCGAAACAAAAAAAAAAGTTTACACATACGCAAGCAATTTTTCGTGCCCCCACAGCCACGAGTCTCTGAGTATTCTATTATCCCCCTTCATTCAGCCTATGTACGCCTCAATTAGACAACACACGCACCAGGGCTTTTCTAGAGCTTCAAAAGTTTTAGCCTGCAAGAGCGGGAGAGGACACAGGTTGCACAGTAGTGGATCCTGATTGCTGGCGACGATTTAGTGTTGGCCATAAAGATGCTTTGCCGACGGGGCAGAAGCTTGGCAGCCGTGTGCGAGTTTTGCTTGGCAGCTAAGGGATTAATAAACGGAGGGCACGTTAAGTGGGATTATGTGGCCCTATCCCACACATCTCAGCGACTCACCCATGGGCGCCCGCATAGGTGATTAAGTGGGAAAATTTTGCGGGCGCCGTGGGTAGCCCTCACCCACCTGCATCCTGATTCAAAACCTTGCAAAAGCCATGAAAAAACTCAGTTTGATAGCCTGGGGGGCCACGTTTGACTGCCGAAGCGGCTGCTTTTCTCTCGCCGACGGTCACATCCAATCACACAATCGGTCCTGCAACCCTCCACTTTACCGGCTGCTTTTCTCTCTCTCTCTCTCTCTCTCTCTCTCTCTCTCTCTCCTCTCTCTCTCTCTCTCTCTCTCTCTCTCTCTCTCTTGGAAACAAACTATTAAAGCGTCTCCACCAGACAAATATGGTGTCCAGCGGCGACTCAAATAGGTATTTCACAATACATATAATATCAGACATAGTTTACAGATGATAAGAAATAGAACCATAGACACATATTTCATTGATAGTAGAGATAATATAAACATAAAAAGGTTTGCCGATGCATAGTCAGACATGAAATAAATAAAAACTTGAATTAATTAACTAATCAGGGAATTTGTCTTCACCGTGGGCTAAGGATGATCTCCCCTCGCCAGTCTCATGGAGTTTTAGGATGTTTGATGTCTACGCACACTTCTATTCTTGTAGACAATGTTGGGCCTCCAAGTGTAGAGGTTTGTAGAACAGCAGCAAGTTTCCCTTAAATGGATCACCCAAGGTTTATCGAACTCAGAGAGGTAGAGGTCAAAGATATCCCTCTCAAGCAACCCTGCAATTAAGATACAAGAAGTCTCTTGTGTCCCCAACACACCCAATATACTTGTCAGGTATATAGGTGCACTAGTTCGGCGAAGAGATAGTGAAATGCAAGTAATATGGATGGTTATAAGTAATAATAGCAATCTGACATAAATATGGCAGCAAGCAAACATGTAGCAGAACAGGCGGAAAACGGTGTTTCAATGCTTGGAAACAAGGCATAGGGATCCTACTTTCACTAGTGGACACTCACAACAACGATCACATAATTGAATAAATAAATATCTTATCTTCACTGTGCTACTCTTAACCCTCTCCGGTTGGATAATGAACACTAATCATTGCGTAGGGCTGCAAAAAACATTCCTTAAAGTAAGCATTCCTATGTATAGTTAGCCCCACACTGTCAACTTGAGCGCCCTAGAAGGTACTAGACAAACACCACAGTTGATAGAGGAGACACACACACGATGTGCACACTGTCACCTTCACACCGCGGGACAAGGTGACTCCAAAGTTCATATTAATAAAACACTTGAGTAGCACAATAGTGAAGAGTAACATCTACTTATTCAACTAGATTACAAAGCTCACGATCACATATAGATCACACCATGGGAGAGAGAGATGAACCACATAGCTACCGGTAGATCCCTCAGCCTCGGGGGAGAACTACTCCCTCCTCATCATAGGAGACAGCAACGGGCGATGGAGATGGCGGTGGAGTCGATGGAGATGGTTTTCGGGGGCACTTCCCCGTCCCGGCAGGGTGCCGGAATAGAGATCTGTCCCTCAAAACTTGGGTTGACGATGACGGCGGCTGCGGAAGGTTTCGTGGAATTTCGCCGATTTTTTTTAGGGTTTTCGGGAGGAAGGCCTTAAATAGGCGGAAGAGAAACACCGGGAGGTCACCAGGGGGCCCTCACCACCCTCAGGCGCGCCCTAGGATGGACCCACACCTGGGCATGGTGAGGTCCACCCAGTGACCGTCTTCGACTCTTCTTCGGACTTCCAGAAGCTTCGGAGAAAAATAGGGACTTTGGCTTTCGTGGCATCCAATTCCGAGAATATTTCTAGAACAACTTTTCTGAAACTAAAAACAGCAGAAAACAGGGAACTGGAACTGGGCATCTTGTTAATAGGTTAGTCCCGGAAAGCGTAAGAAAACGTAGGAAAACATACGGAAACCATGTAGCAATTGACATAATATCAACATGGAACATCAGAAATTATAGATACGTTGGAGACGTATCAATCATCCCCAAGCTTAGTTCCTACTCGTCCTCGAGTAGGTAAATGATAAAATAAAATAATTTTTGAGGTTACATGCTACCACACAATCTTAATCATAATATGTAAAGTAGAGCATGTAAACTAGGATCAAATGAACTAAAGCTGTTATCTATATTTGATATCAACAAGTAATGCATAAACAAATAAGACGAAAGAAGCAAAACTTTTAATGAATCAATACTAAAAGACTATCAACCGTGCAAAGTTTATTAGAGGTAATTTAAGCTTTCAAGAACAACTCGATCATGCACGTCAAACGATCTTCACAACCCCTGTTAGGATCAAGTCAAGCTTTCCACATGGTGCAATGCTTGAATCTTAAACTATTTGCGCACTAAAAATAAGCAAGTGTTCTGCGTTGGTCCCTGGCACCGAGATGTTATGGAAAAGAGATCATTATGGGGGGTTTGGAAGTTCAATGGAAGAAAGGCTCACAAAGCTGAAAGTGGTCATTAGACAAGAGAAAGTCTTACAACCGAAGCTATGCAAGGAGTAGGGATTGCCACAGAACAGATGCACATAGAGCTATAAGTGTATGAAAGCTCTCCAATGGAACTAGTGGGGGTGCATCCAACTTTCTTTCTCGCGAAGACCTAGAGCTCATTTGAGGAGGCTCATCATTGGAATATACAATCCAAGTTCTATAATGTAAAGTTCCCCACATAGTTATGAATGAATGATAATATGAAAACTTTCTCCAAACTGAAGTACTGGTGCTAAACATGAAGCACAAGTGTGGTATAAAGGATAGTGATGCGCCCCCTCTCTCTTTATTCTCTCTTTGGCCCTTTTTTTCTTTTCGGGTTTTTTCATTTTTTTTATATATCCTCACCGGTAGGGGAAACATCTTATATTACAATGAATCATCACACTTTTAGTACTCATAACTCATATTGGAATATCTCTGATGTATCCAACGGCATGCTACTGCCAGTGTAGCAGTATGCATAGATAAACATGAAGCTCATCATCAAGTAACATAATGGAGGTGGATGTTGTGCAGCAATATATCTCGGAATGGCTATGGAAATCCTATGATAGGTAGGTATGGTGGCTCTTTTGAGGAAGGATATATGGGCTTATGTGTAGGAAAAAAAAGTCCTCCCACAGGATTTGGATGCACTGGCGAAGTTTGCACCAACTCTCAATGTGAGAAAGGGCAATGCACAGTACCGAAGAGATTAGCAAATATGGACGATGGAAGTGCCAGGAACCGCAACATAGACTCACGAGTTAAAAGGTTGCAGCAAGAAAATCATCTTTACAAGGCACAATGCAAATCACTCCAAGAGGGTCTGTGGAAGTGACACGTCACTATTAGCTACCCCGACCGTAGCGCGTAACAAAAGGCCGATCAGAAATTTATCACTCGTAGCAATCATATACCATTGTTTCTATCAGCTGGTAATTTAAGTGTGGCACAGTTTCAAGTTCTTAGACCAACCATTAAAAGTTTATACTTACTAGTCCTTCCCGTTTATCCATTAAGCAAATTAATATCTTAAAACAACAACAATGATTCAAGTGAAGCAGTTTAGTGACCTACAAGACCATGCAATCTTTTCCACTATACCAACTATCACAATAGCATTCCTATTTCCAAGCAAACACACATATGAGAACCACCTAACTACAAAATCTAACAGCTCTGAACAAAGGATGCATGCAAAACAAGAGCTGGAAGCACTAAAATATCTAAGCATGAATACTCAACAAATATAAGTGAAGCACAAGAGTATTCTAACGGAAAAGCGGAGCGTGTCTCTCTCCCAAAAAAATATGCTAAGATCCAACTATTTATTACAGTAAAGAAACCCAAACAAACTGAAAACAAAAATAAAATACGGTCCAAGTAAAGCACATAAGATGTGACCGAATAAAAATATAGTTTCGCTAGAAGTGACCTGATAAATTGTTGATGAAAAAGGGGATGCCTTGGGCATCCCCAAGCTTAGATGCTTGAGTCTTCATGGAATTTGCTGGTATGTACCACCAGGGCATCCCCAAGCTTAGGCTTTTTACTCTTCTTGATCACATCATATCATCCTCTTCGCTTGACCCTTGAAAACGTCCTTCACACCAAACTTCTCACAATCTTCATTAGCAACGTTAGTGCAAATCGAAATAATAAATTCACATGGCTCAGTTTAAACACAAGCCTAACACTCATAAACACATTCTCTACTGTCAAAACTTCTTTTAAAACTCTTTTTCTCAAAAGAACACCAAAAGAAAGAGATTAAGAGACAAATGCAATTATTAGCACAAATCTTTCAAAACAGAACAACAAGTAAAGATGATTTTTTTCGAAAATACTCTGTTGCTTAAATCAAAAAGTGGTCAGCTAAGAAAAGTTGCGTATATATACCAGAATGACGCACAAAAAAACTCAGGTCATTTTGAATGTTTTGCGATTTTATACGATTTTAACAGTGGACAGCAGAAATCTGTTTCCTACGCAGAAATACGAAATATAGTCTCAACTTTCCACTAGAGGCTTTACTTGGCTCAAAAAAGACACAAAAGAAAAGATACAGAGGGGCTGCTAAGGAAATATAAAACACACAGGTTCAAAGAAAACAAAAATAAACGACGGAAAACGGGTTGAAAACGGAGAAATAAAACGGGTTGTCTCCCGGAAGCGCTTTTCTTTTAATGCCTTTCAGCTAGGCGTAATGATTTTTAAAAGATGCTCACATAAGAATAAGAGTTGAAGCCCAATAAGAGGGAATCAAGAAGAAAATATAAATCATATTTAAGTATAACCCACTTCCTATGAAAAATAATCTTGTAGAAAAACAAGTCAACGAAGCACAAAGTGACTAGCATTGGAAGGCAAAATAAGTGCAACTTCAAAAATTTCAACATAAAGAGGGGAAACTTAATATTGTTGAGATGCATAAAAACATGTTTCCCTCTCTCATAATAACCTTCAGTAGCATCATGAATAAAATTAATATTATAGCTATCACATAAAACATTCTTATCATGAGCCACATGCATAAAAGAGTTAATACTCTCCACATAAGCATAATCATTCTTATTAATAACAACGGGAGTAGGATTATCATAAAGAACTCGAACATGATAGACAAGTTGCATATTAAAGAGATGGTTTTGGGTAATCCCACCATAATTATGGCAAGTTTCATGAGGATGATTGTAATTATAGCCTATGTTATAACTTTCTTTATAATAATTATCAAAGACTGGAGGCATATTGAAATCATAATTAATTTTCTCCTCAATAGTAGGTGGACTAAAAATGTCATATTCATCATTGCAATCATCATATATTGGAGGCATAGTATCATCACAAGCAATAAAATAGTTTTCTTCCAAAAGGCGTTCATTTGTAAACATATCATCATTTTTACTAGGAGGAGATGTATCAAGCATATAATCATTAATAGCAAAGGGATTTTCAAACACACCATCCACAAGTTTAGAGCTTTCTATATTATCATTAGAAGGAGCATGGATAGTACTAATAGTACAACAATTGTTAATATCATTGTTTTCAGAATTGGTACCAAACAGATTTTCAATATCAAAAGTAGTGTGTTTCTCCCAATCATGATCACTTTCATAAATAACAGGCATAGGAAAATCATCGAGTTCAGACTCATCAGCAAAAGTTGTAATATGAGCAACATGCTTAGGGAGAGATACCGTTACCTCTCTCCTTTTACTCCTGTTTTTCTTCTTCTTCTTCCCTTCTTTAGGAGGGAGAGTCTTAAAAGGAAGCTTCTCCACATACCCTGGTTTACTGTCAGAAACAACAGAAAGAATTTTGGAGGATTCCTCCTCCTCATTAATAAGAACAAAACACATATTAGTCCTGTCATATTTTGGTAAAGTGTCCTCTTTTAGAATATTTTGTATTTAAGTATTTTCATGGTAATTTTCAACACAATAAAGATGGCATTCATGCAAGACACTATTCATATCAAAAGCACTCATATCAATCAAAGAAGTTTTTCTTAATAACTCTTCACACCCCAAAAAATAATCTAAGTTCATCATGCTCATTAGGGGTGATCATGTCATCACAATACAAACTTGCAGTACTCATAGGATTCGAAAGGCTACTATCATGGCTTGAGCATTGAAAATTAAAATGACCCACTTTACAGCAAAGTTCACAAATAAAAGGATATAGGGCACAAACTTTTTCACCAAGATCATTTAGAGCCCTATCCCATATTATAGTTTTTTCATTCCTATGATGGATACAATATTGTTCTTTGATTTGATTCTTTTCACAAGGTCTAAGTGCTCCACTGAAATTAACATGCTTATAAGAAATTGTACTTTCAGAAGTTTGAGCATGTTTATTGCAATCATCAATAACAATTTCATTTTTCATGCAAGTGTCTTTAAAAGGTTCATGATATATGTCCCCATTTTTAGGAATATTAATATAAGAAGCAAAGGATCTATACCAACCGACAACTATTTGAGGATCAAGACCATATTTAGCATTAAGCTCATGAAAATCAGCAGTTTCAGCAAAAGTCTTAATGCAATCATACTCATAGTTTATACCTGATTCTTTACCTTTGTTGTTATTCCAATCTTCAATATTGATTCGAATTCTCTCAAGAAGATCCCACTTAGCTTCAACCTTCTTACTACAAAAAGAACCCTCTGAACAGGCATCTACATAATCCTTCCAATGTCTTGAAAGCCTTGCATAAAAATTAGTAACAATTATTTCCTCAGGAAGCTCATTGTTAGGACATTTGAGTATTAATGTTTTCAGTCTTCCCCAAGCTTGGGCAATGCTTTCTCCATAATGAGGCCAAAAATTATAAATGTAATTCCTATCTAAATATAGTTCATGAGAAGGATAAAATTTAGAGTAAAAGAGAGATTCAAGTTCCTTCCACTCCAAATGATGAGGATCATCTAGTAGTTCGTACCACTCCCTTGCTTTGTCCTTAAGTGATAAAGGGAATAGCCTCCTCTTAACTTGGTCCGTTGAGATACCTGCACACTTGAATAACTCACATAATTCATGCATGAAGTGTAAATGATCACTAGTATGGACAGTTCCGTCTCCAAAATAACGGTTATCCATGACAAGTTCAACAATTTTCTTGGGTATTTTAAAAGGAATGCTTTCAGTAGAAGGATTTAAAATATCACAAGCATCATTAGGTTTGTCACATATGGGAGATAAAGTATCATCAGAGCAAATTTTCTCCTCCAAAGCTGGAAAACTAAAAAGATCGTAAAAACTAGCTTACCCAAGCTTAGACTTTTCCCTACCTTAGGAATGATGGGGCGCAAAGAATTAATGCTAATAACATTGCTATCACTAGTATGCAAACAAACTTCCATAGGTTTTTTAATTTTCCCTTCAAAAGCATCATGTGCTAATTCAAGATAAATATTATAAAGTTCTATCATATTTTTGTTCTTTTCCATTAAGACTACTAGTAAAAATAAAAACAAGAAGCAAGTACAAATAAGCCTAACTAGTGAAAACAAGAAACAAAACATAAAATTGCATAATATAAAGGAAATAACTCCGAGCACTCACACCCGAGGATGTGAGTACCTTTTAACTTACCTCCCCTACAACAGCGCCATAAAAGAGCTTGATGTCTACGCACGCTTCTATTCTTGTAGACAATGTTGGGCCTCCAAGTGTAGAGGTTTCCCTTAAGTGGACCACCCAAAATTTATCGAACTCAGGGAGGTAGAGGTCAAACATATCCCTCTCAAGCAACCCTGCAATTAAGATACAAGAAGTCTCTTGTGTCACCAACACACCCAATATACTTGTCAGGTATATAGGTGCACTAGTTCGGCGAAGAGATAGTGAAATGCGAGTAATATGGATGGTTATAAGTAATAATAGCAATCTGACATAAATATGGCAGCAAGCAAACATGTAGCAGAACATGCGGAAAATGGTGTTTCAATGCTTGAAAACAAGGCCTAGGGATCCTAATTTCACTAGTGGACAGTGGACACTCTCAACAATGATCACGTAATTGAATAACTAAATATCTTCTCTTCACTATGCTACTCTTAACCCTCTCCGGTTGGAGAACGAACACTAATCATTGCGTAGGGTTGGAAAAGGCATTCCTTAAAGTAAGCATTCCCATGTCTAGTTAGCGCCACACTGTCAACTTGAGCGCCCTAGAAGGTACTAGACAAACACCACAATTCATAGAGGAGACACACACGATGTGCACACTCTCACCTTCACACCACGAGACAAGGTGACTCCAAAGTTCATATTAATAAAACACTTGAGTAGCACAATAGATGAAGAGTAACATCTACTTATTCAACTAGATTACAGAGCTCACGATCACATATAGATCACACCATGGGAGAGAGAGATGAACCACATAGCTACCGCTAGAGCCCTCAGCCTCGGGGGAGAACTACTCCCTCCTCATCATAGGAGACAACAACGGCGATGGAGATGGCGGTGGAGTCGATGGAGATGGCTTCCGGGGGCACTTCCCCGTCCCGGCAGGGTGCCAGAACAGAGATCTGTTCCCCAAAACTTGGGTTGACGATCACGGCGGCTGCGGAAGGTTTCGTGGAATTTCGCCGTTTTCTTTAGGGTTTTCGGGTGGAAGGCCTTAAATAGGCGGAAGAGCAACGCCGGGAGGTCACCAGGGGGCCCTCACCATCCCCAGGCACGCCCTAGGGTGGACTCGTGCCTGGGCATGGTGAGGTCCACCCGGTGACCGTCTTCGACTCTTCTTCGGACTTCCGG